>CM066507.1:30230000-31430000 GCA_033882615.1 Malus asiatica
CGCTACATAAGGAGGCATAGATATTTACTGCTTTCCATTGGCAAACATGATATCAAAGACAAATACGCAGATGTCGACCTGCACATGAAAGAAAATGTTTGAAAACAAATTCAATATTTCAGAACAAAAATGAAATCTACCCATACATTACACAATTTTTTTACACGAATTTTATCTATCACTACGTGAACCTGTATAAATAATTTATCAACATTTTTTATTAGATTTGATTTATTATGTAAGGAAGGCTTTAGAATAAACATCTTATGTTTCCCAATTAAGGAGCACATTGGATAGCATCCCGATAAGTCATACAACCTTTATGCTATCCAATGTAATTGATGTATCTCTGCCCCCTCTCCCACGTGACGACAATTCTTGAAAAGACATTAGCTTGTGACCATTATTCCTATCGACTGCAACTACCTGAAACCAGAAAATCTCAGAGAACTTAGTTATCCCCCTCCCAAAAGAAAGAATCTAACAAATCCAGAAGAGCGTCTGTCTGTGCTTGTCCATGAGTACAATACCAAGGAACTTTTACCTCCGCATCTAGTATAAAAGTTTCTGCATCAGGCTTACAAGATGCATTAACTATGTTAATCAGATCTGGAAATCTTGATGTTGACTCATCCCCATTTCGTGAAAAAATGCGTAGAGACCCATCAACCAATTTGTGAATTTGGGCACGCTGACCATCATATCTGAAATTATGGTCATAAGCATAGTAGTGGTTTCAAATCTAAAGGTTAAGCGTACTCTCATAAATGCACATGAGGCACAGTTTGATGAATGCAATGAACCACTTCAGCAGGTATTACAGAGTTACTTTAAAAATTAAAAGGAACAGTTGGAGCTTCTATAGCCAGAAAAAGGAGAGAAGGGGGAGGAGGGGAGGGGAACAAGAGAAAGAGAGATGACCACCCATCTAATTCGTTTTGAGAATAAAGTATACCACAATGTAACCAATATTTAAAAAAAAATGACCACACAAATTCTCAGAAGAAAATTCTTTAAGTAAAACCTTGAAAATTTCTTAACCCTGAAATTTTTTCATCTAAATAAGAGTTGTCGGAACAAATTATAGGTGACATGGAACAGAAGTCTCCAACAATTTTGGATTGACATCTTTTGAACCTCTTATAAGATGTAGTGAATTTTAATTAGGCAGGAAAAATGACCAAGGCAAAACAATGCATCTACAGGTAAGGGAGGACCTTACTTGTATTCACATGTAAAAGCTTTATTTTCAAAGAGCTTCAGTGCTTGCTGAACACCATTCGTGATCCTACCACAAACAAACATTAAAAACACTGAGTTGGAGCATTAGTTTCTATTCTACTTGCATTCTTTAATACAAAGTAAGAAGCAGTTTCAAAAGCATATACTTTGCAAGCATTGGCTTAATAGGTATTCCTGGAACCATTGCCAAGGTTGACGAAGAAAATCCAATGCCCTTGTCCATGAGGGAAGGAACGACCAAATCCTGCATACAATGAATCACGTGGCACATTCTGACATCTCGAGATGATAAAACCAGGACGACAAATTTGAAATTTGCCTTCAAAATAATATTAACATCTAACTTGAATTAGCTAAGAACAATGTATGATGTTTATGTTTAGAGGAAATTGTACAAATGGTCCCTCAACTTTAATCAAATTGGAGCAATGGTCCCTCAACTAAAAATCCATTACCTTTGGTCCCTCAACTTATCAAAACGTGCAGCTATAGTCCCTCAACTAAAAATCCATTACCATTGGTCCCTGAACTTTAATTCAAGTGGAGAAATGGTCCTTTAACTTTAACTCAATTGTAGCAATGGTCCTTCCAATATAACTCGTTTTGACAAATTTTTTGACATAGTTGACGAAAAGAACCATAATTATACACTTTGATGAGTTAAGGGACCCTAATTATATAAATGGTCATTCCAACATAGCTTATTTTGACAAAATTTTGACAAAATTGATGAAAAGGACTATAGCTACACATTTTGATAAGTTGAGGGACCAATGGTAATGGATTTTTAGTTGAGGGACCATTGCTCCAATTTGATTAAAGTTGAGGGACCATTTGTACAATTTACTCTTATGTTTACTATCAAAAGTGAGGCATCAGGAGATGAAAACAATCAGCCATATATAAAAGACACTCTCATCATACAAATCCAATGAAGTGATGATAATGCACAAGGAACCGCATTGGTAAACCTTAAATAACTGAGACTGGTCCAAACACAAAAGTTGCACTTCAGGAAACTTCAAATAAATGACAACCGAAACACAATTTGGAGAAAGTACATCAAAAGAAGGCCAAATTGAGAAAAGCCAAACTACACTACACAAAGGCTTGATCTTGCCAACATCACAGCCCAGCCAAATTATCCTCATAAAAGTCAACATCCAGTTATACTGAACCACACCAAGTTGAGATATAGATTTTAGAAGATCATGGTTCATGAAACAAAGATGGAAAATGGTTTTCGAATAAGGAAAATACAAGCATATGATATTTATGAACCCGTGAAACAAAATATTAGATATAGAAACCCTAATTGAAAATGGTTCCCAAAACCTTGTCAAGAGTCCAAACCCAAACTCAACACAGAAATTGTATCAAGCCTAACATTATAGCGGTAGATAAGGGTTTAAAATAGTTACAGTGACCATGGCTGTGGAAAAAATAGTCCCAGAAATAATAAAAATAATTTCAGGCTATGAGAGGATGATGCCAGAGTGAACTCCCTCTTTCACCATAATAAAGGCAGTTGCACTTGGTGGATACTAATTATGTACCTCTGAACTATTTTAAGTTTTTATTACAAGTGCCAGGTCATGTAAAAGAAGTCATAACAAACTATAGAATCTTGCAAAACAACATTGGATACACTTGCTTTTGCACTTAAGCAGAATGGTATCAAAAGCGGCATTGTGATTTCATACCCCATTTATAGTGGAAAACAAGACATGAATAGAATACAGTCATCTAAAGGATAAAAATAGAACACCAAAACCAGAATCTACCTACACCAAAAAATTTACAAAATATATCAACATCATCAGCATTCCCATCTGAAAATAACAGAAAGTGCACTCTCCTAAAATTCAGATGACAACTAGGCACAAAGAGAGGCCCAGCAACGAACCGTCTCACACAAATACCCCACTTTCTTTTCTTTTTTTCTTTTTTTTTTGAAACTAGTGTATCTGAGTCTTGGACCCGACTAATCACTAGCCCCCCGCGGCCCCGCGGGGGCCTAACCCTACAAACATTTGGGGAGCGAGAAACTCTAGCATTTACTAGGTGGGTACTGTTGAGAATGAATCCCACATTGATGAGAGGGGGGACCTTGCATGTGCTTATATAGTAGTTTACTCCCTATATTGTCAATTGGTTTTATGGTGGAACCTCAACTTTCTTAAGGTACTGTGGGAGAGAGTCAAACCCCAGACCACTTAGGAGCAAACCAAGGACCCAACCGCTAGACTAACAACTCACAATACCCCACTTTCTCATCCCTCTGACCCTCCAGATTCCAATATCTATCTATAGGAATAAAAGCGATAACTGAACATCTTCCCAAAAGCAAAACCCCTCTTCCATCCTCACAAAAATATTGTCCTCCCAAAATAATGCCATGTGCAGCTGGAACTAGCAAGAACAGATTTGCCTTCCTGAACAGCCAAAGATTCAGTTCTGTAAGACAATGTAAAACCAGATGATTTGCACTCTCAGCATCTTTCTTACACACAGCACACCAATGTGGAGAGAGAAACATGTACCTGGAACCACCCAGCACATATATTGCCCTCCCTGAATAGCCTTAACCAAAGGACCATATTAATTTTTCATAAGAATGGTAGGAATTTTTACTCTAGTTACAATGTTTTATTCTTTCACGCCTTCACCAAGAAACTCTCTAGGGAAACCACCTATATACTAGATTGGAGGTGGTGCAGGCCTTCCAATAAAACAAGAATTTAGTTTCTAGAGACACAATAGGCAACTAAAAGTTCGGTGAAAAATTCACAAGTACTCACCAAATTGGGCAGAACATTGTACGCTTCGACTACAGCAGCTGAATGACGCTGGAAGTTTAAGAAAGCCAGGGAAAAAAAAACATTAATATTAGAATAAACTAGATATTCAAATAAATTTATATCTTTGATAATAAAAAAAAATTTGTAACTTTTGTAATAAAAATAAAAAACATTGTGGAACTATTTAGTTCAAATAGATAAATATTAAAACCTGAAGCTTATCTTTCATATTTTCTACTCTTCCTTCATTATTGAAGTTATACGAGGAGTTAATGACAACAGCTTGAGCCAGAGCAGGTAGAACAGTTTTCATCATTGCTCCAATTCGTAAATTCCTGACCTATACAAAGAATATACAGAAACTGAGTGGTGATAATAATATAAAGCAGTTTCCACTTGAAATGATTCTCACTGTAACTCTATTCCTATTACACCAGAATTCGCTTCCATCCACTCGACAGATGAAGCTTTTGGTTTGTCTATTCAAGCGAGGGCAGAGTTTTTTATTTTTCATGTCATACTGTATAACAAAGAACTTTCATGTTGTCAAAAGAGTTGAACAATTAAAACAGAGGAAGTGGCTGCTCATATTGATCAGTCAACCAAAAAAAGGACCAGCACCTCCTCCCCCACAACAAAACAAAACAAAAAGAAAAAACAAAAAGAGAACCAAAGATACATAGCACAAACCCAGCTGTTTCAATTGGAGACTGGAAGACTTACAAAACTGAAATCATGAGTTTTTTTTGTTATATATACAAGAAAAACATTGGGTCATCTAAATCTAGGCATGTTTAGGTGAAAAACACTGAGAACCAAAAAGCTCTGTAAGAGTGTTACCAAAGTTCTAACAAGAAACTTCATCTCTTTCTCTCTACAAGAGCGCATTAGATTCAAAATGAGGCTTTTCTTTCGAACGGTGCTTCCACTACCTGTTTGTACACTGATGAATAATACATAAGTAAAGTGATGAGGTGCAAGTAATATGAGAAGATAAAATTAACAATTAAAATGAATGATGAACCTGTACAATTTCCATGCTGTAAATAACCATACATTAGAGAAAGGAGAACATATTGGTTATATAAAATGGTAATAAGCAAAATAGTTATGCCAAAAGTACCTAAAAGCCATCTTACATTAACATGTTACCATTAAACCTCTATGAGACTCCATAAATGCCCCAGTCCTTCAGAGCACAACAACACCAACAAGTCAATCATCTACCCATCACCACATATTGTTGTTTTGTAAATGCAGGCTATTGAACTTAATTCCATTACGAGCAGACTTACGACCTTAAGACAACAGTGAGTTCAAGGCCCACACTTTAAAATCTCAGGAAGGAGGAAAAGGAATACTATGTAAAGAGAAGAGAATATTTAATCATAAAATGCAAATCGCAGAGAAGTGGCCTCAGTGCCAACAAATCATTAGAGGGTTTTCCAATACAACTCCCTTTGTTTTACAAATGTTTCTTGGGTAAGTTTTTGTAATTTCTACAAACTTAGTGAAACATGAAAATTTAGAGAACTCTGGAGGTACACTGGTTTTCTTATATATAAAATAACATAATTCATTATAAGGAAAAGAATAGAGCAGTTCTGCTGGTACACTGTTAAAAAAAACTCGAGGAATTCAACTTATTTGGCAAATAAACTTGGAAAGCAGATTCAAGTTTTAAGGGGCTAAAATACAGTAAAAGTTTCCATTTCGTCAAATTTAAATCTACAAAGCAATTATAAAGTAATCATGTAAAATTTATCTCAATCGTTGAGCTCAAGAAATAAGGATTTAACACTTCTTATCTCAAATAGATTGAACATCAGTAGCCAGAAAATCCTGTTTCTTTTTCTCCAGTCACAAACAATCCAGAAAAGTTAAGGGCGTCATCAGCCAACTTTTTATAACCCAAACCTCAATTGAACTGAAACAAGATCACTAATATGAAATACATGCTAGATTCTGTCAAATTTTCATAAAAAGCATGCACCACACATCAACATTTCAGGTTGTCTAAACATTGTAACAGGACTAAGTTCCTATATCGGTCATGAACAAAAACCAATCTGGACTATCCATACCTTATCTTTTGGAGTGCAGAAAATACATCCTTTATTAACAACGGTGAAGGAGGGGCAAGTAACTTTTGTGTCTGCCGGCATGCTTGAGCAACATCACCTTTAAGATATTATACTGTTATTAAAATTTATTCAGGGACCATGGCAGGATCACATCACCCGATTCCCCCCCCCCCCCCCCCCCGCCCCACCCACCTCTAAACATAAAACGAAAAATGCTTAGAAGAACAAAGAGAGAGGAGTGAGAAAAATGGCCCATTCCTACCTAGATCACCCAGCTCACTGTACATCTCCCTTATTTTGGATCGGCTTGTCCCACATGCTTCTTCCAGTGCTGATGTGACCAAACTTCCACCAATGTTTAGCTCCTGTATAATTCTTATAAATGAGAATTCCTTCCTTTTTTACAGGAGAGGGGCCCTTAGGCAGCATATTTGTGATTTGTCTTTAAAAAATTCCTTGTATTTCTTCTTGCTAACTCTATCTATTGGCCAGCCAAATGGAAAGGAAAATAAAAAGTATATGGGCAGACAACAGTTGTCAGGGAAAAAACGCATCAAACAAGCACATTGAGAAGAAAAAGTTGACAATCCACAAGTAAATCACACTTCTTGCACATAAAAATGCTGAACCACAACAATAAAAAGTCCAAATGCAAACAGAAACCACTTAACCAAATCTCGCAGTTAGAAAGTTGGAAACCATTGATTTTCTAGTCTAACTAAAAGTATAACCCAGTCTATAATTGTTATTAAGGCATGCTCGAATACAAAAGACAACAGATCTAACTTTGCATGGGTTTAGGAATACAAAGTGAACATTATAGCCACAGCTAAAACTGATAAAAAATTTAACCCATCAACAAATACATGCTCTAGTATGAAAGTTTTCTTTCAACTACTTCATAGTTTTAGCCAATGCTCTTTAGTGATAAGAAATAAGTTGCACACGTATGTCTAGGCAAGCAAACAAAATAATAAATACAAATGATAAAGAATAAATTCAACTAACCACATTTTCATGGTCAGCAGCGATCTTATTTGTGCACAAATACACTGAAGGCAGCACGTCATCAGGAGACAAGGCAAGCAAACTGCGTAACAAGAAGCATCACAAGCAATTATGGGCCATTTTTTCTATTTCTTTTTTTTCTTGCAACAGAATTATATACCACATAACCAAAGTGGACAGTGGATCCCGAATAATAAATAAAAGGCCGAAAACATCACAATGGATCATACACCAAACCTTCTGAACATGTTGCAGAGCATGGAAGTAGCTTTTATCTTGCCCTTTTCATCCTCAAGTAAGTCAAAAGTTCTTGCAAGATGTAAATATGGAGCATTCTGTCCATTCCTCCAGCAAGCTGCACATGTTATCTCCAAGTTAATCAAGATTCCTATCTAAACAATTATAGCATATAACACAAAAAAGTTCTGTAAATTGAACATCGTGTTCTAACTAAGTGGCACTAACCATGTTCTATAGGATTGTATTTTTCTGGTGGTAGAGACACAAAAGTTATATTTACATTCACTGGTAATGAAACCTGCACAGACGAATCAGTTGTTGGTTCCATTTTCCTTGACTGAGTTTTCTCTTTGTCGGAAGAGCAATTATTTACGTGGCAGTGGAACTGAACTGATTTTTCATTAACCACCAATTCTTCTTCATTCTCACCGGACCTTCCTTCGCGATTAGAGTAATATATATTAAGTGCTTTATTGATATCTCCATTTGCCTCCTCCAGAATGGTGGCAGCATAGCTCTCTAGCGATTCATCACCATCTATTATCTGAAGAAACTGATGTATCTCATCCCTGTATGATTTGGTGTCATCGTTGAGCAAATTTTCATATTTAGGGTTTTGTTCATGCAATGAACCAGCCACCGCAGTTTCTGGAACATTTGGTAAGACTTTACTAAAAAACCTTGTTATTGCCAGTTGCTTCGGCCCGCCTGAATCCAATTTTGAATTTAATTTCAACTTTTTGTTTACCTTATTGTTAACTTTACTCGCCCTTTTCCCAGGAGATATTCCACTTGTAATCATATTCCTTGGCATAAGTGAGATATAATCTTGACTTAAAGGAATGCCAGTACTTCCACATGGACTGCTCTTATCAGAGCCTGCTTTTGGAAGTGATGCAGAGTCACAAGTTGAGGTAGTCTGGGACACAGAATCAGCAATTCTAGAAGCATTTACTTGCTCATGAAATTCTGTCTCGCGTTCGTAGAAATTAGAAACTGCTTCAACGATGTCCCCTCCCGTGCTACCAATCAAAACTAGCATCTGCTCATGGGTGACCCATGTGGGCAAACAATCACGAAGTTCTTGGACGATTTTTTCTGCTTCCTCATCATTTAACACCACTTGATTTTGTCGATCAGGTTCTTGTAGAGAAGATGATAATTCAATGCCTAAACTGATAATACTATTTCCTACTATATCCTTATCATATGACAGTGCCTCTTTCTCCTCACCAAGCCCCAAAATGGGGCCCTTGTTGGACTCATTTTCTACACTGTCAGCTACTTCTTTAGACCCAAGACGAAAGCTCTTCAAGAACTCCTTCTTGTTTGCCATTTCATCAACTAACCCAGCAAAATGCTTTTGCATTTTACTGGCGTGCTTACTATCAAGCTTTTCAACATCCAAGCCCACTGTAGGAACAACACGCTTTGGTTTCAAAAACCTCACATATTCTCTAAGTTCTTCATAGTTTGAATGTTCACTATATGGTACAAGATGGATCTCAAACGAATCCTTCGACCTAACCGAAAACTTATTACGCTTCACTTCATAAGTCCAACCAGTAGGAACAAAACCCACAACCTTAGAGTATCCTCTTTCGGCCATAATCTCCTTCATTTTCACAAAATTAGGCTTAAAATATGGCCAAGTCTCACCCAAGACATTCCACCCAACAACATGTACATCACTTTCACATTCATCCTCTGTAAATACCCCATTCTCTCCATAACCCAAAACACGAAAAACTGCCATTTTACGAGCATCCACATGCACCTTACGATTACACCTATGCGCAATTTCAAGCAAAATCTTCTCTTTTCCAATTACATAAGTAGCTACAAGAAACAAAACATTTTTCATTTCACTTTTACATTCACCCCCAACTCGTTCTATCACACTAGCAATATAATCTACAGACTCTTGTTGTGAAGGAAACACAAATTTCGGATTACAATACGTAGTGTCCAAGAAAACAGCATCGGAACCCACAAATTCACACAGAAAAGGGTCTAACTTCATTGAACCCGAAAACCTAAAATCGCCAGTATGAACATACCTCTCAAACTTTCCGTTCATATCCGGAATTTTAAACAAGAACTGAACCGCACCCGGACAGTGATTAGCGTCAATCAGTACAACCTTCACCCCATCGATTACAACGGCTTCGCCCAGCGGCAGAGCGACAACGAAATGAGGAGAGACCTTGAGCACCTCAGTGAGAAGACGGGCGGTGATCGGAGAACAAAAGACGACGCCTTTAGCCCAATTGGGGGAGAGGCCGCCGTAGTGATCGGAGTGGAAATGGGAGAGGAAGTAGGAGACGGAGTGATCGCCGGCGTGGCGGAATGCGTCGACGGCGAAACGGGTTTTGGGGATGAGTTTGGAGTGAGGGAATGTGGAGGGAATTGGAGGGAAAGAGGGATGGGGAGGGTTGGGTTGGTGGGAGAAGGCGGCGAGGGCGGCGAGGAAGAGGTGGGTGGAATCAAGGGTTGGGGTTCTGGTCACGGAAGAGGAGGAGGAGGCCATGGGAGATTGGATATGGGTGTCAAGAGGAAAGCATTGTTTGGAATTTTGAGGTTTTCTGGTGGAAGTCGTAAGCAGGTATGTTGAAGGCGGCAAACACTAACAGTTTATTGTGTACCTCAAAAAACTTTTTGGGTATTTTCTGGAAGTGATGGTCACATCACTTTCTTTTTCTTTCATTTTTTTCCAATTCATTTATCGTCTGCCCTTCTATTTTCATACTCTTTCCATCTCTTTTTTCCTTTCTGTTTTGTGTAATCACAGTTAAGTCACGTTAACATTTGATATTCTTATTACTTTTTATTTTATTATTTTTTTAAAAATCAATATAAAATGTTGACGTGGCTTAACCGTGACCACACAAGAAGGAGGGGATGGGAAGAGTGTGAAAATGGGAGGGCAGACAATCCAACTCCTTCATTTATATGGCTCGACTGTAATGAAAAAAAAAAGTATGTGAATAATATTACATTCAAAAAAAAAAACTTAGTATTTACAAAGTTTCAATTAGATTATTTACTTTCAATCTTAAAAAAACAATACTTCTTATGAGTCTCTTGTCCAGAATATTTTGATTTTGTTTTCGCCTGTTATATTTTCACTCAGATATTTTTGGTTAGTAGATAGTATTGATCACTAAATTTATATTAGTTTAGACATTAGTTAGTTCCTTATCAATTTTCTTTCGAAGTTGACACTGCTCATTGTCAAAAACTGTTATCATGCGGCTAATACGAATTTCAATTTGGTATATGGCTATATGGAAATTGAATGTACCAGTGCGTAGACCAAACAATTTATTAGTTAAAAGTTCAAATAGTCAACTTATGCGTTTGATATTAATATTGAAAGACATAACCATAATTTCGTCTAAGGTTTAAGAACTATAAACGAACTGTTGAAATTTCACTTCAAGAGTTTGGCAAAACAATTTGCACTTATAATTACGTAATTCAATTCCTTATTCTAACAAGAGTTTTTAGAATAAACCTCACTTTTACTTGGCTAACATATGGTAAATTCAATTTTGGATCCTTGATTCTCTCTTAAATTTAAGAAAATACCGATATTGAACCATTGATCTGTCTGAATATATATTTGAAAAAAAAAACCGCATGCTACATATTTTGGCCCATATTAAATCTCAAAGAAAACTTAAAAAGAATTCCAATAGTGTATATATTATTGTTTTGTATTCTTATGGACAAACCAGAGAATGAAAATTGAACTCAAGATTTGGTATGAAGAGTGAATGCTCACATTGTGCAAAAAGAAGAGGCGATTTAGTATTTAATCCACAACCATATGTTTGTATGCATCATTACATCCTTAACATATATAGAAGACTCGAACCTTTCCAGTAGTGAAGAGGTGTAAGCTCACGTTGGGGAGAAATTTTTAGTTGTGACGGAAATATAAGTAGTAAACCACGTGTTTTAATAAAAGTGGTGAAAAATTTTAATTTTTAAGTTAATAACTTTTTAGCATACATCCCACCATTTATATAATGACGCATGGTGTATCATCCCGTATACTGGTCACTATGAACAAAAACTTCCACCACCCCACTTTCCTACAAATCTCCCTTTGGCTAAAATTCCATAAATAACCCTATGTGCATGCCATGAATAATAATCACCTTGAAGAAACAGAAACTGCAGGCTCTTCTGCTATGGTCTCCAGCAATGGCTTCTTTGACCTACTCATAGACAATCTGTGCATGAATTCCGGCGCCGAGAAATCTTCTATATCATCCAAATTCAACTTCGGCATCGCCGCCTCATTATCCGAACTTTCCCTCCAACTCTCAATCATCTTGCCCTCATCGCCGTCACCATGAGCAAATTTCGTGGCCTGATGGGGATCATCAGCCGGCCTCACCTTCACGTTTCTCCCAGAAGCCCGCTTGCTTGCGGAGCTGGCCGCGGTGGCCTTGAGGAACAGTAGCCCCATATCAGCCGTTGTGACGGTGGAGTTGAGCCTTATCATGGGGAACATGACGTATACGTCACCGATATCTAAGTCTTCGTCGGCATTGAGAGGTGAAAATCTTCTTCCGACACGAAGAGACTTGGTGTTTACGAGGAAGAAGTTTGGGGTGTCGAGCATGAGCTCGGCGGCTTTTATGGGGACATGGAATTGCTTGATTTCGCCGCTTGGGATGATCACTTTGGTGGCTGTAGATTTCCCATGCTTGCTCAATATTGGGGTTGCTAGGCTGCAAGAAATGTAGTTGCCCATGTTGTCTAGGGAGAGAGGGAGGTATATAGAGTTGAGATGAAACTTTTGGCCTGGAAGTTTGAGGGGAGTTGAAGATTATATAAGGGAATTGAAGATGTCTCTCAGCTAAAAATATGATTAAAAGCGCTTACTTCTGCACCCAAAATATTAACTTCGATTCTCTTTTTTCTCTGTTGTTTGAATGAAAAAAACTATGAAAAAGGATTAGAAGATTCTGAAATAAGATAATAGTAGAGCCAGTTGTAATGTATCTGGGTTTGACATTGTTGGTGGAGTCCGCGTTGGGCCAAAAAGGAAGAAAAAAAATATGAAAAGAAAGCAAGAAAATGTATCGGAAGGTACGTTACTACGTTTCAGGTTGGCTTTTTATTATTTATTAATTAATTAACAAAATGATTATGCTTATAGTATCATCTATGAACAAATATCCCCTGTTAAATAACGTGTGGGACCTTTCTTCATTGTCCTTGACTTACTCATTCTTTTTTTAGTTCTTGAAATGGGATTAGGAGTTTATCTATAACACCAATGTTATTTATGTAGGATAATTGACTTGTATTAAAGAGTTATAATAAATGTTGTCAGTTTTGTGTATCTGTATCAATATACTCTATTTACAAATCATTTACTTCTTCTATTACTATTGTGCTAAAGTCGTTAGGTTTAGACACTAAAAGTCTCATGTGCCAATGTACATATCAGTGTCTTGTTTGCTTTTTGACAAGAAGCGATACAGTGGTGTGGCCAGTTGATGATCATCATTAGTTCACAAAGTTTGATCATCAACAATAAATACATAGGGTTGTGCTAATTGTGTACATTGCTGCAGTGATAAAAAAATTGGTATGGAGTGAATTTGCACGACCAAATTACAAATTAGAGTAAACTCCTATACGGCTACCAAAAACATATACCTACAAATGCTACCAGTATAGATTTGTTACCCAAAAAAAAAAAAAAAAACAAAAAAACGCGATAGATGCAATTAGAGTGTCTTATTTGTTAGAAGAATTACAATGAATCCCTAGTATGTATTCAAGGTTGAATAAAGAAACGATGTCTCATCATTTGGTGACCAATATTTCTTCCATGTATATCCCTTCCCTAGTCTTTTTAAACATATTTCTACATCTCTTCCATGATTTATGGATGATTAATTCAATGAAGCATATATGTGAATGTGATAGCTTGGGAACCAAATAAACACTTATGACTTGCATATCATTTACGTGTGAATTAACAGGACAGCATGTGACCTTTTGAGATGCATGCATAAATGAATAGTAGGGTTTGTATTTAACCTTTTTTGGCGGTGGCGGTGGCGGTGGCGAGCCGTTGAACGAGTCCATGGTGTTGAAGACTCACAATCGAAGAGGGGCAGCTCATCATATTCTTCCTCTGCCTGCTTGCTGCCTGCTTGCGTCACGGGATCGTTGGTGTCACATTTCCAAGTATCTTCCACACAATTCTCCCACTCACTCTACCGAATTTATTTATTTGTTCTATGCCAATACAATAAATTGTCGTATCCTATACAAATTTTTTTAATAGAACAATAATGTTAGTGAGTTAAATAATTTCGCAAATACAATAGCGTCATATGCAATATTAACTTAAATTTTTGGTTATTTAATATTAAGAGTAAATTGTACAAATGGTCCCTCAACTTTAATCAAATTGGAGCAATGGTCCCTCAACTAAAAATCCATTACCATTGGTCCCTCAACTTATCAAAATGTGTAGCTATAGTCCTTTTCATCAATTTTGTCAAAATTTTGTCAAAATAAGCTATGTTGGAATGACCATTTATATAATTAGGGTCCCTTAACTCATCAAAGTGTATAATTATGGTTCTTTTCGTCAACTATGTCAAAAAATTTGTCAAAACGAGTTATATTGGAAGGACCATTGCTACAATTGAGTTAAAGTTAAAGGACCATTTCTCCACTTGAATTAAAGTTCAGGGACCAATGGTAATGGATTTTTAGTTGAGGGACTATAGCTGCACGTTTTGATAAGTTGAGGGACCAAAGGTAATGGATTTTTAGTTGAGGGACCATTGCTCCAATTTGATTAAAGTTGAGGGACCATTTGTACAATTTCCTCTAATATTAAATCTTGTATTTCTTTTTGCTGATTTTTATATTGGTTGACATATGATGCATTTAAAAAATGATATTAAAGTTCATTTCCATCTCATAAAAACACTTCATCGATTCTTTCCTCTCTCCCTCTCACTAGACTACATCTCAATCTTGGTAGAGGCTTGAGTGCACTCCACTGGCAATGTGGAATATGTTAGAGTATGAGTGTGATTCTGACAGTTTAGTAATAATCATTGTTATTTCAGATTGGTATAAAGAGGTCTTAATGTGTTTATAAGAGTTAATTCAACTTTGGTTTGGATTGAAACTCTACTGTTGGCTCGAGAATAGAACTCATACTTGTACAAGGATTTGGTCTTGTATTCCTTGTAGGATTATTATAGGGTAATCTAGATTTTGTAGTACAAAAACCACAACCCCTGCTCTCACAAAAGCACGCTCTTATTGTTCCAATTACCTATAACTTGGAAAGCATTGAGTTTTGTAGAGAGGAGAAGGTTGTGTACTAGATTCGTCCATGGCTTCTTCATCCATGAACATGCTGACAGAGTTGAAAAGCTTGCTGAAATTATACAAAGATTGGAGAAAGGTGATCTGAAGTTTAGAGTTTGGGCTTTGGAATCTGAGAGGGCATTCCAGCGAGTTGCAACTATCCAGAAGACTGTTGGGAATGTGAGTTGAACTTACTCATGACCTAATGGCATACACACATGGGAAAGACTTCGTCAAACAGTTTGCAAGTATGTGTTGCAGAAATTACTTCAGTATTTACATATACATAATATATTTAGAGTGATAATTGTGATTTAGTTGGTTAAATCTTATGTTCTTGGCTAGTTTGTTATAGAGCTTGGTTATAGATCTGTTTGGACTTGCATAGCTACAATATTCAAGCATTAACAACAAAAAATTTGAAAAATACTTAGCTCCTGATGACATGTAAAAAAATCATCATTATTTTTTTGCATACGTAATTTATAGCGAAGAAGGAAAAGCTCATCGAATGCAAATAACCAAATACTGTTCTATCTTAAACCTAGATTCAACAATTTTTTTTGGGGTCATTTTTATTGATACAATGATATATTAATATTAAAAAGAAATACTATTAGATCATAGTACTAAATAGCTTACTTTGAAATATTAAGTTAATCAAAATTTTATTGTGATAAATCCTTCAACTTTATTTTTTCAGTGAGGATATTTTCGTTTTTTCACTTTGGTTGGATTTCATTTGTTTAAAATATTGCTTTTTGGGTCTTATTTTGTGTGCCACTTGGGACCCACTTTCCTTTTTTATTCCCTTTCTCCCGGCCCTTTTTCTTTTGGGAATTTTAACGGAAAACCTACGGTAATATTCATTTTAACAAAAAACCACATTTTTACACTAAAAATTCAAAACTGGTGCTATTCACTTTACCCTTTATTTTGTTCTTATCATTAAAACTCAAAGTTTTCAAGCACTTTTCATTAGTTTTCTTTTTCTTTTTCCTTTGGACCCGTAAGTCCTCTCTCTTTCTCTCACCACTCTCATTTCTCTCCCTCTCACTTTCTCTTACTCTATCATTTCCCTCTCACTCCCGTGCCCTCTCTCTACAACTCTCATTCCTTTCTCTGAGATCACACACAAACAACACAACAACTTAAACATCACCACCATTCCCCATGTGTTTTCATAAACAAAGAAAGAACCCCACAAACCTTTCTCTCCCTCTTGGCTGACACTATTCATCTTCTTCCTCGATGAGTTTCTCACATTTCCGATGAAGGTAAGCCTCGAAATTGATCCCTATCATTGTAAATCATGTCTAGGTTCACGATTAGTAAGTTTTTGGGTGGTTTTGGTGGTGTAGGAACTCCGAAAAGTTCAAGGAAAGTAAATGTGCAAATCTAGAAATTCCCAGGCTGTGGTCGTTTGGCCATCTTTTAGGCCATTTTCCGGCCAACTCCGGCCACCACTTGGTCTCCACTTAGTATGAATCTCTTTTCCACATTCCTAACTACATTTTGGCTTTTGAATCACTCAATTTGGTTAAGAAACGAAGAATTTACGAAGCTTTGAAAATTGTCCAAACTTTCGACTAAAAACTCAGCTTTCCGACGAGCACCGCCTTTTCGAGGTGTTTTTCGGCCAAACCACAGTGATTTGGCCGGTGTTCAAGGTATAAATCTCTTCATCTCGTTGAGTTCTACAACTTTCGCTTTTGTTTCACTTGATTTCGTTGAGTATCGAAGAAGTTATGAGCGTTTGAAGTGTGCCCCAAAAACCGATCAAACCTTGACCGTTGGCCGTTGAACAGTCAACGTTGATTTTTGGGTTGACTTTTTCAGGTTTGTTTGGGACGCTTCCTAGGTTAAATTTGACATTTTGGATCCGTTTTTTTATGTCTGTTTTCCCAAATTCAATTGTTTGATTTGAGTTTTATTAATTAGACCCCTTTATGTGCTTAGGTGCATTTATTGTGGCATTTCCATCTTCGCTAGCTTGCATGGCTTTTCAACGGCGAAATATCTGTAAGTGGACCCCTTCTAAAATACATGTTTTAATAGTAGAAATGCATACATGAAAAACATGATTTAATGATTACGTTTTATAAGATATTATGCTTATTGCGAATATTTTGAATTACCATATTTTATCGAACTGATATTCTTTATAGTATATATGATGGATGACTATACACTATTTAGAACATGCTTTTACACACTTCTTTATAATATACATGATGGATGACTATATGCTATGAAGATGATTTTAAGATATATATATATATGTATTTATGTTGGAAAGACTACATTCAATGTTTTTTTTTGCGTATCTAGTGGTCATTGTTCTGCCTATGGGTGATGATACTTATATTGGCTTCGGTCGGGTGTAGGTTGGTGCATGTTTGGCAAATGATACTTATATTGGCTTCGGCCGGGAGTAGGTAGGTGCCTGTTTGGCAAATGATATTTATATTGTTTCGACCAGGCGTTAGGTTGGTGCCTGTTTGGCAAATGAAGTGTTCTGAAGGAAGTGTTCTAAATGAAGAGTTCTCTATGCCTTTGGGCGATACTGATATCACTAGTTAGCACATTGTATACGAGATATGTTTTATAAAGATTTTTATGGCATCCTAGGGTTTTCGGAAAACCTACTACTTATTATACTATGAGTTTTCTTTAAACTTTGGGGGTTAATATGTTGATAACCGTTTCAATACTATTTATATATAACTTGGTCTACTCATATTTGTTTTGCGCCCCCTCAAGATTTAGAATTGAAGCATACAATCCTGGCGTCAAGGCATTCTCGCGTCGGCATCTTTGAGTCCTCTCGGTGTAAGACTCACTCATTTGTTCATTCAATTTTATATTATTCCTTAGTGTTATAGTTAGTTGTATGCTCTAAATACGTTCCTCATTTGCATATTAATTATATTTATATTTACAAGTCTTATTTATTTATTGTTCTCATGCATTCTAATATAGCTTTGCCACCTTTGGGTGTCGGCCAGCACGTGCCTACCATGATGTTCGGAGAATATCATGGTTGGATGTGTCACTCACTATATTGAAGATACGTTCAAAGAAGTTAGTGAAAAAAATATCATCCAACTTGAAAATGAAATATGGATTATCGTTTAAGAAAATTTATTTATTTCAATCCCCTAAAATGATAGGATTAGCTGGAATAAATTTCCTTCACATCTGTAATCTTCTTCTAATCCTCTCAAATGAATAATCATTCACCTCCACCTTAAATGTACTATGAATTTTTTGAGTCACCTAATCCAATCCTACATACCAAAAGAGGCATGTACATTCACAAACCTATCGATCCTTCAATCTGTACTGGGAAATAGAAACCTAAATCAAATTGACCCATAAGGGATTTCAGTAGTAGGCAAAGATTGAGATAGTCAATAGGTAAATATTAACCATTGGGGTTTTCCTTATTACTATCTTTTTTTGTTGGCAAGATACATCAGAGCCTGCAAACACCATAACTACCGTTTGTGAGCGCAAGCGTGCTGTTTGTACTTTGTATGATCTTTAGAAGCATCAGGACCGGCAAAAATAAAAAAGATGTAAACCTGATCCCATTTCTATGGGGCAATCTAAAACTAAACTCTACTTTTCTGTGGTGACGGGCCACCAATTCCTCAAATAGCCTGAGCCACATGTTCCGATGTACTGGATGCTTCTAGCTTGCAAGAACAAGTAGTCGGTAATACACAATCATCAGACGAGGACTTTTTGTTGCGGAGTTTACCTTAGGGATAAATAAAAAAGCTCATATAGACCAAAAATAATTAGTACACCAAGTAAACCACAGATAGACCAAATGTACAGTGTCCAAATGTTTAATAATGTAACCCATACTATACAACCGCTTAGAGTTAAACCAAGTTTAAAATAGAGCCTAATAAATATGAACCCTCATTTGATTAACCAAGGTAGTTCAGGAAAACAAACATCCTTAAACATATTTCAAGCCACCCTGGACCATATCTGTTACATTGCACCTTAGAATTCTAAATGCTTAAACATCCTTAAACATGTTTCTCGTATCCTTCTAAATGCTTCTCTTATTTATGCCAAACAAGGCCAAAAATTCTAGCATGTAGCAAAGGGATAGAATAACACAATAAAGTTACGAAGTGGATGACCTGACCTTTTTTTTTTCTTCCTCTCCCCGGTGAGAGTTTTTCTGAGCTAGTCTCAGCCGTCTTCTCTATCTCTTCATTCTTTCGATCCGTCCTCTCACAGCCCTAGTCCTCCCCAGTTTCTTTCTACCCTGCCCATGCCATTTACCCCCCAAATCTGCCCTGTTATACCAGCCCAAATTAACTCCAATAGGATTTTCCAAATCTATAGCTTTCAAGTGCTCTATACTATGTACAGATCCTCTCTATCTATTTCCAGTTCAGATCAGTCATTCAAACATCAATCTAGGGAGCAACCTCAACCTATCAAGCATTTACTTACCATATCCATCTATCCCACAAGTGATTTAATTGCTAGAGATCTTGCCCTTGAATCATGTATCTGTTACTCTACCAACGAGCACTCTTCAAAGCTATATAACCATCCAATATTAGAACCAATATGTCTACTTTTAACCCAATACTTCAACCCACCACCACTCTGGAATCGCCATCAGACCCTTTGGTCCTGGGCATCTCTCTCAGCTTCGATTATGGACATCGATACCCTAGATCCGAATAATATTCTACTTAAGCTCCAAAATAATCTTGATCTTGTTGATGCTAATGAAGGTGTTTGTATGGTAGCTTTCCTATTTGCAGATAAGCCACCGAATTGTGGAGCCTCTGTTGGTCTCCTAAAGAAGGCTTGGACACATCTGGGAGAAGTCCGAGTCTCAACAAAATCAGATACTGCTTTTGCCATTACCGTACCGGATCAAATTACCGCTTCCAAGATTTTAGAAGGGGGCCCATGGAATGTGGCGGGTTTTTGCTGTACTGCCCAACTATGGTCGAAGGATCTAGCTTTTGAAGAGATCCCGTCACATCGAGTAGTGTACTAGGTCCAGCTTCATGGTGTACCTTTGGGACAATATTCTATGGAAAATGCAAAATCCATTGGGGAGGCTTATGGAGAGGTGTTGCAGGTGGAAGATCCATTTAAATGCCCCGATGGTGTTCGGGGATTCCTCCGCATCCGTCTGCAACTAGACGCCAGGAAGCCCATCCCTTCAGGATGTTGGCTGGCTAGAGAAAAAGGGAAGCCGTCCAAGGTTGAATTCTACTATGAAACCCAAAGATCTCATATCCTCTGTTTTAATTGTGGCAGGCTAGGGCATATAAATTTTGGATGTACGTTCGCCTCTGATCCTCATCCAGAGACGGGTAACCGATACGGTGGTTGGACCTTCGTGAATCTTATCCGTCAGCCCCGTGCTCTGATGATGACTGTTCCCTGGCCGCCGATCACCATTGATGAGAGAAATCGAAGATGGACAGCTGGAGCTAGGGGGAGTCAATATCTCTGACACCTTTTTCCAGTAGACAAGATAGGACTCTTGAAACCACTCAAAGTGGCGGTGGGAATGTCACATCAATTCAATCCAAGACTACCAGTCTGACATAAGGTGCTTCTTCCTCCATCCTACCCGTTTTGGACACTATTAATGTCCCCTTCCCCATGGTTAATGCAGTTGAGACACCCAACACCGAATTGACTCTCCAACTATCCCCTTCCCACTCTCTGCAACAAAACTTTCTCTTTCTAAGTCATCCCACGTATTATTTCCCACGTGAGAATCCTTTCAACACCACCAACCACCCATGGCCCACCTATCACCCAAAAAACACCCCCATATCTATTTTGTTAGACCCTCTCACTGAGCCCAACTTTGAAAGCCCATCATCCAACACCAGCAATGTTTCTAAACCCAAGGATGGGCTGTTTTTCCCTAGAAGGAAACCACTTAAACTAAAATACAGCCGAGTGGGGGGAATTGTGCTAAATCCTCAGGACCCTGATTTATCTAATACTACTCTGGGGAAACAAAAAAGGGTAACGTTCACTGACTCTGAGATATCATTGCAACCCCACAAAAAATCAAAGACTACTTGTGCATCGTCCCAAGTTACAGAAGGGGGATTGCAAAGACTTGGTGATAAAGCTTCCAACAGTTTTGTTTTTGGGAACTCACGAGCAAATTCCCAGTGGGTCACCCATCCTGGGAGTGTTCTGGCCCATTTCTTGCTTAACTTCGAAGTTCCTACGGAACCTGAAGCTAGTGAGCTCCCAAAAAGCCTCTTGCTAGGTAGGGATAAGAATATACATATAAAGATCACTCCCCTGGGAGATGTGGGATGTCACAATCCACCCCCTTAGGGGCCCGATGTCCTCGTCGGCACACTTCGGGCCAAGGATTGGCTCTGATACCATTCTGTCACATCTCAGCCTGGGTCCACCACATCCCGGGCCCGTTCCACCACCGTAGCACGATATTGTCCGCTTTGGGCTTACCATTCCCTCATGGTTTTGTTTTTGGGAACTCACGAGCAAATTCCCAATGGGTCACCCATCCTAGGAGTGCTCTGGCCCCTTTCTCGCTTAACTTCGAAGTTCCTACGGAACCCGAAGCTAGTTAGCTCCCAAAAGGCCTTGTGCTAGGTAGGGATGAGAATATACATATAAGGATCACTCCCCTGGGCGATGTGGGATGTCACAGAACTGATAGGCGAAAACCGTTTTCGAATATGAGTTTTAATGATATAGTTACGGACATTTGAAGTCGTTTTACTAAACTATGGATTTTAAATTAATTAAAACTCCCACCATGTGGGAATTGTAACCCATCATATTATTTTTAGGATCAATTAGAAATTAGGAAAGAAAGAGGGACCAATCAAGAATGGGAGAGAAAGCTCCCAACTTTCTCGTCAACCCATCCACGCGTAGCACCTCAATTTCGACCCGGAGGTATTTCCGGCCAACTTCCACCATTTTTTAGACGATTTTCACCCAGTCTTCACTTGCTAACAACACACAACCTCTGTGCAACCCTTTCCCCTTCCAAAAACCGAGCCTTTTGTCTTCTAAACCGTGAGGACGACGCACGGCGTTGTGGGGTTCTTAACGGCAATCCGTCATTCCGGTGAGTTTCATCACCCACCACCACCCTTAATTAACTCCCCCTGGGCCCAGGAACAAGACCTAACCAGTTGTATAGGTGTTGGAACACTGAGGGAAATTGGAGCTTTTCCCAGCCAAATTGGACTTGGCCACAGGTATAAAACTTGCTCTATTCATTGGGATCTTCATTTTTGTGAAATTTGGTAATTTTTGGAAATAGTTGATTTTTTTCGGTGAGTCGAGGCGGTCGGCCGCCGCGTGCAGCAGCGCATGGGCCGAGACCCCACCTGCCCTTCCTAGACTAATTTGGATACTCGGATTCCATATGTGACGTTCCATTGACGAAATCTCGTTGTATGACTATAGTTTGATAGAGACGACCACTTGGACATTGTATGAATCAACGATCCGACCGTTGAATCGTCACCAAACTTTAATACATAATAGTACATAATATTTAAGGATATTAGCAACTAACAGATTAGGAATCTAACGTACGGATCTTCTCGGATGGGTTTTCTAAGTTTGTAAATCTAAATGTTGGCTGCCACTTAATTTTTGCGATTGGTGAAGATCCGACCGTTGGATCGTTCCGAAACTTTAGGATGTTGTTCTAGAAGCTTATTGAAACTCTTGGAAAGTTACAGATCAGAAATCCAAGGTGTGGATCTTCCGAATCGAGTTAAGTAGGGTTGTGGACCCTACAGTCAACCTTTGATCGACGGTTGAATTTTGGTGAATGGGTTACAAATCATTCGAGAACGTCCTTGGGGATGTGTTTAATGTAGGTGACGTGTTCCATCGATAAGAATTCTGAGATGTGATTTGATATTTGTTCTAGGCGACAATCATTCGTGACGTCTCGATATTCGTGTTAGGGAGTTGTAGCGCGAACTTTAGGTGAGTGGGTCTTTTCCTTTTTATAGTGTATATATATATGAATGATAGTTTCCATTTATGCATTTGAAAAAGAATTTCTTTCTTACGTACGCCTTTATTAGACTAAAGTTTATAAGAATTAGTGAAATGACGGAATTTATGAAATATGATACATCCTACGGGATGCACATGTATGCTTATAATCCTTGATGCTATAATTATACCTACAACTATGAATGTTAGTATGTTGATTAGAACTATTGAATCACTGTGGCATGACTATATTGATGTTATCTGCTCATTATTGCTGCACCCGGTGTTAGTGCTCGCCTAGGGCCAAGGCCAGTCTTTTACGTGTTTGTTCACATTCGCACCGCACGCTCGCCTTGGATCCAAGTAGGTGCCAGTCATGTTGTATAGGTTGCAATAGGCAACTCCGACATCTTGTCGTACAGGTTGCAATAGGCAACTCCGACTCATATGTGACCGCGAATAACGCCAATCTTCACGTGATTGTAGCACTATAACGTATATTATTATTACACCCAGTCTTGTCGTACAGGTTGCATTTGGCAACTCCGACTTGTGTGCTAGCATAGATTGGTGAGCATCAGTTCAGTCGTACATGTTGCATTTGGCGACTCCGACTTGTGTGTTAGCATAGATCGATGAGCATCTGATTTTATTATGCTACTGTTGAGATATTGTGATTGGCAAATTTTTGGATTTATTGTTGATTTACATTTGATTTCATACTTATACGTAGTATAATTTTCTAGAAACTATACTTGTTTTACGGCGAGGGGTTACAATGTTTTTAGAAAGGTTTTTATAAAACTTTATTTTCATGCCCACTCACCCTTGTTTTTCACCCCTCTAGGTTTTAGTAGCTGAGCTTTCTTATTGACGAGGATTCTTGGCAAATCTTGGTGTAAACGATTACCTTCGAGGGTATAATTCTCACCCGATTTTGCTGTATTGTATTTATGCTCTGACATCACGTGTGAAATGGATTAATTCCCCCTCACAACGCACTCTTATACTTAGGCACTTTTAGGTTTAAATTTATTCACATTTTCCACATCACTACACTTTATGGCTTCGTCACCTTCTAGTTGTTGGCCAACACATCTCGATTCGAAGTCTTAGTGGAAATTCTAGGTCGGGATGTGTCACCATTTCTATGGCTTATCTAGATTAAAGAAAGTCAGATACATAGAGATATGAGGTACATGTCTCCTGTGGCCAACAGAAGATTGTATTCTTTCTAACCCTTTCGAAATCTATGGACCAAAAACAATCGTTATCACAAGTCTTGTAAATCCAAATTACATAAGCTTGTCGATGAACGCAGTTCTACGTTTTGCAATATACAGACTATTTATTTATTTAAAATAGTCTAAGGAACATCTTCACCACACAGATTTTACATAAATGTGTTTGCATATATTCAGTGATTTTATTGTCCATCTCAGTTGTGAAACTGCACTCAACAAGGGCATACAGCTCTCCCTAAAGATGACGATTCCTCTTCCAGAATCTCGATGACAGCACCAAATGAGGGTATTTCCGAAGGATTATTACTTGTACAATGCTCTATCAACCTGCATACGTTAACATACACCAGAACTTATACACCCAGTATTGTCAAACGATGAAATGTCACGTATAAATATATTAAAAATAATAGCCTAAATGTCGCAAATCCCTCACTCGAACATAACCTGAATGTATATTATTTAGCTTAAATATAAAACTAAAACAGATGGTGATGAGATATTACAAAGATAAAGCCAACTCACATATGTGCACACGCAGATAATAAAGCTTGTTATGACCACTGAATATCAAAACTGGTGCTTCACATTTTAGCAAGACGGAAATGATAATGAAAATGTACACTTACTGATGAATTCTGTTTGTACATCGACTTAAGTGAAATTTCGGCTTAAAATCAACAGGTTCCTCATTTATGGTGTCAAAGTTCGTGCTGGTCATGAAGTGCCTTCCTTCTAGCATCTGTAGATTACGAATCAAACTCAAAACGGTGTTAATTTTTTTTTTTTTTTTTTTTTTGAGAAACTACTTGATAAACAATAAACACGAAATATTAGTCCAGACTCTACACAGAAACTTTACATTCTCAAGCTTGCCAATGAAAAAGAAAAAAAAAACATTATTGAACTTTGTAACGATGGATTAAAACAATGTTATTTGAATTTGTATAATGAAAAACTTCTGATCTCTATGTGCTTGGTAAACACAGATACTAATGGGTTTACATTTACAAATACATATGCTGTAAAGATACTAGTAATGGATAACTGACGAGATATAACTATCATACTAGAGTATTATTGTCTGAGAAATTGTGAGTTAGAGTTGGCATATAGCATAACTAAAAGGGCGACCTCACGCCAAAAAGACTCCCCGCTTATATCTTAAATTTTGCTCTGAAATAATTAAAATTCTAAAAGTTACATGGTTTTAGTACCAGTACTTATATTAGATGTGCCTGGTTTTCTGACAACATTATCAACATTTCCCGTCAAAACTAAACATGCTATATTTTTTTTAGGCAGAGTGATTCAACTTATATTCTTTGAAGTATGATATGTTTGGATTACAGGAAACTTCTAGTGCAAACTGTTTCAAGAAAATGTCTTGCCAAATAAAATAACAAATCCAAACATAAACATATGCCAAAATAAATACCTAGTCCAAATATTAAAAACACGCACCTGATAAAATATGAAACCAAATGTATGAACATCTTTCTTAGGGTCATCTATTAGGTTTTCGATGTTACGGGGATTGCTTCTTTTCCCTGTGAATTGAAATTGATCAGAAACACAACAAAAAAACTTTAAACAAAGTAAAATGGAATTTGACGTTCCTGTACAACCATTTTGATCTGGGTTAATTTGCTCGTACAACATTTGAACCCAATACTCGCCGATCTTCAAGTGTCCACCTTCGTCCTGCAACAAGTTTCTACTCCAAAGAGACAAAACAGGATTAGTAACGTTATCATATATGATTGCCTATAATAGCACACCAGGCAAATAAATCATGGCGCTTTTGAAGGCATTAACCTTTTCTTTCTTTCTAATTTTTGTCTTCAACATTGTAAATTCGATTCTTGGAAACTGTTTATAAAATTGCGAATCTTAAACAACTAAGGGAGATAGAAATAGATGTTTTCTCTTGGATTGTCAAGCTTATATATTTTGATTATATTGGTGGCATAATACAACATGAGCAATAGTTGAGTTTGAGAAAAGGGCATACCTGGTACCCAAATGGTTGTGAACTATAGGGCAGGGCTTGTGTTCGTGAAGATAGTTCATTCCCCTGCCAATTTGTATATGTATCATATTCTGGAATTCTATACTATATACTCTTAACAGCATGTAAGCTACAAAGCAACAGCTTTCTGAGCTGCAGAGACTAAAGCATGCATATCAAAAAACTTGGACGATCGACGTGATTAAAATCTTTGCTAAATGGAGAAAACGTGACACCCTTTGTGTGAATGAAGCAATTATGCATGTATGTTGCACATTGAATAGAAAGAATTGCAACGTGTGTAACGACATGAACTCCTTCACATGATATACTAGTTATTACTGAAAAACAGCACAATCAATTACCTAGCAATATCAAGTGCATAGCGAAAAGCAGTAGGCAAATCAAGTCGAGCTTTTTGCCTCAAAATGTTTTCCAGGTTACCCTGTAATAGCACCAAAGTTATAAATTGTGAAAAAAGGAGACGCGAATAAGAAAGATAAATTGACCATCCATAGCAGCTTCACATTTCAATACAGAGTCACAGACACGTGAATAACAAATGGTCTAGAAAAGAATATGCAAGAACAATGAGTTCACTAACATAAAATAACCAATATACACTAAAATCGCTTTTTAATTTCACTTCTTAGTTAATACAACTCAGGAGATGGTTTTCTTTCTAAATATACTAGAAAAAGTGTAATTTATTGAGATAACTGAACAACAATAAGTATGTCCTTTTCCTTTTAGTAGTGCTCTTACTTAAACAAAAGAATCAAAATTGCAGTGAAGCAAATATCAGGATTTTAATGGTGTATGTCAATATATAAAATAGAACAGAACCACTGACACTCTAAAAATAGCGTATAATTGATAGCGGTATGTACTTTTGGTAGATACTCAGTAATCAGAACCATCTCTTCCTGCTGCACTATCGAACCAAGAAATTGCAAAATATTGGGATGTCTAAGTTCTCGCAGGAGAGTGTTATCCTTAGCAGAGAGGATCCTGTATCAAGATTGGAGCAGCAAGCTATTATTACCTAAGATTGTTCAAACTTTCGTCCTAAATTATATGAAACAAATAATACACCTCGAAACTCATAAAGAAAAAGCCCATATATCAAACATACATTTTTACAGGATTGCATATTTGTCTCTTGACAACAGTTTTAACGACCCATGTTCCACGCCATTTGACCCTTTCAGATTCACCAAATGAACCCTGCAAGATTAATGGATTTTTAATAGTTATCAAAACCAATTGATACTACGCCCATTTTGACATATTAGTTGCTTATTTATTGAACTCAACAAAAGGTTGTCTTTATTTCCCTATACCATGGTATATACCTGCCGAATTGTTGATGAATGCTCTGTGTTTAGTTCTGACATGTCAAACTTTACATCATTTGAATCTTCTTCATGTCGAACAGTCTGTAGAAATGCACGAAGATAAGTCAGCTGCTGAATATTATACGTATATAGGGTGTCAATTTACTCCTCCAACGGGGGAATTTTGGACTTAAAAACAATTCAAACTCGCAAGTATAGGCCTTATCATTTGCTAATATTCATAGTATGAAGCTTGTTTTTTTGTTTGCGATGGTATGAAGCTTTGCTCATATTAAATATTTCCTCAAATAGGCCTGTAAAGAGAAACCAATTGTAGCAATAACAGACTACTTGTTCCACAAACTGAACATAAAAGCTATTGATGCAAGTTCCAGTCTTGTGCAATGTTATCGATTGTTTACCCTGGACCGGTTCAAACCCCAGTATTGCACTGCAAAGCTTGCAGCAAAGGAATCGTGCAATGTTGATATTACCTCTAATGTAAAAATAATATGTATGATAAGCAACTTGGGGCACAAATCACTCGAGAATCCTGATCCTAGAAGTTAATCAGATATTAGGCTTCACTCTGCATCTGTGTTGTAAAGTGATATTTCAATTACCATTAGTTGATCATTGGTAAAGTCATTGCCACCATTTACTTCAAGAATCCTGCATATATCTCGATGTCCATAGAGTCTCGCATCTGTCAGGGGCTTGACATCACGAAAAGAAAAAAAAAAAAAGAAATGAAATGTAATTAGTAGCTATTAAATGTAACAACTATCAGAAAACAAGTCCAGAAACATGTCACCAAAAGTATAAACATTTAAACAATCCAAAAAATTTCTAATTAACTGGTGATTTGGGCAGGCCACCCCAGAATTGATATATCTACAGCAGAAAGTGTGACAAGTTCAGCATGAAAATTAATAATTAGCCTTCCGAGCGACTCCAAGGTAACAAGACTCCCTCTTTGCGAGGGTCGAGTAACGTCAATTGTACGTAGTCTTACAAGGCTGTTCCATGACTCAACCCTTGACCTTTTGGTCACAAGGAGCAACCTTTCCATTGCGCCTAGTCTTACCCATGACACATATTCCAGAAATTCTCAAAAATCACTTTATATTAAACAAAATAAACAGGCAGACAATTAAAGAGTTGTTCTTCTTACAGTCCGTTTCCATCGATCTTTGAGATTAACATTGGCCTTGTAACACACAAGAAGCTCAACAATGGGAGTGTGACCTTCGCTCGCGGCGAGATGGAGCGCGGTCCTGTTGTCGTAGTCTTGGACATCAGGAGATATGCCCTGGATCAACATCTGGTTCAGTCCAACCCTGTCGCCTCTGGAAGCGAAACTCAAGAACTTGCCTATCATCTGCATATCGAAATCATCCGAAGAATCGGCACGCAGAATCTCGCCCATGGTCTTCATTGATTTGATTCAAAATTGGAAAACCAATTCAAGAATCCAAACAGAAAGTAGGAAACTGAATGTCCAAATGTTCCTGAGCTGCGGAATTTGAGGAACCAAACAGGGGGAGAGCAAGAGAGTGTGATGAAAGGGGAGAGAGAGAGAGGGACGTATACAGATAGCATCTTTTCCGAGTGGCGTTTATTGGTGGAGGAAAATGGGGCGGGTGTGCCGATGAGGGAGGCTTCGGGCTTAACGACCTCTTTGATCTTTCCGCTATTTGAATCTCTCGGCTTTTGTAATAGGCGTTGAGCTCCAATTTAAATTTCATTTTATGGAAAAGGATCCTCGCCGGATCATTTTCCTGCAGATTTCGGATCTTGTAATCATGTTTGTTCATCGTACATCGTGTGATTAGAAATTATTTAAAATTTTAAATTTTAAATTAAATATAAATAATACCTAACGAAAATTGACCGCACGATGTACAACGAACAAACATGATTACGAGATCCTCTGGATCCCCAGGAAAAGGATCATCGCAGAATCATTTTCCTCATTTTATACCACTTAATACTACCCAGGGGTGGGCACGATCCGGTTCTACTTCCAAAGCGGAATCTGAATTGAAAAATATCACGAGGGAAGAGAGAGGCTCGAGAGGGGAAGAGAGATCTGGGAGAGGATTCTAGAAGATTAGGGAAGGGGACACGTGTCAGCTCGGGGTGGTCCAAGGTGGAAAATATCTTCACTTGGAAAATTACCAAAATGCCCTTACATTCCGAATTCCGTAGAATCTTCGTTTTAGCTTCAATTTTGATTCCGCTCGCTCCCACACTTCGCCAAGGAAGCAGGTCTTACGTGACACGACAAGGCAGTTAACAAAAGTCAACATTTTTGCCTTGAAGGGTATTTTCGTAAATTCACGCTTTAAAATTATAAAAACCATAATAATTGAGGATGGGTTGTTACATGTGAGGTGTGAGGGCAATATGAGAAAATACGTGAGATGTATTAAGGGGTGGTTTGGGAGTGAGGTGCTTAAAAAAAGCACCCATGAAAAAAAGCTGTGAGGGTTTTAGGTGTTTGGTAAACTGAAAAAAAAAGGCTTATTTTGGAAGCTGCTGTGAGAATAAGTTGAAATCAAAGGAAAAAGATGAAGCTGCTATTTGCAGCTTTGGAAAAATGGTTTTTTTTTCAAAGCACATGGAGCTACAATGCTCCTTTAATGAAAAGACCCACTATCAGACTGTTTTTTTTTTCAAAAGCACTTTTACAAAAAAGTTTACCAACCACTCTGTTGATTTATTTCACAGCACAGCCGCTTATTCTCACAGCAGTTTTTTTTTCAAAGCACAGCAATACCAAACTAGCCCTAAGTATAAGTGAGGTATATAAGGTGTATTCACAATATGTGGGTGTGAATAAAACAACCATTTGAAATATGAAAAGCCTATGCATATTTTTTTGCGAAAGTTAAGGGCCTATTTCGTGACGTTTTAAAAAACAATTTTGTAAAACAAAAAAGACAAATAAGATTTTTCATTTTATGATTTAAGAATGCTTTTAGTTATTTAATCTCAAAATGATTTACAAGAAAGAAAACATTGAAAATGTGTCTACTGCTAATCTAATATCCAAAAGGAGGAATTACTTCCATTCGTCCTTTTTTATTTCATCAATTTAATGTAGAATTAATAGTAATATTTGAATGGTTAGTTTTGTGTCAAATAAAAAACAAATAGTAAAATTTGAACATATGATTCTCCATAAATCTCGAAATTGACTAGATTGCCCCTGTTTTCTTTGGTAGCTATATATGTTGTGGTTGTGGAACTCCAAGTTTATTTAGTACTATTGAATTTTGGCATCTTATGTGGTAAATATGCTTAAAAACGATCTACCAAGCGTTAGGGACTTGTAGTTTGATTTAGTTTGGCTCTCAAACTGGTGGTGTTCTTTCCTGTGCATATACACATGTGAAGAATTCTTGTGGGACTAAATTGCCAAAATGTTCCAGGCACATGAAAGTGAAACTTCTGAAGATAGGATGGTCGAAATCCTGTCCGGGTTGCCGCCCAAGTGTCTGATACGATTCAAATGCATACACAAGTCTTGGTGCACTCTCATCAATGGTCCAAGTTTTGTGGTCAAACATCTCAACAATTTCATGAACAACAAATTCTCATCCTCCACTTGTATCCTTCTTAACCGTTCTAAGCCACACTTTTTTCCCAGACCAGACTTGGAAACGAGAAGTTTTCTGGTCCATGATTAATCTTTCCATTGATAGTGATGAGCACAACCTTCATTATGATGTTGAGGACCTAAATATACCGTTTCCATTGGAAGATCATGAATTTGTACGAATTCACGGCTATTGCAATGGGATTGTTTGTGTAATAGGGAAAATTGTTCTTTTATGCAATCTTGCAACGGGGGAATTCAGGCAACTTCCCCATTCATGCCTTCTTGTACCTTCCCCTCCCAAGGGAAAATTCGAATTTGAAACTACCCTTAAGGATTGGGATTTGGCTATGATTGCAAAGCTAAAGAATAAAAGTTTGTGCAAATTATAGAAAATTGTGAGTATTCAAATGATGAGCAAAATTCCTGGGGGTTATAAAAATTTTGTGTCAGTTTAATCCGACAGTAAATATGTCGGTTATATGCGACAGAAATTTACTTTTATCCGACACTAATTAAATTATGTGTCGGATATCTTTTATCCGACAGAATGACTCGTTAACCGCCATCATCATCCGACACTTAAAGCTAGTATTGTAGTAGTGTCTTCCTCACACGGCTGAGGTGTGCACCACGACTGCTAACTCTTGGAGAGAGATCAAGCTTGATATATCAAGCAAAACCTATCATTCTTCTTGTTCAGTGTACTTGAAGGGATTTTTTTATTGGTTTGCAAGCGATGGCGAGGAATACATGATGAGATATTCCATACAGTACAATTGCCTTCTAGGAGTTACACACCCGACCCTGATATTCTCCAAGCACTAGGGTGGGCATGTGCTAGCCGACACCCGAAGGTGACGAAGCCATATTAGGATGCATGAGAACTAGAAACAATTAACCGACATAACTAAAACTTGTAAATTTAATTATAATGAATATGCAATTATGGATCGTGTTCAGAGCATACAACTAATCCGAGACACTAAAAAGGAATAAAATAAAATTGAATGAACAAAGAGATGGGTCCTACACCGAGAGGACTCGAAGATACCGATGTGGGAGTGCCTTGATGCTGGGATTGTGCGCCTTGATTCTAAGTCCTGAGCATGTGCAAAACAAAACATGAGTGGACCAAGTTGATATATAAGTAATACTAAAATAGTTAATCTTCAACGTATTAACACCTAGGTTTAGAAACTCATAGTATAATATGTAATAGGTTTTCCGAAAACCCTAGCATGCCATAAAACCTTTCATAAAACATATATCATATATAAAGTGCTTAGTAGTGGTAGTACAGGGTATATATATAAGTATATATATAAACATATATCTTCATTCGCCCGAAGGGACTACATCTCCCGGCCGAAGCCAATATAATTATCTTCCACCCGTAGGCACCAACCAAACGCCCGGTCAAAGCCAATATAAATATCTTCCACCCGTCGGCACCAACCAAATGTCCGACAAAAGCCATTTAAGTATCATTCGCCTGTAGGCAGTACAGTTCGTTCGTAGGCAGTATCATTCGCCTGTAGCCAGGATCGTTGAGTAACCACTAAATAAGTACATAAAAACATTACCATAATATTTCTAATATATCTCAATCGGAGTTTAGTAGCTTCTTTATACCATATTTAGGGCCTCCGTATTTAGATCTCGTACAAATACTCAGGGGACTTAAATGTAATTATGTAAGAAAGGAATGGGCAAATATGTAATAAGTGAGAAACCCTTATTCTATAAAAGGACTCATCACCCTCACAATTAGAGGAGGCCAATTCCTAAGGCTCCTCACCACTCTCAAAGCTCTCACTTTCAGAGTTCTCTCTCCCTCAAATAAATACAATATCAATATGGACGTAGCCTAAACCTTGGGATGAACCACGATACATCTTGTGTTAGTTACATTACTTGCAGATTCACGGTCGGATTTACGTTGTTCCAAGACCCTCCGGTTTTGTGCATCAACATTTGGCACCGTCTGTGGGAATCGACACAAAAAACTATGTCGGTTCTCTTTCATTTTTTCACCTCCACCGTGAATCTGCAGAATCTGCAAAATCTACAAAATCAACACTGCAAAATCTGCAGAAACCCAAAACCTCCTTGGGCTTTTCTAGAAAACCCTCACAAACACAAAGCTACCAGGGCCACATTCCTCACTCTCTCTCTCGCCTCTCATGTGTCTTCCTCACTCTCTCTACTCTCACTTACAAAAATGGCAGCCATGGCCGAACGCCACCTAGCTTTGTTTCTCACTTGCAGAATGCATCCAACAAGATCAACACTTGGAAATCCACCTTCATTGACCCGTGCACCCTGGCTCGGGGAGAACCATTCTCTCGGTTCAATTGCAGATCTGAGCATGCAGAAGTCTTACCCGCCACAGCCAACTCCGTGACCTTGGTACCTGCAGCTCACGATCTCCAAGGGAACCTCCAGCTGCTTCTTTTAACTTCCTCCAAGCCGACTGTGCAGCATCTGCCACTTCTGCCATGATGTCATCCAACACCTGCTTTTTCTTCCCCAGCTTCTGTCACACGTGTCGTCCAGTGGCAACCTCCAGCAGCTCACGATGTCGTCTAACAGCTCACGATGTCGTCCAGCAGCTCACGATGCCGTCCAACATCTGCCGTTTCTTTTCCAAGCCGACTGTGGGGTTGATGAAGAAGATGAACACCTTGTGACCCATGGATAGACTTTTGATTTTCTACAGTGACTGGAGATGCTTCAATGTTTCTCCAGTATGGTACCTTGTTTCTTGTCACATCCCCGCCCGGGTCCACTACATGCCGGGTCCGTTCCACCACCGTAGCACAATATTGTCCGCTTGGGCCCCGACTACGCCCTCACGGTTTTGTTTCTGGGAACTCACACGAGAACTTCCCAATGGGTCACCCATCATGGGATTGCTCTCGTGCGCTACTCGTTTAACTTCGGAGTTCCAATGGAACCCGAAGCTAGTGAGCTCCCAAAATGCCTCATGCTAAGTAGGGATAATAATATACATTTAAGGATCACTTCTTTGGGCGATGTGGGATCTTACATTTCTGCAGTGACTGGAGATGCTTCAATGCTTCAATGTTCCAAGACCTGTCGTTTCTGCTCTGCATCATATATATATATATTGCACAGACCAGAGACTTCATCACTCTCACTATCAAGCTGATACTTCTCCTTCCAAGCTCTCTTTTACTTTTGTTAGAGACAGGGAGGGCTTTTTCAACTTGGCAGGGCTGTCATTTCCTGTCCATTATTTCTGAGGAAGGCGAGATTTCCGGTAAAGATATTCTGAAAGTGTACTCTTGTTCATCTGCTTCACTACAAATCTTAGAGGATGACGTCTTACAAATGGAATAGATAAGCTTTGGCAGGGCTGACATACCTATTGTATCGATTGAGAGCAATTTAGTGTGCAATTTAGAGGATCTTTACAGAGAGAGGTGCGAAAGAAAAGCAAAAAGAGCAAAGCATGGTTGCCCATTAAGTGCAGCAGAGAAAAGGAAAAAGAGAAGATGGCTATTGCTGCTAGTGGCCCTAAAAGTTGCTTTTTCACTTTGCGTTTTCGCTGATGCCTATGATGGGAAACCTTTACTTTTGCTTTTGTTGACCACCAAAGGATGCATGTTCCTATTTTTTGAAAGCCAGAGAAAAAAAAATGGGTGATGTCGGAAAGGCTGTCCAAAGCAGCTGTCATTTTAGAGAAAAGCAGAAAGCAAAAGAAGATAAAAAAAAGCAGACATAATTGTGGTGGTAATGGCATGCAGAAAAGAGAATTATAGGCGTGACCCATTGAGCAGAGGGTCGGATTTTATTTTTGAATGATGTAATTTATTTTTCTTATCTTTCGGAGACATATGTATAAACGCCATCAGAGGGGTAAAAAAAAAAAGGCAAGCCCAAAATAAATGGGTTGGAATGTTGTGGAGGGCGAAGACCCATAAGCCCGAAATAGCACCAACCAGGTTATCAAAAGTACGCCCAGTACTCCACAATTATTCGGCAACCCGCCGCTATTACCACCAACCGGGTGATCAAAAGTACGCCCAGTACTCCACAATTATTCGGCAACCCGCTGCTGTTACCACCAACCAGATGATGAAATGTACAACCCGTACTCTAATATCATTTGGCAACTAGCCATTCATGCCACCAACCATGTGATGAAATGTACAACCCGTACTCTAATATCATTTGGCAACTAGCCATTCATGCCACCAACCAGGTGATGAAATGTACAAATCGTACTCTTCTTCATGCCACCAACCAGGTGATTAAAAGTACGCCCAATACTCTAAATTATACATGAGCATTACTCATGTCACTCATACATAAACATTCATGAGCATCACTCATGACAATCATACATAAACATTCATGACCATCATTCATGTCAACATTCATGAGCATCACTCATGTTAACATTCATGAGCATCACTCATGACAACATCCATGAGCATCACTCATGTCAATCAACATAAACATTCATGAGCATCACTCATGTCAATCAGCTTCAAAAGCTTAATTTACAGAGCTCCAACTTCAAAGCTTGCAAAGCTTCACTTACAAAGCTTCAGTGCAGGGTATACAAATACCACATCCGAACAACCGCCACTTCGGCCCGTACATGGATTCAATTTGAAGTCTCCAGCCAACAGACTCTATTGACCGAAGACTTGGGGGACTACATTATGTACCATATATTGGGCCTCAACTAGGCCTCATGAAAATACTTGGGGGACTTAGCCTATTGTCTATGTACTAAGGAGCGAGCCCTTATTCTATAAAAGGGACTCCCTCACTTTCATTAGAGAGCATTCATGAAAAATACTTAGGGGACTTAGCCCATTATTTATGTATTGAGGAGCGAGCCCTTATTCTATAAAAGGGACTCCCTCACCTTCATTAGAGAGCAATGCCGCCAGCTGAGCAACCGCCTTTCCGCGAGCATCACTCCAAACCCATCAATTATGTATTGAGGAGTGAGCCCTTATTTTATAAAAGGGACTCCCTCACCTTTAAACGCCACAAGCCGAGCCAACCAAGGCAACATAAGCCACGAGCCGAGCAGCCTCGCAACATGTGCTACTTCTAGTTGAGCATCATTTCAGATTGAGCACCGCCTCATATCGAGCATCAGTTCAAGACAATATCTAATTACTTCGGCCCACACATGGACTGAATTTCAAGTCTCCAGCCAAAAGACTCTCTTGACTGAAGACTTGGGGGACTATTGTTTATACCATATTTAGGGCCTCCGTATTTAGATCTCGTACAAATACTCAGGGGAATTTAATGTAATTATGTAAGAAAGGAAGGGGCAAATATGTAATAAGTGAGGAGCCCTTATTCTATAAAAGGACTTCTCACCCTCACAATTAGAGGAGGCCAATTCCTAAGGCTCATCACCCCTCTCAAAGCTCTCACTCTCAGAGCTCTCTCTCCCTCAAATAAATACAATATTAGTGTGGACGTAGCCCAAACCTTGGGGTGAACCACAATACATCTTGTGTTAGTTACATTACTTGCAGATTCACGGTCGGATTTATGTTGTTCTAAGACCCTCCGATTTTTTGCATCAACATAGCTAAAACGTCATATCGTAAAACCACGTTAACAAGTATGTATATAGTCATCAATCATATATACCATAAGGAACGTAAAGTCGATAAAGCATGATAATTCATAAAGCGTGAAACCAATTTACTCATAAACGTTTTGTTAAATGTAACCAATAAATCATGATTTTCATGTATGCATTTCTAATAGTAAAATCATGCATTTTAGAAGGGGTCCACTCACAGATACTTCGCCGTCGAAAAGCCATGCAAACTAGCAAAGACGGAAACTTCACAATAAATACACATAAGCACACAAAGGGTCATATTATTAAAACTCTACTATAATGATTGAATTTGGAAAAACGGACGTCGGAAATAGATTCAGGACGTCGAATTATCCTAAAAGGGGTCATGGGCAAATTTCGTAAAAGTCAACACAAAGAATATTCTAGAGAATATTTCCTTGGTTGAGTCAGGTTGGTTAACGGGTAAACGGGTAAACGGGTTTGGGCTGGTTCAGCTGGGCTGGGCCGAGGGTTAGTGGGTTGGTTTTCATTTGGGTTGGGCTTGGGTTCTTTGAATTGGGCCTCAAGGTTAAGCCCGGGGTATTTTAGTCAGGGTTGAGAGCATTGGGTCGGGTTCCATGGCCCAACAAGTTGGGCCGACATAGGTTGGTGGATCAGGTTTTGACCCGTTTTCAGCCCGGGTTGGCCAATCTCGACGGAAAAGAAAGCCGGAGCTTTCCAAGCTCCGGGCGATCTCGATTCTCAACCATACCCTACGATCTACCTACCAAAATGAAAACCAAGGGACAAGGAAAAGATTCGTACCAATTTCAAGACTAGTGGTGCCCGGAGTTGGCCGAAAAATGGTATGAAAATCATAGCATTATCGCCGGAATCTGGGAAAGCCTTTCAGTGGTGTTTCTTCGTGGTTTTGTTGTCCAAAACGTACAAATATCATTAGAAATGAAATATGAGGACAAAGGAGGAAAAAAGTTTAAGGTGTTTCGAAGCTTACCCACATCTGAGGTGATGGAGTCGGGAAGAGAATGAATAGTGGCCTCAGCCAGTGTTGAGTTTCCAAGTCTTCTTGCTAGGGTTCGTGATGACGAGGTTTAGGTGGTGAGAAGTGAGGCACCTCATCGAGGCTGTGATGGTTTTTCAGGTGGGCTTTTTCCCTATGGCACTATCTCGGTGCTTGCCGAGAGAAAAGGGAGAGAAGTAAGAGTGAGTTGGGAGATAGAGAACTGTGAGAGAAAGGAAATGAGAGGCTTGGGCCCGAGGGACAAAAATCAAGGGTGGGCCCCTTGGCACACCCATTAAGAACAAAAGCAAAAACAAAATATCTAGCCCAAAACCAATTAAATTACCAAAATACCCTCGTTCCAAAATCCGTAAAATTAATCGAGATGAGTTGTTACAAGGAGAGAATCCGGTTTTAAGCTTTATAATCGTTTTCTGTGTAATGAATCCATTGCTTCTTTTTTCTCTTGTTACGGTACAAGTGATAAGGATTCTACATTATGTGAAATATGGGTATGAATTATTATAACGGAGTTAAGAGTTCGTGGACAAAATTACTAACCATTGGACCCTTAAAAGGCATTCAGAATCCATCAATATTTTGGAAAAGTGACGAGCTTCTTATGGTTTCCTCCAATGGAAGAGCCAACTCTTATAATTCCAGTACCAGAAATCTCAACTATCTTCATATTCAGCCTATTCTAAATAAGGTTTTAGATTTCCAAGCTCTAATTTATGTGAAGAGTATTGTCCTAGTCAATTGACTTGAGGGGGCAAATTAGGTTCCATTTTCTCCATGATTTGTTGACATCATATTCACAGAAGTAGTACTCATAGCCTAACGCTATTCTGAATCTCATCTTGTGTTACGTTTAACTTTCATATATGAATTTTTACTGTCCCCTCCCTATAGGGTTTTATTTTATTTTATTGATCAATGGAATGTCTTTGCTTGGTCTTCTAATTAATCTCAATTCGTATACATAGTAATATTATTCTTACAGAATTGCCACAACTCATACTATATATATATATATTTTTTTTTAAATGAAGCGTTGTATTGAATACTCTCATGCAGAGTTACATTTGTCTTAGAGTAGAAGCTCCTGAATAAGAGTAGGAGGCTCCTTAAACCAAACTAGGTTATTGCTACTAGACAAAGCAAACTTAGCAAGACGATGGGCAACCCCATTACATAAACGAGAAGCATGAATAAATTTCACTCTAGAGAAGGTGAAAGCTAGCTGTAACACATCCTCCGCGATCATACCAAGAGCCAATGAGTCTGCCACAGTGCCATTAAGGACTGAAATAACCTTCATAGAATTGCTTTCGACTATGATTTGTTGACACCTTTGCATCTGCGCAACCTGTAACCTGTACCGCACGGAAAACGACTCCACGAGCGGAACCGAAGTGACCCATGGGAGTTGCTGCCCCTTAGACTCTAAAAAACCCTCTCCCCAGTCCCGCAACACCACTTCAACCCCCCACCCCCCATATTCGCAGAACCTTTCACCGTACCATCCGTATTAACCTTAACCCACCATTGGCTAGGAGGAGATCATCTCGGGGTAGGTACGACCCCCACCCTAGCAGAAGCACAATTTGTTACTTGAAACATTGATAGCCAAGACGAAACCTTCTGCCACATAACCATAGGTGACGCTTGAGCACCTGTGAGTTCCTTTCTTGCCATATGCCCCAAATGATCACACAAGCCAAGTCAAAATCCATCTCCTTATTTTCCAGCACCATAAACAACCAATCCTTCAAAGACAGTGTAACACTCCTGGACAACCGTATACCAAAAGGAGAGCTAAACCACACCGTTCTAGCAAACGGGCATGTAAGTAACACATGAGCCGCATTTTCCTCCTCCCCTTTGCACACCCCACACTCCAACTCCACTCCCATTCCCTTCATTTAAAGGTTAACTTTGGTTGGAAGAAAATCATAACACACCCTCCAGGTGAAATTCTTAACTTTGGGAATGATGTTAGCCTTCCATATATGCTTCCAAAGTCTTGCATACGCACTAGATGCACTGCTATCCGAAGATTGTAACCATTGTCGAGCAACCCAATACCTACTCTTCATAGAGAAATGACCTATCTCGTCATAATGCCACACCAACCTATCCTTTAGAGCACGAAAGCTAAAAGGAAGAGAAAAAATCAAAGATACTTCCTCCGGGCTAAAAAAATCCAGTAACAAATTGGTATGCCACACCCTTGTAGAAGTATGAATTAACTCCTCAACCTTCATGTGAACCCTTCTAGGAGGAGGTGCTGAGATAATCTTAAAGGTACCAGGCCGAGGTACACACTGATCCAACCACACCTTTACTGTTTATCCATCACCTACCACCCACCTAGACCCTTGGACCAAGACCTCCCTCGCCGTTACAATACTCTACCAACAATACGAAGAAGATGCATGTGCTTCTGCTTCCCAGAAAGAAGAATTTGAAAAGTATCTTGTCTTGAAAATTTGCGCTACCAATGATGAGGGATAATGGAAAACCCACCACCCTTGTTTAGCCAACACCGCCATATTAAAAGCATAAAAATCCCGAAACCCTAACCTTTTACTTTAGATTTACACATCTTATCCCATAACCTCCAATGAATTTTCCAATCCTCCGAACCATTCCCCCACCAAAAGTGGGCCATAAGTTGATGTAATTCATCACAAAAAGTCTTCGGGAGCAAGAAACAATTCATTGCATAAGCCGTGAGGGTTTGGGCAACAACCTTAATAAGAAGTTCCTTCCCCGCACTACTCAAAAGCTTACTTTTCCACCCATTAAGCCTTTGCGTCACTCTTTCCTTGATATACGAGAAGGTTTGTTTTTTATTCTTCCCCACACATGTTGGCAACCCCAGATATCTTTCATGCCATTCTACCAACGAAACACCAAGGAAACCTGCTAACATTTGTTGGTCATACTAGAGCACATTCGCACTAAAAGCCACACTACTTTGACCGAAGTTCACGGATTGGCTTGAAGCTTGAGAGTAAATATCTAGTATATGTTGAATCATCGCACATTCATCCACATTCACTCTACCAAAGAGAAAACTGTCGTCATCAAACAAGAGGTGGTGAATCATGGGAGCTTCCTTACACAGCCGAATACCACTCAACTGCCTTAATTGCTCATTCTGTATAATGAGTGCCGACAAGCCTTCAACACATAAATCAAATAAATAAGGTGATAAAGGATCCCCTTGCCATAGTCCACGTGACGGAATCAAATATCCACTCGATTGCCCATTGATTAGGAAGGAGTATGACACCGACTTAATGCACGCCATCACCATCTTTATCCAATCGGTATCAAACCCCAACTTTACCATTATAGCTTCCAAAAAGCACTACTTCACTCGATCATAGGCTTTACTGAGATCAAGCTTAAGTGCAAAGGAACCCTCCCTACCATTCCTCTTATTTTGCAAATAGTGCCCAATCTCCGCCGCCACAAGAGAATTATCCGAAATTAATCTTCCAGGCATAAACACACTCTGATTAGTTGAAGTAATCATGGACATCATGCCTTTAAGACGATTAGTAATCACCTTAGCACCAATTTTGTAGAGCGCATTACACAAACTAATGGGGCGTAATTGTGACATATTTTGTGGCTTGTTCACCTTTGGAACCAATACAACATGAGTGAAACAAACTTCCTTACTTAAATAGCTAGACTGCAGAAAAGACCGAACCGCCTCCACCACCTTCGGACCCATAATATGCCAAAATTGTTGATATAAGCGCGAGTATGGAAGAACCTTGTATTCCAATCACCTCCTTCAACCATTGAGTTCTCGCCCTTTGCCGCCAAAATGTTTCTTCTCTACCAAGCAAATTATCTAGCTCCTGCATCAACTCTCCCCTACGTTTATGCATATCTGGTGAAGGAGGATGCTCAAACAAAACCCCCAATTTATCTCTCACATTCGCAATCTCCATCTTAGTATTCCTAAAGGAAACACACTGCCACTCTAATAACACCACCCTAGTGGCTCTAATTTTGTCACATACACGGGTCAATGGTGAACCCCTCTGCTGCACACTTTAAGCCGCTGCAACCGTCTCTTCACAACTGCCCTCTTGTAACCACATCTTCTCAAACCGAAATATGCGAGATTTCCAAGGGGTGCCAACCACCGAATTCCGAATCTCCACCACAATAGGCAAATGGTTAGATTTGGAAGGGTTGAGGTGACAAACCTTAGAATGTGGAAATAACTGTATCCAAGCCTGAGTAGCAAGAGCACGGTCAAGGCGACACCGAACCTCATCATCTCTGTTATCTATCCAAGTGTATTCACTACCAATAAATCCCAAATCCACCAGTTCACAGTCATGTACCGCCTCCCGAAACCCATTCATTTTACTCTCCCTTCTCCCAGCCCCACCAAGTTGTTCCGACGAACTCAACACCTCATTAAAATCCCCTACACATAACCAAGGAAGAGAACTTTCCCTACTTAACATTGATAACAACGTCCATGACAAGTGACGCTCTGCTGTATTCGGAAACCATAGAAACCTAGTTTCAAGAATGAATAGTAATGTATTTTTGAATGCCATTAAGGAGGACAAATCCATTAAGGGACATGGATGGTCCTAGGACCATTTGGAAGCCCAGATAAGTGATTGTGAAAATCTTCCTCAATTATTTATTGACACATGTTTATAAACTCAACTTTTTAAGCTTTGTTGTCATAAATTTAATGTGTCAAACAATAATTGAGGCCACAAATAGATCATAGCCATTTTAAATGGAGAGGATTTGATTTTGTGAATTAGGTAGACCATTGTATCTTAATACAATTGTCCATCATTTGAGAAAAAGTAAGTAAAGCAAATTGGTCGGCTTTTCTATCACTGCCCTTCGATATAACCGCCCTTTCCAAAACGACAACCAAATCATACATTTTGATAGAATTATGAAAATAAATACCAACCACTTTGTTCAATTCCATATCTTCGTTGAATGAGTTTAAAATTTGAAATTTATGTCTACCTACTAGATAGATTTTAAATTTTAAACTTGTCTAACGATGAGAAATATGGTAGCGAGCATCACCATCTATTAAGATTGATGAGCACAATGTTCCCTTTCTTTAGGACAACATAGAATTAGATTAGACTATGTGAAAAGACAGAAAAAGTAGACTCTTTACTTCATTAGGATTGGTTTGAGACCAAGCAATCCCACATGGATGGAGCCCTTAGTACAACTCACGGTACAAATCTCCTTCACTTTTCACCCCAAAACAAAAGAAAAGAAGCTATTTTAGTCAAAATAGTCTATGAGATTGACATAACTTCTCAATTTGGTTTTTAAGATTTGAAATTGATAGAATTGGTTCCTGAGTTTATCACCTTCAATCATTTTGGTCATTCCATAACATATCCCCGTTAAATAAGGACCAAAATGACAAAAAGACCTTCAATTTAATAAACAACGGCCCAAAATGATTTGACAAAAAATTGAGAGTATTTTTGTCAATTTTTTTTCTTTATTTAATGGAGTTTTTTCACTGAAAGACCAAAATGATTAAAAGTGAACGAACATAGGACAAGTTCTATCGATTTTAAATATCAAGGATCAAAATGATGAGTTATGCCAATATCAGGAACCATTTTAACTAAAAAACCAAAAAATAAATAAAAATATAGACAGCAACTGTTTAATTAAGAGTACTCTTAATTAATAACGTTGCAAAAATAGTGCACTTGATTTTTCAGGATGTTGTCAATGGTCCCTTCATATTTGATATTTGAGTTTGAATGATTCAGTTGGCCAAACACTAGTTATTTTATTTTGTTTAATTTATCAATAGGAATTTTAAATATTCTATGAGAAGAACGAAAGAAATATTAAGTTCCTTTAAAGTATTTATCGTATCCAATTATCCAACAACTCATCAAGAAGTCGCAACCGGATGTGTTCGATTCAAAGATTGATGGGCCACTTGAGATTGTACGTACGTACGAAAAAAACTTTCATCATGTACTTGTGAATTTCTAGTTGAGGAGAATTCGAAGCGCATATGAAGGGTGAAGATCTTGCAAATCTTGTTCCAGAAAAGATGAAGATATTCATCGTGCCCCAGTGCTCCAAGAAAGTTTATATAGTTTTGTACTTAGGAGAACGAAACAAATATGAAGTTCCGTTAAAGTATCTCTTGGATCCAACTCTCCAACAAGTCATCAAAAAGTCCCAACCAGCCGGAATCTGGATGTTCGATGCAAAATCTTCCAACAGCTTATATTGAGGATCTCTTTTTTTTTTTGTTGATTACAACTGATCGACGATTGTGACAACCCATCCCTAATTTTACAATTTATAAATTTTAAAAGTGTGATTTTACGAAAATGCCCTTAGAGGCAAGGGTGTTGACTTCTGTTGACCATCGTCTAGAGGAACGTATGACTTATTCTTTCGGCGTAATTGTGTAATACTCATTAGTACAAACGCATAGGCGAAAGCCGTTCGCGAGTCCGGATTATAACAGTATAGTTACGGACATTTGAAGTTGTTTCACTAAATAATAGATTTAAAGGAAAATAAACTCCCACCATGTGGGAATTTTAACCAATTAGATTTTAGGCAAAATTAAGTGGACCAATCAGAAAAAGAAGAGGAATGACCTGCCTTCCCTTTCCCATTGGCCTGGCACACACAAGACACCCAACCCAGTTCCAATTCCGGCCATGTCCACCATTTTTTCAGGCGATTTTTGCTCAGCCTTCATTTGATATCAATATCCAACCTCTATGCAACTCTTTTCCCTTCCAAAATCGAGCATCTTGGCTCCTAAAACGTGAGAACGACGCACGACGTCGTGGGGAATTCTCAACGGAAATTCCTCCATTCCGGTGAGTTCCACCACCTAAAACTGCCCTTAATCAACTTCCCTTGGACCCAGGAACAAGATCCAACCAGTAGTAAAGACGTTGGAGCACCGAGGAAGAAGAATCCAAGTTCACCCATTTTAGGGTTCCGGTGGGTTTGAGTGAAATTGGAGCCTTTCCTGGCTAGATTGGACTTGGCCACAGGTATAAATCGATTCCTCCTGTTGTGTAGATGAATTTTCATGTTTGGATCGTGTGATTTGGTGGAGAAATGAGAAAGTTATAACGATTTAAAGTTTGCCCAGTTTTTGGCGACCTCTGCCATTTTTGAGGTGTTTTTCGGCGAAATCACAACGAGATAGCCATCATGTAAGGTACCAATCTCTTCGTCTCGTTGAGAACTATGATTTTCATTTTTGAATCACTTGTTTCGTTGAGTATTGACAAAGTTATGGACGTTGAAAGGTTGCCCAGAAATTTTGGCGAGTCACTTGTTTCCGGCCACCTCCGGCCACCATTTGGACTCCAAGCTGGTATAATTTTTTTCTACATATTTCTAGCTTTGATTTGGTATATTATGAGAAACAAGTGAGATATGGAGTTCCAAAGATTGCCCAGGAAATCTGCAAAATCTGCAGAATGCGGCGAAGTTCCATTAAGGTCCACCACTTGATCAGAATAGTAATCGACAATCTGGCCGTTGGATCATAACCAAACTTTAATACATTATAGTAAGTAATATTTGAGTACCATAGAAACTTACGGATTGGGAATACGACGTACGGATCTTCCCGAATTAGATTTGTAAGTTTATAAAATAAATGTTAACCACCACTTGGTTTTGGGCAATTGGCGGAGATCCGACCGTTGGATCGTAATGAAATTTTAGTATGTTATTTTAGAAGCACAATGTGTATCTTTGGAAGATACGGATCAGAAATCTGATATGTGGATCTCCTAGATTGAGTTATGTAGGGTTGTGGACCCACCGTCGATCTTTGACCGACGGTTGACCTTTGGTCAATGGATCTCAAATCATTTTAGAATGTCCTTGAGGATGTGCTTTGTGTGAATTAAGTATTATATTGATAAGAGTTCTGAGATATAATTCGATAATTGTCATAGGCGGCAATTGTTCGGGACGCCTCGATGTACGTGCTAGTGAATCATAGCGTGGGCTTCAGGTGAGTGGATCTTTTCCCTTTGTCATAGGTGTATATTTGATAGTTCCACAAACGTTTCTAAAGTAATTTATGTATGTACCTACAAATAATTATAGTGAACTACGAATGACTTGATCCCTTTTAAGGGTACGTAAGCAGTCTAACGAGACGTTAGATACAACCATACAATAAATGAGACTAAATAATTAAGACAACAACCTTGTTTAGGGAATTGAACAATGTGAAAAAGGTTGGTGGAAAAGTGAGGTTTAACCTTATGAATTTGATGGTTAAATGTTGATCATAAATCGATATGTAAGAAATTTAGTGATTGAAGTAAAGAATCGTAAGTAGTGATAATTAATTTAAACTAGTGTTTTGTTGGGCTTGTCACTGATAATTATTCCCAAAAGTAAATGGTTCGAGAGTGGGGCGTTACAGTTATTGCATTTTAGGCCATTTGTTTATATGTTTATATATCTGGAAATATTATGATATGGTTGAAATTTAGATTTACATTCTGGTATATCCATATGTATATTCCTTAGACATAATTATTGTGAACGCTCTAGAGTGCAAGAATGAACGCTGGACACACAGGTAAGTTCAGGTAAGTATACGGTATTAGTTGAATTGATGGGGTTATGGTATGACTACATTTATGTTTTAAGTAACTTCGACACGGTCGTACAGGTTGCAATAGTAGGCAACTCCGGCATTGTCCTACATGTTGCTTATAAGTCGTACATATGGTATTATATACATTTAAAGCTCATAAACCTGCACCCCGGTGTTAGTGCTCCCGCCCGTGGCCAGGGAACAATCCTTCCCGTAATGTTCACCTCCCGCACCATACGCTCACCTTGAATTCAAGGTAGGTGCATAGACTCGTCGTACAGACCACTATAGGTGGTTCCGACTCGTAGGTGACTCTTCACGTGATCGTAACACTTGAGCGTATTCATTTACACCCAATCATGTCATACAGACCACTACAGTGGTTCCGACTCGTGTGCAGGTGTAGTGATGTATAGGTCACTAGATATGACTCCGGCTAGATTAAGATATGAGCTATAGACTTAGCCGTACAGGCCACAAGAGATGGATCCGGCTGACATATTATTTGCATATGCGATGAGATATGAATATGTCGTACAGATCATTAGAGGTGATTCCGACTTATGAGCTAGCATTGATGAGATATAAATATGTCGTACAGATCATTAGAGGTGATTCCGACTTATGAGCTAGCATTGATTGATGAGATATGAATATGTCGTACAGATCACTACAGGTGACTCCGACTTATGAGCTAACATTGATTGATGAGATATGGATATGTCATACAGGTCACTACAGGTGACTCCGATTTATATGCTAGCAATGATTGATGAGACATGTTGATGAGATATTGATTCAGCCGTACATGTCATGTGAGGTGACTTCGGCTAACATGTTGATGAGATATATATGTTTATTGAGATCTATGGCATGATATTCATGTGGACTTTGTTATGCCGTGTATGGAATTGAGATAGATATGTATTCTATTTTTTGGGAAATTATACAGGTGTTACGGCGAAGGGCTACTGCCTTTGGTAATTGAAATTGGTTTGAAAAGTTTTGTTTCACTTACTCACATTTTTCTATTTTTGTACCCCTCCAGGTTCTAGCAGCAGAATTCCGTATCGACGAGGATTCGTGGCACTTTTTAGTACAGATGTCTTCTTATGATGGTATAATAATTATCTTACCTTACTGTACTATACTTATGCTCTGTATCACACGTGAAATGGGTCCAAACCAGTACATCGCGCACTCGTGTACTTAACCACTTTTAGATTTTAATTTATTCACATTTTATGCATTATCACACTTATGGCTTCGTCACCTTCCAAGTGTCGGCCAACATGGCTCGATTCGGGGTCCTAGTGGACATTTTGGGTCGGGGTGTGTCAACGATAGTACTAGATTACGGATCTATGTTTTTTTTTTTGGCACATTACCCTTTTATCCTTTCGACTGAGTTGAAATCTTCCAACAACTTTTATTGAGGCCTAAATAAATGTAAGTTATCCTCTTTAGTATACAGATATTGTTGCAAAAATTAGATAAGCAAAATTAGCCTCATTAAGTTTTGAATTTTAGTGCTCGCAAGTATACGAATTAGATGATAGTATAACTTTGAAACACGGATATCGTCCCACAGAGATCGAATTGATTCTAAAGTCTAACTAACTAAATTGAAATAGATTATAATTGTGAAAAAGTCTAACTAACTAAATTGAAATAGATTATAATTGTGAACGCATTCTCCAGCTACAACCAAATAGCCATGCACGAGCCCGACAAGGAGAAAACCGCATTCGTGATCAAGTGAGGCACTTACTGCTACAAGTTCATGCCTTTTAGTTTCAAGAACGTGGGAGCCACTTACCAACTACTAGTAAACATGATGTGTAAGAAGCAAATTGGAGTAACCATGGAGGTCTACGTCGACGACATCATGGTGAAGGGCAAGCAGCGATCAGACCACATCGGCAACTTGGCGGAAACTTTCAACATCCTTAGAAAGTACAAGATGAAACTCAATCCCACCAAATGCACATTTGGAGTATCTTCAGGCAGATTCTTACGGTACCTAGTAACCCAATGAGGAATCGAAGCACATCCCAAGCAAATTCGAGCAATCCTAGAGATGAAATCTCCAACTACCTTGAAGGAGATTCAAAGTTTGACTGGACGAGCAGCCGCGCTCAACCGCTTTCTCTCGCGATCCACTGATCGATGCAAGTTTTTTTTCAAAGCTATCAAGAGGGCACAACAAGGCAAATGGGATGATGAGTGCGAAAGAGCTTTCTAAGACCTGAAGAAGTATCTCACATCACTTCTCTTACTATCCAAGCTGAAAGCAGACTATGACTTATACATTTAATTGGCAGTCTCAGAAGTAGCAGTGAGCTCTACCCTTATACGAGAAGAGTTGAGGGCCCAACTGCCGGTATTCTACAGTTCTAAAGCTCTTCTCGATGAGGAAACCAGATATCCAAAGATCGAGAAATTAATTTTGGCACTAGTTGTTGCAGCTCAGAAGTTCGGACCATATTTTCAAGCTCATACAGTCATCGCCATGACTCAGCATCCTCTACGATCAATCCTACATGGTCTAGACTCTTCTCAATGAGTGATGAAATAGGTGTTAGAACTTGGCCAATACGACTTAGTTTACCGACCCCGCACGGTGATAAAGGCTTAAGCCTTGGCGGACTTCATAACAGAATTCATGCCTAGCATAGGTGATGCAACAGAGCAACCCAAAAATACCTCGGAGGCAACCGAGCATGCCCTAGCCACGCCTACTTCACCCAAGGGAGACTTCCAGCATTTCCATGTCGACGACGCATTCAACTACAAAGGCTTGGGAGCAGGCGTGGTCCTTGTCACCCCAGATAGTTTGATGCTCGAGCAAGCAATCACTCTAGCTTCAAAGCATCCAACAACGAGGTAGAGTATAAAGCGCTATTGACAGGCCTCTGAATGGCAAAAGACCTAACGGTGAAAAAGCTTTCAATTCATTATGATTCTCAGCTAATCACCAGTTAGACTACTAAGAGTACATTGCAAAACATCCAAAGATGGAGTAATATCTAGAGAAGGTACGAAATAAACTTGAGGCGTTTCAGACTTACACCCTCACTCAAGTTCTGCGAGCAGACAATGCCCACACAGACGCATTAGTCGGCCTAGGCTCCGTCCTCGACCACCAACTCAAACGCTCTATTTCGATGGAGTATCTAGACAAGCCGAGCATAGAGGCGAAGCCAGCAGCCGAGATGACACAGGTTGTATAACTCTAAACTGGTAAGATTCCATTATAGACTACCTGGTCAATGACACACTCCCCATGGAAAGGTTGGAGTCTAGAAAGCTCCAAACAAAGACAGCACACCATTATATGTGGAACGACATTCTAGTCTAAAGATCCTACACAGGACCACATCTCCGCTGCTTAGCACCTCCCGACGACCTAAAGGTTCTAAGTTCCATCCAAATCACTCCGGAGGTCGGTCCTTAGCACATAAGGCTCTTAACGCAGGCTACTACTGGCCTACTATGCATCAAGACGCTAATGAGTTAGTACAAAAGTGTCACCGATGCCAACGCTACAAGCTGGTACTATCACTGCAGGCAATGTAATGGGCAATCAACTTTGTAAGGCCAATGTCGCCTGCTTCTTGTCCACGCCAAGGTATCCCCAAGGCAATGGGCAGGCCAAAGCATCCAACAAGATGATTCTCTATTACCTTAAGAAATCCCTTTTTGACAAGAAGGGAAAATAGTTAAACGAACTTCCCGAATGTCTATGGGTGTATCGCACAACCAAATAACGAGCAACCAGTGAGACTCATTTCTCTTTGGCATTTGGTTCAAAAGCAATCATCCATCCCAATGTCATCGTGCCAAGTATTAGCACTCTACTGCCAAGCATCGAGCAAAGTAGAAAAGAGATAGCCACAAACTTAGATCCGACATAGGAGAAACGCGAAAAGGTCATCACCCATATTGCAGCCTACCAGCAACATCCCTTCTCCACCTACAACAAAAGGGCCAAAATCAGGCAGTTCGATCCAGGATATCTAGTCCTAAGAAAAGAAGATGGATTCTACTTGGGAATGTTCGTACAAGATCAGTAGAGTAAGCGGTAAGGGTAGTTACACCATTGCAACCATGAACGACAAGGAGATCGAAAACCAGTGGAACGCCTATAATCTGAGTAAATACCATGCTTGACCTCCCACTACATCAAATCCCGAATACTCAAGCAGCTCGACGGATACCCCCTCGCAAGCCGGGGACTATTAAGTTGTTATGCAATTCCTACTTTACAGCTAAGTTTTCGTTCATTTCACTCATTTTTCAATGAGGAATTCATAAGTAATTTACAACTTGGCTCAGCTGCATGCTTACAACAACTAATCACTCTTGCACTTCAAAAGAAAACTGCACCCTTCTTAAGAACTTATCGCATGAATTGCACCCCCTAAGGACCAACCATACTCTGTAGTGCGAGAGGGTAAACCAATTCCCCGACACCCATATGGGTTTGATCTCCAATGTGGAAGGATAAACTTTACACTTCGAATATCCAGACGTGGATGAGTTGGGCTGCCCTGGTATAACTAGATGCACGATGTCTTGTGCCAGGATTCCTAGAAGTAGCCATAATGGTCTTTTTCAAGGCTTAGCTAACTGAAGGATTTTGGGTCTCTTGACCTAATCCGTGGGGAACTAGGCCTTGTAAGGTAGAATAAATTACTCTCTGAAGTTGATTTAATCATTTACTTAAGGTCGACTTAAATAGACTTTAGAAGTAATTTATTTCACTTTCCTAAAAGGATCTACTTTCCAATTAATGAGGGGATCTACATCAAAATAGGAAACAATATTATGTTTCTTAAAGCAAGGAAATATCTCTACATCTGCTGCCCTTTCCTGCAAGTAGCCAACAGTTGTGGGGGCATTTGTGGAGCAAAAAATAATCAAGAAAATTATGGAGGCAACATGTGGACTTTTGGGTAAAAATGACAAAATTACCATCAAGGCACACCAGGATTCCCACATGCATGCAACGGACAACAATGACTCAATCAAGGAAAAGTCAAAGGAGATTAAAATGGTATTTATTTAAATCCTTCTCATCACTCCTCATCAAATCCCCACTCAAAAGGTAACTCCCAATTATCCTATTTAAATTAGGATTGATTGCCTAGATTAATTGCAAGATATTATTTCACATAATATCTTGCAATTAAATCTCTAATTCCACCAAAAATCGCCGGACCCTATTCTCCAAATAGGGTCGGCCACACCCTTATAAACAGTCTCATTTTCCTCACTAAAATACTAATTCATTATCTCCCCAAAAATTCCTAAACACTTTATCTCTCAAATTCTAACTTTGGCATCAAAGATTCTTCGGCCAAAAGCACCCCCCCCCAATTCATTGTGGGTGCATAAGGCTTTTGGACTTAATCTTAGGTGTTATTATTTTGCAGGTGCATTTTCGTCGAAGGAGAAGACGGTGGATATTTGCATCCACAACCTAGACCCATTTAGGAGTCTGCCTAACCCTCCTAAAGCCACCTAATTCTCGACTCTCACTTAGACGGAAAATCAATAACTTTCATTTTGTATTTTAATTTTTCAATAAGATGTAAGAGACTTGCTAAATACTCATTCTGTGCTTGTTCCCCAAGTTTTTAATATGGTCTAATACTTTATAATATATATTGCATTTTTAAGTATAGTAGACACTTATTTATACAATATATAATAAATTTACTTAAATCCGCCTTGTTCGCCTAGGCCCTTGCCTAGTCTCCGCCTAGCCATTTAGGTGCTAGGCCCGAACCCACTGCCCGACTAGCACCTAGTGTCTTTTTTTTTTTTTTGAACAATCAATATTATCTACACTAAGGGGAGGAGGTGGGCTTAACCTACAATGAGCTAGCAATAATGTGGTTCAAATTTGTCTTTAGCAAGAATTTAGAACCTTGACTCGAGTTGCAATATACTGCAGACAAGCCTCTCATAATTTCCTTAAACATTCAAAACACCAAAAATTGGCCCTTCCTAACTTGAATTGCAAATAAAATTAGCCTTTCCTAACTTGAATTGCAAATATCACAATTTGTAACTGCTTTTAACAGTTTTTTGGAGAAATTTTTTTGTTTCAAAAGTACTTAATAATTTATCTAAAAAAAATCATTTTTTTAGAATAAAAACTAGAAAAAAACATGGGTAGTCCTACGGATGGGCGCCCCCTCGCGCGCGGGGGGTGGGGGGGGTGGGGTTCTAGCCCCCTTCATTTTTTTTTTGTCCAAACTCAATTTTTGTTTTTTTAATAAATGAGTCGGAGCCTGTTCAAATTTATGTATTATTAGTGGAACCAATTCATTTGGATCCGTTTGATACAATCTGGTTCCAACTGTTGACACAAACGTGGCATGCACCACTTGTCTCACAAATCGTACACATGCAGAAGACTCATCAAAACTGAACGACTCATGAAGACGGACACATGTCAACACTTGGTGGAAATGAATTATTTGATTTTTATTTAAATTAAATCAAATATTAATTAATCAAGTCTTGGTTCTTTGATCAAGTAATCAAGCCCACAACCAAGGTCAAATCCAACTGTAGGCAAGGCATGGAGAGCCTATATGTACGAGGCTCCAAGACAAAGAAGGGGTCTTTTAACATGCTTAGTCTCATACATATATGAACAGCAGCGAAAGATTCATCATCATAGACATGCATATAACAAGATATGGTTTGAATGGCCAATGGCTCTGATATCACATTAAGCCATTCCAGCGATCGATATCATCAAACCCTATACTGACATTATGGATGAAACTCTAATATGTGCATGAACATTAAATGATCATGCATAAACCCTAATAATTGATATACAAGGTTATTAAACCTAACCTACATTCTAAGCCATGGTGCTCTCGGTAAGAAGATGAACTTATCTTCTCTTGTTTTTTAAGAAAAGGTTATCAAACTCTCAATGGGGCAAGCATGCATATATTGGTAACCAACTACACCGAGAAAAATGACCATTTTCATTACATATATGACAATCCCTTCCTCCCATTAGGGAAAGAGTTGTCAGCAGTTATCAACCAAAACCAACTGCATATTTCAAATGTATTTGAAACTCTTTAAGTTTCCCTCCATTTGTTATTTGTCTGGTAACAAACAAAACCATAATAAAGCCTTACTAGATATAACTCACCTAGCTTATAGTATTGCATTCATAATGCTTGACTGAATCTTACATCCGGCACCTCCATGTCTGCGTGTAGACAACCTCCCCCAGCTTGATCAATGAATGTTTCCGAGCATGAGGTTGAGGAAGAACCACCGGTTTCACCAAAGGAGGCACTGGAGTACTGATTTTCTGATGGTTAACTTGAAAGAGATCGTGGAGGATGGTGGAATTAATGCTGATATCAATTTGGTTGGGGACATCAGAAATTATAGGGTAAAACTTACCTGATTTAAATGAGGAAGGGGATTATATGGAAATGGTGGTCGACTCTTTGGAGTTGATTCCACAAATTAGTACCATCACATTCAATACAGGCAGGACTATGGAGAACAATTTAATTGCGGAGATTTTGGGGAGAATGAAGTACACTTACCTGCTTCCAATAAAGAGTTGACTTTATTTGGAATTAAATTACAAACTACTACTCCAATGGAAGTGGGGACAGCTAGACGTTTATCTAATGAAGTTTTGGGTAGAAAAACTAAAAAGAAAATTATTCATACTATACCAGTTGGGCCACGGATTGGGAACCAGCTGGACTTTGGTCATTCTCAGCATGTTTCAACGAGTTACAATATGCAGACTATTATCGATAGCACAGAGAATGGGTTGTTCATTTGAGTTCTCTTTGGATCAGATCCTTTATATTGGTGGTGTGGATGTTATGTTTGAACGGGACTGAAGTATTTATCGAGGCCCATCTATGCATCCTATCCTCACTTTGTACGATATCGTACTTTTTCTCAAAAAAATGTAGACTTAAAAGGTAAAATTTGAATGGTTTTGTATCAATAAAAAAATTAAAAAGATAGTAAAATTTGAATCCTCCATAAAACTCGAAATTGACTGGATCGCCTTTATTTTCTTCCATAGCTAAATAAGTTGTGGTTGTGGAAGCCCAAGTTTATTTAGTACTGTTAAATTTTGGCATCTTATGTGGTAATATGCTTAATAATTGAATCTTGATCTACCATGCCTTAGGGACTTGTAGTTTGATTTAGTTTGGCTCTCAAACTGGTGGTGTTCTTTTCTGTGTATTTATACATGTTAAGAGTTCCTATGGGACAGAGTTGCCAAAATGTCCCAAGTGCGTGAAAGTGAAACTCCTGAAGACAGGGTGGTCGGAATCTTGTCCAGGTTGTCGCCCAAGTCTCTATTGCGATTCAAATGCATACGCAAGTCTTGGTGCACTCTCATCAATAGTCCAAGTTTTGTGGCCAAACACCTCAGCAATTCCTTGGACAACAAACTCTCATCCTCCACTTGTATCCTTCTCAACCGTTCTCAGTTTCACATTTTCCCGGATCAGAGTTGGAAACGTGAAGTTTTATGGTCCATGATTAATCTTTCCAGTGATAGTGATGTGCACAACCTTCATTATGATGTTAAGCCCTTAAATATACCGTTTTCTAGGGATGACCATAATCCTGTACAGATTCACGGGTATTGCAATGGGATTGTATGTCTAATAGAAGGGGATAATGTTCTTCTATGCAATCCTTCAACGAGGGAATTCAGGCTACTTCCCAATTCATGCCTTCTTGTACCCCATCCCGAGGGAAAATTCGAATTGGAAACGACCTTTCACGGAATGGGTTTTGGCTATGATTGCAAAGCTAATGAATACAAGGTTGTGCAAATTGTAGAAAATTGTGAGTATTCGGATGATGAGCAAACATATCAACATTGTATTGCTTATCCTTACACGGCTGAGGTATACACCACGGCTGCTAACTTTTGGAAAGAGATCAAGATTGATATATCAAGTTCAACCCATCCCTATCCCTTTTCTGTGTACTTGAAGGGATTTTGTTATTGGTTTGCAACGGATGGCGAAGAATGCATACTTTCATTTGATTTAGGTGACGAGATATTTCATAGAATACAATTGCCTTCTAAGATAGAATCCGGTTTTAACTTTTGTGGGCTTTTTCTTTATAATGAATCTATCACTTCTTATTGTTGTCGTTATGATCCAAGTGAGGATTCTAAATTATTTGAAATATGGGTAATGGATGGGTATGGCGGAGTTAAGAGTTTATGGACAAAACTTCTAACCGTTGGTCCCTTTAAAGGCATTGAGTATCCATTAACATTTTGGAAATGTGACGAGCTTCTTATGGTTGCCTCCGGTAGAAGAGTCACCTCTTATAATTCTAGTACCGGAAATCTCAAGGATCTTTATATTCCTCCAATTATGCATCAAGTTACAGATTTGCAAGCTCTTATTTATGAGGAAAGTCTTGTTCCAATTAAGTGAGTTGAGGGCAAAGTTCCATTTTCTCTTATTTAATTTGTATGCATGGTATAAGGCTTGAGTTTGCATCTTCTAATTTTACTTTGTGGCCTTTGTACTAAGTTTGTTTATCATGAGCTGGCTTTATTTTTCGGCTTTCCACATTTTGTCAGTGTTCTTAAAAAGGGCCTAGGCACTGGGCGATGGTGACCTGAGGCGTTTTCTTGTAAATCGGTTGGAAAAATCGACTGGGCTCTAGCTGAGCTAGGCAGGGCTAGGCAGAGCTAGGTGGTGCTAGGCGGTTTTTTATTTTATTTTTAATGAAATTAAAAAAAAATCCTATCCAAGTCTAAGTGGTTTAAAATTGTGAACTTGTTGTACATGTGTCATCCTACAATACTCCTCACTATGGTTATATGGCATATATGCTTAATATGTTTTTAAATTTTAGACTTGTTGGATACTCTTTTTGCATTTATCATTCTTTTATTATCTTATCTATGGATTTCATACAAATATAATTTTTTGTAAGTGTCAATATACACTTATTTACAAGATATACAAGAAATTTATCTAAATTCGCCTAGGCAGCCTAGGCGCCCGCCTAGACCCCGCTTAACCGCCTAGGCGCTAGGTGCTAACCCGCCGCCCGACTAACGCCTAGCGTTTTTTAGAACTTTGCATTTTGTAATGCTATTCTAATTAAAAGTCTGATAACAATTTTTCAGTATTCCCCCCCCCCCCCCCCCCCAATTTTTTTACTTCGAAATTCCCTTCTTAAAACCTAAACTTTTTACCCATTTAACATAATTAAGTTAAACTTTCTGCGCAAGAGTGCACACAGTTATAAGTAAAATCCGGGGTGCTAAAAAAAATTTTAGGCAAGATATGAATTGATTTTATATTATATGTTTTATTATATTCTTAGTATATTTTAGTAATTATTTTGGTGAGATTTTGTTACTTTGATTTATATTTTCAACATAAGACATGCGAGATGAATTTTGGAGTGATTCCATTTGAACGATATTCGTGAGTCTCTCAGCTTGTTCATAGCAAATTTTCAGATTTTTCTACCAAGTGAATAATTTACGGAGAAGAAGGTGTTTGGGCTTTTTGGCATCCAAGAAGGTTTTTTTTTGACAGATAGCCATTCTGTAAATATGTTTGAGACATTTTACGTTTTAAAAAGAATCTTCTTGGGCCTGTTTTGTAAGTGTCTAAGGCCCAAAATGTGGCTGGGCAGGTTTCCCATTATTGAACGTGGCTGCTTTTATGGCTAGGCAAATTTCCCATTATTGATTAGGATTATGTTTCCTAGTTTATCTTTAACTTATTATGTTTCCTAGTTTATCTTTAACTTATTATGTTTCCTAGTTTTGTTCTAAGACATTTTCAAGGAAATTTTTTATTTTGTAGTAGTATAAATAAGGCTATTTAGCCATTACGGTTCTTAACTCATTCTTTGGAGAATTCAACTTAGAGAGTTTTTGACGATTTAAGTTTATTTACAAGGTGTTTTTCTACCCATGTTCTTAATAATTTTTGCTTTATGGTTGCGTGTAAATAATCTCTTTTGCTAGGCGAGGTGTAGTTTCTTTTCAGTTTACTTGTGATACTATGCATGCATGTTTTGAATTATTAATCACCGTGTTTGAAACTATCTATTTGTGTTAATGCTTAGCTACCATTATGATATTTAGAAAAGTAATTTGATACAATTTTGGTTGGAGTCGGTCCCTGAATTTGATGAAAACTTCTTGTGGTTAATAATTGTAATTTCACTTAGGATAAATATCACTTCTTAATGGTTGCATGGTTTTTCAAAAGGTTTTTATAAAGGAGAAATTAGGTTCTCATCCTTCCTTTTGCTACTCTATTGATTAAAATCCTATTCATTTTTAATTTTTGATCAAGGTCCTTGGTATTAATAACATCATTAATTATTTCTATAACAAAATATTTTTTTATTTCTAAATATATTCATTTAATGTTAAAAATGTTACAATTAGTATATTTATATTTATGACTAAACTTTTTATCATATATTTTTAGTTTGTACCCATTTTTAATTTGTAATTCTTTTAGAATTTGTACCAATTTTCTTTTTAGTTTTAATTTGTACCCATATATTAATTTCTTTTTGTTCCCATATTTTTTAAAGTTTATTTGTCACAGCCCGTCTCGAATTATATTTTTATGGCGTGAAATGACTATAGTACCCTTGGATGTTTTGTGGGGTTGTGGGGTCTAAGCTTAGGATTTGGGCCCATTTCTTTTATTCCTAAGTGTTTGGAACTTAAGTTATTTTCTTGTTTTTGATTGGGGACCAATCCGGACCACACATACACCCACACACACATGTTGACTCTCTCTCTCTCCTCCCTTTCTGGGATTTCTTTCCATTTCCGTACAATTGTACGGACAAACTTCAAAACAACCTTTACAGGCGCAGATCAAGGCTGTGAAGGTGGTCTTTGTGTTCTTTGTGAGCTCAGGAGCTCATCCATACCCTTAGTTCGGAGTGAGAGCTCGTAAAACCCGAAAACCAGATAACCTCGATCGTGAGCCCTGTTCATGCATTGGTAAATGTGGACCTTTTAGCAAGTTTTAAGGTCATAGGAAGCCTTAAAAAATCTTCACGAAGCTCGGGGAGTAACTTTGGAGTGATTTGGACGTCGGAAGCTTGGGTTTGGCGAGTTGCAAGAGTGACTGGAATATCGAAGGATTTCCGATGACTTCCCGTGGGTTTTAGGACTCTTAAGTGGTAAGAACTTGTTCCTTTCGTCCCAAGCTTCATTTTGGTTTAAGTTTCATGAATTTTGGTTGAGAAATGAAGAAGATATGAAGTTTAGAAAATTTTTCCAATTTCCGGCGACGGCGACAGAATCTGGTGACTCGCCGGAGAAGAAGATGAATATTCCGTCAACTTTGACTGAATATTCCTAACGGCGATTAACGACATCAGGTATAATTAACGGTATATGCTTATATTTAACGGAATATTCCCTAACGCCGTTAGGCAATCTGTTTGGTGTGCCAGGCACGTGCCTGCGCGTGAGCCAAGCATCTGGCCGTGCCGTGGCCGGCGCCTGAGGGTGTGTGGGTGCTCGGAAAAATTTTCTAAAAATATGGGGATGTTCCTGAGGTTGAGTAGATTGTGGTGGTATATTCAAATACCCCATTTGAGCAATGTATGAGAAGTTATTTCCTAGTTTTCTATATGTGCTTTAAATAACGTTTATTTAGTTATTTCGCATATAGTTGAGACCTATCCGGAGGCAAGCTCCATCAATCGAGGCTCGGGGGCTACAACCCTTCGACATATCAGTGAGTGGGCTTTTGGTTTTCCGTATATACCTATATACTTGAGATTTTTCCCAGAAAATGAATTTGAATAATTATACGTTTTGAAATGCCATGCAAAGTATTTGCCTATTTTATTTATGCATTAGTAGTTGCATATATTTAATATTGGTGCTGCGGACACACAGGTAAGTTCATAAATTAAAGATATGAGATTGCTTTAGTTATGCGAGATATGATGTGATGTATTGAGAGCTCATAAACCTGCACCCTGGTGTTAGTGCTCCCGCCCAGAGTTAGGGCACAGTCCTTCACATGATGTTCACCTCCCGCACCATATGCTCACCTTGGATCCAAGTTAGGTGCACATGCTTGTCGTACAAACCACTTTAGGTGGTTCCGACTCAAAAGTAACCCGCGATCATTCGCACAGTCTTCACATGATTGTAGCACTAGAGCATATTTATTTTACACCTAGTCTTGTTGTACAAACCACTTTAGGTGGTTTCGACTCGTGTGTAGGATCACCCTTGGGTGTTGTATAATTAGTACTTGTCTTGCTTGACTACACTTAGGCTGTTTATGCTCTGGTTGTGTATTTCACACTTAATCTCATACTAGCACTTTCTCCTAGCTAGTATTGCTGGTAACTTGGTCTTTATTTATTCGTATTTCTTTATATCTCTGTTGCTTCCGCAGTGTGCACATGGTTACGTCACCCTCACGTGACGGCCAACATGCCTCGATTTAGGTCAGGGTGTGTCATTATTTGTATTTGTACCCATATTTTTTTATTTGTACTTTTTATTTTGCTAAATGTACCCAATTATATGTACCCATTCATGTAAAACTTTTTAATCTTAAAATGTACTCATTCTTAAATATACCAATTTGTTATATGTAAAATGTACCTTTTTTTTATATAAAATCTATTCAATTTTTTTCTAATCCATTTTTAAACTTACATAGGTACATTAATTCTTTATTCTTTGATTTTGAAATGTATCCATGTCAAGTTTAATTGAAGAAATTTACTACTTTAATTAAGCCTAATATCTTTTTTTTTTTTTTTTTTGTGATTTTGAAGAATGTACCCATGTTTTGATACAATAATTTTTTTGGTTAATTTTGATGAATGTACCCATGTTTATACACACACACACAATAGTATATTTATATTTTAATATTTTTAATCCCACAAATTGTGGTTTTTTATTTAAAATCTCATTTATATAGACAACTATAATTTTTAATTTTTAATTTAAAAAATATAGTAACGTACATAGAAATAAATTATTGCATTAATTTCAGGGACCTCGATCAAAAATTAAAAACCAACAAGGTTTCAATCAAAGAATATTCATAACTAAGGACTGCATCCAAAGTATCCCTTTTATAAAACTTAATGAGTTTTGCATTTTTAGATTTGAGCTTAACACCATAGACGGATTGCATGTTTAATATAAGTTCTATATTGGGGGTCCAAGTAAAGCATACTTTAGGAAAACCTAACCTTCAGAATATGCATATGTAAGTTATAAGTAATTGGAAGAACTACGTAGGGTTGTTAAGGTGATGATGAAACCCTAGTGCTTTACAACTTTATTTTCAACGACTCTTTTATTTTGTGAAGACTTTCCGTTTGATGAATAGATAGGGAAATCTTCCGGATGACAGGTGGGTTGAGACGACTACTTGGTTTTTAGGGGAGTAGCCTACATCCTGGTGGAGATAGGAGTCTTATCAGTTGTCACTCGAGGAAGCTGCTGATTGGAAAGTTTTTAAGCAGTTATTTCATAAGAGATTCATTCCTCTAGAGTATATAGATCCCAAGAAACAAGAGTTTACAAATCTAAAGCGGGGGAAGATGACTGCTAATGAGTACTACATGAGGTTTACTAATTTATCTCGTTATCATCCGGTAGTTGCTGCTAATCCGGTTGAGATGCTTCGTCGCTTCAGATTGGGTACTAAAAAGAAGTGGTGTTCTATGGCAACCACAGCTTCCTGTGCTACTTACCAAGAGTTTTATGAGGTTCTGTTGCAAATTGAAGATTATGAGAATATGCCCAGTGATAGTGAGGAGGAAGAAAAGGATGGGAATCAAATGAGAGATGATAAAGGTAAAGGTCAGTCTTCTTAAGGACCTCGCAAGACTCAGAGCTTTAAGAGGAGCGAAACTAGTTCTAGTTCTTCTAGCGGAGGTTTTAGTGCCACTGGTTAGAGGAGAGGTGGTAGAGTTTCAGGGCAATCTGGTCAGCCAAGTTAGGGGCGAGGTGTACAGAGGCGAGGTAATCAAGCTAATAGAGGTCGTGGGGGACGGCAACAAGCCCAAGGACGTATTAACAATATCTCTTTGCAGGATGCTCAGAATCATCCGGACTTGATCATGGGTACATTAAACATTCTTGGTCACTTTGCTAGAGTTTTAATTGATTGTGGTGCTACTCATTTTGTCATTTCTCATACATTTGCTCAAGTGACACAACCTCATCCTACACCTCTAGGGTATGATTTAGAGTTTGCCATGCCTAGAGGGGAAAGATGTTATGTTGATTGTGTATATCCAGGATGTCCAGTGATGGTGGAGAAGGTGGTTATACCAGCTAATCTTATACTATTAGATATTGTTGATTTTGATGTGATTTTAGGCACATATTAGTTGCATTATAATCGTGCCAATATAGATTGCTACGGGAAAATAGTTACTTTCCATCGTCCTGGATTACCCAAAGTTACTTTCGTGGGTGAAAGTAGTGGGGTGAGGCATGGTGTTATTTCTGCTGTGAGAGCAAAAAGGCTGTTATCAAAAGGTTGCCAGGGATATTTAGCTCATGTAGTGCTGAATGATGTTTCTTATAGTAGTGTGGAGGATGTTCGAGTAGTTAGGCATTTTCCTGATGTATTCCCTGATGATTTACCTGGATTACCACCAGACCGAGATGTGGAGTTCACTATTGAATTGCTTCCAGGTACGGATCTTATATCTTTGAGTTTATATAGAATGGCTCCTGCTGAATTGAGGGAATTGAAAGTCCAGTTGCAGGAATTGATCGATAAAGGTTTTATTCAGCCTAGTACTTCACCCTGGGGAGCTCCAGTTTTGTTTGTAAGGAAGAAAGACGGGACTTTGAGGCTATGTATTGATTATAGACAATTAAATCGGGTAACAATTAAAAACCGTTATCCGTTGCCGCGTATTGATGATTTGTTTGATAAGCTGATAGGAGCATATTTATGCGACTTAGTTAGCTTGTTTCTTGGCATTTATGTTGTTAGTTCGTAGTTATTTTAGTATTTTAAGCTATTTTCGTGTGTTTGTGGGTCCAAAGGGTTAATGTGGCAAAGAAGTGCATTTTGGAGCATTTTGGAGCATTTTTGGGCATGGAATGGATAACATATGCTTGGAGTAAAAGGAATGGACGAAATTTGAAGTTTGTGCATCATCCTCTCCCTATAAATAACCATTTTAGCACACTCATTTCACCCAACACATCCATTCACCTATCACTACATCCACTCATTTCACCCAACACATTCACCTACTACTACATCCACTCATTTCACCCAACACATCCATTCTCCAAACATCCATCCACTACACCCATTACATCCACTCATTACCAAACATCCACCCATTACATCCACTCATTACCACAACCCACTACACCCATTACATCCACTCATTACCAAACATCCACCCACTACACCCATTACATCTACTTATTCCCAAACACTCATCCACTACACCCATTACATCCACTCATTACCAAACATCCACCCACTACACCCATTACATCCACTCATTACCACAACACTCACCCACTACACCTATTACATCCACTCATTACAACTCCATACACTCCTCTCCCTAGCCTATAAATACATCCACCCTTCACCATAATTTGGGCGCCATCATCCAAAGACACTACATTTCACATCTCACAACTTCATTCACAAACACAATTTCCTTGCCGTGACCTCCATCCATTCATCTAGCCATACTATATCTCACCAATCCATACACTTTCATCTCTTAGCCGTGCAAATCCATTCCATCCATATATCCATACACATCCTAGACACTTGTGTTACAACAAGGTGGTGAAAACAAAGGTCCTTGACGTTTCAAGCTTGGAACTTTAGAGCGTTTTAGGTGTAATTTGTTCTTGCTTTCAATGTCTACTTTGTTATTTTCTAATTTTGTTGCAATTATGAGTGGCTAAACCCTTATTTAGTTAGGGGGAAGTTTGAAGCCATGAACATGCTTGAGATTTCAATTGATTTCTTCCAATTGTGATTTGATAAGTTGTGATTGCAATCCAATTATCTATTTTATTCATAACTGATTCTTGTATGTTTATTAAGGATGCATACTTAGTTTTCAAGCATGAATTAGATGCTAGAATATAAATGAGTTTCACCTAATCGTTACAAGTTTATATTCATGAGTAGTGAAGGTTGTCTATCACAATCGCATTAATTGAATGCTTGGCAATTGTATCATGCATTCATAGTTATAATTGCCTCGTCAACACTTATGATTTTCATTGAACGTAATGATCTCTGATTGTATCTCTATTATGCATTCATATAGGGGACTTTTAGAGAATGATTTGGGTTGTCGCATGCATTCATCCAATTCAATGAGTAAAGGAAAATCTGAGGGTTAATTTGTGCATCACGGTTAATCTGGGGTGTTGAGTATTGTAGTTTATTGAAAAGCAATTGGAAATTGATTCATGTACAAGTGTGTCATGTGTGAAGAACGGACCTCTAACTAATCCATCCATCATTTTATTTCTCAAATTCATTTTATAATCTCCCTAGTTTTATAACTTGCTTGTTTATTTCAAATTCATCCAAATCAAAACCCCCATTTTACTTTCTTGTTCCAAAGTGTTTAAAATCTGTTTTGTTTGTGTTTTAGAGTGTTTTGATTTAAGTCAAAACACTAAATTGGTCCAAAGTTGTGTTAGAGTCAAATTTGCCCAGTTTGTGTTTTTAGGCAGTTTTGAGTGTTATTAAGTTGTTTTGAGTTTTTAGAATCTGTTTTGAGTCCCTTGAGTCTATTCAAACGTTTTTAATTTTGTTTTTTTGTTTTTGAGTAAGTTTAGAGGTTTTAGCAAGCCCTCCTAATCCCCGATTTAGAACGATCCCTACTTGCATTTATACTACAATTTGACAACAAGAGAGTTTAATTTGAGTGCTTAACTTTCATCGCATCATCAGCTTCAAGGTGCCTTTGTGTTTTCTAAGATTGATTTGAGGTTTGGTTATTACCAATTGAAGATCAACAGTGAGGATGTCCCTAAGAGTGCTTTCAGGACTTGTTATGGTCATTATGAGTTTCTTGTGATGCTATTCGGATTAACGAATGCACCAGTAGCTTTCCTGGATTTGATGAATCGAGTATTCTAGCTGTATACAGACATGTTTGTCATTGTTTTCATTGATGACTCTAAATCTAAATCAAAGCATGTTCGACATCTTACTTTGGTGTTGAAGAAATGAAGGGAACATCAATTATATGCTAAGTTTAGCAAATGTCAATTTTGGCTGAATCAAGTGGCATTTTTAAGACATGTCATTTCTGCTCAAGGTATTTAGGTGGATTCTCAGAAAGTGGCAGCTGTGGAGAATTGGGAGCAACCACGAACCGTCACTGAGGTACGGAGTTTTCTTGGCCTAGCAGGCTATTATAGACGGTTTGTTAAGGATTTTTTAGTCATTGCTTTGCCATTAACGAGGTTGACTAGAAAAGAAGTTAAGTTCGAGTGGGATGATAATTGTGAGCAAAGATTTTAGCAATTGAAGTATTTTCTCACTCATGCACCTGTTTTGGCACTCCCAGATGATAGTGGTAATTTTGAGGTCTACAGTGATGCTTCCTTAAATGGTATGGGTTGTGTGTTAATGCAACATGGTAGGGTGATTGCTTATGCTTCACGACAATTGAAGCTTCATGAGATGAATTATCCTACTCATGATCTGGAGTTAACAGCTATCATCTTTGCTTTGAAGATTTGGAGACATTATCTCTATGGTGAGAAATGTAAGATCTTCACATATCATAAAAGTCTTCAGTATCTTTTTACTTAGAGGGATCTTAATCTTCGGCAATGAAGGTGGATTGAGTTGCTTAGTGATTATGATTGCACGATTGAGTATCACCCTGGGCGTGCGAATGTAGTGGCTAATGCACTTAGTAAAAAGACTCCAGTTAGACTTAATGCCATTTATGATTGTCATGTTCCTCTTCTTGCGGATTTGAGGTCCACTGGATTGAAGTTAGAAGTGGAATATTGAAAGGAAGCCTTGCTTGCTAATTTTCAAGTCAGGCCAATTTTAATTGATCGTGTACTTGAAGCCCAGATGGATGATGAAGAGACCCAGGAAATAATTCAAGCAAGGAATCGGGGGAAGAAGAAAGACTTCAGAATGCGAGAAACTGATGGCATGCTTATGCAGGAGAGTAGGATGTATGTGCCGAATAATATGGAATTAAAGAAGGCGATTCTTGATGAAGCACATATTTCAGTTTATGCAATGCATCCATGAGGTACAAAAATGTATCATACCATTCGACCATTTTATTATTGGCCAGTTATGAAAAGAGAAATTGCTGAATATGTGAGTAGGTGTGTCATTTGTCAACAAGTCAAAGCAGAAAGAAAGAAGCCTTTTGGATTGATGCAGCCACTTCCCGTTCCACAGTGGAAATGGGAAAATATTATTATGGATTTTGTGTACAAGCTTCCTCGTACACATAATGGTTATGATGGCATTTGGGTGATAGTTGATCGGCTTACTAAGTTAGCACATTTTAATCCTATGAGGGAGAAATATCCTTTAAGCCGATTAGCTGAATTATTCGTATTAAAGATTGTGAAGTACCATGAGATTCCAGTTAGTATTATCTCAGATCGTGATCCTAGATTTACTTCTAAGTTCTAGATAGCATTCCAGGAAACTTTTGGTTCGAGATTACTTTATAGTACATCATATCATCCTCAAACAAATGGACAATCAGAGAGGACTATTCAGACGTTGGAAGATATGTTGAGATCTTCAGTATTGCGGTTTGGTGATGCTTGGCATAAATAGTTGGATTTAATGGAATTTTCCTACAACAACAGCTTTCATTGCAGTTTGGTGGGCCCTGAGATCGTAGATGAGACTACGTAGAATGTTCAGGTAATTAAGTCTAACCTGAAAGCGGCCCAAGATCAACAGAAAAGTCTAGCTGACAGACATGCCACTGACCGGGTGTATAATGTAAGTGATTGGGTATTTCTGAAGCTATCACCATGGAGATGTGTAGTACAGTTTGGAAAGAAGGGCAAGCTGAGTCCTAGGTAAATTGGACTGTATATGATCACCGAGCGAGTCGGTGAGGTTGGTTACAGGCTTGAGTTGCCTCCAGAGTTGTCCAAAGTGCACAATGTTTTTCATGTTTCTATGCTTCGTCATTATATCCCAGATCCTTCTCATGTAATACCTCCTCAACCTTTGCAAAATTAATCTGGATTTAACTTATGATGAGGAGCCAGTGACTATTTTGGATTAGAAAGATAAAGTTCTGAGAAATAAGACAGTGCGCCTAGTGAAGGTTTTGTGGAGAAATCATTCGGTGGAAGAAGCCACCTGAGAGACAGATGACCGGATGAGAGATATGTACCCAAGGTTGTTTTATGATTATTAGTGGATTGTAATTATTGTATGGAAATTTCAGGGCCAAAAATTTCTTAAGGGGGTAGGTTGTTATAGCTCGTCCCGAATTATATTTTTATGGCGTGAAATGACTATAGTACCCTTGGACGTTTTCTGGGGTTATGGGGTCTAAGCTTAGGATTTGGACCCATTTCTTTTATTCCTAAGTGTTTGGAACTTAAGTTATTTTCTTGTTTTTGATTGGGGACCAATTCGGACCACATATATACCCATACACACACGTGGACTCTCTCTCTCTCATCCCTCTTTCGGACTTCTTTCCATTTTCGTACAATTGTATGGAAAAACTTCAAACCAACCTTTACAGGCACGGATCAAGGCTGTGAAGGTGGTCTTTGTGAGCTCAGGAGCTCATCCATACCCTTAGATCGGAGTGAGAGCTCGTAAAACCCGAAAACCAGATAACCCCGATCGTGAGCACTGTTCATGCATTCGTAAATGTGGACCTTTCAGCGAGTTTTAAGGTCATAGGAAGCCTTAAAACATCTTCATGAAGCTTGGGGGGGTAACTTTAGAGTGATTTGGACGTCGGAAGCTTGGGTTTGGCGAGTTGCAGGCGTGATTGGAATATCGAAGGATTTTCTGGTGATTTCCCGTGGGTTTTAGGACTCTTAAGTGGTAAGAACTTGTTCCTTTCGTCCCAAGCTTCATTTTGGTTTAAGTTTCATGAATTTTGGTTGAGAAATGAAGAAGATATGAAGTTTAGAAATTTTTTCCAGTTTCCGACGACGGCGACGAAATCCGGTGACTCGCCAGAGAAGAAGACGAATATTCCATCAACTTTGACGGAATATTCCTAACGCGAATTAACAACGTCAGGTATAATTAACGGTATATGCTTATATTTAACGAAATATTCCCTAACGCCGTTAGGGAATCCGTTTAGTGTGCCAAGCACGTGCTTGAGCTTGAGCCGCGCATCTGGCCGTGCCTTGGCCGACGCGTGAGGGAGTGTGGGTGCTCGGAAATTTTTTCTAAAAATATGGGGATGATCTTGAGGTTGAGTAGATCATGGTGGTATATTCAAATACCCCATTTGAGCAATGTATGAGCAGTTTTTTCCTAGTTTTGTATATGTGCTTTAAATAACGTTTATTTAGTTATTTCCCATATAGGTGAGACCTATCCGGAGAACGAGCGCCATCAATCGAGGCTCGGGGGCTACAAACCTTCGATATATCAATGAGTGGGCTTTTGGTTTTCCGTATATATCTATATACTTGAGATTTTTCCTAGAAAATGAATTTGAATAATTATACGTTTTGAAATGCCATGCAAAGTATCTGCCTATTTTATTTATGCATTAGTAGTTGGATATATTTAAGATTGGTGCTGCGGACGTACAGGTAAGTTAATAAATTAAAGATATGAGATTGCTTTAGTTATGCGAGATACGATGTGATGTATTGAGAGCTCATAAACTTGCACCCCGGTGTTAGTGCTGCCGTCCAGAGTTAGGGCACAATCCTTCACGTGATGTTCATCTCCCGCACCATATCCTCACCTTGGATCCAAGTTAGGTGCACAAGCTTGTCGTACAGACCACTTTAGGTGGTTCCGACTCGTAGGTGACTCGCGATCATTCGCACAGTCTTCACGTGATCGTAGCATTAGAGCATATTTATTTTACACCTAGTCTTGTCGTACAGACCACTTTAGGTGGTTTCGACCTGTGTGCAGGATTTGATATGATTGAGATTGGTTATGAGCTATATACTCAGCCGCGCAGGTGACGTTAGGTGGATCCGGCTGATATGATATCTGGCATTGATATATTTTAACTCGATTACTTATAGCATTTCATTGAGATACTTTGGCATGGTATATTTCTATGGATTTTCATCCAGAGCATTATTTTTGTTATAGCATATATTAATTTCTGTGAAATTATACAGGTTTCACGGTGAGGGGTTAGAACTTTTGAGAAATGAAATGATTTTGAAAAGCTTTGTTTTTGCCCACTCACACTTTCTGTTTTGCGCTCCTCCAGGTTTTAGGCAGAAGTGCTTTGGTGGCTCACGGGGGTTTCGACGGTGGTTCTAACAGAATATCATAAATGTACGATCACCCTTGGGTGTTGTATAATTAGTACTTGTCGTGCTTGACTGCAGTTAGGCTATTTATGCTCTGGTTGTGTATTTCACACTTAATCTCGCACTAGCACATTCTCCTAGCTAGTATTGTTGGTAACTTATTTGTATTTCTTTATATCTCTGTTGCTTTCGCACTGTGCACATGGCTACGTCACCCTCACGTGACGGCCAGCATGCCTTGATTTTGGTTGGGTGTGTCATTATTTGTATTTGTACCCATATTTTTTTATTTGTACTTTTTATTTTGCTAAATGTACCCATGCTAATTATATGTACCCATTAATGTAAAAATGTACTCATTCTTAAATATACCAATTTGTTATACGTAAAATGTACCTTTTTTTTTATATTAAATCTATTCAATTTTTCTCTAATCCATTTTTTAACTTATATAGGTACATTAATTCTTTATTCTTTGATTTTAAAATGTATCCACGTCAAGTTTAATCGAAGAAATTTACTAATGTTATTAAGCCTAATATCTTTTTTATTTTTTTTGTTTTGTTTGTGGTTTTGAAAAATGTACCCATGTTTTGATACAATAATTTTTTTGGTTAATTTTGATGAATGTACCCATGTTTATACACACAAACACAAACAATAGTATATTTATATTTTAATATTTTTAATCCCACATATTATGGTTTTTTATTTAAAATCTCATTTATATAAACAACTAAAATTTTTAATTTTTAATTTAAAAAATATAGTAACGTATATAGAAATAAATTATTGTATTAATTTCAGGGACCTCGATTAAAAATTAAAAATCAACAAGGTTTCAATCAAAGAATATTCATAGCTCATGACCGCATCCAAAGTCTCAATTTTATAAAACTTAATGAGTTTTGCATTTTTCGATTTGTGCTTAACACCATAGATGGATTGCATGTTTGATATACGTTCTATATTGGGGGTCCAAGTAGAGCATACTTTAGGAAAACCTAACCTTCAGAATATGCATATGTAAGTTATAAGTAATTGGAAGAACTATGTAGGATTGTTAAGGTGACGATGAAACCCTAGTGCTTTACAACTTTATTTTCAACGACTCTTTTATTTTGTTTTCCTTACTTTCTCGATATCTGTTATTGTTTTAATTAAAATTTTGTTTTTATTATTTTTAAAATGCCAAAATCAACATTTTCAAAACTTTGTTTAAAATAATTAATTAATATTTGGCTTTAATATAAATTATTTTAACTAATCCATGTTGAGAACAATCTTGCATGATCATTCTTATGACAACTACCTTGTTTTCTTGCAAGTATTTTTAAGTGTTTTCATCCTTATTTTTGCAGGTAGTAAAAATCCTATCAGTAACAAAGAATATTTATAGCCCTTTAGCCTCTGACAATAGTTTGTAAAATACAGCACGGATATAATATGTGAATGATATGTTCATGTATTATTCAACAACTTTGCCAAAATTTTATTTTGAAAAATTCTGCCATTTTTTATTTTAATATTTATTTAAATAAATTAATCATTTTAATTTATCAAAAATATGTATTGAATACACGAATTTTATATGTATTATTGAAAATTGTGTTGACAGTAACATGTACTAAACATGAAACGTAGGTACGTACATGTTTAAAGCGTGTATTGTATGTTAGACTTTTTTAAAAAAGTGTTATTTAATGAATCATCAAAATGTGTTCGAAAAATGGAAGTATTTTGAAAAAAAAGAGTACGTGCATAATGCGTGGATTAACAAACTATGCCCGTAACCTCCTACCAATAAAACAATAAAAAAAACATAGATTTGATGAATAATAACATTTTGAGCGGCGAAATTGACACGCATTTCATGAGTTCATTAATTTAAAATCTTCAAGCAAAAGAATGAGTCTATCCACCATCTAGTATTACTGCATTAAGATGTGAGAATGCGAAGAAATGACCCACATGTAATGTTTAGCAATGGACTACTACTCCCATATCTAATTGGTTTTTAGATAAATACACAGCCCATAAGAAATGGTTGTTGAAACAGAAATAGTTGTGAATTGGTCTTTTGGCCAAAATGGTTTCTAAAATTGGTATAACTCTTCAATTTGGTCCTTAACAATGAAATTCAATAAATGTGGTCCCTGAGTTTGTCCACCGAAAGTCATTTTGATCATTCTATGAAAAGTCTGTCAATATCCTCGTTAATTGTCACGTGAATGGCCACGTAACCACATTTTAAAGGTATTTTTGACAAACAAAACCCTCAATTTAATGAGGATATTAATAAATTTTTCATGAAATTAAATTTGTACATCAAGAAAATAAAAAATAAAGATTATTTTCACACATCATTCTTAACCTTTTACACACCTTTTTTGTAATTTTGGTCATACAATTGACCAAATCAAATAAACAATTGACAATATATATCAAGTCTCAGATTCCAAGCTAGCTGGAATATCACGCGATAGGATAATTTTTGAAGACACCGTTGTAAAGTTAGAAAGATAAGATGATTTTCAAAATTCTTCTACTCTTCCTCGTCAACATTATTCCAACATATATACTGGCTGGAAACTACAAGGGATGCATATTTCCAACAAATTAAATGACTAACATGCATAAAAAACAAACGCACGCATTAGACATTACATAAAATCTAAAGTTCGTAAAGACCTAATAAATAATTATATATACACAAGCACATGAACTAATATCAAGAAAATCAAGTTTAGATGCAAGTATAGTTTTCAAATTCAAATGGCTTTTTAGTCAAAATGATCACTAAGATTAGCATAACTCCTTACTTTGATTCCTAAAATTAGAAATTGTCAGAAGTGGTCCCTGAATTTGTCTGCCATCACTCAGTGATCACTTCTCTCAATTTCAAATCTCAAAGACCAAATTGAGGAGTTATATGAATCACATGAACCATTTTGGCTAAAAACCCAATTCAAACATTGCAGCAGCAGGCCCATGATGTGGTAAAACTAGCACACAAATTAAACCTTATTAAGATAGTTGTAGTACGCGTAAGTAGGGATCGTTCTAGACCAGGGATTAGTTAGGGATGCTAATCAATACAAATTAAACTTAAAAACTGAAAACTAGACTCAAACAACTCAAAACAAGCTAAACTGACTCAAATAACACAAAATTAAATTAAATTGACTCAAAACAAGAACTAGAGGGTGATTTGGACGAAAATTAAACTAAGAAGACTCAAAACACTAAAAAGAACCCAGTTTGGATAGATTCTAACCTAAAGACACGAAATATAAAGGGGAGTTGGTTTTTGACGAATTTAAGACTAAAACTAAACATATTTAAGACTCTATATAACTTTGGACAAAATTGGTGATTTAATGGGTGAATGGCTAGTTAGAGGGTCCTTCTCCACACATGACAGATATGCATACAAATCGATCTCCAGTTATTCTTCCTATAAACCATGAATGACAATGCCCAAAATTAATCGTGAGAAACACAAATTAACTTTCAGATTTTCCTAAATTCTTTGAATTAGACTCAGCGACGCAACCAAATTATTCTTATCAAGTTCCCTACGTGAACAACATGTTAGAGATACATATCAAAGATCATTAAGTTCTATTAAAATCATAAGCGTTGACAAGGCATTCATAACTATGAACTGCATGATACTCCTGCCAAGAATTCACTTAACACCATCATGACTAGTGACTTTTACTACTTGTGAATATAAGTTCATAACGATTAGGTGAAATTCCCTTATATTCTAGCATCAAATCCCTGCATGCAAACTAAGTGTGCACCCTCAATCAACACACAAGAATAAGTTATCAATCAAACAGATAAGTAAATTGCATTCACGATTCATGGAATCATAACTGGATGTAATCAATTCATATCACATATATGTTCATGGCTTTAAATTCACCTTTAACTAAAACGAATTTAGTTCCACATGGTTGCAATTAAACAAAAACAATCTAATTTAGACATTGAACTAAAACTAAGGATAGAATACACCTAGGAACATTCTAGCAATCCAAGCTTGAATGGCAGGCACGGCTCCAAGGGTCTCCTCTTCTTCCTTCCTTGCAAAGTTGCGACACAAATATGATTTTCTGATTTTTAGGCTCTTGTGTGTGTGGTGCACAAAATTGTGGTGATAAATATGTATTTATAGGCTTAGGGTTCACACAATTTCTGAAGGAAAAAGGATTGCACAATCCTACGATGAAAGGGAGTAGGATACACGGCAGGTTTCTAGAAGAGAAGGGATTAAATTAGTCAGATTTCTAGGGGAAAAAGGGATCAGGTTATTTGCATTGTTTCAGGGCTTCTAGAATCAGATATTAGGTATTCTAATGTGATAAGCAGTCCCCCTTACAGCTGGAATTAAGGTAGGATAAGATTAGGATAAGATAAGATAAGGTTAGTTTGGATAAGATAAGGTTTTGGATAATGTTCCTTCCTTTTAGCTGATTCCTTATCTTCTTTGTCTTGACTTTATTTTCTTCATCTCTTTAGCATATTCCTAGCCTCTTGAACTTAAAAAACGTCCATCTACCTTGCTCCATGCATATGCTATCCATTCTTGGCCCAAAACTGCTCCAAATTGCTCCTAATTGCACTTTCTTGCCAACCTTGTCATTTGAACCTGAAAACAAACCAAAATATCTTAAAACACTCTAATAAGCAAAAACTATCTTTGAAAATGCAAGGAACAAGCTAACTAAGTCTCATAAATATGCTCCTATCAGCCCATAACATATTCAGGCAAGGGTTTGCTTTTAATAATATGTCTGGATTATAAATCTCAAAAATTTATCATCTTTGTCAAAAGCTACTATATGAAAAGAAAGAAAGAAAATAGACTTTAACACCCAAGTGCTTTATAACTTCATCAAACATACACAATTCATGAAAACAACGAAATCAATTTTGTATAGCAAAGACGAGAAGAAACAAACCGGGTGCATCCTTCATGGACCAAAAGGCCGAACACAACACATTGAAATAAATTCGGCCTAAAAAGTCCAAAAACAATAAATTTAGAGAGCTTTAATGAAAGGGGCTTCTCTAAACTTTTTATTAACAAAAAATCATCTACCAACTTTTTTTAATAAAGATGGCTTAAATTTTAATAAAAAAATACTTAAACTTTAATAAAAAGGACAAAATTTTAATATAATAAAAAAAAACGAAAGCAAAAGCTAACTCGCTAGTTCTGCGCGTCATATTACGCAAACACACTTACCCTCTCTCCATTGTTCTTATCTCCTCTCTCCCTCTCCCTTCTTTCACGTATTCCCATCAAATTTCTCTCTCTTCTCAACTCACCCATCCACATCAACTTTCTCCTCTCTCATTTCACCTCTCCTAACTCTCTCCTATCACACTACTCTCACTCCATAAACAATACATTCTTTCTTATTTCATTGTTTGTTTATTTGACCGTTGTTTCATAATTGTTTAAGAACAAACTAAGTAATAATGTTACAAGACCAAAAGTGAAGCAAATTTTCGTTTCCCAGTTTTATAAACAATGCCTATTTTAATATCGAAATAGTGATTTTATCTTTGGTTTGGACAAATTTTTAAGTTTGTGTTATGTCATATGAACATTGATTATTTTTGTAACTTAACATTGCTTATTTCTAGATTTGAACATTGATTATATTTAGAACTTAACATTAACTATTTCTAAAACTGCACCATGGTACTACTATTTTTTAAATTAAACACTTACTATTTCTATAGCTGAACACTGATTATTTTTTAAACGGATTACTAATACTATCACTATTTTTTAAACTAAACACTGACTACTTTTTAAACTGAACATTATTTCTTAAACTATACACTGACAATTTCTTAAACTAAACACTAGTACTATCACTATTTTTTAAATTAAATACTGACTATTTCTTAAACCAAACACTAATTATTTATTAAACTAAACACTAGTACTAATAGTATTTCTTAAACTGAATATTGACTATTTCTTAAACTAAACAATGACTATACCTTAAACCGAACACTAATACTATCACTATTTCCTAAATTGGACATTGAGTATTTCGTAAACTAAAACTGATTATTTCTTAAACTGAACACTATTACTATAACACTGACTATTTCTTATACGAACACTGGTACTATCACTAATTCGTAAACTAGTGCTATCACTATTTCGTAAATTAAACACTGACTATTTCTTAAACTGAACACTAGTAGTATTACTATTTCGTAAACTAAACACTAACTGTTTCTTAAACCGAACACTAGTATTACCACTACTTCATTGCATGATACTTAATAGCATTGACAATCTTTATGTACACTACCAGTCAATCAAAATTTACATGCCAGATATTACCTATTTGCCTATTTGTAAAATTAAAATTTGATAATTGACATATTAATTTGGACATCCCTAGGAAATTCTTACTTCTGTTTTTTTTTACTTTGGTCGTAAAATTGCTACTTTTCTTTTGGACCAAGATTGTTTGCCCTCCTACTTTCCATCCCATTCCATCCCCTCCTACTTTTCTAACCATTGATTTCATGTTAAGTTAATTTAATGCTCTAGATTTTGCCACCTCACCAACTCCTCAAAAGCATCTTTAAAGCCCAATTTTCTAGACTTTTTCTGCTCCAAAGCAGAGTTCGATTTTCTGCTCCAAAGCAGAGTTCGACCGCTAACGGAGGAGCGCAAGGCTAGCAGAGTGGTGCAGTTAGAAGCCAGATCTGGTTTAGCAAGAGGGAGTAAAACCAGCAGGGAGAAAAGGGAAAGGGAAAACCTTTGGCTTGGGGAATGCATTTTGGTGGAAACCCATATGGTGTTTTTGGTGAAATGGGTGGGGATATGGATTTCTGGGGATTCAAAGTTCATACATTGTTTTGGTTTATAGGTCTCAGAGGAGGAGAGAGAGTGGAGGAGGGGAGAGAGAGAGAGGAGAGAGTGGGGCGGGAAAGGCAGTAGAAAAAGTCTGAAAAATTGGGCTTTAAAGATGCTTTGGAGGAGTTGCTGAGGTGGCAAAATTTGGAACATTAAATTAACTTAACATGAAATCAATGTTAGAAAAGTAAGAGGGGATGGAAAGGGATGGAAGGGGATGGAAAGTAAGAGGGCAGACAATCTTGGTCCTTTTTTTTTTCTTACATAAACAATACTCTCTCTCCGTCATTCTGAAAGGAAAAAAAGCCATTGAAGCTTCTCTCTCTCTCTCTCTCTCTCTCTCTCTCTCTCTCTCTCTCTCTCTCTCTCTCTCTATTTCTCTCTCTCTATCTTTGAGCCTTTCATTCCCAATGAAATATTTAAAAAATAATTTAATTTCATCTAATCCATTCCATCTCATCATTTATTGTACTACTCCCACACTTTTTTTTTTTTGCATTGCAAGTGGGTTTTCTTTTCGATTTTAATTGCCTAGTGTAAAGGTTTGATTTGATATTTGAATAGGTTGGTGTGCACTTACACGTGGTTGGGTTAGATTATTTTTTATTTATTTCGTTTTTTATCTTTTGTCCTTAATATTAAATAAAGTTAGTATATGATTTTTGGTTAAAATTCAAAGTTTTTAAGTCATTTTCATTAGTTTTCCTATAAATTTAACTATCCTTGTACGACATGTAAGGAAACTCAGACAAGGCACCCACTTTTCTTGCTATAAAAAGGATAACACGGGTTACAAAACAACAATGCAAGAACAAGTCATTTAGGGTTTTGGCGAAATCTCCTAAATCCCTAGAGTGGCATTTCCAAAGGATCCTACGACCTCTAATCAACTCATTGTGTTCTTTCGCTTTGAGAATATTCTCTGCCCTTCACAAGCACAACAACATAAAAAAAATCTAAATTCCTTTCAGAGAATGAATCTCAAATAATTAGTTAGTAAACTAACTGTGTTGCACTGCAAATTACCAAACTTCTACTTACCACTCAAGGCTAGGAGAAGAACATGGTCTACTTGTCGTTGTCCATCTAGGTTATGTTGAGTTTGGTAGGATCTTGATCAAGCAGTCCAACCCGAAACTAATTGATCTTTTTTCTGAAGTCAAGCTATATAGTCTCTCTTTGAGTCTCCTAGACCAGTTGTCTAGCTTCCTAGTTTCCATTACCTTAACATATGTTGTACAACCCCACACTCTCATGAGCTTGAGGCTTGGCTTCCTTTCTTTGAACAATTCACAAGGAATTTGAGGAACACTCAAGGGTCTGGACTGTGCAGGGCTGATCAAAAGGGATATTGGGACATACGGTGATCGTATGCGTCTGAAAATAGGGCTTGAGTTTCCAAACCACAACAACTAGCGCCAAAATCAACTTCTTAATCTTCGAGTATTTGGTTTCTGCATGAGGAGAGTTTTAAAAGTGTAGAATACGGACCTCTAGCTTTTCGCGTATGACAGTAGAGCTTACTGCTACTTCTTACACTACCAAGTAGATGTATAAGTACCCCGCTACTCCTGGCTTGGATAGTAAGGGAGTTGAAAAGTAGGTACTTCTTTAAGTCTTAGAATGGTTTTTCGCACTCTCATTCCATGTATCCCTTTAGGTCTTCTTGATTGCCTTGAAGAAAGGTTTACATTGATAAGTTGATCGCGAGAGGAAACGGTTGAAAGCTGTTGCTTGTTCGATAAGACTCTGGATTTACTTCAGGGTAGTCAAGGACTTCATATCTGGATCACTCAGATCTTTTTTTAATATTCATCGATTCTTCGCTAGGCCACAAGGTACCCTAAGGATCTGCCTGAGGATACTCTAAATATGCATTTGGTGGGGTTGAGTTTCATCTTGTAGTCGCAAAGAATGTTAAATGTCTCCACCAAGTTCTTGATGTGGTTTGACTGCTGCTTGGATTAAGAACAATGTATTCAACATCTTTTTCAGGTTTCCATCTTGACTCGTCTGGTTGCTAATCATCCTGGATGCCACCTTATTGACTTACTTACTATAATTGTTATCTGGTGGAGGTAGAATCGTCTTTCTACACTTTAGCAGCTACTTCTGGGGTAAAAGACTTATTCTTCAACTCCTTGAGAACTTGTACAGTGTATCATCAAGCAATTGCCTAGTCAGACTTGATGTCTCTAACTTCTCCCCCCAGGATGCAGAATCGGATTTTCTGACACTCAATCGGGGTCATAGTTCAAATCTTCACTAACCAAGGTTGACCCAAAATCTAGTTATAGGGAGACGGGTTGTTGACAATCATGAAGGTTTGTGATCAGACAATAGAACTTCTTACGTTGAGTGTAATACTACCGATGTTTGATTGTATCTCTATTATGATGTCATATAGGGAACTTTTGAAGAATGTTTTGCGTTGTCGAATGATGTCATCCAATCCAATAAAACAAGGAAAATATGAGAGTTAACTAGTGATGTCACGGTTAATTTGGAGCATTGTCGTTCATAATTCAATGAAGTAGTAACTGGAAATCAAGTTATTTGCATACATGTCATGTGTGGAGAAAAAGCCTCTAGCTATCCCATCCATCATCTTATTTCTCACATTTGTTTTACAATCTGTCTAGTTTTTCATACTTGTTTGTTTGTTACAACTTCATCCAAATCAAAACCCCTTTTAGTTTCTTGTTTCAAAGTGTTTCAAATCTGTTTTAGTTTGTGTTTTTAAGTGTTTTGATTCAAGTAAAAGTCAATTTTCGTCCAAAGTCATTCCTAGTGTCTAGTTTAAATTTATTTGGTTGTTTTAAGCTCTTTTGAGTATTTTAAGTTTGCTTTGAGTCTTGTGAGTCTTGTTAAGTGTTTTTAAGTTTAGTTTTATGTTTTTGAGTCAGTTTAGAGGTTATTAGCAAGCCCTCCTAATCCCCGGTCTAGAACGATCCCTACTTATACTTGTACTACAATTGTCAAAAGAGGGTTAAATTTGTGTGTTAAGTTAATTTTCGCATCACTCAACGTCCTGTTCGATGAAGTCAATGACCAGTTTAGGTAGAGTATCTACGACTTGAACTTGGAAGACCGATCATGCTTGCTAGATCTTTCGCTTCTTGGAACTATTAGTGGCCCCTAAATGCTTGGACTTGGAGAAAATATCGTTGAATCAGATCACCTTGGTTAGGGGTTCGACATTGGCTTTTCATCTCCCCGCGTTGCGTAGCTTGCTTATCGATTTATCTATCATTTATGCTTTCATTCACTAGCTTTTTGAGGTTGTCCTTCCATTTGAGGCATCTCTTGGTTATGTAACCTAGACCTCAATGAAATGCGTAATATTTCGTCTCGCCCAGCTTGGAAGTGTCTCCCTTTGAAAGTGAAGGTAGTTTGAACAAGGTTCATTCTTGAGGACATGGAAGATTTGGTGAATCGGGATTAAGAACTTGGTATACGTCATGGGCGTTCAGCCTCATTTCGCTAGGGAACGGTCCCTGCACTTGCTTCTTAGGTTGCTTTTGTTGTTGAGATGCTTCTCGCTCGTCTTTTTTTGATATGCCTTTGAGTCTTTCCATGGTTGCTCAGGTACTTTTTGGCCGCGCTTGGCTTCATTATAGAGTGAGTGCTTTTTTGCCAAAGCATAAGAATCGGCCATGGTCAAGTCCTCTCCCATGATTAGCTCTCTAAAAATGGGGTGATCTATTGGGAATCCTTTTTTAAAGACTGACCTAGCTATGGTATCGTCAAATCCCACGATCTTAGCCTTCTTCGCCTTGAACCTTTTCACATATGTACGAAATGATTCCTTCACATCCTTGAAAAAGAGGTCAGGCTTTTTCTTGACTGAGTGATAGGACGAATATTCCTTAGTGAAAAAGAGGTCAGGCTTTTTCTTACCTGTTAATGGTGACCTGCTCATGTTGACCATGTGTCTCCGAGTAGTTTATCTGCTTGATGATCGTCAACACGAGGCCATGTCTTAGTTCCCCTCATTCGGTTCGTATTCTTCACTGTATCATGGTTTCAAAATTTCCTATCATTGTATTATTTCCCTAAGGACTGATTTAGGAATTTTTCTAGGAAAAATTCAATGACTAGGAATGTGGAAAATTCGACGTAACAGAAAATTCCAAATGCGAGAACCTTCTTCGAGTATTTGAATTGAGCTTTCATTGAAAGCACCAATTTATGGCACCAAGAATCCGTTGTCTTCAGTCTTGATGAATTTGTACCTATAAATCAAATAACAACTTTGATCACGCGCCCACGAGGGGGTTTTAGCTAATGAATCTCCTATGTCTAAGTCAATAACTCTAAAAAAGTAAAAACCTTAGGGCTCGTATGCTTAGCATAGAGCTTACCAAGAACTGGTAGAGATGAGGTATTTATAGGAGCAAAGGCCTACCATGATAGGGGTCTGCCCTACATGTGGCGGCATCCAATTGGCCAAGATGAATCATCCGTAAGATGAATGAGGAAAGAATAATTCTAAGATATTATCTCCTAATTAATATCTTAGAATTATCAAGCAAGTATCATTGATTGATGGTAATGAAATTTCTTACTTGTTTGAGTTGTCCTTCAATTAGGAATGTATTAAACATAGGATTTGGTGATTAATCCTATTTTTAATGCCTTTGACTTTTGCATGTCATGCGCATATGAGTTTGATGGTGTCATGGCAACAGCTCCGAGCAATATTTTCACTAACTATAAAAATTTGAACATGATATCCACGATCTGAACCATTCATCTTTCTATATTCGCTAAAAAAAATCATGTTTTCAAAAAACAAAATCTGAAAACATGCTTGCAATCCATTCCAGCCCAAAATTGCTCTAAAATGCTCCAATATGCACTTTCTTGCCAACTTTATCATTTAAACCTACAAACACACGAAAATAGCTTAAATCACTATAATAAACAGAAAATAACTAAGTAAATGCGACGAAACAAGCTAGCTAAGTCGCATAAATATGCTCCTATCATTCTTGAAATCTTCATGGGTGTATTTGGTGTGAAGCCAAGTCCAGCTTTGTTGTTGTCAACTCTTTAACCATGCTCCTTCAATCTTTTTTTAGTCTTGATGAGGTCACGTTCTTTGTCGTTGACGGTATTTGCATTCTTCTTTCCAAGATTTGAAGAGGAAGTGAAATCGTACCCAGCCTTTGACATGAGTTTGTAGATGTTTGGGTCGAAGCCTTCTTTAGTTCTCTTGGTTAGAAGAGAGCTTGGTTCCGTCCTTTTTTACAGGGGTTGTACGAAGCCTTGCGATGGCTTTGAGATTTTAGCATCGTCTAGTTGTGTCAGAGGTAAAACTGCATTTACTTTTAGCAGCTTTATGTTGTCCTTGTGCAACTGTATGTCAGCTTTGCTTGTTTCAAATGGGGATTGCCCTCCTTTCTTCTTGACATCAGGATGTATCGGAAGATGGGTGTGTTTGATCATTTTGAGGGCGTTACATTCCCTTTTGTTATTGCAGGCTTAGCGGGCTCATCGTCGTTTTTGCTTGAAGATGGCACAGCTTCCGCTTCTTGCTCTTTGAGCACGGTTTGCTACTGCTTCTTTTTGGGTGCGATTTTGCCTGTGGACTTGATCTCTTTCAAAAGAACTTTAGGCACTGTATCTTCATCCATGTAGAACTTGGCGTCTACGAAGTGTGATTCAGCTTCGGTGAATGGCTTGGTGTCCCCTTGTATCACATTCACTTATGCTTGGTAGTATTTTAAGCATTGGTGGATGGTGGATGGCACCACTCCATTCTCATGGATCTAAGGCCTTCCTAAAAGCAAATTGTAAGAAGTTCTCTAGTCAATCACATGGAATATCATGCTCGACTTGAGTTTACCAATGGTTATCTCGACGCGGACCATGCCCATCGTCATTTGTCCTCCTTGGTTGAAACCTTGGATTTGCAGACGTCTTCGGGTCAGTTCGCTCACCTTTATGCCGATTATAGTCATTGTTGACTTAGGCATGATGTTTATGGCTAAACCACCATCCACAAGCATGCGGTTGACTCATTTACGTACCCAGAGATGAAGAGAGGACGGTTGTGAGGCTTTAACCCTAGCAGCAAGTCTTCGTCAGTGAAGGTGATTACGTCATGGGTGGCATAGCATGTGGCGTATTCATGTGGTCGAAGCTCCAAGCCTTTGTCCTTGCTTTCTTGCACTTCATGGTCGTCGGGACTTGCCAAGGCTGCTATTAGTTCTCTTCGCATCTCATTGGGCAATCGTAGTGCCTCATCGATGCTAAAGTACGACACCAGGCTTTCTTCAGGCATGGGAGTTTTCTCTTCCTCTATGGTTATAGCTTTATTCTATCTCTACTTTAACCATGTGACAGGCAGCGGTAGTGCACTGTTGGAAGAAATCCTTCGGGAAGTACTTGTGCAAGGAGACAGGAATGCATGGCTTTTGCTCCATAGGTTCCCCAGAGTACATCGGCTTAGCAGCTCTTATGCTTTTCTTGGGCTTTCTATTGTTGCGATGGCGGTGCTTTCTCGCTTGTTCCATTTTTGGTTTGACGGCTTATGGTCTTAGCTTCCTTGTCTTCTTGTAGGTCACCAGTGTCCACCCTTCTTCATCATCGGTAAGTGCATTTTGGTTACTTGCCCCTATGGATGATTGTGTAGAAGGTGCCATGTGGCTTGAGCATGGACGGCAATGAGCATGCGTCATATGGAGAGGCACGGGATCGAATGATCCAAATATAATTGCAGTAGCATGTGTTGCAGTCGTGTCTTCAAGGTCAAGTTTAATTTGCCATTGTTGTGCCAGCTTCATGATGAGCTCCTTCAAGACAAAGCATTTGCCAACATGATGGCTCATGATACGATGGTATTTGCAGTACCTAGGATCATTTATACAACTCATCTCTTTGGGACGCTTGCATTCAGGCAACTCGATCACTTTCTTCTCTAGCAGGTCATCTAGCATTGCAGCCACGTCAAAGTCTAGAAAAAGGTCTTCTACTCCAACTCCCTCAAGGTGTTTTTGTACCTATCTTGGGTGCGAGAAGGCTTACTCATTTTTATCTCATTCGCTTTGTTCTTGGATAAGATCTTGACAGGCGCAAGGGAGGTCTTGACGGGGGTAGTGTTGACGGCAAAAGTTTCCTTGACAGGTTTCTTCCTAGTCTTGTCTACCTTCGGAACGAACACCTTGTCCTTCTTGAAGTCGGTGATTAGGTCATTTTTTCCATGGTTTACGATACTCAGATTCATGTCATGGGAACGAGTCGCCAGTTCCTCAAATTTCCTCGGCTTTATGCCTTGGAGGATGTAATGTAGACCCCAGTGCTTGACTTGAACACACATCTTAATGGCGAAGGTTTCAAAAAGCTGATCCTTGCAATCTAGACTTAATAAGCCCCATATATTGATGTAGTCGACGACCGATTCATCCTTCCACTGCTTTGTACTTGTCAGCTCCAGCATGCTTACGGTGTGGCGCATGTTGTAGAAGCGGTTGAGGAATTCCCTTTCAAGCTGGTCCCAGCAATTGATGGATTTGGGCTTGAGGTTGGTGTACTAGTCAAAGGCATTACCTTTCAGCGAGCTCATGAACTGCTTAACGAGGTAGTCTCCCTCTGTCCCAACATTGTTACAAGTTTTGATGAAATGGGCAATATGTTGTTTATGATTGCCATTTCCATCAAATTGCATGAACTTTGGCGGCTGATAACCCATTGGCATCCTCAATGCGTCAATTTTCTTGGAGTAAGGGTTTGAGTACAACACGGAGTCATAAAGCTTCCTTGGTACTACGCCTTGATGGAGCTAGTGATTATCTCTTGTAGCTGCTGGATAGAAAGAGATTCCATGAGCGTTGTTGTTTGGTCCAACTTCTCTTCGGCTTTCTTCACTAGAGGCTCTTCCTTTTCATCGGTTTCCTCTTTTAGTGGGTCAACCTTCGGGTTAGCTTTGTCTTCGTGCTACGCCTTCAGATAGTTGACGAGCGTAACAATTTGCAAGTCCTTCTCCTCCACGGTCTTTGTCAGCTTTGCAATTGCTTTACTCATTTAAGCCAGCTGCTCCTCGATGGAAGTTGGGCCAGTAGTCATGACTTGTATGGCTACGGGACATGAGCTGCTTAAGTCAGCTTCAGAAGTCAAAGACTTAGAGTACCTCATCGGGCTTTCTTTCTTCAACGCCCTTAGCTAGGCCAGGGTGATCATAGGTTCGTGCCTCGAGTGCTCTTCCTCCTTTGGCAAAGTTGATGGAAGGGTGGAAGGAATGGCAGAGAGAGTTCTTGCCTTGCTTCTGGTTATGACTCCCAAAGTACCACCACTTGCTGCAAGGATGCCCTTGTTTTTCATATTGGTAGCGGGAGCAGCTTGATCCTTCTTTGATGCCACTTGTGCAGTTTTTTAAGACAGAGATGAGAGGCAGAGATGTCCCACCGGACATGCCAAATTTGTAAACATGAAAATCCTATATCGAATGAAATGAGAACACGTGTACAAAGTACATTGGTATTGATTTGAATTTGTAGGTTACAATCTTTGTTTACAACTTTTCCTCTGATTTAGTCTTCAAATCTGATGTAGATGATTGATTATTGATCCAAGGGTCGCGGTTACTTGATCTCGGACTAACAGTTAAGCGATTACTTCAACTTTTGAGCTTGAAACAAACGTGGGGATGGTTTTCACCTCAAGATGTGGCAAATATAGTGTTTGATGTGGGATTTCGTTGCTTCAAAGGTCTTGGCGACTTGATCTTCAAACGAACGTTACTACAAGTTTATAAGCTTGCAACAAAGTCTTGAAGAAATCGGCACGAGCGCTTGTTGATTCTTCAAGGAAGTCCTTCAACTTTGGTCGAGAGAAAACTTCAGCTTTGGTTGAATGTTCTTCGAAAAGAGCTTTCATAGCGTATTAGTCTTCAAAGGTTTTGGCAGAGGTTCTTCATATTTTTCGACCTTATGCTTATAGGAGGACCTTGTATTTATAAGCTTCTTAAAGCTTGCCTTTGGGAGGATTTGGCTTTGATTTGTGTCCTAATTTGTCCATGAGAGAATTTAGACATGTTTTATGTATTAATTTAAATCACTTTCTTCATATTGGCCGAATTTTATAGGCTTTGTTGCCTATTTTGTGAGCAATCTTCAATTCTTGCTTGTTTTATGAAGATGCCTTAACTTTCTTTCCTGTTTTAGGATTGATTTGGACCCTTAGCCGAATTTAGGAGAGTTTGTTCTCCCTTTGCCAAATTTAAGGAAGCTTTTACACTTCCTTTGCTTGATTTGTGCCATATGTCATTGATGACTTGTCCATTTGTGATGAGTCATATGCCATGTGAAGCTTTGCGATGCATCATTTGTATGCATCGAAATTTACATGTCTACAAAGAACTATGGACAAAGCTGGATTAATGGAGCAGTTATATCACCATTCTCCTGTTACGGAGCAACAGGCGAAGACCGAGCGACTTCACTGTTAATGATCAGCTTGTTCCACAAGACTAGGGATCTGGTTGATATGGAATAAGCCAATCCTTTGTAGGTCTTGGAGTTCCTACAACCTAGGAATTGGCATGCGTTACAAGTAACTACACTCCTGAAGAGGATGTAATATCTACTTTTAGATATCTTATAAGATTCTCCCGGCTTAGAACAATGATTCTAACTTAAAAAGGTCTCTCTCCTGACTAGTATAAATACATCCTTCTACCATTCCATGTATAACTGAAGGGACAGAGTTTGGGAGAGCATTGTGTGATTTGGGGGCGTCCTTAATTTGATGTCATATTCGGTGGATGAAACTTTGAACCTTGGAGAGTTGAAGGAAACAAAGGTAGTAATCCAATTTGTAGATCGTTCAAATGGATATCCTAAAGGCATATTAGAGGATGTACTTGTGGAAGTGAATGATCTTATTTTTCCCACTAATGTTTTTGTTCTTGAGATGGAACATGACCCTATGCCTATTGCACTTCCTCTTATATTAGGCTTGTACAAAGATGGATGTCTACAACGACACCTTAACCATGGAAATTGATGGCGAGAGCATCAAATTTAGAATCTTTGATGCTATCAGGTACCCTAATGATTTTGAATATGTTTTTCTATTGATTCTTTTGATTATTTCATGCATAAATGTTTTAATGCAAGTATGGGACAAAATAATTTAGAGAAGGCGTTAATGCATAACATTACACATGGAAAACTTAATTCTTCCGAGCACATTCAAGAGGAATTAATTCAAACTGTGGCAACCCTTGAGTCTCTTCCACCAAATCGTTGTAAGTCTTCTTCCTATTTTATTTCTCTTCCTACTTCTAACGGAAGGGCTTTTGTTTCTGTGATTTAGGTACCCAAATTGGAGCTTAAACCAATTCCTGACCATTTGAAGTATGCATTTTTCGGAGAGAATGAAATATTACTGATTATCATATCGTCACAACTCACAACAATAGAGGGAAAAAAACTAATCCGGTAGTCAAGGACCACAAAATTGTCATAGCTTGGAACATTGTGAATATCAAAGGCATAAATCCAGTTTCATGTATGCATATGATTCTGCTGGAGGAAGATGCAAAACCAACAAGAGAAGCTCAATGCCGTTTGAACCCACTCATGATAGAGGTCGTCAAGAAAGAGATTATCAAACTTCTTGATGTTGGCATCATATATCTCATCTCGAACAACAAGTGGGTGAGCCCTGTTCAAGTAGTTTCTAAGTGATTTGGAGCCAGAGTTGCTAAGCTAGTGCCTAGATGTGTGCAAGGTAGCTGGAGAGTTTGCATAGACTATCGAAAGATAAACAACACCACACACACAAGGATCACTTTCTAATCCCATTCATTTATCAGGTGTTAAAGTGGTTGACTGGTCATTCCCATTATTGCTTTCTTAATGGCTACTCTAGATATAATCAAATTGCAGTAATGCCGGAGGATCAAGAAAATACGACTTTCACATGTTCATTTGGCACATTTGCATATCAGAGGATGCCATTTGGACTTCGCAACGCCCCCGTCAAATTTTAAATGTGTATATTAAGTATTGTTTCTGATATGATTGAGATAATTGAAGTGTTCATGGATGACTTTTCTGTTTATGGTGATTCTTTTGATACATGTCTACATAATCTATCCCTAGTTTTAAAATGTTGTCAAGAAACTAATTTGGTCTTAAAAATAAAATGTCATTTCATGGTTTCACATGGATTAGTTCTAGGACTTATCGTATTTGAAGAAGGAATTGAAGTTGATAAATCTAAAGTATAACTTGTTAGTTCTTTACACCTCCCTACTACTATCAAGGAGGTTCATTGTTTTCTTAGACATGCAAGTTTCTACCAAAGGTTTATAAAAGACTTCTCAATGCATTTCAAGACCTTTGTGCCGTTTGTTTCAAAAGGATGCAACATTTGATATCACTGAACAATGTGTTATCCAAGACTCATGTGATCATACCACCAGATAAGAGTTTACCTTTTGAGTTTATGTGTGATGCTTCGGGCTATACGGCGGGTGCAGTTCCAGTGTAGCGTGTCCATAAGGTGCCCCATGTCATCTATTACGCATCTTAGATGCTCAATGATGCACAATTGAACTATTCGACAATAGAGAATGAGCTTTTAGCTATTGTATTTGCTTTAGAAAAATTTAGATCTTATCTAATTGGATACTTCTGCTTTAGGAATTGGACTTGGAAATCAAGGATAAGAAGGGGAACGAAAATGTTTTAGCAGACCATCTAAGCAGATTTGTGCCTTCAAACACAAAAGAAGATCTCCTCCCTTTCTGTGAGAGCTTTTGGATGAGCAGCTATTTTCATTGGAGGCCATTGATCCTTTGTATGTAGATATTATCAATATAAATTCACCAAGAAGATTCTGAATAACTTTACATGTTCTAAAAAAGATAAGCTTATCAAAACCACCAAATACTATGAGTGGGATGATCTTTTTTTTTTTGTTTGTGGAAATATTGTCTTGATCAATTGATTAGAAGGTCATACCCTAACTTGAGTTTAAATGTATTCTAGCTTTATGTCATTCTTATGCATGTGGCGGTCATTTTGGAGCAAAGAGGAAAACTCTTAAGGTGTTAGAGAGTAGTTTTTATTGGCTTAGTTTGTTTAAAGACACATATTAGTTTTGTGCTACATGTGTATGTTGTCAACAAATAAGTAACTTGGACCCAAGAAATCTAATGCCACAAACCCCTATTCTAATTGTTGAGATCTTTGATGTGTGAGGTATTGATTTATGTTTCTAAATGGTTTTCTTTATATTTTATTGGTTGTTGTTTATGTTTCTAAATGGGTGGAAACAAAAGCCACCAAGACTAATGATTCAACATCTAACGCTGGCTTTGAACTCCGACCCTAAGTATGACTACTTCTATCGCGAACCAACATACTAAATCAGGTATGCTTTGCAACATCATATGTTAGCATGTTCGAAGAGGGCATGCAAACTAGGGAATCCCCAAGATGAGTTTTATATCTATAGAGCTCTGATACACGAAAATGCTTTGACCAAGATAGTCAATGTAATCTAATTAGAAACGTATAGGATCTGACAAAAGGATTCAAAATTATTTTTGAGCTACATGTCGACAACCAAGTCTCCAAAGAACTTTTGTTTAGGATTCACTAGAGGCAAATACACAATTCAGGATAAGGAATGAACCTTTCCTTGGCACTACATTGCAAGTAATGAAATCCTTGGCCCAATAGCTGGAGGTAGATACGCAATTCAATCATTTTTTACAAGTTGTTTCAGGTACAATTCAAAATTCTTAGTCCAATAAATATGTATTAAGAACTGCGTAACAAAAGGTTCTTCATGACTTTAATATTTAATTCTTGGTACCGCAGTAAGGTGTCAATTTAAATATGAATGTTATGTTTGTGAGGCAATGTTTTTTCGAATCAACATTACCAAAGGGGGATTTTTTGATCTCTGTACTGGGCCCACAGACTTACTCATATTCTGCTATTTTACTTATTTTCTCTAAAAGTTCTTTTACTTTGGAAAGATTTATCGGGTTAAGATTTTTTTGTGAACTATGATGAAGTTCAGTCGTCACCATTGTTCACTCCCAAATGTGAGAAAGTAAGTTGTGATAGAGAACCCTCTAAAGAATCTTAACACTTTGTTGAGATTTAACCCATATGCAAAGATTGCGAGGAGGGTATTGCATGGGGATGAATGTTATGGAACAAGTCTTAAGAAGTGAAGGGTCTATTATGGGATTATGGCTAACTTTTTTTGTTTTTTGTTTTTTTGCCTAAACTTGCTTGGCAAAGGTTCATAAGAAAGACATGGCTTTTCTCTTTTGAGATCTTAAGTATCGAAGGTTCAAGTGAAAATTAGGTTCAGAAAGGAGATTATGAAGTAAAGAGTGTGGGACCATGATTTTCAAGGTCGAAGTAAGGCTGATCCAAATATAACTACCTTAGAAGTTTGGTCATGGACTTACCAGCTCTGAGCGGAGCTAGATCAGACGGAGCAACGGTGCCACCATCACCCTGTTTTAGGGCAATAGGATAAGGCCTAGTGACTTTATTGGATGACCATGCTTATTACGCAAACATGTGATCTGATCTATATATAGACATAATCAAATATGTATAGTCTTTCAGCTTCTACAATATAAGAATTGGCATGAGCCACAAGTAATCATAACTTCTAAAAGGGTGCAATATCTACTTTTAAGGGTTTATCTCAGGTAACGAAATCTATACACTTGAATTCTCTTGCCCTCTGCTTGGGTCTAAAAATAGTTCTCTAACTTGACCGTCAAAAAGCCTTTGGCTGGAGCAACCCCTCCCCCCCCCCCCGGGATTTAAGGCTCACTCATGGTTGTATATGATTTTGTAGGCAGTCGAGTTTGAGCACTTCCTCCACACGCGGTGGTGCGTGAATTTGGTTTCAACAATTTGTGCTTTCATTGAGAGTGAACTCATATTTTTCTCAACCAAATTATTCAACCAACTGCCAACGTTAAGCACCACAACCCTGGAAGAAGAACTTATAGTGTCGTCTGTTATCCCAACCTCGACAAATGTCCCTGATCTAAGTAGGGATCCATTATGCGATAGGCAGGTCGCCAATGTAACTTTTAGAAGGAAACTCCAAAATTTGCACAATTCCCTTTCCCATAATACAACGAGAATACCAAGATGGGAGCCTCGTCATCTAAGGTTCGACAAACTTGACTCTTTTGAAGACCAAGAAAGATAGTGCCCTTTGGATAAAGAGGACCCTAGGATCTTGATCAGAAACGACCATCCTCATATCCCCAATAGGTAGATAGTTTGGATCAGATTCCCGCTTTCGATGGCAATCAAAATCACTACCATGTCACGCACTATTGGAATGGCATGGCAATATACAACAACAACGATGTCTGAAAGTTAGGATAACCCCTAAACCCAGAGACAAAAGCCTCAACACCTATCTAAAGCACTTTCGGGTAGAGCTGGTGGAAGTCAAGAAACCTAATGACAAGGTAGCCATTATGGCATTCAAACAGGGCTTATACGTTCATTCGCCTTTTCCCTAGAAGCTGAATACGAGAAGTTATAACTACGTCACTCTGGCTAAATGCTTTACTATCGTAGATGGTTTGATTGATTGGGATGAAAAGACTAGAAGGATAACAATCAAACTAGACTAACCCAAGAAGACTAACAAAAGAAAAGCTGACATGCACACTCTTCCTCCTTGTCCACAACAAGCTATCAGATGAGGATGTTGAGACAAACAGTGCCCTAACAAAGCCAAAGCAGTATATTGCTCTGTTCACCACCACGAACAACATCTTTCATAGCATAAAGGATAAGCCATTTCTTCAACACCCAAAACTACTCCATGAAAACCTAGCCAAGAAAAACCCGAATGATTATTCCTCTTTTCATAATAGCACTAGCAATGCAATTAGGGGCTGCCAAATGTTGTGGGATCACATTGAAGAACTGCTGGATCAAGGGCACTATTGGGAGTTCATCAGAGAAAAAGCAAGAAAATAAGGCTTAGTCAAACCCAAGGATAAGGATCAATTAGACAAGAAAACTGATAATGAAGATTAACAACAAGTGAAGATGTTAACTCTCAACATAAACTGCATCTATGAAGGGCGAGAAACTCCGAAGAACAGAGAAGTGATAGAAAGGACCATAAGAAATTTGATACCCATTACCCAGAGATGGACTCCCCACCAATGCCTTTAGATAGAATAAAAAAAGGTAATTTGAACTACACGTGGTTTGATTCCCTTCCTGAGATATGTATGATGTCCATTCTACACTCAATCATAACGCCACCATCTACGCGAAGACAAGTCCATGGAGAACTCATCTCAAAATGCCCCACCATAGGCTTATTGTCAAAAGTGATCCCTGACATAATTTCTACATTATCCCATCTTTTTTCTTAGAACTACACTAGTGATTTGATTCTCATCTCGAGAGATATGTAGGCAGGGCCAGTCCAAAGATATTGGAGGCCTTGTGCGAGACTCAAACGGAGGCTCTTACAAGGTCTAAATTTTGGTTGCTATATTTTCTTTTATATTTATATTTTTTTCTTGTGTATAAATTGATATAAATGGAAAAGAAAATAATAAAAAAGAAGCATGGTTTGTTGGCTATGTATCTGCATTCTTTATGTTTTTGGATTCGAAACTCCTATACTTTTAAAATATAAAAAAATGGTGTGATGGCTATGTACATATCATATCACCGTACATATATCATAATCAGAACAACTCATGCTCTTTATTATGAACTAGTTAAACAAATCACTGGTTATGATATTTGTAGCATCTTATAAAGAACTGTTAGCTTTTTTATTGCATTTTTTTTTCTCACTCCCTAAAGTGAGGATGATTCTATCCACCACTTGGTTGATTATCATTAGATTAGTTAGAATTTGAGATTCGTGTCGTAAATCAATTAAACCAAATTAATTTAACGATAATCAATACGGGATGAGCATCACTTGCTTACCTCCACTTTAGTGTTGTGAGCAAAGTTGTATATATATATATATATATGGATGACTAAATGGTCTTCAAATGGAATGAAAATTAGATGATCCTTAAGACCACCTCCAATGGTTGGGCTAAAAGCCAAATATTTTAGCCCGGAAAAATTAGCTTTTAGCCCAGAAACAGTTTTTCTACTCCAACCTTTTTGGCCTAAAATTTTAGTCTGGGATTATTAAAGAATGAACTTAGACTATTTTTTTCTTAAATTAAATTTAAAAAAATAATAAATATGTAGACTATCGTAAATTAATTTTATGAACATTTTAATCTAAAAAAATTTAAATTCCGATAAATATTGAAAAATCACTAAATTTTCCACATAGCAAGCCTTCAACTTTTACCAATCTTTCAACCCTGGGCTAACTTTCAATTCACCAACCGTTCAACACCAAATTTTCAATTCACCAACCGTTCAACACCAAACTTTCAACTTTTACCAACCGTTCAACACCAAACTTTCAACCTTCACCAACCGTTCAACTTTCATCAATCATCCTCTATATAAACATATGTCCAATATTTGTTGATCACACAACCTTTCAACCTTCAATCATCCTCTATATTCACCAATCTTTCAACTTTCAAAGAGTTTTTATTTCCTAAAAATCCTCAATATCTCATCAATGGGTGATAGAAGAATGCGTAGCTTGGCAATGCAAATGGCACAATACCAAGCCCAAGCAAGGATCGAGATTGAGGATGCAGAATTGTTGAACGCCGAAGTTGAACTTATTAACTCGTTTATGCAACCTGAGCACCATGGCGAATCTAGCCATCGTGGTTCTGCACAAGGCGTTCATATGTGCAACGTGATAGAGAAGAGTGTCATGATAAAGAAGAGTGTCACGGGGCATTCATAAAGTGCATGCTTTGGTGATAGTCTTCTACTGATCATAAACACCACCACCATCCCGCCAGCCACCATTGTAGTTTTCTTGAAACTTTTCAATGATTTTATCCCACAAAACCTTCTTATTTTGATTTGTGCCAACTGGACCATCTTCGCTAACAGAAACTCATGCCAAGCATAAAGCAACATCTTCCTCATAGGTCCAATTATGAACTTTAATATGCTCTCTTGCCATGTTGAACAATTTGGAAATGGAAAGAAATGGTAGAAAGATAAATTGGAAGAATTGTAAGAGAAAATTGAGTTTTGTGTGGTTGTTTGAACAAATATATAGGTATTTATAGAGTTTTTGGGTGAATTTTGAGTTAAATAATTTTTTTAAATTATTTTAGCCTTAAATTATTTTAGCCTTAAATAATTTTTTTAAATTATTTTAGCCATTGGATTTAAATTTGGGCCGTTAGATCTTTTTTTTTTTACCATTAGATTTGATTATATTCGATCTCAGCCGTTGTATTCAATGTATTTTAAAATAACATATTTAAAAAAATCTAATTTGAATCTGAATTGTTGGATCAATGACCAGTCCTTGAAAACTAGCCATCCGATTCAAAATGTAGCCGTTGGAATTCAGTGGGTGGCCGACAAATCGCTGACAGCGGGGCCCACCCCTGTCGGGAACGAAATGCAGGCGCTCCGCGTGGGGCGCGTTGGAGTGTGAACGGGCCGAGACTGGCCCAAAGGCCAGCGAGTCCTGTTGCGTGGGGGGGGAGGGGGGACCTGGGGGGTATTTGGTCCAGAAATAACATTTGGCATTTAGCCCAAAATTTTAGCATGGATTGGAGATTGTTTGGGGGGTAATTTGGCTTTTAGCCCCCCATTGGAGTTGATCTAAAGGGTGACCAAAAGAATAAATGAATGACATGTATTCGATTAAATGATGTCAAATATGGAAGGGGGCTTTTAAAGATTATATCTTCAAATTTTAAGGATTTTAATTATGATATTCATAATCATAGATTTATCATCAAAAGTATCTTATATATATATATATATATATATATATGGATGACTAAATGGTCTTCAAATGGAATGAAAATTAGATGATCCTTAAAGAATGACAAAAAGAAAAAACGAATGACATGTATTTGATTAAATGATGTCATATATGGAAGGGGGCTTTCAAAGATTATATCTTCAAACTTTTAAGGATTTTAATTATGATATTCCTAATCATAGCTTTATCATCAAAAGTATCTTTTATAAGGATAGAAATTAAACTACAAATATTAACGAGAAAAGAAAAAATTAATGTAGTTCAAAAAAAGGCCAAAATGGTTCTACTAGGAATCGAACCCGTGCAAAAGCAAATGTAAGTACCAGTGCTTGACGATTCCCTAAGACAACAATATGAATTGCATTCACACTCTTTTTATATGTAGTACATTATAAAGGTTATTAAAATTTAGGGACCCCTAAAAATCGGGGGCCCTGTGTGATCACACGCCTGGCACCCCCTCAGGGCCGGCCCTGTATGTGGGCAATCCTCCTTGGATTTAATCACACCCTTTTGTCAAACAATCCTACTTTCACCATAAATAAACAAATTTGTTTTGTTTCTTCGTTTCAATAGTTTTTTTTTTTTTTTCAAAGCATAAACTTTGAAAACTTCGCACAAATGCAAGTCTAAAATTCAAAGTAACATTGTTAAATGAGTCTTTTTTAGCCCATTCCATATTAAACAGTTGGCAGCTTACGAGATTTGAACCCTAATAAGCACGGTTACGATTGGCAAGCCAAAGGCATGGGCACAAGGCACCCTGACCCGGAAGTTCAGTGCACCATCCAGCCTCTGGAAAGTCTATAGAACTAGTAAAGTTGTGGGTTATAACATTCAAACTTAGGCTATATGCCATTTAGGAATAGTCAAAAGGGCGATCTAGAAAGCATTCAAAGGTGGCTATGAACTCCAACCTCGAGTACGACTAATTTTATCATGAACCAACATACTAAGTCAAGTACGTTCTGCAGCATCATATGTTAGCAGGTCTAAAAGAGGCATCCAGACTAGGCAATACCCAAGAGGAAATTTATTCTAACGGAGGTTCGATACGCAGAAATGCTTTTACCATGACAATCAAGGTAATCTGACCAGAAACGTTCAGATCCGACACGTAGGGTCTAAAAAAAGATTCAAAAAGCATTTTCGACCCATATATAAGCGACCAGGTCCCCAAAGAACTTTTGTTTAAGATTTGTTGGGGATAAACATGTAACACGAACTAAGGAAAACACGCGTCCTTAGCGTTACATTGCAAGGCTTAAAGACCTTTCAAAAAGAATATACGACTAGAGGCCATTCCAGGCATCAGACCACAACCCACTAATCTTAATTTGGTAAACACGGAAAGGTAAGGGCAGAGCAAAGGGTTCTCATTGAGTTTAATAATTGAATGCCTAATACTGGAGTAAGGTGGTAATCTAGATATCGTGATGGGAACCTCTATGGGCACTAAGCTTGGGAGGTGATGCTTTTCTAAATCAACATCACCAAGGGGGCTTTTTAGCTCTATCCCGAGCCTACGAGCTTATCCTAATCCGCTATGTCACTTATCATTCCGAAGTTAGCTTGCTTAAGATGAATTGCCGAATTAAGACACAGTCAAATGAACAAAGTCATACCATGATCATTTAGAAAAACAAACACTATAAGAGAACGTGCATTAGTTAAAAAAAATCTTCGAAAAGAAAGAAAAACTTCGGAAAGACCCAAGGCCCACAATCGAGGCAAATGAGGTTCAACTTATTGATGGACATACCCTCATCCAGGTCGAATGACAAAAAGAACATAAAATAAAGATGTAACAATAACTACTTATCAACAATCACATCTGTAGCACCCTTAGAATTTACTGGAAATGACTAACAGGAACAACTTCGAGTGCAACCATATCAACCTCATTCGACGGTTCAATAACTCCTTAGAATCAGAAGAAGATTTAGTTCCCTCCAATAGTGAAAGCCCTGCAGCATCGAGTGCAAGAGAAGAATGAACCGGAAGACCAGCCTCTTGAATCTCTACCAATAAGCGAATGGAGTCTTATTCTTCATGATGGCCTTGGCCTGTGTAGCCATCAAGGTATCACTAACTATATTCTTGAACGGTAGCTTCCTTATACAATTTTTGTATGTCTGTGATGATCGGCTCGTCCTACTTAAAGGTTCCTGCTTGGAATATCTCAACCTGGCTCACCTCCTGCCAAGGCTCGTCTAAGTTCGATTCAAGAATGGATCTGTTGGCATCCCAAGAACTTTGCTCCGATGCCAACGTTCGTTCCGCCTCCTCTTTGGCTATTTAGGCTCATCTAAATTCCTCTAAAAACAGATCACTTTACGCTAGCATTGATTAGGTACCTGATGGGGGCCCAACTACAGATCTCTCTATCGTACAGGTTAGTGGTAACCCTACCTCCAACGCCACTACTGCCACTATGGAAGCTTCCAACTAAACTCATGAAGCTGCAACCACTAAAGGGAAAGGCAAGGCCCGTGCTAAAAGGCCCCTTCTATTATGGAACATAAGTGGGATACTTTGCTGAAGATCAACTCTGATGTTGATAAGCTGCAGTAAGCGATGTGAAGAAAAGGATGAAGGCTCTGGAGAACTCTAGCTAAACCACCTTATACACTCAAATCCCTATCTTCGGTTGTAGTAACATCAACACTGTAACCCCTGATGGACAACCCATCGAGCCAACCTCTACTTGGACTCCTGCAAACATGGCTAATCCTAGCACGAGCTTGTCTCATGATGGTCGAATTGTTAACCGCATCCTTGGGGACAAGATACAGACTTTGTAGGACTAAAGACCCTCAGATGGCACCAGGGCGCATTTGGTGCAGCCGTAACACTTGACTTTTGAGGGACCCAAGTCTTTAGAAGAGTCTGAAAAACACCAGATCACCAGCCGTGAAAGAGCCCCTAAGTAATATGAGGGACACTTTGCCACGAGTGCCTAGATGGGCTGTTGTGAAGACTAGAAGCCCGCTCTCCTCCATAATCTAGTCTGCTCCTCCACCAACTAAGTTCTTCCAACCTAGGTTTAAATATTACTGCGTTGACTCAAACCTGAACTGCAATATCATGCACTATAGGAGTGCTATGGCGTTATATAGCAACAATGATGCATGGATGTGCAAGCTGTTTCCCTCCACCTTAGAAGAACCAGTTATGAGGTGGTTCTCAAAATTGCTAGCTCGCTTGATCGACTGCTTCGAGAGTTTCGTAGACACATCTTCATCAACACCTATTTCGTCTACAATAATGCTTGGAAGTGACACAAAGCTATATTTAACTTGATACCCTAAAGAAAAGATGAGAGACTTAGGGTTTACATGAAGCGATTCCAAGCTGAACAGGTATAGGCGGAGAAGCCAGACGATTAGCTCGCCACAATGACCTTTAAATGATGACTCTGCATCATCTTTCCTTCATCCCATAAGCTAAATAAGAAGAAGTACAACTATGCCACTTTGGCAGAATTCTTTGACTTGGTAGACGACCTTACTTATTGGGACAACAAGACCATAAGGAAGGCCCTCGAGTGGGATGATGGTCAGATGACTGAGCAGAAGAACAAGGCCGTAGCACTCCACCTTCTTCTCCACAATGGAACAACAGAACGGGGAGTAGGGACAACCCTTCCTTCAGCGGTTGAAGCCCTTCTCGAGCACTTGGTAAAGAGAAAATTGAACGAATAATGCTATTTCAAATAGAGTATAGACCACTCGACGAGGAACTACTTGTCAGGAAGGGATCACATTGAAGTATTCCTCGACCAGGGGGCTGTTAGGAATTTGTGTATAACAAAATCTAGGAAGAAAAGCCTGTAGAGGAAGGAAAGGGTAAGACCGATAGGTATGATCGTACTGACAACGAGGATGACAGGCACTCTGTAAATAAGACTGCCTTCAACGATATCAACTGCATTTGCAAAGAAAAGCCTGTAGGCTGAGGCAAAAAAATAAAAAAGAAAAAAAAGAAGAAAAGAACAAGAAACCAACAGTGTTGAGGTGTGGATCGTCCTAAAAAATAGGCTGATTGACGAAAAGATTAACTCCCCCGGAACCACACATGGTTTGATTCTTTGATGATGTGAGAAGACATATAGGCCATGTTGGAACCAAATTTGTTCACTGCCACGAATGGTGGAGGCACAAACCAAGCAACCTGCAAAACAGCAGAAAAGAACTGTAAGCAAGCTTAACACCGTAAGGGAGGAGGTGGTATGCCAGCCAAAGGCTTTCTGACAGTCAAGATAGTACGTAGTTTTAGACCAAAGGCTTTTCGCCTATTGTCACAGATTAGGGTGATGATGGCATCGCTACTCCGCCAGATCCACCTCTACTCGAAGCTGTATAAGTCCATGATCGGACTTCTGAGGTAACCGTAATCGTTTAGTCTTCTATCTTCAAGTTGTTATCCGATTCTTAGTAGAGTCGTTTCGGATTCAGGCATGCATAATGGTGAAGTTTTGCGTCTGTTGCATGAGCACAAAAAAATAAGAAATTACCTCTTATACTCTTTACTGATGTTTTAACCGTGGTTTCACTAATCTCAAGGCGAATCAATCCGTATTCTAGGGCTAGATGATTTGAAGACCTAGTTTGGGAGTGAGGTGCTTAAAAATAAAGCACCCATGAAAAAAAGCTGTGAAGGTTTTAGGTGTTTGGTAAACTGAAAAAAAAGGCTTATTTTGGAAGCTGCTGTGAGAATAAGCTGAAATCAAAGGAAAAAGCTGAAGCTGCTATTTGCAGCTTTGGAAAACTGGCTTTTTTTCAAAGCACACGGAGCTACAGTGCTTCTTTAATGAAAAAACTCACTATTAGACTGTTTTTTTTTTTCCAAAAGCACTTTTACAAAAAAGTTTACCAAACACTCTGCTGATTTATTTTACACCCGCTTATTTTCACAGTACAGTCGCTTATTCTCACAGCAGTTTTTTTTCAAAGCATAGCAATACCAAACCAGCCCGAAATGTCTTCTTAAATACGTTTCATATCCTCGTCCTCATTTCCATATCAAATCCTTAAGTTTTTTCGTCTGTCCAGAAACGCACCGTATATTTTGTATTTCCTTGAAAATCTTTCCTCGTAGCAAAGATATTGAATTTCTAGCTTGTTGGTTGTGTAGATTGATAGTTGAATTCACATTCTTATCAAGTTATACTGTTATAGGAAAATGAATTGCATTAATTGTTTTCGTTTTTCTTGCGTTGAATTTCTCTTTGAAGGATTGAGAAAATATTGAAGAAAACATTCTAGGGTGCCCAATCACTTCACAATTGACAAGAAATTCCAAGTGCAGCAACACATCGACAAAGATCCAGATAAGCGTCAGAATGTCAAATGTGATGTAAGGGGGAGGGGGGGGGGGGGGGGGGTGTTTGTCATGTTTTTTTTGTTCGTGTCGTTTTCGTGTCATACCTGATAGCTTAACGGGTCGTGTCGTGCAACACTCATTAAAACAAATGGGTAAAATGACCCGACCCGAAATTGACCCGATAATATTAACAGGTAATATGTTCCGACCCGTTACCCGTTAAGGAAAATATATTTTACACCAATAAATAATCAAATGAAAAACATAATCCTAAATAAGTATATACATACCGTATTGTCACATCCAAAACATAAAAACGCATTTTTCTTTTAAGTATATTTTCGCTTATCTAAATTGATTAAATGGTAAAATTTGAAAATATTGGAATAGAGAAGGGGTTTTTTCATCCAAAAAAGTTCTAACAATATAAGTGAAATAGAATCCAACGGTACAGATTTACTCCAATTTATCTTACGACTGTTATTTAAGTAAAGTCTTTAATATTTTTTTAATTAATGTAGAAGTGTAAAAAATATAGAAATAATATAAACGCTCGTAATGATAAGCTTTACAACTTTCATGAAGAGCTTAACTTCAAAATTCGCCACTATAAACATATAAATCATAGATCAAAATTTAACCGTTGATTGCTGTTTATATTTAAGCTTCATTGTTCTCATCAAATTTTGTTTTTTCAGATTTTCTTTTTTGAAAACATGATCTATTAGAGGATGTAAGAAGATCAACAGTTTGGATCATTGATACTATATTCAAAGTTTTACGGTTAGTGAAAATATTGCTTGATGTTTATAAAGTTTCTACAAACTATATGACATCAACTCATATTTCAGTTAACCTTAAATATCGAAATGTGATATCAAAGATCTAAACTGTTTATCTTCTTACATATGCCAGATGATCATGTTTTCAAAAAAAAAAAAAATTAAAAAATGAAATTCAGTAAGAAGAATAAAGTGTAAATGACAATCTACGGTTAAATATGAATTTAAGGTTTATGGATTATAGTGTAGGATTTCGAAGCTGACCCCTTCATGAAAGTTGTAAAACTTGGCACTTTGAGTGATTGTATATTTCTTTTACATTTTATATACCTCTACAATAATTATTATTAATTTTATTAATTTTTCCCTCAAATAAAAAACATTATTCATGAGGGTTTGAAGGATTTTAAAAATCTAAACAATATTGTAATTATAACCATTATCTACTCGTGGAGGAATAATGATGAATCACGAGTGTTTATATATTCTTTCACATTTTTCATACTTGTATGTATGTCTTCTTAGTTCTTGCCTATACAAATACTATACTAGTTAATTTTAATTTTGGACAATAACATGTTAAGTAAAATTTATCCTATTAATGATAATAAGGATCTCTCATAATAAAAATAAATAATGACTAAATTTTTTTTTAACTTATATAGAATGATAATACAAAACTATATATTTAATATAGAATATATTGTATATATTAATATGGCTATTGTATTTTATAATAAATCTTTTAGCAATTAAACTTTAAAATTATCAAAATAATTTTTTTCTTGCCGGGTCGAAACGGGTTACCCATGTGTTACCCGCGCGTATACCCGTTCTTAATGGGTCACCCGATAATGACCCGATTAGTTATCGCGTTTACCCGAAACCCGTTATTTTCGTATCGTTTTCGTATCGTGTCAGAAATTGCAGGGTCTAATGTTTGGGTAGTGATGGGAAATTTTTTTTTTGGGGGGGGGGGTGGGGGTGGGTAGCGATGGTTTAGGTGCTATACCCTTACGTATTTTTCGCATACTATACCCGTTTCGTATTTTTCGGACTATGGTTAGGTGCTATAAGGCTATTAATATTCTTTGTTGCCTGAATTTGTTTACTACCCCGAATTTTACTTATGAATGTTTGCACTTCTACGCTAGAAGGTTAAACTCGATTATGTTGAATGAGTAAAAACATATTAGGTTTTTAGGAAGGGAATTCTGAAGGAAAAAAAGGAAAACACAAGGGAATTGTTATTATTAATTCTCTAAAGAAAATTAGTTACCATACACTTTGAAATTGAATAATATTACAAAATGTGGACATTACAAAAATTAAAGGCAGCCCATGATAAGCCAACATAGTACAAAGGCCACAGAGCAATTAAATTAAAAGAAGCAAACTCAAGCCTTATATCATGCATACAAATTAAATAGGAGCAAAGGGAACTCTGCGCTTAGCTTACTTGAGTGGAACAATACTTTCCACATAACTTAGAGCTTGGAAATCCACAACCTTATTGAGAATAGGAGGGATATGAACATACTTCAGATTTCCAGTAGTAGAATTATATGAGGTGGCTCTTCCATCAGAAGCAAGCATAAGAAGCTCGTCACTTTTCCAAAATGTCAATGGCTTCTCAATGCCTTGTAAGGGTCCAACAGTTAGGAGTTTTGTCCATGAACTCTTAACTCCATCATAGTCGTCCATTAACCATATTTCACATGATTGAGAATCCCCACTTCGATCGTAACGAGAGCAAAAAGATGTAAGGGATTCATTACGAAGAAAAATATAAAAAAACGTAAAACCAGATTCTCCCCTAGAAGGGAACGGTATTCTATGAAATGTCTCATCACATAAATCAAATGAAAGTACGTATTCATCGTCATCCGTTGCATACCAATAACAAAACCCCTTCAAGTACACTGAACAAGACCAAGAATAGGTTGTACTTGATATATCAATCTTGATCTCTTTCCAAGAGTTAGCAGCCGTTGTGTATACCTCAGCCGTGTGAGGAAGAGCAGTACAATGATTAAATGTTTGCTCATCATCTGAATACTCACAATTTTCTATAATTTGCACGACTTTGTATTCTTTACCTTTGCAATCATAGCCAAATCCCAATGCTTCAAAGGTTGTATCCAATTCGAATTTTCCCTCAGCAGGGGGTAGAAGAAGGCATGAATCGGGAAGTTGCATGAATTCTCTCGTTGCAGGATTGCATAAAAGAAAATTTTTCCCTACTATTACACATACAATCCCATTGCAATAACCGTGAATCTGAACAAAATCATGATCTTCCAATGGAAACGGTATATTTAGGTCCACAACATCATAATGAAGGTTGTGCTCATCACTATCAATGGAAATATTAATCATGGACCAGAAAACATCTTGTTTCCAATTCTTGTCCGGGAAAATGTGAGGCTGAGAATGGTTGACAAGGATGAAAGTGGAGGATGAGAGTTTGTTGTCCACGGTATTGTTGAGGTGTTTGGCCACAAAACTTGGACTATTGATGAGAGTGCACCAAGATTTGCGTATGCATTTGAATCGCGTTAGAGACTTGGCTGGCAACTTGGACAAGATTTCGACGACCCTATCTTCAGGAGTTTCACTTTCTAGCATTTCTGCAGTTTTATTCCACATAAATTCTTCACATGTATATATACACCGGACAGAACACCACCAATTTGAGAGACAAACTAAATCACACTCCAAATCCCTAAGGCCTGGTAGATCGATGTTCAATTACGAAACATAATACCACATACGATTCCAAAATCTAACAGTACTAAATAAACTTGAAGTTCCACAACCACAACATATACAACTATCAACGAAAACGAGGACTATCCAGAGTTGGCTTTTTTGAGTTTTCCAAAGAAAACAGGGGCGATCCAGTCAGCTTCGAATTTCATGGAGGATCATACGTTCAAATTTTTACTATTTTTTATTGATATAAAAATAAACATTCAAATTTTACTTTTTAATTCTACATAAATTAACTAAGAAAGAAAAATTCACATGATATCTGTAAATGGGCTAGCATGTAACATCACGAGTTTAATTAACTAAGAAAGGGAAATTCACATATTCACACACCAGTCAATTTTTCTCGTTAGATATACACTCACAAAACCAATTTTCATCGAAGTTTACTTTCAATGTTTATCTGCACTCCATTAAAAATAAAAAATTTACTCATTTTCTAAGTTCCCCGATTTTCTTCCGAAAATACCCTCAAAGACCAAATCCACATCCACAAACACCCTAAAGCAGCCTCTGCACCCCTAATTTCTGAACTTCATTATAGCCCAACATCTTTTTTCCTTTTCTGTATTATTCAATATAAACCAACATGTTGGTTCTGAATAAAACTCTTTGTTTTTCTTTTTTTTTTTTTTGACACAAATAAAAGTTAAAAAAAAAAAAAATAACTTAAGTGGTGGGGTGAACTTAGATGAGAAGTGATGTTTAAATAGAAAAACTCACAACTAACTATTATATATACTGTAGACTAAAAAATAATTGAGAAAAATATGGAGACGACACGTAGATTCTAGGGTTAAAAAGGCAAAATTACCCTCGAGGCACACCGAAGCCTCTACATGCAAGCAGCAGACAATCATGGCTCAATCAATGTCAAAAGTGATCAAAATAGGTATTTATTCAAAACCTATTTCATCCATCGTCATCAAATCCTCCTCACAAGGTAAGTCCAAAATTATTTCTTTCAAATTATATTAATTGGCTAATTAATTGATTCATTACTCAATTAATTTATTACTTAGCTAATTAATTGTGAATTACACCCAAACAAGCACTAAAGTGGTCGGTTCCCATCTCTCCCAAAGGGGTCGGCCACACCCCTATAAATACCACTCCATTTTTTTCCAAAAGCCTAAGTTCAACACTCTTGCAAAATTCTCCAAATTCTCTAAACATTTTTCCCTCAAATTCTAACTTTGGTATTGAAGGTTCTTCAGCCAAAGCCCCCCTCCATTCATCGTAGGCGCGTGAGGCTTTTGGCCATGACCAAAGTGTTAATTGTTTTGTAGGTGCAATTTTGTCCAAAAAGAAGAAGGCGGAAATCTGCATCCACAAATTGGTGCTTTCATTGAGAGATTGCAATGTAGCCCCACCATGACGATCCACAAGGCTCAACATGGCGGTAAGAGGAGCAATTTTGCCACCACGGAGCACCACCACCATGGCAGCCACGGGGACTACCGTGGCAGTGAGGAGTGGGCCAGCTCCATGGCAGCAGACCATGGCCTTATGCGTTGCCATTACAGCAACCTAAACCCAGAACCAAGCCTAGGTCCAGGCATTGGCAGCAGCTGCGCAAGTAGCCCAGCAGGTGGCCCAATCTGTTGCCCACGCCGCAGTTCAGCCTAGCTAAGCCCGAGCTCGAGCAGGCCCACCCATAACACATAACAGGCCCAAGTTGCGCTGACCATTCCCTCGGCCCAAATCCAATGCGCTATCAGTGCCGCACCGCGCCCACGCATCTTGTACGTGGCACGGCCCACTTCGGTCGCCCAACTCGCTCTCGTGGCTCGTTTCGACTGGTCTAAGACTAGTTCAACCATCCCGGATTCATATTTTTGGACCTAGGATTGAATCGGGGGCAATTCACCTCATTTCTCCTCAAATTTGACATTTCCCAATTCAAATCTCACACCCGGAGTCTATTACACTTCCACTACTCAAGGAGATGCATACCGTCCAAGCTCTTCCAACCAGAATGGCGAACTACACTTGTCTTAACAAGTCATAGAATTGACAAGCACCCTTGCACAGCAAACGACCTTGGTGAATCAGCTTTTACAGCACACCGAGATGCAACATGCCTTAGATAAGGTGTCCCGAAGCATGACAAGGGCAGATGACGAACCTCTCTAGCAGCTTCCCGGTAAGCAGCCCCTCAACCAGCCACGATCTGAGCATTCTAGCAGTTTACACTCCCACCTGGATCTTCAAGATAATGTATACTCTCGTTTTAGCCCACGGAAGAGTCTGCGCGCACTCCCGATCAAGCCCACGGACGAGTATAAGTTCACGGTTAAGGCCACACTCCAATTATTAACATGGACAACCTTCCAGGTGAAGTGTTCATTCACAAGAATCATTCTCCACCTCACATCAAAGTAGGCAATATGGCAGATGGAGAAAAGCAGTCACATCTAGCTTAAGTTCAACTAGCAGCCTACAAACAGCCCGCTTGCTTGCTAGGAACGTGCCACATGCACCGCAACCACGACATAGATGAGTCAACCAATAGGTCATGACCAAAGGCAGCCGCAAGTTCCACTGCCCCAGCAAAGGCAAATTCAAGAAGAAGTTGACAGGCTCATGACTGAACGATTGTGCAATTTCCAGCGCAATGACAGCTAATGACGCGCTTCGACGAGACATGACCAACATAAGCATGTCACTATTCACGGATGAGATCAAGCGGACAGATCCACCTTGTGGCTTAACTGTGCCTTACTTCACTCTGCACAAGGGAGACGAAGATCCTAATTGACATCTCAAGCACTACCGCAGTACCATGATCCTCTACAAGAATGACGATGCGCTTATGTGCAAAATTTTTGCCACAACTCTACAAGGTGAAGAGCAAGACTGATTTCACACACTACCGCCGCAGTCGATCCGGAGTTTCTGAAGGAAATTTTATGAAAAACATGTTCATTTGAGCAACATCTATGGCATGCAATTAACAATTAAAGGCGGAATCATGCTTGTATACACTCAAAAACAAAACATTACCCATGAAATTCAAAGCCTAGTAGAAAGGTGAACCAAGACTCAACTCAAGAACATAGTGAGTTGAGATATTTTATACCTTTGTTGATTCCTCTTTGCATAAGCAAAGGCTAATCACCCAATGAGAGGGCCTTTATTCCTTGCTTCTTAGTTCCATCGATTTCTTGGATGAGGATGGTAGAAAGGATTATCCAAGTTCCCAAAATTGAGAACCTCTAATTTTTCCACACCAAGGATGGACTTGAAGAAGAGATGAGTGACCTTGGAGGATGAGAGATTGCTAGCTAATCTCCTCCAAGGGGGCCGACCTCTTAGAGAGAAAAGGAGAGCATTGTGTTCTCATCCTTTCCCCAAAAGAAAACCCTAAGGATGAAATGGCTATAAAGTTGCCTTTATAACACCTCATAATGGAATGGCAAACTTGCAATTAAAGCAAGTTCACTACCCTCCTTTATTTGGCCAGCCTTAAGGGTTTATTGGGGTTTCAAGCCCTTTGTGTTTTCAAGTTGTCTTACAACTTGAGTTAATGGGCTTGACATTCAAATCCCATTGGGCCTTGTGGCCTAAAACTAACCTGAGGTCTTTAACGAACTTTATTCGTTTGATTAATTAACATATTAATTAATCCTTGCCATAAGTTAAACCATTTAATTGTCATTACTCATCTCTTTTGTTTCTTCAATCTTTACCTTACACGGTGTACGATCCATTAGGTTCCTTTTAGCAAGACAGTGGGTGATTAAAACTCTTTTAAATCGATTGTGAATTGAAACTTACTTTCAATTCTCCCTTTAGTGATTATACAAGTTTAGGGCTTCCACAAACCATGAGTGACACCTAGCAGTATGTCATGGTTACCCAAGCTAATCAGAAGAGGTGGAGAACCTATTCAGTTTAGGATTACAATGCAATACGATCTTTCTCTAATACAATACTCTTGACCACATTGTTTGGTTGGATAGTTTAATCATATCTACTATCCAATGTGATTCATTTACTTATATTATTACCTTGAATGTGATTTGGAACAACTTCCTAAATCTCATTCATACTCTGGCCAGAGATTCTTAATCATATCATAGAGTTTTCTCCCTCAAACAGTTTGAAGGTTAGAGATCTCTTGTTGCGCATTCACTTGTCTTCATGGCTAAGTAGCTTAACCCCAACTATGTCGTGGACAACCTCTGACAGAGTGACTTTGACATAGTCAAAGATCAAAGACCTAACCACAAGACAACTATGATGCCTCAGGTTAAAGGACTACTTTGCATTATCCCAACCATGAGTTCTCATGTGACATGAGTATGAGAACTCCTTGTTGATCGTGTTTAGTGGACTAATTCTCTATTGAGCACCTACATGCTTGTCTTGGTGTCAATCACACCAATGACTCGAGACCAGTCACTCTCCCTGAGAGAAGACACATCACGTACTGATCTTAACGGACTGTCAATGCCCAATTGGCAATCCTATGATCAGGAACGTTTAGGATATGTATACGAAAGAGAATGGTCTCATGAATCTAACTTCTTTAAATTACATTCTCCTAATTACATATTCCTTGGACTTATCGTTTAAGCATATAACATTTATATGAGACGGCTTAAAACAATAATCTTTGCCCTTGATATTAAACTAGATTAATTTAACATGTGAAATGTCCGTAAAGTATCATCATATGATTGGTTTTAGGGCACATTTCTAAACAATCTCCCACTTGCACTAGAGCCAATCAGCTTGGTCATCAATAATGATACCTCTTCTGTAGTCATTTCAAAAAATGGCTGAGTAGTAGGCCTAGACAATGGATATCTATATGTTATTGATGCGATGAAAGTTAAGCACTCAAATTAAACCCTCTTGTTGTCAAATTGGAGTATAAATGCAAGTAGGAATCGTTCTAAACCGGGGATTAGGAGGGCTTGCTAAAACCTCTAAACTTACTCAAAAACAAAAAAACAAAGTTAAAAATGTTTGAATAGACTCAAGGGACTCAAAACAGATTCTAAAGACGCAAAACAACTTAAATACACTCAAAATTGTCTAAAAACACTTACTGGGCAGATTTGACTCTAACACAACTTTGGATGAATTTAGTGTTTTGGTTTGAATCAAAACACTCAAAAACACTAACGAAATAGAAATTTAACACTTTGAAGCAACAAAGTAAAAGGGGGATTTTGGTTCTGATGAATTCGAAACAAACAAACAACTTATAAAATTAGACAGATTGTAAAGCGAATTTAAGAAATGAGACGATGGATGGATTAGTTAGAGGTCCGTTCTTCACACATGATACACTTGTACATGAATTGATTTCCAATTGCTTTTCAATAAACTATGATGCTCAACACACCAGATTAACCGTGATGCACAAATTAACCCTCAGATTTTCCTTTACTCATTGAGTTGGATGAATGAATGCAACAACCCAAATCATTCTCTAAAAGTCCCCTATATGAATGCATAATAGAGATACAATCAGAGATCATTACTTTTAATGAAAATCATAAGTGTTGACGAGACAATTATAACTATGAATGCATGATACATTTGCCAAGAATTCAATTAACGCGATTGTGATAAACAACCTTCACTACTCATGAATATAAACTTGTAACGATTAGGTGAAACTCATTTATATTCTAGCATCTAATTCATGCATGAAAACTAAGTATGCATCCTTAATAAACATACAAGAATCAGTTATGAATAAAATAGATAATTGAATTGCAATCACAACTTATCAAATCACAATTGGACGAAATCAATTCATATCTCAAACATGTTCACGGCTTCAAACTTCACCCTAACTAAATAGGGGTTTAGCCACTCATAATTGCAACAAAATTAGAAAATAACAAAGTAGACATTGAAAGCAAGAACGAAGTACACCTAAAACGCTCCAAAGTTCCAAGCTTGAAATGCCAAGGATCTTTGTTTTCACCACCTCGTTGCAGCACAAGTGTCTAAGATGTGTATGGATATATGGAAAAGTTAGAAATGTATTTAGGATTGGTGAATGTCACGGCCAAGGGAAGGAAAATATATGGAATTGTATTTGATTTTTGGTTGGATGAGTGCCACGGCAAGGAATGAAAGTGTAAGTGTATGGAGTTGTGAGATGTGAAATGTAGTGTCTTTGGATGATGGCCCCCAAATTATGGTGAAGGGTGGATGTATTTATAGGCTAGGGAGAGGAGTGTATGGAGTTGTAATGAGTGGATGTAATAGGTGTAGTGGGTGGATGTTTGGTAATGAGTGAATGTAATGGGTGTAGTGGATAAGTGTTTGGTAATGAGTGGATGTAATGGGTGTAGTGGGTGGATGTTTGGTAATGAGTGGATGTAATGGGTGTAGTGGATGAGTGTTTGTGTTGGGTAGTTGTAATGAGTGGATGTAGTGGTAGGTGAATGTGTTGGGTGGAATGAGTGGATGTAATGGTAGGTGAATGGATGTGTTGGGTGAAATGAGTGGATGTAGTGGTAGGTGAATGTGTTGGGTGGAATGAGTGGATGTGGTGGTAGGTGAATGTGTTGGGTGGTTGTAATGAGTGGATGTAGTGGTAGGTGAATGTGTTGGGTGAAATGAGTGTGCTAAAATGGTTATTTATAGGGAGATGATGATGCACAAACTTCAAATTTCGTCCATTCCTTTTGCTCCAAGCATATGATATCCATTCCATGCCCAAAAATGCTCAAAAATGCACTTCTTTGCCACATTAACCCTTTGGACCTACAAACACACGAAAATAGCTTAAAATACTAAAATAACTACGAACTAACAACATAAATGCCAAGAAACAAGCTAACTAAGTCGCATAAATATGCTCCTATCAGTTATCCATAGAAGCAACCTTGAGAATAACAACGTCACCATTATACATGATTCTTAATCATGTGGTTTAGTCTCTCATTTGAGTTCAGATCATGATGAGACCTTGATTCCCTAGCTTGAGCTATCGCCCCATTAGTGTCGTAGTGTCGGTACACTTGAGACACTTTCTAGTTGGAACCGAATAGAGAGTTCATGAATGAACTTTCTCATCCAAACAACATTGTTGTAAGCTTCTATATGGCAATATATTTTGCATTCACAATGGAACACACTAAAGTCATTACTTTTAATGTTTCCATCCAAATATCTCTTTAGTCATAATAAAGAGATATCTTAGTATCTCTTCATTCATAATGAAGAAACATCCAATGATGGATTAGATTAATAATCTAATACATTTACGCTTCCATTACGTTACTCTAATTCTTCCTCATTCTTGAGGAATCCATCCTTTTTTATTTCTCAAATACTTAAGGATTCACTTGATAGTTGCCGTGGTTCTGATCCTGGGCTTTCATTGATATCGTCTTGTACCGATCTTGGTACAACTCATATCAACGTTTTTCATACAATATGAAATACATAAATCACCTTTTTGCGTATACATAAAGGATTCTATTTACGCATTATTTCTTTGGGAGTTAAAGGGTACGTTCCCTTTGAGAAGAGCTACCTCCTAGTCTTACTAGAGTTGTTCTTCTGATTGAAGTTTATCATCATATGAGAAACTTCCTAACATCTTTTGTCTATCATTAGGTCTTGATATAATCCAATTATATCCTGAAATCTATCATTATAGATTTCCATCCCATGTTTATAGACTATGTCTCCCATATACATTCTATCGTTATAGAATGTTTAAAGTCATAACTTTAACGAAGAAGTACTCTTTACATTTCCAAAATTAATATATCATATATGTGTATATATATATTCAAATTTAGGAACATGATTAACTCCCACTAATCTTTTGTAAACCTAGTAAACAAAAGATTTATTTACATCTTTATGAGAAATCAAACGATTTGATCTTTCTCTCATAAGACGCTTATAGCTCCCACTAGCTTGAGATTGATGGATCTCTACAACTTACATGTCTTGTGATTCATAGTTTTAGACATATATTATCAAGACTATCTTAATAATGGTTTCGGAAACCCATATTATGTCCAAACATTGAATCACCATTTAGTTGTAGCTAGCAATCTTCGAATTAATTGAAACCAAGACTACGTCAAAGATGGTTTCTTCAAAGTCAACCAATCTCTTTGATTGTAGTCACCTTAAGCTACCAATTAGCTATAAATGTTTCATTATTTCGGGTCAAATGATATTTTACCATTTCCTTGAGTATATGTCGTATATACACTCAATGTAGTCATAAGGATTTTCATTCTTATTTCTTTCGAATTAAGAGGTGTAACTCTATGACATAATCATAAAGTTCAAACCATTCAACTGAGACAGTTTATAAATCCTTCTCGACTACCTTGAAGCTTGTGGTATAGGAACTAGGTTGTTATATTTGTTGATCACTATCTTGTCTCTCAAAGAACCCATTCTTTGAGTTCTATACCTCGTTCATTTGCTCTATCTTAGGCAAATCCTAGTGTAGGATTACAATGAACTACCCAACAAACAACATTTATTAGTTGGTTTATAGAAGTGATATCCAAATGTCAATTTAAGGATACCCACAAGATAATTCTTTAAACAAATATTGCTTATTAGCACACAACCCCAAATCTTAACACGATTAAGACTTATCTTTCTTTCCAACTACATCCTATGGAGTTATGAAAATTTTGGAAGATCTTCTAATTGACAATCATATTGTCTTAGAAGTATATATCCTATATATGGGTAATTGATAACATCCAACAAACTAAATCTTATTCAAGTTCGTTCTTCTCCTAATGGAGAAATCCATTATCTTATGATGCTTCTTTCCTTGATATCTTTCAAGGAAACTGTTCTAAAGTGTTACCTTTCCTTGGATCAAATCTAAGGAGGTAAATACTTTAGACATCTTACTCATCAACTTACATTCTTGAATTCTTTGAAACCTTTTGCAAAGTATTCGGACTTGTGTTTATTCAAAATAAACGATAGTCCAACCGAGAGTGACCTTCGGTGAATGTCATACAACATGAGTAGTATTATGTTGTGGACAAGTGCCACTAACATCTAAGTGAATTAATCTCAACAACTTTGTGATTCTTTTTTCCTTTCCAAAAGAATAAAGATTCAAACATTTTGCCTCTATACAATTTTAACAAGAAGGCATTGGATCCAGATCTAACGATCCAAAGCATCCATCTATGACCAACTCGTAATTTATGTTTTAGAGGTATCACAACTCAGTTGGGATTAGTCAGTACCTTGCAACCTTTTAGGTTTTAAGCGTCGTTATATTCTAAACAGTTAACACTACCATATCATCTCTACTATAGAGATAATCAATTAGATTACAATAATCTAATCATTCATTAATAAAGAACAATGTTTTGTCAAACAAAACATTTATCCATTTCTCATACGGAATTAAGTTTCTTTATTCAATTGAAATGTAAAGACAATCTTTGTTTTTCCATTTTCTTTGGTAGTTCATATGAGGAAGTAAGTACTACCTGCTTTCGCAGAGATCTACATTTGATTCACGTTCTGAATGTGAAGTATTTTCTCTTCTCTCATTAATCTTCTACTTCTTAATAGCCACACTTTTACAACAATTGTAAAACATAGTTACTAATACGGAATCAAGTATTCAAGTAGAAGAACCAACTGTTTTGAACTTTTCAAGAACAATTTACAACACCTTCGAAAGGTGTGTTCTTGACACTTGCAAGACATTTCTTGCAAATACCCCTTCCAATGTCCATCCTTTCATAAAGAAAGTTTGTTCACTTGGAGTTATTTCGCCTTCTTCATTTGACTACAATAGTCATTGTCCATAAACTCCCACTATCTCTCTTGAAACTTATTTCAATTGTGTTATACACATCAAACGATTTGGAGAGCGTGTGGTTATTGTTCACTATATAGTTTACAATAAACTTAGTGAACCATTTGGATAGGGACACAAAGGTGAAATCCTTGCCTAGTTTCCGTCTCTAGAAGTGGTTTAACACTTTAACACTCAATAATTCAAAATCATCATAAGTCCATGTTGATGGACTATTTTTGTCAACCAACCATTATGTTCTAAACATAATTACAAACTTTCAAGAGTTGTTCAAGGCAACTCTCATTTCTTCATACAACAATTTGTAAGTGAAGAATCATGGCACATAAAGTGTCTATGCCCTTGTGCTTACTTCTCAAGTTCCTTGTTCATGTAACAAAGAAACAAGCACTAATGTTTGCATTAGCTAAGGGTTGTTCAAAGCAACTCTTATTTTTTCATACAACAATTTGTAATTGAAGAATTATGACATTAAAAGTGTTGTCCTCTTTATGATAGACTTATCTAACATGTTCTTCCAATGATACATTATCAATAGGAAGATTGCGAGAATGAGACTACTTAGGTACATATACAAGCCATTATAGACAATCTATGGGATTGTAGTACCAAGTCCGGAAACTAAATCTTTCGGCTTTTTCTTTGTCAAGTTTTTGGATAGCGTTTGCAAATATATTGGTAAATAAATACATAACGAATATAAATTGATTGATTTTAAGCCATTTGATCCGGTCTTTAAATCAAATAGCACCACCCACTATTTTTGGCAAATTCCATATTCTTTATCGGAATTCGAGAGTTTTGGAGGAAACTCTTAGTAGGGTATGGGAGACTCATCATTACCAAGCCCACCTCACAATGATATGATGTTGGCTAGCATCAATAATAATGAAAGAGTACGCTTACTCATTTGCATCTCTTGCAAGTACCCATCTTATTTGGCCTCTAGAGAATGAAGCCTCACAATGATATGATGTTGGCTCCATTGCACTTAGTTAAGTCATTCCCACCATCCAAGTTCGAGTAGGGGTTCAAGAACAACCTCACAATGATATGATGTTGATCATTCTCGTTGCCTACCTTCACAACATCATGTATGCATATAGAACTCCTCCTGAGGGTAAGCACGCACTTTGTACTTCCCCATGATAGGGTGAAGTTGGTGTACGAGTCACATACAATCGGAGCCTATCACGGTGGAAGGCCATGAAAGAGTGTTCAAAGCACTCTCACGCTTATCAACTTAATAATGGTTTGGTTGAGGGTTTTAGGTCTCATCACATATAAGCATGCATTTTAATCTTATTAAAACAATTTGGTCCTATTACAACTATTGGTCCACGTGATTGATTTAGTTGTATATAATACTCCCACTATGCTTGTAAAACGGTTTTTAAAGCAAGAGTATATGGTACTACTAACATAAGTTTTGCATTCATTGATAGACTATATAGTTTCCTTAGGGCCTTAGGATGACTATGAACCTTTGATTAGATCCAACACGAGCCTAGTGTTGGATCTCGATCTAGGGATGGTCATTGATTTTAGTTACGCGTTTAATCATATTAAGGTGTGTTTTTCTTATTGGGCGTTGGACCCAACTAATCTAATTTCATGCATATCAAGTAAAACAAGAAAAGAGTACTTCAAAGTAAAGAAGAGCTCATGCTCTTTTACAACATTTGATCAAAACAAATTACTTTAAAGTAAAGAAGAGCTTATGCTCTTTTACAACATTTGATCATATCAAATTATAACCAAAATCTAATTTACACATTCCCATGGTTCAAACAAATTTGAGACGGCCTTTCACATAGCTCAATTATCATAGGCTTAGGTTCATAATCACCATCTCTTTAATTAATTAACGCTTTAACTAATTAAACTTGAATGCAACATTTTCATTTGGTTTTTGTTTCCATAGAATTGATTTAAATGGAGCTAAATGAAATGAAAATCCAATTCTCATTTAAAGATACAAAACTATTTTGTTCTCAACTAATTTGGGCCAAATGCAATAACCTCAACTTTTTGGGCTATGTTGCAAAACACAAACTTTTGAGGTCACTTTGTAAGAACACAAAAGTCCACTACTTCATGTAATTACAACTAGAACCCAAAAATTTAATCAAATACAAAAACTTCATTAAAGGAGCAAAACAATTTGTCCTTTAGTGATTTTGGGCCTTTACGTAAAAACGTAAACTTTCGGGTCAAAGTACAAATACACAAAAGTATCAAAAATTTATGTAATTGCATAAAAGCCCCAAAAGTACCAATCATGTACAAAAAATTCAAACACTCTATCAACATTTCAATCACCTTTTCAAATAAATGTCTTGTTGATAGAAAAGTCACACCAACCAACACAAAACAAAGACTTTATGTAATCAACCAAAAACTTTGAATAAAAAACACCAAACTTTTTGTTCTTGGTAAGAACATTAAGACATTGAAGAACACACATGAAAACTCATAAAAGCTCCATGAATGTTTTCACTCAATAAAATTCAAAATTTCACTACCCAAAAGGGGGTTAACATCCTAGGGTACTTAGGGGTTCCAAAAGTCACCTTAAAACACTTTCAACAAGACAAACAAGAACCCAAAAATCCACCCTTTGGATTTGGACGAATTTCCCCAAAAACATGGCACCAAATTTTAGCTCCAAAATTCATGCTCATATGAACTACATCTACAACATTTGAGATGGCAAATTTTCTAACAAAATTTACATTCAAAGAAGCAAGAATAAAGTTTGTAACAATTACAACATTCAAATCAAAGACTATGAACTACAAAACCCAAAGGATTCACCAACTACTAGACCTAGGCTCTTGATACCACTTGAAGGAAATTTTGTGAAAAACATGTTCATTTGAGCAACATCTATGGCATGCAATTAACAATTAAAGGCGGAATCATGCTTGTATGCACTCAAAAAAAGAACATTACCCATGAAATTCAAAGCCTAGTAGAAAGGTGAACCAAGACTCAACTCAAGAACATAGTGAGTTGAGATATTTTATACCTTTGTTGATTCCTCTTTGCATAAGCAAAGGCTAATCACCCAAGGAGAGGGCCTTCATTCCTTGCTTCTTAGTTCCATCGATTTCTTGGAGGAGGATGGTAGAAAGGATTTTCCAAGTTCCCAAAATTGAGAACCTCTATTTTTTCCACACCAAGGAGGGACTTGAAGAAGAGATGAGTGACCTTGGAGGATAAAAGATTGCTAGCTAATCTCCTCCAAGGGGGCCGGCCTCTTAGAGAGAAAAGGAGAGCATTATGTTCTCATCCTTTCCCCAAAAAAAAACCCTAAGGATGAAATGGCTATAAAGTTGCCTTTATACCACCTCATAATGGAGTGGCAAACTTGCAATTAAAGCAAGTTCACTACCCTCCTCTATTTGGCCGGCCTTAAGGGTTTATTGGGGTTTCAAGCCCTTTGTGTTTTCAAGTTGTCATACAACTTGAGTTAATGTACTTGACATTCAAATTCCATTGGGCCTTACAGCCTAAAACTAACCCGAGGTCTTTAACGAACTTTATTCGTTTGATTAATTAACATATTAATTAATCCTTGCCATAAATAATTAAACCTTTTAATTATCATTACTCATCTCTTTTGTTTCTTCAATCTCTACCTTACACGGTGTACGATTCATTAGGTTCCTTTTAGCGAGGCAGTGGGCGATTAGAACTCTTTCAAATCGATTGTGAATTGAAACTTACTTTCAATTCTCCCTTTAGTGATTATACACATTTAGGGCTTCCACAAACCATGAGTGACACCTAGCAGTATGTCATGGTTACCTAAGCTAATTAGAAGAGGTGGAGAACCTATTCAGTTTAGGATTACAATGCAATACGGTATTTCTCTAATAGAATTCTCTTGACCACATTGTTTGGTTTGATAGTTTAATCATGTCTAATATCCAATGTGATTCATTTACTTATATGATTACCTTGAATGTGATTTGGAACGACTTCCTAAATCTTATTCATACTCTGGCCAGAGATTCTTAATCATATCATAGAGTATTTTCCCTCAAACAGTTTGAAGGTTAGAGATCCCTTGTTGCGCATTCACTTGCCTCCATGGCTAAGTGGCTTAACCCCAACTATGCCGTGGACACCCTCTGACAGAGTGACTTTGACATAGTCAAAGATCAAGGACCTAACCACAAGACAACTATGATGCCTCAGGTCAAAGGACTACTTTGCATTATCCCAACCATGAGTTCTCATGTGACATGAGTATGAGAACTCCTCGTTGATCGTGTTTAGTGGACTCATTCTCTATTGAGCACCTACATGCTTGTCTTGGTGTCAATCACACTAATGACTCTAGACCAGTCATTCTCCCTGAGGGAAGACACAACACGTACTGATCTTAACGGACTGTCAATACCCAATTGGCAATCCTATGATCAAGAACGTTTAGGATATGTATACAAAAGAGAATGGTCTCATGAATCTAACTTCTTTAAATTACATTCTCCTAATTACATATTCCTTGGACTTATCGTTTAAGCATATAACATTTATATGAGACGGCTTAAAATAATAATCTTTGCCCTTGATATTAAACTAGATTAGTTTACCATGTGAAATGTCCGTAAAGTATCATCATATGATTGGTTTTACGGCGCATTTCCAACAATTTCAACGAACTTTCCTTAGTTTTCACTAAGGAGTATTCGTCTAATCGCTCAATCAAAAAGACATCCGACCATCTCTTCAGCATCGTAAAAGACCATTGGCAGACAATTCACGACTATGTTAAGAGGTTCAAAGTAAAGAAGGCCAAGATTGCTGGCTGTAATGAGGACATAACAACTGTAACATTCAGAAATGGGCTTCCCAACGAACTCCATTTATTCGGTAAACTGATCATGGGAGAAGAACTAACCTCAGTAGCTTCGTATGCTTTGGTGAAAAAGCACGCACCATGGGATGAGGCCAACTAGTCTAACAAAAACGAGTCAAAAAAGAAACGCATAGAACATTCCCTAACGATTCAGCGCCTGAAACTTTCACCAAGTTTACAGTTCCAATCAGCCAAATTCTTAGCAAGCTGAAGAATGAACCTTGGTTCGAATGTAGCCACTCATGAAAGGTGATCTTACCAGGCTGGATCATACAATGTATTACGCTTTCCATCAAGGACCTGGCCACACTACCAACAGCTACCTAAAGTGGAAACAGTACCTTGAGAAGCTGACAAATGAGGGCCGAAGCGACGAGTATCTTGACAGGTCAACGATATGGCCTACACAAGCAGAGGAAGTCTCCATCGCCTCCTGAACCTCAAGCAGCTTAACGAACAAGGCCTCACAAGCCAAGGATTATCCAGTTTGTTATGCAGTTTCTACCTTTCAACACAGTTGATTTATTTCTTTATTCTCAATGAAGATTCAAGAAGTTATTCATAAGCCTGGCTCAACTGCTGTCTACAACAACTCCTCAAACCTCTATTTGGGTCTGCTCTCCAATGCGAGAGGTTAAACTAATTACTCTCTAATGCGAGAGGGTAAACCAATTCCCCGACACCCATATGGGTCTGCTCTCCAGTGCGAGAGGTTAAACAAATTGCTCTCCAATGTGAAAGGGTAAACTAATTGCTATCCAGTGCGAGAGGGTAAACTAATTGATCTCCAGTATGAGAGGATAAACTAATTCCCCAACACCCATTTGGGTAAGCTTTCCAGTGTGAGAATGCCACATAGCTTAAAAGATAGAATGCTTGAAGACCAACTAAGTGGCAAATGATCGGGGGCAGCAGCCACTTTGTACTTAACAGTTCGTTCATCCTACACTTCAGTTTCCGCAGCTTCGATCTTGGCAGCTCCTTGACTGCTCTATCTACGGTAACTGAGAAATCAAACTCAAGCAGTTTCCCTATTTTTGGCAAACAGCCCAGATGAGGCAGCCCAAACCGTGGCTTATGCCATGCCATTTACTCGGCCCATGCCAAGCCAGTCATTGGCTTCAGTCAAGCTGAGCAGCACAAATAATGTCCCCTGCGACACCACCTCCTTGGCCCGTGATAAGCCGACCCTTGGCCCCTACCGGTCGACAGTTGCCCCGTGGTAGCACCACCCAAGAAGAAGACAAGGAGAATTAAGTTTTTCTTATATCGGTGCATGCGGAGAAGACAAAGAAATCAACAGAAGATGGTTCTTTGCACGAGCAAGCAAAGAAAAGTGCTAAGGAAGGGGGAACAAATATCCTCTAGCTTTCTCTTTTTCTTGTAGGGATAAATAATTGCCCACTATGTCACATCCTGGCCCGGGCCCCCACCACAACCCGAGCTCGACTCCACTATAGCACGATATTGTCCGCTTTAGGCCCTTAAGAAGGTGGATTATGAGATCCCACATCGCCTAGGGAAGTGGATCATGTAAGCCTTATATGTATATTTCCATCTCTATATAGCACGAGGTCTTTTGGGAGCTCACTGGCTTCGGGTTTCATCGGAACTCTGAAGTTAAGCGAGTTCATGCGAGAGCAATCTTATGATAGATGGCCCACTAGGAAGTTCTTGTGTGAGTTCCTATAAAAAAAACCGTGAGGGTCCCTTGTAAGATCCCACATAGCCCAGGGGAGTGGATTCTGTAAGCCTTATATGTATATTCTCATCTCTACCTAGCACGAGGCATTCTGGGAGCTCACTGGCTTCGTGTTCCATCGGAACTCTGAAGTTAAGCGTGTTCGTGCAATTAAACTTAAGTGGTGAGATCAATTTAGATGGCAAGTGGCGTTTAAATATAAAAAAAACTCATAACTAATTTAGATGACAACTGTAGCAGTACTTAGTACTAGATATCTTTGGCAGGGTAGAAATATCATGATCCTTTTTTGAATGGGCGAGGCAATATATGAAATTTGCTCGATCATTGCAAAGAGTGAGCTTAACCAATTCAATTATCCCAGTCTTCTTTTGGATTGCCCGCCAGCATGCAATACAAGTAATGAGTCAATGATGATGCTCTCTTTGAGCATAAAGAGTACCAAGTAATGACAGATGGATTACTATTTGTGGGACATTGATTTTCTAGAGCTGGATTAAGACCGACCATAATACACTTACCTCAGAAGTTTGGTCATGGACTCAAGAGTGTAAACACGAAAATTCTATATCGAATGAAATGAGGACACGTGTACAAAGTAGATTTGTATTGATTTGAATTTGTAGGTTACAATCTCTATTTACAACTTTTCCTCTGATTCAACCTTTAAATCTGATGTAGATGATTGATTGTTGATCCAAGGTTCACGGTGACTTGATCTCAGACGAACGGTTAAACAATTGCTTCAACTTTTGAGCTTGAAAGAAACATGGGGATGGTTTTCACCTCAAGGTGCGGCAAAGATAGTGTTTGATGTGGGATTTTGTTGCTTCAAGGGTCTTGACGACTTAATCTTGAAACGAACGTTGCTACAAGTTTATAAGCTTGCAACAACTTCTTGAAGAAATCGGCATGAACGCTTGTTGATTCTTCGAGGAAGTGCTTCGGCTTTGGTCGAGGCAATATATCGGCTTTGGTTGAATGTTCTTCGAATAGAGCTTTGGCAGCGTATTAGTCTTCAAAGGTTTTGGCAGAGGTTCTTCTGTGTAGAGATTTTTCAACCCTTATGCTTATGGGAGGACTTCATAGGCTTCTCAAAGCTTGCCTTTAGGAGGATTTGGCTTTGATTTGTGTCCTAATTTGTCCATGAAAGAATTTAGGCATGTTTTGTGTATTAATTTAAATCACTTTCTTCATATTGGCTGAATTTTATAGGCTTTGTTGCCTATTTTGTGAGCAATCTTCAATTCTTGCTTGTTTTATGAAGATGCCTTAACTTTCTTTCCGGTTTTAGGATTGATTTGGACCCCTAGCCGAATTTAGGAGAGTTTATTATGCCTTTGCCGAATTTAAGGAAGCTTTTGCACTTCCTTTGCTTGATTTGTGCCACATGTCATTGAAGACTTGTCCATTTGTGATGAGTCATATGCCATGTGGAGTTTTACAATGCATCATTTGTATGCAATGAAATTTACATGTCTACAAATGCCCCCATTTCAAGGCTCGTTGTAGGCATGTGCTTGTCACATGTAGGAAACGTGTTTTGAAGTCCTGCAATGTGAATGCTCTAACTCAAGGGTCGTCAATACTTGATCTTGAATTAGTTTGCTTTTTCAAGGGCCATAGATGCCTATTTCTTGAATTGACATGATGAATTTCGTCAAGGGCCGTAGAGGCTAGATCTTGAACGAAACATTTCTTTAAGGGCCGTTGAGGCTTGGTCTTGAATGAAATGAAAGTTTTGTTCAAGGGTCGTAGAGGCTTGATCTTGAATGAAGTGGTAAAATTTCGCCAAGGGCCGTCGAAGCGTATTTCTTGAACGGAACATTTATTCAAGGGCTGTTGAGGCTTGATCTTGAAAGAAACAACATTTTCCTTCAAGGGCCGTTGAAGTTTGATCTTGAAAGAAAAGACATTTTTTTTTTCTTCAAGGGTCGTAGAGGCTTGATCTTGAAAGAAATTTTGAAAATGAATAAATCGGCACATACTTATTGTGCGTATTTGATTTTCCATAATCTTTAACAAAATACATTTGGCGTGTTTTGAATTTTTCCTTGTGGTTGTAGGAAAAATGTTTTCCTTCCTTCGATATGAATCCTCTTCAATTTTGGTAACAAGGGTGACTTCCTTTAGAGTGTTGGAAATCTTTGGTGATTTCTTTCAAGGTTTTGGAAGATTTAATGCTTGGCCTTAGGTGAGTAGGATGTGCATTTTTACTTTCCCTTTTTTTTTTCTCTTTTCCATCGACAAGGGGAATTTTTTTATTGATTTATTTTTTTGTTTCTTGTTTTGATTCCACGGCAAGGAAGGAGTTTTTTTTTTCTTTTCTTGTTTTGGTTTTCTACAGCAAGGGGGAAGTATTTTTATTCCCCTTTTGATTCCCCATGGCAAGGAGGTATCCTACTTTCCTTTTTTTTTTTTTTTTGGGAAGCATGTTATCTGATTTGCACGTCCAGTTTGAGGTCAATTTCTCTTTTGGACAATTTTGAAAAAATATGGGAAACGTAGCTTTGTCTCTTATCTTTTCAGGCATGTATCGCATGCCACTAGGAAAAATCGGGAAAGCCTTCAACTTTGCATTTTCCTACAGCTGCACAATCTTGGCCGAAGAGCGACTTCTGTGAGAATGATTTTGAAACTGGAACGTTTGGCTTTAGGGAAAATTATGAAATTTGGACACAATGATCCTTAGCCACATGGCTTCCTTCTCCAATTGTCCTTGCATCAAAACACTTTTGGAAAGTTAAATTATCATCAAAAACGTCTTGCCTGCACAGATTGGGTGAAACTTGCCATTTTTTTCTTGGAATTTGCTTCCTTCTTTTGGTGGGAATGTACTTCCCTGTTTTTTCTTTTTTTTTCCTTTTTCTATTTGGGTATGCATTCCCTTATAGCATTAGGATGCAATTGACCCCTATATATAGGACCATTGGGTGTGTATTTTTTTTCACACACACAATTGTTGGCCGTGGACTACCTTGATGCTTTTGTCGTGGGTTTGCTGCTGCTTCTGTGCCCAATAACTGCTATTTGGAGCTTGTTATCGTGCGTCACTATACCGTGTGGGGTAGTGCCTTTTGGTCACGACTTTCCTCGGGGGGTGACGTAGTCGTGCCTCTTGCCACTGCTTGAAGGTTGTTGCCATGCGTCACTTTTACTATGTGGGGTAATACCTTTTGGTCACAACCTTTCTCAGGGGGTGACGTAGTCGTGCCCCTTGCCGTTGTTGTGCCCTGCAATTGTTACTTGAAGCTGCTCACTTTGCTGTGCTCGATCAAGCTTTGTGGCTAATTTGTTTCATTGTTGCTACTTCATCAACATCATCCTTTGATGCTCACGAGGTTAGTCTTGCATGTCTTTTGTTTTGGCAAAGCAAAACAATTTACTTTTTCTTTTCTTGTCGTGCCCTACTCTTGCTTATGTTGCTTTGTTTGTTTTGTTATAGCTATGGGATTTTTCAAGTGTTTCAAGAACAATACCATCACCATTCTCGCGAAGGAAGGTGATTCGTGAGATAGGGGACGACGTTGAAGCTTTGTGCGTCGTTGACTGGACCTAAGGCACTTGTTCTTCTTGTAAAAGACAACTCAATGCACATCAAGTTGTGGTCTTCTGAAGTGTCTTGGGAGGTGACGGGCTTTGGTTAATCCACTATGGAAAAGAAGGCATGTACGTCAAAGGTTCATGTTTTGAACCATTCGCATCATGTTCGTGGTAATTCACCGACTTTGTTTGAGCTTCTTGGTGATCGCATCTGTAACGAAGCTGGAGTAGTGCCTTGTTGACTATTGGAGAAGCCGTTGAGTTTTCTGGGAGTGTCTTGAAGATGCCTTGAGCCGATCCAAAAATGCACTTACCAACATGGGCCTTTATCACGTTGTCTACGCATCTTTGTTTAGCTACGATCGTCATCCTTTTGTCCTTCGTGCGTTCTTCAAGTATTGGTGTTCACTAACCAACACACTTCACATAGCCCAAAGGTAGATGTCGATTTCACTTTGGGATATCTACAAGATAGGAGACTTGCCGATCCAAGGGAAATTTTATGACGAGGTTGTTCCTAATGTGGATGAGTTTTCTCATCGCAACAGCTGAGGATTGCCTGCGAGTTACCGCTATTTGTTTTGGGCGTATCATAAGCTTTCCTGGGAGGCTCAGGGTAAGTCAAGCGTAAAGATTTCTTCATGGATCCAATTTTGGTACTAGGATTCCATGAAGTACAAAAGGTATTTGAAGAAAAGTGACCGCAATAAAACAACCAGGCCGAAGGGAGACACAGATTCGTCAGATGTTATTGGTCCATTTGGGCACCATATTCCTACCAAGTTGAGAGCATTTGAGGATCTTGGCATAGCGCCAGAGCACTTGGATGAATCTTTCCTAGCCGTTCTCTTAGCTTGTTGGCTTTGTAAGTTTGTTTTCCCCAAAGACGATGTCAACCTTATCCATCCCGAAGTCTTTAAAGTTGCTAGCAAGATGGCTGCTGGTGAATCCTTTAGTCTTACTATTCCGGTCTTAGCCAACATTTACAACGACTTGAGTGTTGTTTCAAACTCGACGAGCACCGAAGATCGTGCTGCTGTACTTCCCTACCGCTATTTGTACGATTGGTTGGGTGAGTACTTCGACACTCATTTTTCTTCATCAGTTTCAAACAAGCCAGGGCCTTCTTCATCAACTTCAATCAAGGTAGGGCTTTTGATGACGAAGTATTCTGGCATGATTTTTGTGAAGAATCTTGACAATTTGCAAGCGCAAGCGCTGGTTAGAAGTTGTAACAGCTTAAGGATGGACCACCTAGCTAGAGTTGGCTCGGCGCGACGAGGCGTCATAAATGACTCGCATTCACCGTTCTTGAGGTATGTTTCTTTAAGGTAAGGAGACTGATGCATTATTCAGCCCTATAGCACTCACCGTTTTAGTAGGCAATTTGGTTTTGTCCAACTTGTGCCAGGCTAGCTAAAGGAAGTCATATAGCCAACATTTTTACAAACCGTGTATATGCATTTGGAATCTTGTACCCATTCATGCAAAAATGCTTCCATCACCCTTCTGACCAAGGACTAGTTTAAAAGCAAACCGGTGGCTCGTGCCTACGTAGACTAGTGGTCAAAGGTGTACTGTGGTGACTTGGGGATGACAAGTGATACCAATTATTCTCATTCACACAATAATGCACCAAGAAAGGGTTGTCATGCAATTCTTACGCAACTGGTGCCTTTTGATTATGCGAGTACAGCTCATTTGCATCCTGCGGCTTTAGCTCCTCAACATCTATGCTCGTCTTCTCATCATCTAGATACTTCTGAAGAGGAGGGTGACGAAGTTTATTTGTATGAAGATGAGCTTGTTCTTCGGTAGCGTCAACATGTTTTGAACAAGCGACCATGCGAAAGTGATTTGGATGATAGCGATGTAAATTTCTATCATAAGAAGAAAAAGGTACTTGAGCCTCCTCAGTTTGACTCGACGAACATGGGTGTTCATTCTTATATGGAAATGTTATTTGAAGGTGATCTTTCTATGGCTGAGGAGATTAGGGATCTGCCTGGTGCAGAGCTCATTCCAAATTTGCCAAGTTGCCCAAGCTTGCCATGTGTAAGTGGAGGTGTGCAGGAGCCCATCATGCATCCAACACCTTTGTCGGCTAGCTCTGAGATCTCTTTAAGGGGGCCGAACCTTAGTGGTAGTGAGCAGCTTATCCATTGTATCAACCTTCACGCGGCCATGGATATCAAAAGCCATATTAAGAAGAAGATTTCAAAGTGTTCGTTGGAGGACCTTGCTTTGCTTGAGAATGACTTATTGAAGCTTGTTTCTGCGATTGACCATCTTAACATTGATTCTTCACTCTTGAAAGCCAAGATTGCCGAATTTATGGCTACATCAACTGAGTATTCTTCCTTGCATGCTATTTCTTTGAAGAAATCGAGTCCAAAGATTAGAGCTCAACAACTTGCGGCAATAGACTTATCAATTGCCCAAGCTCGTTCTTCTCAGCAAGCTGCTTCAGAAAGTTATCAAGTTATAGGGACTTCTTTGTCTTTTGTCCAAACACGGGTAGAAGCGTTGGCACATGAGCGAGATTAGTTGGAAATCGAAGCATCATGACTTCAAGGTGTTCTCTTGGAGCAGGAAGCTACATTTTCCCATCATCAAAAGAAGATTTTACGCCTAGAGCAAGAGAAGGGTGCGGCCATGGAAGTGCCCACCTTGTCTTTTACCGATGTAGAGACTTTGAGGATTTTGGAAGGCTTACTTAAAGATCATCGCCATAGTTTTAGGGATATAGCTTTCAAGTAGTGTGGTTTTAGGGATCATCGCCAAAGAGGGTGGAGGGGAAGAAAAGACATCGTTCTTCGTCGGTGTTCATCCGATATGCCATGGTGGACTCAAAGAGGTTAAGGTGTTCAATTGGGTCCTCCCTTCCAGTATAGAGTTGTAAACCAAGCTTTTGTTTTATCTTCGCTTGAAGGGGGTGTCGAGGATCCTCCTTGTGAGAGGGTCAGGCCTGGGTTGGTTCCAATCAGGTATCTCGGCCTGACGTTCGGCCTTCAACTTGTTTACTTCTTCAATGAGCTGTAGGACAAGGGGGTCCTGAGTGGAGTTATGTACCACTGGAATTTTCTTTCGTAAGTCTCCATTGCCTCTTGGAAGTAGGAAAGTTTGAGCAAGGGCGTGTGATTTTTTCTTGGACTCGCTGTACTAACTTCTAGGGTGAGTCTGTCAGAATACCTCAGAGTCCCATGTACCTTCATGTTCCTCTAGGACCTATTGTTTTTTCCTTAGATTGGCAACTAGCCTGGGTCGTGGGAGGGGACCGAGTCTTTCAGAAACCCTTGGGTCATTGATCTTCGAGCATATGTGGAAAAGATTCTCTCAACGTTACTTTAGGAAGTCTCGGCAGTCATGATAAACGGCTTTTAATCCTTCCAACCCTTCTGCAATGAGGTGTCTTCCTCCACTTCTCCTGCTTCGGGTCGAAGCATCTAAGTTGAGAGAAGTCTCATGTTGATCAATCTTTTGATGATTAGCTCGTTCCTTATCAGGGATACCTATGTCGAATGAAAGTGACCCTCCGTATTGGGGGGTACCCAAATGATGGTTGATGTCCACAGGGGCAACGAGCTCGTTTGTTTGAGTACGCCTAGTTTCGTGGAGCGTCTCAAAGAGCTTCTCATACTGCTCCTGGAAGACCTCATTCTTCATTGCTATCTTGTTGTTCTAAGCTTCTAACTCATTGACTTTAGCTTGAAGAGCAACCTTTTTTCCTTCCTTCTTTCGTTGCCTCGCACCAAGTGCAAGAGGGGTGTCATTCTGCGTGTTGTGGCTTCCTTCGCTCCCCATGTTGGAGAGGGATGCCTGGTCAAAAGAGAGTGTACGAATGGTGGAAACCAGCTTAACAAAGCTGAAGAGAGTGGGAATAAGTGTCGTTCCCACAAACAGCGCCAAATGTTGATGCACAAAATCAGTGAGGACTTTGGTACAACAGAAAGTGTTAAGTTTGTGACCTTCGCTAGATTGCTCCAGTCACTAGTGTGGATAAGTATGTAAATGGATAGAGACAGAGAAGCAAACACAAGATGTACGTGGTTCACCTAAATTGGCTACATCCACGGAGTAGAGGAGTTCTCATTAATTGTGAAGGGTTTACACAAGTACATAGGTTCAAGCTCTCCTTTAGTGAGTACAAGTGAATGATTTAGTACAAATGACATTCGGGAATATTGTGGGAGAATGATCTCCTTTTATAGAAGAGAGTTTCTAGCTTTGTTCTGACATTGACACGTGTCGTGTTGTGATTGGCTTCCGATGTTGACACATGTCGCGCTCTGATTGGTTTCTGATGTCGACACGTGTTGCTCTCTGATTGGCCTCCTAGTTGGAGGGAAACTCTTCTGGGTCATTGACGGTATAATGTTGACCAGTGCTCAGTAGTTTCGGGATTGGTCAAGTATGGTACAAACAATATTCATTTATGTATATGCTTATATTCTGATTCTGGGAAAAATTATACATGTTTTACAGCGAGGGGATAGTATATTGATAAATGAAATGATTTTGTAAAACATTTGTTTTTGCCCACTCACGTTTTCTGTTTTGCGCCCCTCCAGGTTTTAAGTAAGCTTGTTGTTGGTGGCTTGAGGACGTCGGCAGTTCTGACTTATCTAAATAATAGTAGGACATTCCTGGTACTGTATAACTAGTACTTGTCCTACTGGACTGCAACTAGACTTATTATGCTCTGAATATGAGTGTTTACTGTTGTAACTAACTCTTATCACTCCTTGTTTAATAGTGCACTTTAGTAATTTGGTTTTCAATTATTTGTATAATTCTTATCATTATTGCTTCCGCACTATGCACATGGCTACGTCACTATCACGTGACGGCCAGCATGCCTTGATCTTGGTCGGGGTGTGTCAGATTTTGAGCAGCCAAGCCGACAAGAACAGAAAGAATAATCATCACAATCAAAGCTCCTAGGCAACCTGCCAAAACAAGTCTTCTAGTATAGCGCATCGCAAGGATCGCAGCGACGAAAAAGGTCTTGTCGCCGATCTCCAAGAGCACAATCATGGCAAGCGACTTGGTGAAACCCTGCACGACTGTACTCATTTTTTCACTGAGTAGCGTAGAACAATAACTGAATGCTTTTTCGCAGAGAAGTGAGTCAGAGTTTGGGAATCACTCTACCAATTTGGTGAGTAAGTGAGCGAGTTGGTTTGGCGATTTATGACTGACTCTTGGCTGGGTAGTTGGAGTTTCTGAATCCGAGATAAGTAGTATGAGTAGGAGGCGGCCTCCCGGTGGTGCTGGTCCATGCCGAAGAAGTCAAGCTCGACGGTGGCTCTAGACATGTTTAGACGGTGTTTGTTAAATTGGTTGAAAGAGTTTTGGTTTGGAATTTGGAATCTGGAAGAATGTAAAGGTTTGGGTTATTGGGTTGTGCAAATTCACAGTGGTGAGATGAAAAAAATGAAAGAGAACCGATATAGCTTTTCGTGTCATTTCCCACAGATGGCGCCAAATGTTGATGCATAAAATCCGGAAGATCTTAGACCAACGTAAATCCAGCCGTGAATCACACAAACGCTCAAGAACACAAAGATGTATCATGGTTCACCCCAGTGTTTGGGCTACATCCACACTGATGTTGATTATGTATGTATGTATGGATTACAATAGATCGGTAAGGGAGCTCTATGTGGATGCAGCCCTTGCCGTTTTGCTCTCTGTTTGGCTTAGAGGGTATTGCCCTCTATATTGTGAGGGATGGATGTGAGACTCTTTCTTTCTCTCTGGATGTGAGGAGATGAATCTTAGTCCCTTTCATGAGGGTGAGGGAGTCCTTTTTATAGAATAAGGGCTTCCTCCCTTTTTACATTTGTCATGGGCTTAGGATGAGGTCCAAAGACAAGGCCCAATATATGGTACCAACAAAACCAGATTAGTTTTAACACGTGAAATGTTTGTAAAGTATCATCATATGATTGGTTTTAGGGCACATTTCCAACACCATCAGAGGCTCATCTTTTTCGTCAGTTTTCTCCTTTGGTGGATTAACCTTTGGGTCAGCTTTCTCATCCTGTTGCGCCTCCAGACGGTTGATGAGTGTAGCAATTTGCAAGTTATTTTCCTCCACGATCCTTGTTAGCCTTGAAATTGCTTCACTCATTTGTGACAACCGCTCTTCGATTGAAGTCGCACCAGTAGTCATGACTTTGCATGGCTATGGGGCACGAGCTGCTGCTTGAGTCAGCATCGGAAGTTAACGACTCAAAGTACCTCCTCAGGCTTTCTTCCCTTGGCGCCCTGAACGAGGCCAGGGTGATCACGAGCTCCTACCTCAGGTGCTCTTGCTCATTCGGCAGAGAAGGCACTATAAAGAGAGCTCTTGCCTTGCTTCGGATTGTGACACCCAAAGTGCCACCACTTGCGACAAGGATGTTCTTGTTCTTCGCATTGGTTACGAGAATAGCTTGATCCTTTCTTGATGCCATGTGTATTTCTTATGGATTGGAATATAATGATGAGAGGCAGACAAGTACCACTGGGCGTGGCAAATTTGTAAACACGAAAATTCTATAACGAATGAAATGAGAACACGTGTACAAGTAGTAGATTTGTATTGTTGAATTTGTAGGGTTACAATCTCTGTTTACAATTTTCCTCTTATTCAGTCTTCAAATTTGATGTAGATGCGTAGGTTGTTGATTTAATGATCGCGATGACTTGATCTCAGATGAACAATTGAATGATTGCTTCAAGCTTTGAGCTTGAAACAATGCGTGGATAGTCTTCACCTCTAGGTGTGTGTATGACCTGCGGCAAAGGTTGATGTATGATTTTGTTGATTCAAGAGTCTTAGAGACTTGATCTTGAATTGAATGTTGTTACAAGTTTTAAGCTTGCAACAAATGCTTATTAATTCTTCAAATGAATGCTTTGGCTTTGGTTGTACGTTCTTCGAAGAGAGCTTTGGCAGCATATTAGTCTTCAAATATTTGGCAGCGGTTCTCCTTTTGTGAGAATTTTGGCCCTTCAATGTAGAAATTGTCGACCTTATGCTTGTCTTAGGACCTTGTATTTATAAACTTCTCAAAGCTTGCCTTTGGATGGATTTGGCTTTGATTTATGTCTTAATTCGTCTATGGGAGAATTTAGGCATGTTTTGTGTCTTAATTTCAACCACTTTCCCTTGCTTGGCCGAAATCTATATGGCTGGTTGCCTATTTTGTGAGCAATATTCAATTCTTGTTTGTTTTGTGATGATGCTTTGCATTTTTTCCGGTTTTAGGAGCAATTTACACCCCTTGCCGATTTTAAAAGATTTTTTCCTCCTTTTGCCAAGTTTTGGGAAGTTTTATTCTACCTTTACTTGATTTGTGCCACATGTCATTGATGACTTGTCCATTTGTGATGAGTCATATGTTACATAGAGTTTTGTGATACATCATTTGTATGCAACAAAATTTACATGTCTACAGTCATGCACGTGAGGCTGAATCAATGGGCAAATATGAAAAATCAAATAAGAAGAATTATATCAATGGTCCCTTAATTTTAATTCAACTAGAGAAATTGTCCCTCAACTTTAACTCAAATGAAGCAATGGTCCTTGAACTTTAACTCAATTGTAGCAATGATCTTTCCAATATAATTTATTTTGACAAAATTCTGATGGAAATGACTATAGTTATACATTTTGATGAGTTAAGAAACTAATAGTATAAATTTTTAGTTGAGAAATCATTACTCTCAATTTAATTAAAGTTGAGGACAAGTTACTGTTAGTTTTATTCTTTTGCACGCATCCCATCCGATCCCGTAACCCGTTCACTGAGCCAGTCTCAAGGTACAACGTCCGAATCCAAGATCCACAACCCATACCCAAACCCAAAAGTCCACCAGAACATCTCCACGTTTGATCACTTCGATTCTTCATTAGTCTTTCAGTCAGACAGTCCATCTCTCTCCCATTGTTTGTTCAGCAATGGCAGGATTTCGATTGGGGCAAGATGACTCAGAGATATCGCAGCAGAGCCGAGCCGCACCGCCCGATCTCGTCTCCGACGATGAACGCTCCGTCGCCGCCGACTCATGGTCCATCAAGAGTGATTATGGAAGCACTCTCGACGACGACCAGCGCCATGCCGACGCCGCCGAGGACCTCTCTGCTGCTAACCTCCGTGCCCCCTCCGAATACAGGTTTGCTTCCCTCCCCTCCACTTCCTATTTGGTTTCAAGCAAAATATCTGTTAATAAAATATTAATTAATTAATTAATTAATTAGTGCAAAATTAAGTTATTAAGACTAAATCTTTGAATTTCTTGTTGTATTTATGCTTTTGCAGTTCTGAATTTCGAGGAAGAATTAATAGGCTATTAGTTTAGGAACAATTATTTCTTCTTGTATTTTTATTGATATTGTGGTACTTGCAGTTCTGACAAGGAGGAACCAGATGCTGAAGGGGTGACATCAATGCTAGGTCTTCAGAGTTATTGGGATGCTGCATATGCAGATGAGTTGGCGAATTTTCGGGAACATGGTCATACCGGTGAAGTTTGGTAAGCTTTTCGCAACTGTGCAAATTAATTTGTGATGCATTTCTTGTGGCTTTGGGGCACAGTAGACAACAGCTAAATGGTAACATCAAGGAAATATCCGGAATCGAAAAGAACTCTTGAAGGTAGAGAGAGAAATTAGAGCGAGAAAGCTTTTTGTGTAGTTTGAGAAGATGAATCGTACAAAGTCTGGTTTTCTAGAGGAATTATTATGAGCTTGTATATGTTTAAGCTAACCGTTGCTAACTAGCTAACAACCACAATTGCAAAACTGTTAAGAATTAGCAAAACGCTATCTTGTGAAGATCACATGGGTTAATTTTTTACTACGTACTAATTACATTATATGCATTTGTTGCTACTTTTCGAAGAGTCTTAGGAAAAAGATATTCATATTAGTGAGAGGAGATTGAAGAAAAACCTTTCTTAACAATATTGATAGCCTTTTCATATCAACTATATAAAATGAAAAGGGGTGATTTTAAAATATTACCAGCCCTGCAAGTCAATTTTGTCGTGATTTACCAGAGTTTGTCAACCTTTACTCCTTACTTTTATAAATCCATAGTAGTGAGGGTTTCATATTTTAGTTCCCCTTTGTGTGAAAGTGAGTAGATACTGTAAGGCGTGGAGCGTTTGATGATTTCAGCCCTCTGTTTCTGTAGGTTTGGAGCTGACGTCATGGAAGTGGTCGCCTCTTGGACCAAAAGCTTATGCATTGATATTTCTAAAGGCCGCACACCAAATCATGTTGATAATAATAAGTCTGATACTGTGGAACAAGGTGATAAGTATCTTTCAGGCTGGAGTGTACTTGACATCGGGACTGGCAATGGTTTGCTTCTTCAAGAACTTTCCAAGCAGGGGTATTCTTTTATTCATTGAACTTTGTCTGGTATTATATGCTGAATTAGATTGAATTCCCGTATGGAAGCAAATAAAATGCAAACTAGGTGAATCATGTATCAGATTGGGATGTCTAAGCTGGAGACATCTTGTTTTAACTTTAAGGTTAACAAGTTGCCCATAGATGTGAGTCTCAGTATGTATGTGCCAATTGGTTAAAGTGATTTATGTTTTTAGATTCTTTAGAATGATGTAGCAGTGAAGAAAGTTAACTATCAAAGATAAATAGGTAACAAACTTGATGGAAATGTGCAAATGCAAATGTCCTTAAACCCTTAAATATTTATTTGTAGTTTATAATAAGTTATAAGATTTAAATGTAGAAACTTGAAGGATCAGGAGGTGGATAGAATGTTGACTCACCCAATCTAATTTTGTGATCTCAATCAAATCATCCCTTTATTTATTTAGAACAATTTAGGTTAGGGTTCAATTAGGGAATTGTTATTGGCACACCAAAAATCTCATTTTGCACTCCAAACTTTCTATAATTGGAAAGAAAAATACACTTATGAGGAGTTTGGAGTGCTAATAATATATCATTATTATTCTTATTTTTGAATTCTGGCTATGCTAGTTATTTTATTATCATGAGATTGGATATATTACATAGGCCTTAATGTAATTGTTATAGACTTTCTTTTTATCATAATACAGCCTTTGAGAATCCAATCAGCACAACAAGTCTGCTATCAGTTTTTCACCAACCTACTTACTCTCAAGTGCCATCACTGTCACCACTGCACATACGACACCTTTGCCGCTGTTAAATCAGGCTTCCTTTTACTCATATGGTTGGGTATTTTGATATGCTTCATCCTCCAAGAATCAATTCCGTCCTAAAGGGGGCATGATATTTTGAGAATGTGCATTTGGCCTTTTTATTTGTGTTCAGTACATTTGTTAATAAGTTAACGTACTGGCTAAAGTCAATTAAAAGAACCTTCCAATATTTAATCTAAAAATCTCATAAACCTTCTTTCTTCAATTGAAACTATCTTAAAATCTGATTTAAATGGTATGATTTGCTCCAGGATCAATCCTATGTAATTATTATTGGTTATTAGTCCCCAATTCACCCTCCCAAAAATACAATTTCAATGCTTAATGTCCTTTTTTGCCTCCCTTGTTGGAGGGTTAGTGAGAAGGGCTGGGAGCCAGAGAGTTGTAAATAAAATTGAGTCCAAGATTTCATGAAAGTTCTTTGGTGAGTGAATTTCCATTGTTTCTCTAAATGTCAGAGACACCATAATGAATGAAATTCTGGTGTTTTGGGTTCAGGTTCTCTGATTTAACAGGAACTGATTATAGTGAAGGGGCGATTGACCTTGCTCGAAGCCTTGCTGATCGTGATGGATTGCCAAACATTAAATTTTTGGTATGCAGCCTTTTGACCAATGTTTTCTGGTATGTTTAGGCTTCGAAAAAAAATTATTAGATTATAACCTGGTGTCTTCTATAATCCCTATGCCTGTATAATTCCGGTGAACAAAGTTGTATGAAGCGAATTTCTCTTCTTTAGTGTTAAATTGTTAATGTCTTCCAAATTGTTGCTTGTAGTTAAGCTATTATTTTGATGCGCTTCCTTTCTACAATATTGTAAAATGAATTGTGTCACTATTTTTTAGGTTGATGATATTCTAGAGACCAAGTTGGAAAGGCAGTTCCAACTAGTTGTGGACAAAGGAACCTTGGATGCCATTGGATTGCACCCAGATGGTTCTATCAAAAGGTAAAAGCCAGCATAGTATGCTATGCTGCATGTATTCTGTTACGATAATTAGTCTATCTATTTTCTGATTGCTAATTCCTCTGTTTCTGTGTGAATGATTTGTCTAGTGACTTTAGTCTATCTAATTGCTAGGGGTTATTAAATAGAAGGAAAGTGAAGTTTGGAATTGCTAATTCATATTTTTTATACAGGTTAATTTATTGGGATTCAGTTTCACGATTGGTGGCTTCTGGTGGATTATTAGTAAGCATCTTCACTTTGGCTAATACTTGTTAATTAAAACTGCAGTTACCTTCGTTTAGGGTGTGTTTTCAAGTGCTAAAAGGAAGAGTATAGATAATATATTTTGTTATGAACCCTAGCGCTTCTTGCCTGTTCACTTTGAAAGTGCTTGGTTTTGTTTTAAGCCATACTATGAGTAGCACTGCTCTTACTAGAATCATGCAGTCTTTCCTTTCTCTTTAAATTTCTCTTTGAGAAGTTTTTGCTGCTTTCGACACTACCTGATGTTTCAATTGCTGTTGGGGAACACCATTGCAGGTGATCACATCATGTAACAGCACAAAGGATGAATTAGTGCAAGAAGTGGAAAGTTTCAATCAAAGAAGTGCGACGCAGGTTCATGAAACACGCAAAGATCCTCCTAAGTTTCAATACCTTAGTCACGTCCGCACATATCCGACATTCATGTTTGGTGGATCCGTAGGATCACGTGTTGCCACTGTGGCATTTCTCCGGAACTAAAACACTAATCGTTGCATCGAGAAAGTGCCTGTCTGACTTTGCAAGTTCTTTTGTTTGTTTGAACACCGTGAAACACTCTGATTCATTTTAAGATCTTTCTTCTGTCGGGTTTTCTGCGAGTTATTCAGAAAATGTACATTTCGTTGTTAGTTCCTGTAATGTGTTTTGGTCTAATAGTTTACAAACTAGGTTATCGTTTCCTCTGTTCTTTGCAATTCAAGTACTTTGTAAGCAGGGGCGCAGTTGATGATGTTTTCTTTTGGGTTAAAAAGAAACATATAGTTTTTGGTCATTTGACAAACCTACCTCAAAATATATTTTCCTCAATCCTTCTTCGTGAAACAACACAAATGCTAAATCACATTGACCTCTTATACACCTTGTTCAATCCAACGACTAGGAATAATTAAGGGTATGTGGGGGTGGGAAAATTACTTCCCAGACAGGTCAGCATATTTCGAAAAAACTTTAAAGTTGATCGTTTTTCTTAAATAATAAAAGGCCCATTAATTCTCCCTCTTCCTAATTATCTTATAAATTTGAGTCACACTGTTGTACATGTATGATTTAACTCTGTTGTGTTCACTATAACATTATTGATCTAAAGACACAATTAAAAGGGCACTAGATGATGAAGATGTATACTAAATACACAATGGTATGGGTCGACCAAGTGTTTGATGAAATGTCTCACCTAAAAAGCTGGAAAAAGAATTTTGGCGATGTACGCTGTTGTTGGAATGCGACGAGAATATAGTCTTGCATCCATCACTACTTAAGCGTGTCGCAGATGAACTAACTTATGTTCCCCACATGTTACTAGGTTTTTTCTATTGCACTCAATTTGTTTTATTTGTAACAACTTAGTGTTAACCATGATTAAGACAGAATGATGGTGAGAAGTTGCTCAGCGACTTTAAACACCAAAATCATGGTAAACGAATCAGAAGTTGCTCTGCACACATCGTTTCACCCTTTGCACACTTTTGGTTATTTTATCCCTTGATTTTCCTTTAAATTTTTAATTAAAATTTTAGTTGTGTTTTTATCTATAAATTTTTTTATCAATGGGTAAAAAATAAAAAATAAAAACATTTCCATGTTCTGGAATGCTTATTCTACCTCCATTTGGACAATTTCATCACCTATTCACGCACGAGTAGTGTTTGCAAAAATGCTAGGAATATGATTATTTCTGTTCTTATTTGGATAAGCAAATTAGCTAGTCGAATTTATAAATGTTGAAGTGCATATCGAATGGAGGTTTGCTGTAGAGATTTCAGCCTTACATGTTTTTTCTTAAAAGTTTTTTCAAAGGTTCTAACATAATGGATTATGTACCATTAATAGGTTGTTTCGAAGTATTTTTTTTAATTCTTAAAAGCACTTGAAGTGCATTTTGAAATATATGTTTTTTGCACGAAGTACTTCAAGTGTTTTTCTTAGAATTCAGTTGCATTTTTACTAAAAATATATAGATTTCAGAAAATAAATCCTAAGAGCATCTTCAAAAATGATGTCAAATTTTAAATATAAAGTTTAAAATTGAAAGCTTTATGTGGCACTTTGATTTTTTTTTTTTTATTATTTTGTCCTTCACTTAATATGTCAAATTTAAGCTATTATTTTCTTTTCATAATTGTAATAAATATTTTTAGAACAAAAAATAATAATCTCAACCAAAAAACAAAAAAACAAAAAACAAAAAACAATAATAAAAATAATAAGAAAACATTTATTCATTAATTAAAAATAGATTTAAAGTTGTTGTCAAATTTGACAGTAACTACCTTTACTGCCAGTTCACATCATACCACACAAAGAATTGACACTTCGAAAAACATTTATATTATTTTGTATTACTATTATTGTAGACGTTGACCTTTTAACATCTCTTTTAAAGATATTCTAAATAACTTCAGCATGATCTCAGACGTGACAATATTTTTTTTGTTCATAACTTCTCTCGCTACTTAAATTATAGCTGAGTTAGCATCAGTTTAAATTATTACAGTTTTACCAGCCATTCAAGTAACCCAATGAATATGGATAATACTTAGACACTTACCCGGAAGTACCCAAAAAAGCTGACCACTTATGTGGTCTAATGAAATTATTCCACCTGTCAAGTGAAACTCAATCAAACACCAGCTTATTCTCGTAACCAATCACCCTGTCTTCTTCCCCAACCCTTCTTTCTCTGGCAACCCCCCATTCCATTTCTTCTCCGACGACCTACTCTCACTCCTGACCACTCCCAATCCCTCTCTTCTCCGGCTACTTCAATTTCAATCCCTCGCCGGCGTCTAGATCTGAGCTCGGTAAAATTGGGTTGTGGAAATCTGCGAAATTGGAGGTTGTGGAAGACAAGAGGTTTGGAACTTTGAAGTTCAAAATAATTGCAGACCTTGATATGAGAGAGAGATGTTGGGGAGGGAAGGCGGTGAAAAGGTGGGGTATCGATCAGCGACGACTAAGAAGGAAATCTGGGGGTTGGTTTCTGGGTTATGAGTTTTAGGATGGTGTTTGGTTATGGATTCAAAGGTGTTTGGTTACTAAAATAATGGTGTTTTAAAATTACAGATGTCTTCATATTATTGGACCATGTCAGTGGCTAGTATACTTGTGGTCCTGACTGATCAGGACTAGGGATGGACAATGGTTATGGCGGGCGGATAACCGCGGTTAATTTACCCTAACCGTTTATGCTCATACCCGCATAACCGTTTACTCGTTGGGTAATTGCCTAAACGGTTATACCCATACCCATAACCGTTTATAAACGGTTAACCACACCCATAACCGCATACCCATTTAACCGTAACTGTTTAATACCCGTTTACCCATTTATCATTTTTAACCCGTTTATCTTTTTTTTTTTACTATTACCCTTTTTTTACCCGTCTACATGTTTTTTAACAACTTGAAAATTAAAAAAAAAAATTGTCATAATTTTTTTTTTGACAATTAAACAATGTTATATGTACATTCATCATACATTTCCATATTTTAATTTTTTAAGTCCTTATACCATTCCAATAATTGAAATAATAATTTACGAATGATATTTTTAACTGTTACCAATGAAGGTAAATATAATATTTGCTAAGTATTATTGGGTTACAAAAATTGTTTAGAAGACATTTCTGTCAAAGCATTTCTTTCAATTTCACGGTTACCCGCAAAGAATTTAAATTAATTTGGCCAATTCCTTGATGATGAGAATTATCATTCCTGTAGTAGTGTTATTGAGAGAAGGACCAATGAATTCCTTGCTAATTTATTAGGTGCTAAGTATTATTGGATCGAGAACATGGTTTGTGTTAGTTTTACATATATAAAATAAATGGGTAAACGTTTACCCGTTTATAACCACGGTTAATACCCATAACCGTCCATTTAAATTTTACGGGTAAATGGTTATATCCATAACCGTTTATTTATCCAAACGGTTACCTATAACCGTAACTGTTTAATTTAAATGGCCGGGTAACCGCAGTTACCCATAACTAATGGGTATTTGCCCATCTCTAATCAGGACCCAAGGATTATCCCAAATATAGTGTACTAAATTAAACTGGTGAAACAAACTACCATAAAAGCACTTTTCGTAAAAATTCATTTTACCCTTGTTCGTGTCAGGAATTTCCGTCGGGGATGTTTCCTGGCCGACGAGCACAGCTCCCCTGGAAATTGGCGCCGGTTCAGGGCTGCTGTCGGGCTTCTGCTTCACTATCGGGCATTGTCGGGCAAGTCTTGTCGGGCAAGACTCTTTGGGCAAGACTCTTCGGGCAAGGCTGAAAGAGAAGGACAACGTTAACTTTGAGATGTGCCATTGTGGGGCCTTAGGTGTAGGCCTTCAGGCTCACAATCAAGGTTAACATTTAAGTGCTCAGGCGTGCCACTGCCATCTTTAGCATGGCAGATGTAAAATGGATGTTGTGCTTTAATTGTATATATGTATGTATCCAAGAAACCATGTTAGTTATAACAGGTGCCTTTGTGGGGCCTTAGGTGTAGGCCTTGAGGCTTCCCATAAATAACTAAACCAGTGCTCGAACACATCATATTTGTTCTCGTGATTGTAGGAGTTTTCTAACTATTATACTTCTGATTACCCGAGTCCAAGAAGTAGAATGAACCCAAATAGGTGCCTTTGTGGGGCCTTAGGTGTAGACCTTGAGGCTTCCCATCAGAGTTCATTCTTAAACTTAGACTCTTTAGATCGCTGAACGGAATGAATCCAAATGGATGCCTTTGTGGGGCCTTAGGTGTAGGCCTTGAGGCTTTCCATAGAGAATCCATTCCATGCTCAAGCGTTCTATGGTAATCATGATATAATAGAAAAAAAACTAGAAGGTAGGTTGATTACTTGCGTCCCAAGTAACTTCGGACTTCTCGTTTATCAAGGACTGTCGTGGATGGGTTAAGTCCACATAAGGTTCTTTTTTATGCCTTGAGGCCAAGGACTTTTAACTGATCAGATTTACATGCCCGAGGGCTTAGGACTTGGATCTGGTTTGAACACTGACGATATATTCAAATCGGATTCAAGTACTGAGAAAGCCTTTTAATAGTCATGTTGCTAGAAATAACTTGCATATAACTGGATGTATACAACATATTGAAAAGACAAAACCAAAGCAAAGAAGGTCGGACATGGTTAAACCTTATCGGGTAAGGCTGCTCGTCTTGCAGGTTCCTATCTTTGTAGTTTTGTCAAGGGTCTGAAGGCTTTAGAGGGATAGAGAGAGATATTACAGAAGATGAATCGATACTACAGCAAGTTTGAACAAGGTAGCAGAGCTATTACAAAAGGTTGAAGAGAAGGTTATCCCGAGAAGGATGAAAGTTTGTCCCGAAAGGGATGAAGGCTGACTACAGCTTTGTTTTGAAGGCAAATCTGGCTTTGAGCAGAGTTTGTGCTTGCATTTGTTTGTTTGATTAAGTGTCCTTATTCCTGGATTTTCTTTCTTCTTATATAGACAACTCGGCTTGGGCTTCTGTAGCAACAGCTTTGCCCGAATGTGGTTTGAGGGTGATGACTCATCAGCTATTTCACATGTAATGCCACCATAAAGTGCTTTATGGGCTGTGTAGCTGATCAGTCTACACCACTTGGCCTTTGGGTAGGTAAGCAAGTGGTCTTCATGAGCTGCACCAAGTCAGAAAAGGCCTTTCCCTGCCTTTTGGGCTTTGACTGGGCTCTGGCTATTTTTCCCTTTGGGCCTTCTTTCGGGCCAGCTCCTTTCTTGGGCCCAAAGTTCAAGTTTTGATCCAAATAACCCTACTTACGGCGGGCGCCCATTTTATAAAATTCAGGACGTGCGGAAACCAAGTTTCCATTTACTATAAAAGCTCACATAGTCTGTCTGACTTGTCTTCTTTTCCCCTCTCTCTCCTCTCCTCTCTCAACAACTCCTATTCTACTGTTGAATGAAAACTGACTGTAAATTCGGGCATTGACTGGCTGACCAGGCTCCGACGACTTTCAGTCGTCTCACCGCCGGATCGGAGAGAGCTGAGCTGCCGCCGTTGCCTCCACTCATATACATTTTTCTATTACTGTAAGCCTTTTCACTTTTCAGAAAATCGAATATTCTCTCTAATTAGCATTTTAGGTGGGAGACTTGGCCTCTGAAAATTTTCCGGTTGTGTTTCTTGCCGGAATTTGAATGCCAATACGGTAATTCGTAGCAATTTCCAGGTATATATAGGATACTGATTGTGTTGTGCATTCATGGTAGGTGGGAGGAAGTATTTGGGCGTTTGGGCACCGGTTGTTTCCGGCAATGGGGATAAGAAACAGGAAAACTGGACGTTTTTCGGTTTTCAGCTGAAGTGTCTGATTAGAAGGGGACCAGGGAGAGTGTTAATAGAGAGATTAATGTAAGAGACAAGTCAAAAGAGACTTGGATGGCTTGTGAATTGTAGGGGCTCAATCAAGGATGAAATTTGGAGGGGGATTTGTTATTCACCGGGATGACGATTTACAGGTCATGGATACTTGGGTTCCAGTGACTCCACAGAAGCCGACTCCAGTGAAGCCTCATCCGGTCCCAGTCAACCTTTATGGGAACCTCCATCAAGAAGGAAATTGGCAACAACAATTGACTGGAATTACGAGGGAGCATGTACCGGTGGGGGCTAGTTACAATGGCATGACTCAAGCTGTTAGCCCGAATGGTCAGCTACATATATATGGTTATGATGGTAGTCTGGGGGAGAACATTCAAATGATCAATCACATTTTGGACTCCTACAACGCAGGATCCTGCACACAGTTGCTCTGTGATGAAGGCTCAAGTTGGAAAGATAATCCATTGACACAACAGCTACTACATGATAATGCTGCTTGTGTTGCCTCTGCAAATTGGAACCCGAGCAGAAGTGTGGGCATAGCAGCGAACACACCTCTAATTCCTAAGTTGCATCCTCAATTGAGAAACCAAGGAATCGACTCGGATAGTTTCTTGCTAACCAACCAAAATTTCAACAGTGGTTCATATCCATTAAGTAGTGTGGATGTAGCAGCGAACACACATCTATATCCCAAGTTGCATCCTCAATTGAGAAACCAAGGAATCGATTCAGCTAGTTTCTTGCTAACCAATCAAAATTGCAATAATGGTTTATATCCTTCAAGTAAGGTGATGAGCACATCGTTGGTTATGGATTTTCCTTCTCAAGTTGACAACAGTCAGAGAGATTCCAACTCAGTTCATTGGTTATTTGGCGACCAAAATTACAGCTCAAGTTCAAATTCAAACACATTGAGTTATGGTGACAGCTCGTCCCAGATATGCCAGAGTAAGTATTTTTATTCGGTTCTCATATTTGTGTCATACACTGCAAACAAAGATTTCCATGCAATGTGTCACAAATCCATTTCAAGTCGCAACAGTCAAAGTCTTACGTGACAAATAACTTATTCAAACATTTGGAATATTGTCATAGATGAGATCACTTCCAAGCGGGAACTTTCACGTCTTGAAATTTCAACTTAATTGCAAGTATCTTTTACATTTAACCAATGATCTATATACACTATAACTTGTTTGTATCTTATCTTTATTTTTCACTTAACCAACTTCATTTTGGCACCCAAACACTACCTAAAAGTAAAGACTTGACGCTGTTGGATGACATTAACCAAAAACAAAAGAAAAGCAGGGGAAAGAGGGGCAAGACAAAGCAAGAATGTAACACTTTTTGAATGCCATTAGATAATAGTGATTCTAGTGGCTCGTTGTACTTGAAAGCCTAAAACATTTACCTTTGCACAATTCGGCGGCTTAAGGCAATAGACCGATATATATAAGCGATCCATAAAATATTTCAATTTCAATTGGAAAATCACAAATTGATGAAGGTGAAACATTTATAACTTGGGTGTGTCATACTGCATCTAAATGGTCTTGAAATCATTATGAATTTCGCTCCGAGGGACAATTTCTTAATGCCCATATAATGCTGAAAATCCCTTCACTGTTAAACTTAATTGACAGAAAAACTGCTTTCTGCACAGATGATTTCCCAGTACCATTCATGTCAAGCTGTGATCTAAACTCCTTACCAACAATAGAAGCCGATGCTGCCTCATGTGTTGCCAGCCAACACCAATTCACAACAGACCAGGACAAGAATTTGGAGAACGACCAGCTTTCTGCATTACTGAAATTCTTGATGGAGGAAGGTTCTAGCAAGGAAAAAGACGAGCAGGTGAAACTAACCATGTCTATAGGAGATGAAGAAATTCAAAAAAATGGTTACGAACTCTTGCAGAACATTGTGGAGTCATCAACATCAGCAATTTCTACACCATACAAGGGAAACAAAGATTCTGACAGGAAGGTGACAGAGGGACTGATCTAAACAAGACACCGCAGCAGAAACCATCGAAGCGAAGAAAACACAGGCCCTAGGTAACCAGATAAGGCAAACCCAAAGGGACACCAAAGCCTACAACTCCAAGCAATACAGAGTCTAAGGAGAGCCAACCAGCAACGAGGAAGTACGTAAGAAAGAATGTTCAAAAGGAATCCCCAAGTCCACTGGCAAATGGTATAAGGGAGACAATAGACCCTAATGCTGAAAAAGGTGCAAAATCATGCAGAAGAGCTCTAAATTTTTATTCGGAAAATACCATGGATGAAAACCAATGCAAAGCAGGTGGTCAACAAGATGAGATGCAGCAAGGGATCAAGATGAATTTTGATTCTCAAGGGACACCTATGGTCCCTGTAACTAACCAGGGTTTAAAAGCCAGACCAGCAAAGCAAAGTGCCCTACAGAACGAATTGATGGTAGAGAACCAGATTCCAGGAACTATGAGTAACTGTACCTCTTCCATGAATCTTATGCCAAATAACTTTTTATTCCTGCCAGAAAGGCAACCATCGGCATCCCTACTTGCTACAACAAAAGACATGCATGTTATGGGGAGACATGTAGAAAATGGGAATTATGATTTATGCCAGAGAAGATGCAGAGATGGATACACTCCCTTGCAGCAACATAGCCATGATGAAGGAATGTGTCAAGATGTCATTCGAGCAAAAACTAGCGGTAAGAGCCTTCAGATGAAAGAAAATATTACCCAGGGTGACTATCACTCGGTACTAAAGATCTTCCTCTCCCTTCCAAGTGAAGTAAGGGGATCCAAGAGGGAGTATCGTCGAACCGTGGAGCATACACATCTTTCTACCAATCATACACCCAGTTCACTGTCTTGCCAAGAGATATATCAAATGGATGGCCATCAGAGAATGCTAAGCCAGGATTTTTCACTACGTCATAAGAAACAGAAATTCGAGAATGGGTATTTGGGCATCTATAATACGCCTTGTGAAGTTACACCAATTGAGAAACGTCTGGGAAATTTTGAAGGAACAGGGCAAAATAAAGTCAACTCAAATGGATTCACATCAAAGAAACATACAATATTGAGTTCTTCCATTGAAAGTAACAAAAGCATGGATAGACAGAACAAAGGAATGGACAAGTTTATGGGTGACAGATACACTTACTCAATCGCTTCTGGGAATAATTTTCTAAATCCGCAGATCTCGTCCAAATCACATTCATGCCATGATTTCATTCAAGGTCTTAGTTTTTCCACCCATTCCACGATTGAAACCTGTAACCAGCTAGCCTCATCATACCCCAAAAAATCCGTTCAACCAGGAAACAAGCAGGTATCTCAAACTCACCATGATAACATGTTAAAAATGAAGCAGACTGTGGGACCCACACAGGCAGGTGTAGATAATGTCCTGCAAGAGAAGGATGCCTCATACAATTATCAGCAGCCTTCTTCAAAAGCAATCGGTACTTCTAACTTAAAAAAACTCTTAAAAAAATGTATCATCACAATAGTTATTTTCAACTCACAAATAATGACATACTCTTGATTTTGATGCAGGGTTTCCAGTAGGAGGACATACTATATCAATAGATAACATCATACATGAGTTTAATAATCTGAACCTCAATGGAAGATGCAGCAAAATTTTACAGCACGAGCAAAATGCCCTTGTCCCATACAAAGGAGACGGTGCAGTTGTTCCCTATGAAAGATTTATCAAGAGACGTAAGCCACGGCCTAAAGTAGAGCTTGACCCAGAAACAAATAGGATATGGAATCTTTTGATGGGCAAGGAAGGAAGCGGAGGCATTAAAGGAAATGATAAGAAAAAGGAAAAGTATTGGGAAGAGGAAAGAAATGTTTTCCAATGCCGAGTTGAATCATTCATTGCACGCATGCATCTTGTTCAAGGTACAATACCTTTATATTTTATTCCTAAATTGTATTGTCATGAACTACCATGTTGCATATGTTAAAAAAATTATAACGTCAACATTGCCGTCTACATGCTTGAAAGCTCTTTAACAGATTTAATTGCAAAGTATTACTAAATATTGAAGCTCTGAACTAAAAAGGACGATCATCCTTAGATTCATTACTATACTGTACTGCCTGTGCAACTGTGAACTGCAAGTTAAGCCACCCACCTAGTACAACAACAACAACAACAACAACAAAGCCTTTTCCCACTAAGTGGGGTCGGCTATATGAATCCTAAAACGCCATTGCGCTCAGTTCTGTGTCATGTTCTTCGTTAGATCCAAGTACTCTAAGTCTTTTCTTAGGGTCTCTTCGTCTTCCTCTACCCCTTCGGCCCTGAACCTCTGTTCCGTAGTCACATCTTCGAACTGGAGCGTCAGTAGGCCTTCTTTGCACATGTCCAAACCACCGTAATCGGTTTTCTCTCATCTTTCCTTCAATTTCGGCTACTCCTACTTTACCTCGGATATCCTCATTCCTAATCTTATCCTTTCTCGTGTGCCTACACATCCAACGAAGCATCCTCATCTCCACTACACCCATTTTATGTACGTGTTGATGCTTCACCGCCCAACATTCTGTGTCATACAGCATCGCCGGCCTTATTGCCGTCCTATAAAATCTTCCCTTGAGCTTCAATGGCATACGGCGGTCACACAACACGCCGGATGCACTCTTCCACTTCATCCATCCAGCTTGTATTATATGGTTGAGGTCTCCATCTAATTCTCGGTTTTTTTGCAAGATAGATCTTAGGTAGCGAAAGCGGTCGCTCTTTAGTATTTCCTGATCTCCGATCCTTACCCCTAACTCATTTTGGCCTCCATTTGCACTGAACTTGCACTCCATATATTCTGTCTTTGATCGGCTTAGGCGAAGACCTTTAGATTCCAACACTTCTCTCCAAAGGTTAAGCTTCGCATTTACCCCATCCTGAGTTTCATCTATCAACACTATATCATCTGCGAAAAGCATACACCAAGGAATATCATCTTGAATATGTCTTGTTAACTCATCCATTACCAATGCAAAAAAGTAAGGACTTAAGGATGAGCCTTGATGTAACCCTACAGTTATGGGGAAGCTTTCGGTTTGTCCTTCATGAGTTCTTACGGCAGTCTTTGCTCCATCATACATATCCTTTATAGCTTGGATATATGCTCCTCGTACTTCTTTTTTCTCTAAAATCCTCCAAAGAATGTCTTTTGGGACCCATCATATGCTTTTTCCAAATCTATAAAGACCATGTGTAAATCCTTTTTCCCATCTCTATATCTTTCCATCAATCTTCGTAAGAGATAGATTGCCTCCATGGTTGAGCGCCCTGGCATGAACCCGAATTGGTTGTCTGAAACCTGTCTCTTGCCTCAATCTATGCTCAACGACTCTCTCCCAGAGCTTCATTGTATGACTCATTAGCTTAATACCCCTATAGTTCATGCAATTTTGTACGTGGCCCTTATTCTTGTAGATGGGCACAAAAATGCTCTTTCGCCACTCATTTGGCATCTTCTTCGTTTTCAAAATCCTATTGAAAAGGTCAGTGAGCCATGCTATACCCATCTCTCCCAAGACCTTCCACACTTCGATCGGTATATCATATGGGCCCATTGCTTTTCTATGCTTCATCTTTTTCAAAGCTACAACCACTTCTTCCTTCCTGATTCGACGGTAAAGGGAGTAGTTTCTACTCTCTTCTAAGTTACTTAACTCTCCCAAAGAAGTACTCCTTTCATGTTCTTCATTGAAAAGATTATGAAAATAACCTATCCATCTGTCTTTGACCGCGTTCTCTGTAGCAAGAACCTTTCCATCCTCATCCTTGATGCACCTCACTTGGTTTAGTTCCCTTGTCTTTTTTTCCCTTGCTTTAGCTAGTTTATAGATATCCAACTCTCCTTCTTTGGTATCTAGTCGCTTATACATATTGTCATAAGCCGTTAGCTTAGCTTCTCTCACAACTTTCTTCGCTTCTTGCTTCGCTCTTCTATTCCTTTCACTATTTTCATCAGTCCTATCCTTGTATAAGGCTTTACAGCATTCCTTCTTAGCCTTCACCTTTGTCTGTACCTCCTCATTCCACCACCAAGATTCCTTTTGGTGTGGAGCAAAGCCCTTGAACTCTCTTAATACCTCTTTTGCTACTTTTCGGATACAACTAGCCATGGAATCCCACCTTTGGCTAGCTTCCCCCTCTTTATCCCACACGCATTGGGTGATTACTTTCTCTTTGAAAATGTCTTGTTTTTCTCCTTTTAGATTCCACCATCTAATCCTTGGGCACTTCCAAGTCTTGTTCGTTTTTCTCTCTTTTGATGTATACATCCATCACCAACAAGCGATGTTGATTAGCCAAGCTCTCTCCCGGTATAACTTTGTAATCCTTACAAGTTATACGGTCCCCTTTCCTCATTAGAAGAAAACCTATTTGTGTTTTTGACGACCCACTCTTGTAGGTGATCACATGTTCTTCTCTCTTCTTAAAGAAGGTGTTGGCTAAGAAGAGATCATATGCCATTGCAAAATCCAAGATAGCTTCCCCATCCTCGTTTCTCTCCCCAAAACCATGGCCACCATGAAAACCTCCATAGTTGCATGTCTCGTTGCCCACGTGTCCATTTAAATCTCCTCCTATAAATACGTTCTCTGTCTGAGCAATTCCTTGCACCAAGTCTCCAAGGTCTTCCCAAAATTTCTCCTTCAAACTCGTATCCAACCCTACTTGAGGTGCGTACGCACTAATCACATTGATGAGTTCTTGTCCTATTACAATCTTGATTGCCATGATTTTATCTCCTACCCTCTTGACATCTACAACATCTTGTGTCAAGGTCTTGTCCACGATGATACCAAAACCGTTTCTCGTTCTATTTATGCCCGAATACCAAAGTTTAAAACCTGAGTTTTCTAAATCCTTTGCCTTAAGACCAACCCATTTAGTTTCTTGTAGGCACATAATATTTATCCTTCTCCTCACCATAACTTCCACTACTTCCATAGATTTTCCCATTAAGGTTCCTATATTCCACGATCCTAAACGCATTCTACTCTCTAGAACTCTAACCTTCTGTCCTAGCTTCTTCACCCTCCCCCGTCTAATAGGCTCAAAGTACTTCTTTTGTGTGTCATGTGTAAAGTTGATAGGAGCATATGCTCCCAAACAACTTTGAGTGGAGTCGTTCAAAAAGAAGTTTCTATGACCCCCTTGCTCATTTAACACTGCATTTTGGTGCCAATGGAGATACAGCGACCCTTGCACACTTATCACTATGCTTAGGCGACGCAACACGCCACTTACGTGTGACGCTTTAGCGCGAATTCGTCTTAGATTCATTTTCATAAGGATTCGACGTAACCTAGGAGTGCCGGCTGTCGACTACCTGACGCCCTCCCCCTCCTCCTTTATCCGGGCTTGGGACCGGCAATGTAAGATAAACTTACACAGATGGAGTTTAAGCCACCCACCTAGTAAGCTAGAAAAATAACATGTACTTCCTTCTTTTTATTCTTTTCTCTTTCTTTTTCTTTTTTTTTTTTTTGGGGGAAAATAGAAGGGTTTTTCACACAATCACACCTGAAATAATGAGAAGGTAATAGAAGACTGAAACATTTTAGGGGTTAAAAGGTCTTTTGATTACGTAGGTGTCTTGAGAAACAATAGCTTTAGAGAAGATACAATACTATTCAACACAATACTAACAAACAATTGCGTAAGTCTAGGCCCTTATTTTGTAATTGAGTGAATATGTACTGTAAATTAATCAGCTCTAAGCACTTGATGTAGTTCTTTCTTAATCTATACTCCATTATAAACTATGATTAATACAAAAGCCTTTTCATTACATTAAAAATGACTGACTAGGAAGAATTCGAGTGCAAAAATGACCAAAATACGAATAAAAAGAATTAGCTTTGTTATGTTGGCAAATACATATTTTTCCAAGTCAATTTGAAAATCTACTAAAAAAAATGTTTAGTAAATTATCCAGAAGACCAGCGCAGCCTTGACCAAATGGTTAAACCAGTGAACCATGACCTATTTGTCAGAGTTGATGTTCGGTAAAATTTTGATAAATGTGCAGTGAGGTTCTATCTAGCAGAAAATCTTAAATGATCACAACAATGGTGTATATATATATATACATACATATATATACATACACACATATGAAAACAAAGATATGAATGTTTTAAATTTCATACCACTTGCTAGGCTGACCCACGTTTCCTTTTCTCCTTTAGTAGCAAATTTTGTGGCCCACATAAACTACTTTAGTGGCAATCTGCAGCACAAAATACATTTTAACCTATGTCAAGAATCCACAGAGTTTCAATTTTATATTCAATATGGAAAAATTAAGCTCAGTCTAACTTGACTACATATGAAACATATATCAACCAAGCTGATGCCATTTTTTGCAAAGAAGTTTTTCATTGTTAAAGATTGCACAATTTGTATTTCTCTCAATTAGACAACGGATAAGAAGTACTTTTGCTTCTCATGTACCATAAAGACATAATTCTTTATAATTTTCTCCAATTAGTTGATGGGTACTTCAAAGGTAACATGCAGAACCTTTGATAAAATTAATCTATACAGGAGACAGACGTTTTTCAAAATGGAAAGGATCAGTTGTTGACTCAGTGATTGGAGTTTTCCTTACTCAGAATGTTTCAGACCATCTATCAAGGTACGTTCACAACTTTAGCATGTATACACAACCAGATTTCCCATACATGAATGTCTTGAAGTGAACAGTATTCTTTTTGTTCCCTTAATCTATGTAGCTCTGCCTTCCTGTCTTTGGCTGCACAATTTCCGCTTAAATCAAGCAATCACAAAGCTCAACAGAAGGTTAGGACAAACATATTGGTAAAAGAACCAGCAGTTCACATGACAAGTCCAGATGATGTCACCAAATGGCATAAAGATATGTCAAGTCAGCCAATCTATCACCCGATTTCTAGGACACTCCATGAATCTAAAGATAACCAGAGAGACAGTGAGACCTCAGGGACAGAAAGGAACTTAGTGGAGGCACACAGTCAATGTTTGGAGGAAGAGTTTGTATCATCTCAAGATTCTTTTGAATCCTCAGTCACTCAAGGCGCTGCAGGAATCAAATTGTACTCGGGCTCCAACTCAGAAACAGAAGATCCTATCACTGGGTGCCAACCCAAGAAGGCTTATGTTTCCTTTTCAACACGTCAACAGATGGAGAAAGCGACCAAGTTTCGAGACATTTACAATCAATTAAATGGAAGTTCACTGTCAAATGACAGATCCAAGAATGGGCATCGTAAATATGCACAGCTAAAGGGACGATCAGACAGAACCCATCATCTCAATGGCACTTCCTTCAAGGATTCAATCAATCTTGACTATAAAAAAATGCAACTACCAGTTGCTCCTTCCAGCAACAATCAGTTTCACATGTACCCAGATTCTGGAGAACCAGAGCTATGGAGATTCGGAAATTTCAGTGAGGAAAGCATATCCTCTTGGCCTTCAACTGCTTCCAGGTTTAATATTGAACATAAAGAAAATTGCAAGAGCTTAAAAACTGAAGAACTGTCAGGAAGTGTCATTAATTCCTCCATGCAACAGAATATAACAGAGGACCCGTATCCATCTTTCAAAGAGCACTCGACAGACCAGCAAGGGAATTCAGAACCAAGGTCAAGCATGGGAGATAATCAACCTTCCCACTACAGTCACCAATGTGTGGGAAACCTAACCTTCCAATCAGGAAATACATCAGCCACAGAGCCTGTAAAACATACTGAACCACTTCTGCGAAATAAGTGTGGTAGCGTGCAGCATGTCCAAAATGTCAGTGAGCTCAATAGAAAATCTTTCAATATCTTTGATAGCATCTCTAATAAATAACCAAATATACATTGAAAATCAATCGGTTGATTCCAATTTACAGGTACAAAAAATCCAAAAGGAAGAAAAGGAAAGTAAAACTCCAAAAGGAAAAAAAGGAAAGGCTGATGAGGGCGAGAAAAATAATGCAGTTGACTGGGACATTTTGAGAAAGCAGGCACGAGCCAATGGTAGGAAAGCAGAAAGAAATAGAGATGCAATGGATTCTCTGGACTATGAAGCACTCATAAATGCTAATGTCAAAGAAATATCTAATGCAATCAAGGAGCGAGGGATGAACAACTTGCTAGCGGAACGAATGCAGGTTCTCTTCTATTAGTGTTCAGTCTAAAGACCTCATGTTTGTTAAGAGCACTGTTTATTTGCCCCAAGATAACATCACTGGATAGGTTAACAGTGATTGCAAAATGTTTGTAGGAATTCCTAAAGCGACTGGTTAGAGAACATGAAAGCATCGATCTGGAATGGTTAAGAGATGTTCCCCCTGATAAAGCAAAGTCAGTCATTCCAAATAATTCATTTTCTTCTATAACATTACAACTGCCCCTTTTATGCACAAGGCTATCCAAATGATGAACAATGGACTGCAGTGCATCCGTATATTTTGTATATGGTTAATTAGTTATCATATATGCTTATTCTGCAGGGATTATCTATTAAGCATACGAGGATTGGGCTTGAAAAGTGTGGAGTGCATCCGGCTTTTAACACTTCACCACCTTGCTTTCCCGGTAACAATTGTGTGGCACAATTTAGTAATTTTCCTATGATAGTCCGGGAACATCTTACAATGTAAGAAATATTGTTTCTTTTTGCTCCATAAAGGTTGACACAAATTTCGGAAGGATAGCAGTAAGACTGGGATGGGTCGCCCTCCAACCATTACCTGAATCACTGCAGTTACACCTCTTAGAACTGTAAGAAAATAATATCTCGACAATTGGATGATTAACTTTTCCGTACTTGCTAGTGCTAACTGTATTATTCTCTAGGTACCCAATGCTGGAGTCGATTCAAAAGTATTTATGGCCAAGATTATGCAAACTTGATCAACTAACCCTGTAATCTCATACTTCCCTAGAACCATTCATATTAATTTGTGGGCACTTTCTTTTTTACTTGCTCTTTTGCTAATTAGCTGACTATTGAATGACAGTTATGAGCTGCACTACCAGATGATTACATTTGGAAAGGTATACATGGCGCTTCTTTGATTACAAACAAGATTTGTGATTAAGCAAAAATAGAATAAGTCCCTCATGTTTTCATATGTATGCAGGTATTTTGTACCAAGAGTAAACCGAATTGCAATGCATGTCCAATGAGAGGAGAATGTAGACACTTTGCAAGTTCTTTTGCAAGGTTCGAGCAATAATCTCTGGAAAATTATATGTATATCGATGTCACTGTGCAGGAAAATAAACACTGAAGCGTGTCACGAGAACCCTTACATATTTTGGGGCATGAGATTCTGGCCTTATTTATTAGTAATCAGAAAGTGTTTCTAAAACTTAAACTAGTAGATAGTTTCATTTAGAATCTGTAGAAGTAAGAAGTACACTATGTTTCACTAATCACATGGAACAAGAAAGAGAAGTAAAAAATAAAAATAAAAAACAACAATACAGTACATTATTATGAGACTCTCTGAAGAAGACAGTCTTAATCAAATTCAGACGAACCTTGTTTGGTGCAGTGCAAGACTTGCCCTGCCAGGGCTAGAAGAGAAGGAGAATTGTCAGTTCAAATGTTTCCATTGAAGCCGAGATAAATCCCGCCATAGCTGTCACTCCTATGTCACTGCCTCCGCCTGAGAACAACTCACTTCAGATAGCAGGTACTGTAACTAAAGAGTGTGAACCAATAATCGAAGAGCCAGCAATGCCAGAACAAGAGTTGACAGAACTATCGGAAAGTGAAATTGAGGACTTCTGCTATGAAGATCCTGATGAGATTCCTACCATCAAACTCAACATGGAAGAGTTCACATTGACATTACAAAACTATATGCAAGAGAAGAAGCTCCAAGAAGGTGACATGTCCAAAGCCTTAGTTGCCTTGAATCCAGAAGCTACTTCTATCCTTACGCCCAAGCTGAAGAATGTCAGTAGACTACGAACAGAGCACCAAGTGTAAGTCCCTGTCTTCCCAATAAAACCGCATATGCTTACCAATACACTGGACGCAGTAACAACATGCCCATAGCATGTTCAATCAAACAAAACAATTTTTGGTGTCTAAATACTGAATTCACTACCATCAGAATTCTAACTGCGTTTTAAATAACTCTCTGCCTAGGATATATTATGTGTTTCGACATATATACCTATATATAAACATATGTACATAGACATAACTATAATTCTCCATGACAAACTTATACATCTGTATGGATACCATGCAGGTATGAACTACCTGATTCGCATCCACTCTTGGAAGGGGTAGGTTAATATGTTAATTGTGTATCTGGAATATATGAAGCATTCTTAATCTCAGTTTATCACTATTCAACTTTGCAGATGGATAGACGGGAACCAGATGATCCAAGCCCATACCTTCTAGCTATATGGACACCAGGTAAGCTCAAGAAATCACAGAGAACTGAGATACATTGTTGAGAATTGAGTATCTTGTACATTTTGCTAAGTGATGCATTTATTCTGCATCACGGTATGCCAGGGGAAACTGCAAATTCAATTCAACAACCAGAAAGCAGGTGTGGCTCCCAAGATCAAAACAAATTGTGCAATGCAAAGACATGCTTTTCATGCAATAGTATAAGAGAAGAAAATTTGCACAGAGTTAGAGGGCGGTCATATCATTCTTCATCACGGAATCCCCAACGGTAAGAGGACCAGTAGGGGATAAGAAAGATGGGCGCCATATGTTGTCTGGAGAAGGCGTGGCTGCCTCTTCAACAAGGTTCAAGTCAAAACGACGGTCGAAGGGGCCAGACATTTTCAAAGGTGTTGAAGAGAGAAAAGGTCGGACAAATCAAGATCTTAGAAATGTAAGAAGGGAGCTTCTACCGGTGGAGATTCAAGTGTGCTTTGGAACTTAATATCAACCTCTATAAAAATCTGCACTCGATGAAGCTTCAGAAATCAAAGAGGCGCCTGCTCAGAAATCGAAAAGGGTTTGCTTTCTCAAAAGTTGGGCTGCTCAGAGACCACGAGGGCCGATATCAGGAATCGAAGAGGCGTTTGCTTTCCCAAAGGCTGGGCTGCTCAAAGACCACGAAGGTCGATCGCAGAAATCGAAGAGGCGCTTGCTTTCTCAAAAGCTGGGCTGCTCAGAGACCACGAGGGCCGATCTCAGAAATCGAAGAGGCACCTGCTTTTTCAACCTTGTCAGCACCTGTCACATGCACACTCAACTTTGTGGAAATTACGGGCATTCTGTCGAAGATTTCTGGTGAAGTAGAAAGAACGTGAATGTTATTGTTCAATCATCCACTTTCCACACGCAACATTAGCTCACGGGTACCACAGATAACTTTGCCAAAAATCTCTGACAAAGTTTAGACACGTGAAGCTTGCAACTCCCATTACATCACTATGACCAAGAAGGGTAAAAGAATAGCAAAGAAACAGCACTAACAAAGTTTAGACACATAAATTTTGAAGGTCTAGCTACCATATTATTACCCACAAGGGTAAAGGAACAGGACCACTGCTGGATAATTGGAAAGTCCCTGTGTGTCAACCTCTGTGCTCCGTGGCAAGGTAGACTAGCAAACAGGCCTAACCTTTACTCACATTCGAGAATACACTCCCAACAAGATTGCTTGCTTCAAGATCGAAGAAGCACCGTCCTCCGAATCTCGAGAGCCAGACTCTCAACATGATTACTTTCTCAAAAAGCTACGAGACACCGCTCTCCGAATCTCGAGAGCCAGACTCCTAGCAGGATTGCTTTCTCAAAAATCGAAGAGGCACCGTTATCCGAATCTCGAGAGACAGATCCCCGACAGGATTGCTTGTTCGAAAACCGAAGAGGCACCGCTTTCTCAACTTCGAGAGCCCCTTAGATAAAGCTTGTCTGTAATCCTCACACCGCTTTCTCAACTTCGAGAGCCAGATCTCCTTGGATAAAGCTTGTCTGTAATCTTCACACGTAACATCAGCTTTCCAGATACCACAAACCACTTTTTCAAAGTGCTCTGACAGAGTTAAAACACGTGAAGCTGGCAGCTCCCACTACCGTGCTATAACCAAGCAGGGTAAAGGAATAGCATTACTCCTTGTTGTTAGGAAGACTCCTATATATGTCGACCTCCATCCTCAACAGACAGGCAGACCTGCAAAAATGCTCAACCCTTCCTTATATCTGAGAGGGCACTCCCAACGAAGCCTCTCGAAATACTTAGCTTTCTTTCCCCCCGAGAATACCTCTGCAAACAAGCTACACCAGGGCAAAAATATCTCATATCATCAGGGTTAAAAGCAAGAGTATCCCATATCATGCTTTTTCCCTGTCTTTTCATTTGGCCTTGTTCTTACCTGCAAGACAAGGAGAAAGAGAGCAATCAGTCAACACTTGGAATCAAGCTTCCAGTTCGGAACTGATTGCCTGGAACCCCTTACCTGATTACTTACCTGGCATTGCTCTCGAGTACTCATCTTCAACATCTTATGCTCCCTGAGAAGATACCACATCTGCCTGAGGAACAAATAGGGCAAGTGAGAAGGATACAAGGAAGCATGTGGAGACAAGCGCAACAGAAAACGTGCCGATACATCCACTACTTTGTCAACAGCAAAAGTATCCCATATCAGCAGAGTCGAACGTACTCTAGATTTGATGGACTTGTTTTGACCCTCAAATTCTTCAATCGGCCTTATACTCTGGCGGAAACCAGAAAACCCTCCAGCCCAGTTCAAGAATAAGCCTGTGGAAAGTTACTTCTTCAAAAGCAAAAGTATCTCATATCACCTTTTCTCCTTTTCTTCTCTTTATCCTTCGTGCTGCCTGCAAAATAAGGAGAAGGATAACAATCAGCCGGAACTCGAAATCAAACTTCTGATCTGGGACTGATTGCTTGGAGTTCTGATTGCTTACCTTGTCTGTCACCTCTTTCAGCAGATCCCCTAACTCGACGACTTGGGGGACTCCTACTACATGGTTTGTATCGCGCTTGATCAAGCCTGAAACTACAAGTGTCAAGTGAAATTGATACATTACCTTGTGCATCTCCGCCAGTTAAAGATACCACCCCTGGAGGGAGGAAGAATACTTCCAAAGAAGATGCCACATCTACCTATGAGACAGATAAGGCAAGTGAAGACGATACCACACTTCGGTACTTAAAAGTTTCGTGATTACGAGATCATTCTCCCACAATATTTCCTAATGTCATTTGTACTAAATCATTCACTTGTACTCACTAAAGGAGAGCTTGAACCTATGTACTGTGTAAACCCTTCACAATTAATGAGAACTCCTTTACTCCGTGGATGTAGCCAATCTGGGTGAACCACGTACATCTTGTGTTTGCTTCCTGTCTCTATCCATTTACATACTTATCCACACTAATGACCGGAGCAATCTAGCGAAGATCATAAACTTAATATTTAAGATGATATTCTTTGGTGTATGCTTTTCGCAAACGATATAGTGTTGATAGATGAAACGCAGGAAGGGGTAAACGCGAAGCTTAACCTTTGGAGAGAAGTGTTGGAATCTAAAGGTCTTCGCCTAAGCCGATCAAAGACAGAATATATGGCGTGTAAGCTCAGTGCAAACGGAGGCCAAAATGAGTTAGGGGTGAGGATCGAAGATCAGGAAATACCAAAGAGCGACCGTTTTCGCTACCTAGGATCTATCTTGCAAAAAAACGGAGAATTTGATGGAGATCTCACCCATAGAATACAAGCTGGATGGATGAAGTGGAAGAGTGCATCCGGCGTGTTGTGTGACCGTCGTAGGCCACTGAAGCTCAAGGGAAAATTTTATAGGACGACAGTAAGACCGGCGATGCTGTATGGCACAGAATGTTGGGCGGTGAAGCATCAACACGTAGGTGTAATGGAGATGAGGATGCTTCGTTGGATGTGTGGGCACACGAGAAAGGATAAGATTAGAAACAAGGTATTAAATATCGGTAATATCGAAAATATCGGTAATCTGAAAACACGGAAATATCGATGGAAATATCGGGATAATATCGATATCGATAAAAATTACATGGAAACCACGGAAATTGTAAGAAAAACTTGGAAATTTTTATTGAAACTTTGCAGGATGTTTATTTAGTCAATTATCTATTAGTTTATCACAAAAAATTGGAAGGAAATGCATTGCATGATGGATTTAACATTATCAAGTTGATTATATAGCGATCTGACAAACATTCTGAGTGTAGAAAATATGTAGTAATTAATGAAAGAAGTCTAAACACACAATAATCATTTATATATAATGAATTAGTACAATATTTTACACTTTAGTACCACATAGAGTTCCTATGAGGTTCAAATTTTTCACTATCTTCATCATCTCTATGTGTAGAATGAGTGTATTGTGAAGAGTAGTTATCAAATGATAAATCCCCAAAATAGTTTTGCATGTAATTGTTAACATGCCACCCATATGGATCCGAGATTGGTTGAGGTTGTCCATAAGAAAAATCATTTGAAGATTGAGGCTGGGATTGTTTCCATGAGTCGCTCGATTCCATCCCAACAGGAATGGGATATGAAGGGTAGGGAAATGGTTGGTTATGAGTATAACCATAGTTACTACTTCCCAATCCAACAGAGTCTGAAGTTCTAGATAACGAGTCATCTTCTTGACTTGACAAAATCCCCTTGCCTCTTTCTCTGCGAGTATAGTCCTTCCCTATGGCACCAATTCCTGGTCCTGCCCACCTACTGCCATGGTCATCATCCTGTGTTGCATGCGTGAAGTTTGCCTCACCAGTGAATGAGCTCATATATCCGGGAGGTGGTGGTCCATAATAGTTTCCATATCCACAACCACTACCTCCAGCTCCACTACCTCCAGCTCCACTATGTCCTTCATCATTCCCACCTCCGGTGGTAGGTGAGTCTCCTGATCTTGTACTAGAGCTATCATTAGTATCAGCACGATGTTGTGGTTGTGTAGGATTGGAAGAAGGTGGAATTCCAGTGTTTCTTGGTCTTGGGCTGAAAAGTTCATCCAAAGAGTCAACACTGCTAGATCCCACCTCCTCCTCTAATACTCTTTCTACATTTATCCCTTCATTACGTGCTTCTTCAGCAACTCTGTGAGCTGGGTTGCCTTCATCATCATCTAAATGAAGAGGTCTAATCCATTGAAAAAGTTGGTTACCCTCCATATCATCATCTTCACCAACAATATCAAACACATCTAGTGGGTCACCACGGTCGACATGATCTATTTCTGCTTCCTTATCTCGAATTTGAAGCTTCATGTTGTAGTAGCAATAAACTAATTTTTCCAACCTACTATGCGCCAACCTATTTCTTTGCTTTGTGTGTATCAGTGCAAATGTGCTCCAATTTCTTTCACAAGCAGATGAGGAAGCTGTTTGTGATAATACTTTGATTGCTAACTTTCTCACAGTTGGTGCATCGGTCCCATACATGATCCACCATTCAGCTAAAATGAAAAATTATGTTGATAAGCCTAATAACTCGAACAAATTTTATTATAAACTTATAGTGAAATATGTTTACATTCACTAGGAGACATTGTTGTTTGAGCAGCAATTGATGTTGGTTCTCCAAAAGTTCTTGCATCTTTAAACCATGTTAGCTGAATTCAATAAATCGTGTTAGTTTAATCCAACAAAGTAATTATTAATATTATAATATAAGTAATTGTGTACCTCATTTCCAAATTGGCCAACTGCTGGTGATGCAGGGTCTAATTTAGAGTATACATTATGTACAGCACGTATAAGGGTACCATCATCTCCAACACCGGGTCTGTATTGGTATCGAGGATTCAAATAATATGTTGTTCAAAGAAACACATACTCTAATAAGAGAAATAAAACTTATGCAACTAAAGAAATGAATTGCAAATTATGACATAATTTATACCTGCTGCATGCAAATCGTGGTATAATGTTTTATACCATCGATCTTCAATTATCTTTATGACCCACCTTGCACCATGTTTTCTTTCCAATTCATCCTTCACTACACGCATCAACTCATATACTGCCCCCATAGTAGGATACACTTCTGTGTCAACGATCCGTAAAACTTTGTAAAGAGGTTCAAACAGTTGGCACACATGTTCTGATTGAGTCCAGAAAGCATAATCAAGCACTATACTTTCCACCATACGACCTGTATTTGAGCGGCTGAAATTGTGGTTGGCCCAATCGTCACTAGTGAATAGTTGCTTCAACCCTGCTTTCTTCTTCAGTAGGCTGTTTAATGCAATATAGTTGGTGGCGAATCGAGTGGTAGCTGGATGAATGATTTCTCCTTTGCAAAATTCACGCATCTTTGCCAATAACCAACCGTGATTGTAAATATAATTTGTGATCGTTCTAGCTCTTTTGACCACAGTAGCAACATTCTCTCTCTTCCCCATTGCCTCAAACATGAGATCAATACAATGTGCTGCACATGATGTCCAAAATACATTATGATGCTTCATTAACTTTTTTCCAGCTTTGACCAATGCAGAACCGTTGTCGGTCACGACTTGGACAACATTATGCTCTCCCACCTCCATGATTACATCCCACAATAATTTGTAAATATACTTGTAGTTCTTTATATGGTCTGAAGCATCAACAGACTTCAAAAAAATTGTCTTTCCCTTGGAGTATACCATGAAGTTTATGATAGACAATCTGGTCGGCCCAGTCCATCCGTCACACATGATTGTGCAACCATTAGTTTCCCACTTTGACCTCAACTTGTTAACATACTCGCCAATGTCTTTATACTCCATATCCAAATATTTGTTTCTTATCTCATAGGGAGTGGGAGGTTGTACTCCAACACCGGCCTGTTGACATCCCACTACCATATTTTTGAAATGATGTGATGATGCTTTCTCAGCAGGGACATTTTCATAAATAAAGAACTTGCTAATTAGACGCCTCATTCCCTCCTTCACATTACCTCCCTTGAAATAACTCCAAACACTCTTTTGACGTGCGTTAGATGACTTATATAAACTTGGGGCTATTGGTGGTGTTGGTTGTGATTCTCTAAGACTGCCTCCCCGTCTCATTTGTGCACCACCACTTGTCCCGGAACCTTGTCCCCTATTAGGAATTTTATGAAGGTGTTCTCTTTCCTATGCTGACTGTTTGGAGGCACGTAATGCTTGTTTCAAACTGCGTCGTTCTTCAGGTCCCATGTCATCATCACATTCGTCCTCATCGTCATCATCATCACTGTCAACCGCTTGCCCAATGACTTCTCCTCGTAGCCCAGCTCGAATATTTTCCATTCCATGTGTTATATTTTCCTTCTGCTGTTTTTTATTTTTTAATAATGTGCTGATGAATGCCTTCACTTCTGGGGAGACATTATCGCATCGTTGGACATTTTTTGCTGGATCTAATCCACTAAGATGGTACTTTAGTCGTGTCACTCCGCCACTCTTCATTACCCTACCACAATATTTGCAAATTGTGCCATGTTTGTTTCCGTCTATTGGGTCTCCATGTTCCCAAGCTGGATCACGTTTAGTAACTCCACTTGACATCTTAAATGTACCTATATTTATTTTTCATGAAAATTAGACAATTATTTTTTGATAAAATAAGAGAACCTAAATAATAAAGTTATTCTACAGAAGAATTAAATACGAAGTAATGAAAATGATTGTAAAAATTTAAGTAATTATACAAATAATATGGAATAATAAAACCTAATATTACTGAATAATAATCCAATTTGATAATAATCCAATTTAATGAAGAATAATCCAATTTGATAATAAAACCCAATATTAATGAATAATAATCCAATTTGATAATTAAAAAAACCTAATATTAATGAATAATAATCCAATTTGATAAAAAAATAATCCTAATATAAAACATGGTGATGAATAATAATCCAATTTGATAATAATCCAATTTAATGAATAATCCAATTTAATGAAGAATAATCAAATTTGATAAAAAAACCTAATATTAATGAATAATAATCCAATTTGATAATTAAAAAAAAACCTAATATTAATGAATAATAATCCAATTTGATAAAAAAATAATCCTAATATAAAACATGGTGATGAATAATAATACAATTTGATAATAATCCAATTTAATGAAGAATAATCAAATTTGATAATAAAACCTAATATTAATGAATAATAATTCAATTTGATAATAAAAAAAACCTATTATTAATGAATAATAATCCAATTTGATAATAAAACCTAATATTAATAAAATAATAAATAACATTAAACATATTAAAATTATCCTAGGGAATAATTATACAACATTACTTAATTACTTAAAAAAATTAACATGCAAGTATTAATTACTTAAAAAAATTAACATACGAGTCCACACAAATTTATCTGTTGTTGTATAAATTACAATAATATAAATTTAAGTTTGTAAACTTACCTTAAATATGGAACCGTTTGTGTTCAAGCTTTGGAATGGATCTGGAATAGCTTTGAAAATGGTAAGGGAAATAAAACAATAAATAACATTAAACATATTAAAATTATCCTAGGGAATAATTATACAACATTACTTAATTACTTAAAAAAATTAACATGTAATTGTTAACATTACTTAATTACTTACAAAAATTAACATGCAAGTATTATTACTTAAAAAAATTAACATACGAGTCCATACAAATTTATTTGTTGTTGTATAAATTACAATAATATAAATTTAAGTTTGTAAACTTACCTTAAATATGGAACCGTTTGTTTTCAAGCTTTGGAATGGATCTGGAATAGCTTTGAAAATGGTAAGGGAAGAAGAAGAAACGAAAATGCTGAATGCCTCTGATACTATCACTCCACCTCTGATAAGGCGTGCCGCATGAAAGAATATAATAGACAATGACACACTGTTCTGCATGTGAAAGAATATCACGGACTCACGCACACGGACACGGTTTCATTATAAAAGCAGTATTATTTGATGTCCATGGTCTGAAACTGCAAAAAGTTATGGACATATTGTAAAATCAGTCAGGCATCTCAGATGAGATGACCCAACCACATCAAAGGGCCACATAAATTTTTTGCAAGTATTGCTAGAATCTAAAACCAAAAAGTAAGAATATTATTGGTGTTACAGCTTTACAGGTTACGAATGCATTATATAATATTTATGTCTATATACACAGGTCCACAGTCACCTCACACGACACCACACACACACACCGACATGACACCACACACGCACACAACCCACGCACACTCACCTCTCACACGCATACGGTCTTCTCTCAGACTCTCTCGAACCTTCTCCCTTCTCTTCTCTGAGTCCCTTCTCCCCCTTCTCCGTTCTCCGCCACACAACCAACAACAAACACAGATCTCCCAATCCCACCCACGTACGTCTCTCGATCCTTCTCCCCCACACACACACTCACGCACAGAGACCCAAGGTCTCTCGATCCTTCTCCCACTCCCACACACACGCACAGAGACCCACATCGTCGCCGCCGCCGTCGTCTTTCGTTCTAGCTCTCTGCGCCGATGGTCCAAGACCCACATACACACATGCACACCCATCATCATCACCATCGTCTTTCTCCCACTCCCACACACACGCACAGAGACCCACATCGGCAGATCGGCTTCTGCTTCTCCCTCGTCGCCGCCGCCGTCGTCTCTCTCCTTTCTCTCTGCGCCGATGGTCCAAGACCCACATACACACATGCACACCCATCATCATCAGCATCGTCTTTCTCCCTCTCCTTCTCATCTCTGCAACTAGGCGAACTCCGGCGAGGCCGTGCGTGTCGACTCAATTTCCGAACACCTCCGATGGTTTCACGGCAAATTTCATTTATACAAATGTTCATCTCGTCTTGTTTTTCATTTTCATACCTAGATCGGAGTCTAGGGTCCTGTTTTACAGTCGGCCAGAGCTTCTACAGCTCCGGCGTTCTTCTCCGAGAAGTCAGCCACCGATATTATCGATAATATCGATAATATCGCGATATTATCCCGAAAACCAGTTGGATATAGAAAAAAAAATCGGTACTCCTCAAAACCGATAATATCGACGATATACGCCGATATTATCGGCATTTCGGACCATGATTAGAAATGAGGATATCCGAGGTAAAGTAAGAGTAGCCGAAATTGAAGGAAAGAGGAGAGAAACTCGGTTACGGTGGTTTGGACATGTGCAAAGAAGGCCTACTGACGCTCCGGTTCGAAGATGTGACTACGGGACAGAGGTTCAGGGCCGAAGGGGTAGAGGAAGACCTAGGAAAACTTTGGAAGAGACCCTAAGAAAAGACTTAGAGTACTTGGATTTGACGGAGGACATGACACAAAACCGAGCGCAATGACGTTCTAGGATTCATATAGCCGACCCCACTTAGTGGGAAAAGGCTTTGTTGTTGTTGTTGTCACAGATACCTTGTAGAACAACAATGAGAGGGAGCTTCCCCCTCAATGGCACATACTTTCAAGTTAACAAGGCAAGTCTTCTTCAAACAAATTTCCTTTGACTTTATCCACTGTGTCTAGTTGGGACTAAGTTAATAGCAGTCCAGAAATTACACCTTATCCGCATTAGAGGCACTCCTCCAACCCAATAGGTCAAAAAGAGTGCTATCTGCCTATTCTCATTTATAAACAAAACTCTATCACGATGCAGATGTTCGCAGATCATGAATCCAGTCATAACCCAATTGATGTTCCAAGGGGGTGGATATGGAATTTGCCAAGACGGACCGTATACTTTGGAACTTCGGTATCAACAATTTTCAAAGGTAATGAAATTGAGATACCACGGTTACTTTACAAAGATCCGAAATAGAAAGGTAAAGTTACTCACAATGAAATACCTACTACCAGGTCTATCAACAGAGGGAATTCAATACTGCTTTTGGAGAGGTATGTGATATGCTGATTTCAGTTCTTCATATTAGTTTGAGGATAACGATTTAGGAACATAAGACACCGACTTCAGCTCTTTATATTCTTTTGAGGATAACTATTTAGGAACATAGTACATAAATGAGAAGATAACACAAGATCACGAAATTAAATTCCGACACAACCTACTTGGATGTTTGCAACTATATCTTGTGTAAAAACTTAATCTAGTCGATAGGATATTAGAATATCCTAGAGTAAGTCAATCAAAAGCCAATTGTATTTGATCATTTTAGTGACTACATGTCGGCATAAGATTATACTGTTTAAGCACCTGTAAGGTTCAGACATGGATAACGAGGTTGTTAATTCACACAACTCTAAAGCAGTTCTGAAGGTGGGTGTGACTTGAAAAAAAGAAAAGCATTCTATTGCAGAATTGATGTCTTTACATTTAGAAGTCAACTGACGAGATGGCAAACAAGTTTCCTTGTAGACTGATTGATTTATTTGCAGGATATGTTTGTATGAGGGGATTCGAAAGGAAAACAAGAGCACCACGGCCCTTAATGGCCAGATTGCACTTCCCAGCGAGTAAGATGACCAAGACAAAAAATGAAGAGAAGAAATAAAACTGACAATGATGGCGCAGAGAAGATTATTCATCAGATATACAGAAGACTACTGACTCTGAGAAGAACAATGACTAACAAATTCTATCAAATTTAATTATTCTTCCTCTAGCATGAGATACACACATTATATGATGGGCGGGCAGCGGAAAGCCAGCACCATTCAGGAAATGTGAGGTCTCGTGACGAGTTGATTGTATTCTGTACAGAATAGTTCAATAAATTCCGAGAAAGGAGTAATCCATTCAATAACTTCCCAGAAGGTCCAAAACATTCATAACGTTTTCTGTTTTTTTTTGCCCCCCCCACCATAAGAGGTGAGAAATCAAATCGTTTAACAAGTAACATTGTAAATGAAGCTTACCTGCAATAATTGGTTGCTGATGAAAAATAAACCCTTCAAGCTTCTACATTATTGACAAGAGAGCATCTGGAGAAGATGTCAAAACACAAATCAACAGAACATATCTAAATAAGGGGGACTGACAACCATACTCTCCTGTATTTAATACAATCACCATCTTACGGTTAGATTTTATGTGAACAAACATTCTGTCACAAAGATCCAACTACCAAAAAGCAAGACAATGACAATAGAAGAGAGGTGATGCAATCGTCTACAACACATAGCAAACACATTTTCTATTTTCATTTTGTTTATGCTAATACAGAACCGAAACAGATAAGATGTTACCTTCCACTCCAAGAATAATCGTTCTACGATTTAACATTCAGAGACCTGAGTAAAGCACAATAATGTACCGTAAGATCATATTAACGAGCTAGATGTACGCTATGACTCCAAATTTTAAGAATAATTTCTGTTAAATCATAAATTTCGAGGATAATTTCTGGCATTACTGAAAGAATGTGCACAAATATCTCTACAATACAAATTTCGAGAATATTAAATCATAAATTGAAGTGCCCATCACAATTCATACCACCATTTCCTTTTAACATTCCTCTGTTTTCTCGCCAACCAAAAACCAAATAGAAAGAGAAAAAAAAAACAGAGTGAATAGAAAGCTAGGGTTTGAGAGAATGAACCCACTGGGCGAGTTCAGAGACGGCATTGAAGCTGCGGAAATCGGAAGAGAGATGGAGTTGTATTGAAATTGCGGGATCCCGATCCAGTTTAGGTTTAAGTGAACTGGGAAGAGCTTCTAACTGAAATATTGCCGCCCTTTGCTCTTTCCCACCACAAATGGAAACTTTGGCGCGCGCACGGGTGGGATTTTTAGCTTATGGCAACACGTGGAGGAATACAATTTAACGGCCCAAGTAAATGAAACTTTTTTGAAGAGCAAGTAAATAAAAATAATTTCCTGGATATAACCGGTGTATTATTAATTACAATACTATTATTTATTTTTTCTTAAAAACCTCCAAAATCGATAGACATGATGCTCAAGAGCAGATGAGAAAAAGTGAATTCTAGCATGAAGTTTTTGTTGTCTATTCTATCTCATGATATTTTTTTAGCATTTTACTATCGCTTAGGCTAAACAATGAACTAAAAATAGCTTTCAAGTTTTAAGGTTATTTTTTTCAAATTTCATAAGGTGATAGTTCGTATTTTCTCTAAACTCTAACTTCTGTTATTTTGAAAACATAATTAGTTATCAATTATAATCCAATCATAGGTACCAAATAAGGCTTTTGTTAACAACTTAACTTTAATCCCCATGTGAATAGTGGAATAAAGTAATGATACGGGTAATTAATTTCATTTTGCTAGCTCCGTGGTTTTAGCTTCCACTGCACCTAAATTGTCTTGGCTTACCTGGCTTTTGCTTTTCAAAACAGTGTGCATGCCGGCTTATAAGTCAATTTTTCTATCATGATGTGTGATTTTATTTTTCCTTAACATTTTGTGTTTTGGTGTTTCAAAACTTGTTTTCAAGTTTTTATATTTTAGGCTTTGTTTTAGAGGGGTTAGGTTATATGTATGAGAATGTGAAGATAAAAGAGTTTCAACTTGGTGAAAGGAAAAAGGCTTAATTAAAATTAGATGCCTCTGTAGACATCGAAATTTCGGTAAATAAATGTTGACCGATAAATCAAAGTGTCAACGCTCATGTATTGCATAAATTTTACACGTAGCATGTGACTCAACGAAAATTGAAATGAGTTGGAAAAGTCATCAAATAAGACACGTGTCAACACCTGGCAGAAACGACTTATTTCATCTGGGATATTATATTCAAAATTAGGTCTTGGAAAATTCTATAAATACAAGCCCATTTCATTCATTTAGGAAACCAAAAATCATTAGGCAAAACTCTTGAAGCTCTGAAGCTCTGAAACTCTGAAGCTCTCAAGCATCCAGGTTCCCGAAGAATCAAGAAAGCGTTCTTCGTTCATCGTTCATCCTAAGATCAAGCCCCAACGGCCCTTTGGATCAACAATCATCCACCAATTCAAGATCAAGCCCCGACGGCCCTTGAAGAAAGTGTTCTTCGTTCTTCGTTCTTCGTTCATTGTTCTTCCAAGATCAAGCCCCGACGGCCCTTGGATCAACCATCCACCAATTCAAGATCAAGCCCCGACGGCCCTTGAAGAAAGCACCATCGTTCATCATCCGTTCATCCAAGATCAAGCCCCAACGGCCCTTTGGATCAACAACGTCGACAAATCCACACATCCAACCGTTCTTCAAGATCAAGCCCAAAAGCCTTTGAAGATCCGTTCATCACTGTTCTTCAAGATCAAGCCCAAAAGCCCTTGGAGATCCGTTCATCACTGTTCTTCAAAGATCAAGCCCAAAAGCCCCTTTGAAGATCCGCTCAAATCCACCTTCAAGATCAAGTCCACGGCCCTTGAAGAACGTTCATCCTTAGGTCAAGCCCAACGGCCCTTTGGATCAATCATACATCCACAAATACACACTTTACGGAGATCGAATCAGAGGATCAAAATAGAGAGAGATTGTAACCCAAAATCATCAAAAATACAAATATTTGTTTGTGCACGTTGTTCTTGTCTCTTTCGTTTCAGGAATTTTCCGTGTTCACAAATTGGCACGCCCAGTGGGACAATCTCTGCCTCTCATCTCTTTCTCCGTTCAAGAAATTCAAGAGCACTTCCAAAATTAATGGCATCAAGGAAGGCTCAAACTGTTCCCGCAACCGGCGCAAAGAACAAAAGCGTCCTCGTCGCAACTGGTGTCACTTTGGGCATCACGACTCGAAGCATGGCAAGAGCTACTTCTGCCGCCTCTTTCACCTCTGCATCAACTCTGCCAAGGGAACAAAAGCGCCCAAGGCACGAGCCTTTGATCACCTTAGCCTCACTAAGGGCACCAAGGGGGGAAAGCCCAAGGAAATACTCTGAATCCATGCTCTCCGATGCCGATTCAAGCGACAGTTCAGCCATGCAAGTCATGACCATTGGAGCAACTTCAATCGATGAGCAGCTGGCTCAAATGAATGAAGCAATCGCAAGGCTAACCCGAACTGTGGAAGAAAAAGACTTGCAAATTGCAGCACTAGTCAACCGATTGGAGGCGCAGGACGACGATAAACCCGACCCAGAGGATGATCCACTAAAGGGAGGAGCTGGCGGAGACGAAGAACCCCCGGTGAAGAAAATCGATGGGAAGCCGGAGCCAGACCAAGCAGCGGCACTCATGGGATCTCTTTCTATCCAGCAGTTGCAGGAGATGATCACCAACACCATCAAGGCACAATACGAAGGGAGCTCAAATACCTCCGGGTTGTACTCAAAGCCGTATTCAAAGAAGATCGATGCCTTAAGGATGCCGAGGGGTTATCAACCACCAAAGTTCATGCAATTTGATGGAAAGGGAAACCCGAAACAGTACGTTGCCCACTTCGTTGAAACTTGCAACAACGCAGGAACCGAAAGGGATTACCTCGCCAAGCAGTTTGTGCGCTCGCTGAAAGGAAACGCCTTTGAGTGGTACACGGATCTGGAGCCTGAGTCCATCAACAGTTGGGAGCAATTGGAGCGGGAATTCCTCAATCGCTTCTACAGCACCCGCCGCACTGTGAGCATGCTAGAGCTAACAAGCACAAAGCAGTGGAAGGACGAGCCAGTCATGGACTACATCAACCGATGGCGTAATCTAAGCCTCAACTGTAAGGACAGACTCTCCGAGATTTCTTCAATCGAGATGTGCATCCAAGGCATGCAATGGGGTTTGCAATACATCCTTCAAGGCATTAAACCGCGGACCTTCGAGGAATTGGCTACTCGCGCCCATGACATGGAGTTGAGCATCGCCCATCATGGGAAGAAAGAACCGATCGCCGACTACAAGAACGACAAAGTTCTTGGGACAAAGGTGGAAAAGGCCGCATGGAAACCCACCAAGGAAGCGATGACGGTCAACACAGCTCCCGTCAAAATATCCACACGAGGCAAGGCGATTCAAACCGAAGCTTTTCGTGATCAAGAGATGCGTAGACGCACTTTGAAGGAGCTTGAGGAGAAGATTTATCCATTCCCCGACTCTGATGTGGTTGCCATGTTAGATGACCTGTTGGACAAGAAGGTGATCAGTTTGCCTGAGTGCAGACGGCCGGAAGAGATGAATCGTACTGACAGTCCAAGATACTGTAAATTCCACCGCTTCATCAGTCATCCGACAGAAAAGTGCTTCGTGCTGAAAGATCTCATCATGAAGCTGGCTCAGAAAGGAATCATCGAGCTAGATCTTGACGATGTGGTGAAGTCAAACTATACCACCTTCACTTCTGGCTCTTCCGACTCAAAGTTTTCACCTCAACCGCTGGGGGCATCCTCCAAGACAAGCAAAGTTGAAGGATGGACTCAAGTCACTCCGAAGAAATTGCACAAGAAGCATACGTCTCCTCCACAAGTCCGCCAATCGGAAAGGGGGCAAAACAGCTCTTGTCAACCTTCAAAGCAACGTGAACGTGTTGAAGATGATGAAATTTCGACGTATAGATCGTCCATCCCCATCACGATGCGTGATTTCTTGCTCGAAGACTTCTTCAATCACTCGATCAAGGCTCCTTGCTATGAAGATTGTAAGGAACGCCTCTCCAAAATTGCTTGACAAATTCACCAAAAGCTCCTTGTCGGTAAGAGCCTAAACTGCAAGACACAATGCTCCTTGTTCGCACGAGCCTAAACTGCACGAACCAAAGCTCCTGGCCCGCAAGAGCATAAACTGTGTACGGCAAAATCATCATCAAAATCATTGTTAAATTCATCACTCATTTGAACTACGTTTCGACTTGATCCCTTCTTTGGAGGGGTACGTAGGCAGCTCGAATGTTCAATTTTTCGAGTTCAGTCACATCAAAATCAAAAGAATAAATGTTTTATTAAAGAAGGTCAATTTCATTACAAATTTATTTTGTTAAGAAAATTTTGTACAAAATTAAACTACAGTTTCTTCGAAAAAAAAAAAAAAAAAAAAAAAAAAAAAAATCATTCTGAAACCACATCAGCCCACAGTAACACTCCGCAACCGTCCGATTCTTGGGCTTGGAGAAAGTGTGGCCCAAAATCCATCAAAGGCTCACCTTATCCCAGAGAGGTATTACAGGTGCTGTAGCCCAAATCCAAGCTCAGGCATGTTCTCTCTCAATCCACTCCCTTGCTCAACCAACAGCAGTAGAAGGCAGACCACAGGCATCGAGACGCGGCGGCGACATTACTAGGTACTTGCCGGAGGAGCTCGGGCTGCTCACGGATCTCGCATAGTTCCACATCGACTCCAACAGGTTCTGTGGAACTGTTCCCCACAAGTTCAATCGCCTCAAGCCGCTGTTCGAGCGCGATTTGAGCAACAATTGTTTTGCTGAAAAAAAAATTCCCTCGAGTGTTTCTCCAACTGCCGAAGCTCAAATTCTTGGATCTAAGGTTCAACGAGTTCGAAGGGATAGTGATGAAGGAGCTGTTCGACAAGGATTTGGACGTTCTGCTTCAATCTGCCCGATAACTTTGTAAATTCCACCGTCTACAAGGTCATCCACCACCCCACGGGATCGAAACCCTCCGCCAGATCTGCCGCGAGATCGAAATCCTGCGCAACGTCGATAAACCCAACGTCGTCAAGTGCCACGACTTGTTCGACCACAACGGCGAGATCCAGGTCCTGCTCGAGTACATGGACGGCGGGTCGCTGGAGGGCCAGCACATCGGGAACGAGAAGGCCCTCTCCAATTTGGCCAGGCAAATCCTCAGCGGCCTCGTCTATCTCCACCGGCGGAAGATCGTCCACCGCGATATCTAACCCCCAAATCTAACCCCACCGCTGTAATTACATATTTAATTGCATCGCCTTCCTGCAATTTGCAGTAATTTATCGCCGGAAATTAATTCTGTTTGAAATGGAGCTGGAGCAGCACCGCCCTACCATGACCTTTGACGAGATCTCCATGGAGCGCAGCAAGAGCTTCGTCAAGGCCCTACAGGAACTCAAGAACTTGAGGCCTCAGCTTTATTCTGCTGCGGAAAACTGCGAAAAGTCCTATCTTCATAGTGAACAGAAACAAATGCAAACCTCAGATGTCTCAACCATGGATCTGAAAGTTACTTGCCTAAATCAGAAACTTCTTGCATGCAAAACATACATGGATAAAGAAGGGTCCAGGCAGCAGCAGCACAATAACGGAGATGTATTGGTGATATCACAGCCGTTGGTTAAGGTGTTGCAGTTGATACATGCGCAAGAGCATGGCTCGTTGTTCGAGCGACGGCTTCCGGCCCAGGAAAGCGATAAGTACAAGAGCATTGTCCAGCAGCATGTAGACCTGGAAACTATACAAACAAAGCTCCGCAAGGACGCGTACTCATCCTGCTCTCTCTCATTCTACCGAGACCTGCTCCTCCTCTTCAACAATGCCGTCGTCTTCTTCCCCAAAATCCTCCCTCGAGTCAATGACTGCTCACCAACTCCGCCGCCTCGTCTTGAATGAAACGAAGAAGAAGAATCTCATCACTCGGCCCAACCCGACTCCCTCATCGAGGCCTACTCCGGGATCCGTAAGAATTTCACCTACTTCCGCGTCAACTCGTCAGCGAAACACTCTGTGCTAGAGCTTCAAAAAGCTTGGCTGGGTTCAAAAGTAAGATGGGTCACTGGTGGGCATGTCTCATCGTTCATTCTCCACAACAGTGAGTCCCGCATGGTTATTGTTGACGGACTTGACAGATTGCCATGGAAGGAATCTCCATTGTGACATTGGCAACACAAGTGAAGAAGACCCTACACTTATTCTGATGTGCAACTATTCGAAAATTGCTGGCCAAATCTGCAGTTGTCGCCATTACTTGCAGCTTGGGAGAGGAGCACCGCACAAGCATCGGTTATGGAAATAAGAATACTCGTCGAAGCGCTGCAACTTTCCGCTCACCAGAATCTGACCACACAGCTTGTCGTAGCTCACGTTCAAGAACTAGAAATTCAGCTGGGTAGACTCCACTGGGATACTCCCGTAGATCTTATTGTGGTTGATATCCAGCGAGGTCAAGCTTGTCGGAAACTCCACCTTTGACAGATTAAATTCCAGCCAGTTCCTGGACAGATCCACAATCTGCGTTGTCTTGTTCAGCCCAAATATCACTGACGCGTCACCTTCGAGCTTGTTCCGTGATAAGTCTATGCTGCCCATCCAACTTCCTCCATGCTACCCCCTCGTCTTCATCTCTCGAGTCACGGCGGAACACTGCAAACAAGCTCCTTCTTCCTCCGCGACGGCAAGCAGGCTATGCAACGGGTCTGCAGTGGCTGTGCTCGGTGGTAGTGCAACGGGTGTACAGTAGCTGTGCTCAGTGGTTGTGCTCAGTGGCAGTGCAACGGGTGTGCAATAGCTGTGCTCAGTGGTTGTGCTCAGTGACAATAGTGGTGGAGCGTCTTCCTCTGCACCTCCGCCATGGCCGCTGCCTTTGAATGAGATTGACAAAAACAAAGTTTGTCAATACACACCCAAAGACCTCCTCCGTCTCCTGCCTCGCAGCTGCCAACAACTTCAAAGACCGCTGTCAAACGACTAGCCGGCCGAGAAGCGCTTCCTCAAACTCCAACTCTCCGTCCGTCTTCGTCCGTCTTCGTCCGCTCCCTGCAAATTCCTCTACCCACCACCCAAATTTATACAAAAAGAAATACAATTAAAAAAAAAAAAAAAAAAAAAAGGGGTGGTGGTGCATCTGGCACCACGTGAAAAAAGAGGAATGGTGGATCAAAGATAGGGTATAGTCCCATGGCAGATCAAAAGTTTCTGGTGGTGCATGGGCACCATGTGCAGAAAGAAAAAAAAAAAAACAAAATGTAAAAAATAATAAAATAATAAAATAATAAAAAATAACAAAAAAAAAAAAAAAAAAAAAAACACAAATGCATAGAGAGAAATAGAAGGTCCATTTTATTTATTTTTCTATGAATTTTACATAAATTTGCATTATACATAAATTAAAAAAAAAAAAAAATCAAATCAAATCAAATTTACAAGAGGGGATATTCAAGGACGATCAGGTGGCGCCTCACAACTCGGTAGAGCTCCAGGAAGAGAAGGCGCCAGAGGTTGACTGTTTGAAGCCTCAGCAGTCGGTACAGCCCCAGAAGACGAAGGTAAATGCTGCTGGAACAAACCCACAAACCTCTGATGATCAAGTAAAATCTGACCATCAGATTCCTGCATCTGGTCAATCTTCCTCTTCATGTTTGTCGCATAGCTATGTGCGAGCTTATGCAACTGTTTATTCTCCTGCTTGAGCCCTCTAATCTCCTGTTTGAGACTCATCACTTCAGCCGCCAATGATTCAACTTGACGGGTTCGAGCAAATAGTCGTTGGGCCATATTAGACACAGAACCCGCACACTGCACACTGAGAGCCAGAGAATCCTTAACAACCAACTCATCAGACCGTTTGGAAAGTAGTCTGTTATCTCTGGGAGTGACAAGGTTTCGGGCCACCACCGCAGCGGTCATATCATTTTTCACCACCGAATCCCCAACGGTAAGAGGACCAGTAGGGGATATGAAGGATGGGCGCCATATGTTGTCTGGAGAAGGCGGGACTGCCTCTTCACCAAGGTTCAAATCAAAACGACGGTCGGAGGGTCCGGACATTTTCAAAGTATTGAAGAAAGAAGAGGTCGGACGAATCAAGATCTTAGAAGTGCAAGAATGGAGTTTTCACAAGTAAAATTCAAGTGTGCTTTGAAACGAACAGCGTGCCTCTATAAAAAACAAGCACTCGACGGGATTTCAGAGATCGAAGAGGCGAGCTCAGAATTCGAAGAGGCCATTCAAAAATCGAAGAGGCAAGCTCAGAAATCGGAGAAGCATCTTGCTTTTCCAGACGCGTCGGCACCCGTCACACGCAAACTCAGCTTTGCGAAAATCACGGGCAATTTGTCGAAGCGCCGATCCCAGATATCGAAGAGGCGCCAGTCTTTTTCAGCCACGTCAGCACCCATCACATGCAAACTCAGCTTTGCGGAAATCATGCGTCATCACCTGTCATATGCACACTCAACTTTACGCAAATCACGGGCAATTTGTCGAAGATTTTCGGTGAAGGAGAAAGCACGTGAAGTTTACTGTTCAATCACGCGTTAGTTGCCGACACGAGTGAAAGAATAGTACCCCTACAGGTATTAAGGGACCTCCTATAAACTGTCCACCTTCACCTTCCATAGCAAGGCAGACATGCAGAGCCTTTCTTCATCTCAAAAAATGCTTTCCCAACGAAACCTCTCGAGTCATTCAGTGTTCCTTATTCCTTGGGGTACCTCTGCAAGCCAATGGCTCCAAAGCAAAAGTATCTCATATCACCAGGGTAGAAAGCAAGAGTATCTCATATCATGCGTTCTCCCTGTCCTTTCCTTTGTCCTTGTTCTTACCTACAAAGACAAGGATAAAGAAAACAATATGTCGGAACCTCCACTCAAACGCGGGTAAGGAATCGACTGCTTGGAACCCTTCCCTAATTGCCTACCTAGCACTGCTCTCGAGTACTCGTTTCCCACTATTGCTGTACTTCCAAAGAAGCTGCCACATCTGCCTGGAGAACAGATAAGGCAAGTGAAAATGATACCTTGCAGCATGTGGAGACAAGGTGCAGAAGGAACCAGCAGAGAAAAATGCGGTCTGCACAGTCAATTCCACAAAAGGAGTCCGAACTGAGGAACTCGAGAAGCTACCATATCTGCCTGAAGAAACAAGCAGAGAAGAATGCAGCATGCACAGTCAACTCGGCAGAAAGAGTCTGAGATGAAGGACTCGTTTTGACCCTCAAATTCTTGGGTCGACTTACTAGGCGTTGTGGGCTACACGTGCCGATTCACCACCTTTGAATCAAATCCTTAAAGACCAAGTCACCAACTGGAAGAAGAACCCATCAATCTTGAAGATCATACCGTTGACCAAACTGCTCAGGTGTGAATTGGAAAGATTGAACAAAGCAACAAGTCGTCACCTTCACCTCGTGCCTGCTTGCCATGTGTTCGGGTCAGCCTTCAAGAATCAAGCCTCAACGGCCCCTGAAGAAGCTTCCAGCCAAATTCAAAATCAAGCCTCGATGGCCCTGGAAGAAATCACAAGTCCGATTCAAGACCAAGTGTCTATCACCCTTGAATCAAAAACCTAGTTCAAGAATAAGCTGTGGAAAATCAACAATTGGAGGAATCCAGAAAATCCTCCAACCCAAGTTCAAGATCAAAGTTGTGGAAAGTCAACAAGCGCAACAAAATATGTGCCAATTCACCCACTACCAAAGCCAAATATCATCTACCACATGAAGCTCCTTGTGGTCCAATTTCAACCTTCAAGATCAAGCCTCGACGGCCCTTGAAGAAATTTCAAACAAAAGTTCAAGAACAAGCCTCAACGGCCCTTGAAGAAATCTCAAGCCCAATTCAAGATCAAGCCTCAACGGCCCTTCAAGAAATCTCCAGCCCAATTCAAGATCAAGCCTCGACGACCCTTGGATCGACATCTACAGTAAGGGACTTCAAAACGCATCTCCTACACGTGACAATCACATGTATATGACGTGCTTTGAAGTGGGGGCATTTGTAGACATCGAAATTTCGGTAAATAAATGTTGACCGATAAATCAAAGTGTCAACGCTCATGTATTGCATAAATTTTACACGTAGCATGTGACTCAACGAAAATTGAAATGAGTTGGAAAAGTCATCAAATAAGACACGTGTCAACACCTGGCAGAAACGACTTATTTCATCTGGGATATTATATTCAAAATTAGGTCTTGGAAAATTCTATAAATACAAGCCCATTTCATTCATTTAGGAAACCAAAAATCATTAGGCAAAACTCTTGAAGCTCTGAAGCTCTGAAACTCCGAAGCTCTCAAGCATCCAGGTTCCCGAAGAATCAAGAAAGCGTTCTTCGTTCATCGTTCATCCTAAGATCAAGCCCCAACGGCCCTTTGGATCAACAATCATCCACCAATTCAAGATCAAGCCCCGACGGCCCTTGAAGAAAGTGTTCTTCGTTCTTCGTTCTTCATTCATTGTTCTTCCAAGATCAAGCCCCGACGGCCCTTGGATCAACCATCCACCAATTCAAGATCAAGCCCCGACGACCCTTGAAGAAAGCACCATCGTTCATCATCCGTTCATCCAAGATCAAGCCCCAACGGCCCTTTGGATCAACAACGTCGACAAATCCACACATCCAACCGTTCTTCAAGATCAAGCCCAAAAGCCTTTGAAGATCCGTTCATCACTGTTCTTCAAGATCAAGCCCAAAAGCCCTTGGAGATCCGTTCATCACTGTTCTTCAAAGATCAAGCCCAAAAGCCCCTTTGAAGATCCGCTCAAATCCACCTTCAAGATCAAGTCCACGGCCCTTGAAGAACGTTCATCCTTAGGTCAAGCCCAACGGCCCTTTGGATCAATCATACATCCACAAATACACACTTTACGGAGATCGAATCAGAGGATCAAAATAGAGAGAGATTGTAACCCAAAATCATCAAAAATACAAATATTTGTTTGTGCACGTTGTTCTTGTCTCTTTCGTTTCAGGAATTTTCCGTGTTCACAGCCTCATTTTATATTTTTCTAAATTAAATATGTGTTACTTTTCAACTTTTGATTAAAGTGCTTTTACTTTTAATTAAACTTTATATTCCAGGTATATTCTTAATTTAAGTATTTTATAAATTCTTTTAAATCCATTTCTATGTAAAAAAAATGTACTCAATAATATTCATTAATTTATTGCTATTTTTATGGAATCTCATCCCTTCCTCAATTTAAGGATTCAATTATATCTATTGGGGTTCAAGATTAATTGGAAGAAATATAGTTTTTCCAAGTTCCAACTCAACATTTTATATAGATTATAAAAAAACAAGAGTTCGTTTATAATTAAAATTGAGATGTAGACTAGACTGCCTAATTTCATGCAACTGAAAATAAATTTGAATTTTTTAACAACTACTTATAGTAGAAACGTGAACTAAGAGTTTTGACATTTTTATTTTTATTTAAAATGAGTCCTTATTCCAATAATTAATTATTAAGAGTTGACAAAATATTTTTTAGTGCAATGTTTTAATGTGAAAAGTTATCTTTTTTTTGGGTTACACAACTTACACATAACGTACCATAAATTTTGTACGTACCAAAATAAAGATAATACAACGTACTAATAACTTGGTATGTACTAAATAAAGAATTGCATAACGTACCAAAAACAATATTTTATAACATACCAAAATACTAATACGTACCCAGATTAAATTTATATAACGTACCAAATGATTGGTACGTTATATTTAATATATATGTTTGGTACATTATATTTAATATATGTGCATGTTATATTTCATAATTGTATGTTAATAGGATGTTTATGTGTTTTTAGAATTTAAAACAACAAATTATTTGAATAAGAAAAATTCATTTTGAACGAATTATGATAAGATAAGATAGGAAGTTTGTGGTGATTTTAGAATATTTGTGATATTATTTTCTGAACTAGTTGGTTATTTTTTTTTTTTTTGAAGCAAACTAGTTGGTTAATTAAATACAATAAAAATCATAATTTTTAATTAAAAATTAGTAGAAGAATGTTTGATCAAAAGTTTAAAAGTTATAGATGTTTGATAAAAAAAAATCAAACTTGAGGTATCTATAACAAAATGCCCCAAGAAAAATTCATGTAAGAGCTTATAAGACGTTGGGCTACTTTCATATTGTCAATTGGTTTTATAGTGGAATCTCAACTTTCATGGTATCAGATAAAGTTGGCCCACGTGTGTGCTTGGCCCATATGTAAAACCTAACAGCCACATGTGTTACATGTCATCCAATTTATGTTGGTCACATGTTCACATCCAATTTATGTTGGCCACGTGTTCTCTTTCCACAGTCAAAACGTGTACTGCAAATTTGTTATTGTCCCTATATTATATACAGCATATGGACCTGTTTTCTTTATAAGTCCATATATATAGGCTGTTCTAAATTTCTCGTCTACAGATTACCATGTTGTTGCCAGCTCTAGCTGGATTAGGCTGTTCCAAATTTCCAATGACAAGTGAATTAATTAAGTATACGTGCGGCGGGATCATGAGAAACATTCGGCAAGTTTTTTAAGGATTTTTTTTTTATTTTTGGACGAATGACAAGCAAATTCATTGAATGAGAAAGGCTTATTACAAATACAACAAACTAGCCCAATAAAGTGGAGATAGCCAAAGCCCATTCAGCCAAAAAAAGAAAGAAAAAAACAGACATAACTATAGACATCGAAATTTCGGTTAAATAAATGTTGATCAATAATTAAAATTCTAACGTTCACCTGTCACATAAATTTTACACGTAGCATGTGACTCAACAAAGAAATCGAAAATCATCGGAAAAGTCATCAAACAGGACACGAGTCAACACCTGGCAGAAATGATTTATTTCATCTAATTATTTAAATCCAAAAATCAAGTTTTGGAATTCTATAAATAGGAAGTTAAGACATTCATTTTGAGGGAACAATTCACATCACACTAAAACCTTGAAGCTTTGAAACTCTAAAGCTCCCAAGCAAATCCCGAATGATCAAGAAAACTCTCTTCATTCTTCGTCAAATCCTCCTTTAAGATCAAGCCCCAACAGCCCTTGAAGAACTTCCACCAATTCAAGATCAAACTTCGACGGCCCTTGAAGAAAGTGTTCATCGTTCATCATCTGTTCATCCTAAGATCAAGCCCTAACAACCTTTTGGATCAACAACATCAACAAATCCACACATTCATTCTTCAAGATCAAGCCCAAAAGCTCTTAAGATCCGTTCGTCCCCGTTATTCAAGATCAAGCCCAAAAGCCCTTGAAGATCCATTCATCCATCAATCTTCAAGATCAAGCCCCGAAGGCCCTTGAAGAAACTTCCCTCAACCTTCAAGATTAAGCCCCTAAGGACCTTGAAGAAACTTCCAACCGTTCATCCAAGATCAAGCTTCGACGGCCCTTAAATCAACAACACAATCCACAGATCTACACCTTACAGAGATCGAATCAAATGACCAAATTATAAAGAGATTGTAACCCCAAAATCATTAATACAAAATATTATTTTGTACACGTGTTCTTGTCTGGTCTGGTTTCATCGCAGGAAAATTCGTGTTTACAATAACAAAAACCCAAAACTGCAACCAGCAAAGGCCAACTGCTGCCGATGCCATCACTTCGCCAGTGACCACAAAGGTAATCACCCGAAGAAAACCAACTCCGTGTTGAATTCGACGAAGGAATCGCACCACAAAACAATCAGCAACAAAGAAAAACCCCCAACCAAAATTCACCAAAACTACCATACCGGAGAGGAGCCAACAGACCTGAAACACGAAAACAAGCCCCTACAAGTAGAACCAAAACCAAAACAAAAAGGAAGGGGATGTGGGCTAAAGGGGCATCTAAAATACCCTCGCTTTGGGTAAAACCACAACATGATTGTCCCCGAATTTCCGGCATCCTGGTCGGGTACAAAGACATGAACTGAGGGCTGAGATATGCAGACCAAACTACGTGCGTCGTTGTTGGCTTTGAACAGAGGTTGTGGGAGGGATGGCAAGTGGGAAGAGGAAGGAAATGAACAAGATGGAAGATGATGAGTGTTTGCGATTGAGGGGCGAGGGTTGAAAGCTGGGGACTAGATTTGTCAAGACATAAAAGACGTTAACAAACACCGAAATATAGCGAGGAATGCAGGAAAATAGCAAAGGACACAGGAAAACTACGAAGTGCACGAGCATAATAAAAAGAAAAGAAAATAGAAGAGGGGAAAGGGGTTGCTGACCCAAGAAAGGAGTCTGGGGCGCTCAGGACTAGTGTTGACTTACATTGTGCGAGAGAGAAAAAGGGGAGAGCAGCTAGGGTTTGTTTTTCAAGTTGAGACATATTTTTAAGGCATATTGTTTAATCATGCTTACTTGTATTTTTCACCCACAGGTAGAGAGGTCAAAATTATCATAGAATTAAAACCACACGCTATTTTAAAAATCTCCGCCTAATATCATCTAAACCCCACCATTCTACTTGACTATCACTTACCTTTTTTATAGCCTTGACCACAAACGTGTAGTCAATTTGGATTTCTCAGGATTTTAATAGATTGTTTTTCAGTGACTGATTTAAAAGGATTTTAATATATTTTATGATTCTGTAGACATCAAAATTTCGGTGAAATAAATGTTGACCAATAGTTACAATTTCAACGCTCATGTATTACATAAATTTTACACGTAGCGTGTGACTCGACGAAAAATTGAAATGAGTCAGAAAAGTCATCAAACAAGACATGTGTCAACACCTGGCAGAAACGACTTATTTCATCTGGAATATTATATTCAAAATTAGGCCTTGGAAAATTCTATAAATAGAAGCCAAATTCATTCATTTTAGGGACGAACTCATATTACACCTTGAAGCTCTGAAGCTCTGAAACTCCGAAGCTCTCAAGCATCCAGGTTCCCGAAGAATCAAGAAAGCCTTCTTCATTCTTCGTTCATCGTTCATCCAAGATTAAGCCGCGACGACCTTTGAAGAAAGTGTTCATCGTTCATCATCCGTTCATCCTAAGATCAAGCCCCAACGGCCTTTTGGATCAACAACGTCGACAAATCCACACATCCAACCGTCATTCAAGATCAAGCCCAAAAGCCCTTGAAGATCCGTTCATCAATGTTCTTCAAGATCAAGCCCAAAAGCCCCTTGAAGATCCATTCATCACCGTCATTCAAGATCAAGCCTCAACGGCCCTTAAAGAAACTTTCAACCGCTCATCCAAGATCAAGCCTCAACGGCCCTTGGATCAATCGCACATCCACAAATACACACCTTACGGAGATCGAATCAGAGGATCAAATTTGAGAGAGATTGTAACCCAAAATCATCAAATACATAATATTATTTTGTGCACGTTGTTCTTGTCTCTTTCGTTTCAGGAAAATTTCGTGTTTACAAATTTGGCACGCCCAGTGGGACCATCTCTACCTCTCATCTCTTTCTCCATTCAAGAAATTTGAGCACACTTCCAAAATCAATGGCATCAAGGAAGGCTCAAGCTGTTCCCACAACCAACGCGAAGAACAAGAGCATCCTGGCCACAAGCGGCGCCATTTCAGGCATCATAACTCGAAGCAAGGCAAGAGCTCTTGCTGCCTCCTCTTTCACCCCTACACCAACCCTGCCGAAGGAACAAGAGCACCCAAGGTACAAATCTGTGATCACCCTGGCCTCGCTAAGGGCGCCAAAGGAGGAAAGCCCGAAGAAGTACTCAGAGTCTTTATTTTTCGATGATGACTCAAGCGACAGCACAGCCATGCAAGTTATGGCTACCGGAGCAACTTCAATCGATGAGCAGCTGGCTCAGATGAATGAAGCAATTGCAAGGCTAACCTGAACTGTAGAAGAAAAAGACTTGCAAATTGCAGCACTCGTCAATCGACTGGAGGCGCAGGACAGAGAGAAACCCAACCCGAAGATTGATCATCCGAATAAGGAAGACGACGAAGAAGATGAGCCTATAGCGGAGAAAGCTGAAGAAAAGCTGAAGCTAGACCAGACAACAGCGCTCATGAGATCTCTCTCCATCAAGCAATTGCAAGAGATGATCGCCAGCACCATCAAAGCGCAGTACGAAAGGAGCTCACATGCCTCCATGTTGTACTCGAAGCCATACTCCAGGAAGATCGACGCCTTAAGGATGCCGAGGGGTTATCAACCACCGAAGTTTATGCAATTTGATGGAAAAGGAAACCCGAAGCAACATGTCGCACATTTCTTCGAAACCTGCAACAATACAGGGACGGAAGGAGATTACCTCGCCAAGCAGTTTGTGCGCTCGTTAAAAGGAAACGCCTTTGAGTGGTACACAGACCTGGAGCCCGAGTCCATCAACAACTGGGAATAGTTGGAAAGGGAATTCCTCAACCGCTTCTACAGTACCCGCCGCACTGTGAGCATGCTAGAGCTAACGAGCACGAAGCAATGGAGGGAAGAACCAGTCATGGACTACATCAACTGACAGTGTAATCTAAGCCTCGACTGTAAGGACAGGTTCTTCGAGATTTCTTCAATCGAGATGTGCATCTAGGGCATGCAATGGGGTTTACAATACATCCTTCAAGGTATCAAACCACGAACTTTGGAAGAATTAGCCACCCGTGCCCACGACATGGAACTGAGCATCGCCTACCGTGGAAAGAAGAAGCCAATCACCGATTTCAAAATGGATAAGGTGTTTACTTCAAGAGCAGACAATCATAGGAAAAAGCCCGCCAATGAAGCTTTTACGACCAATACCACCCCTATCAAGACCTCGTCCGCACCCGTCAAAATCTCCTTCAATAACACAGCAAATGAGATAAAAAGAAGTGAGCCTTCCCACACCCAAGATAGGTACAAAAACACCTTGAGGGAACTGGAGCAGAAGGTATACCCTTTTCCGGACTCCGACATGGACGCAATGCTGGACGACCTGCTGGAAAAAAAGGTGATTGAGTTGCCTGAATGCAAACGCCTCGAAGAGATGAATCACGTTAACGATCCCAAGTACTGCAAATACCATCGTATCGTGGGTCATCATGTAGGCAAGTGTTTCATCCTAAAAGAACTCATCATGAAGTTGGCACAGCAAGGGCGGATTGAGCTTGACCTAGAAGACACAGCTGTAATGCACACCACTACGATCGTGTTCGGATCCTTTGATCCCGTGCCTCTTCAAGAAATGCCCGACCATTCCTATCAATGCACAAGCTACACGGCACCTTCTACATAACCATCATTGGGGGCAAACGACCAGGATGCACCTATCAATAATGAAGAAGGGTGGACATTGGTGACCTATAAGAAGACGAGGAAGCCAAGACCACAAGCTATAAGGCCAAAGGGGGAGCAAACGAGAAAGCACCGCCGCCGCAACAATAGGAAGCCTAAAAGAAAGATAAGAGCTGCTAAGCCAACATATGTTGGGGAACCTATGGAGCAAGAGCCACGTATTCCCGTCTCCTTGCACGAATACTTCCTAGAGGACTTCTTCCAACAGTACACTATCACTGCATGTCACATGGTCGAAGTAGAAATGGAAGAACCCTCAAAAGGCAAAGCTATCACTACTGAGAGGGAAAAGACTCTTACAACTAAAGAAGGTCTGCCAACACACTTTAGCATCGAAGGAGCGCTCCGGTTGCCAAAGAAGATGCGAAAAGCACCGGCAGCGGTCTTGGCAAGTTCCGACGACCATGAGTGCAAAAAAGCAAGAACAAAAGCTTGAAGCTTCGACCACATGAATGTGCCACATGCTGTGCCGTCGATGACACAATCCACTTCACCGACGAAGACTTGCTGCTAGGATCCAAGCCTCATAACCGATCTATCTTCGTCTCTGGGTACGTAAGGGAGCACAAAGTTAGCCGCATGCTTGTGGATGGCGGATCAGCCATAAATATCATGCCAAAGTCAACAATGACCACAATCGGCATCAAGGTGGATGAATTATCCCTAAGCCGTCTACTAATCCAAGGTTTTAACCAAGGAGGACAAAGAACGATGGGCATGATCCAAGTGGAGATGACTATTGGTGAACTCAAGTCAAGCACAATATTCCACGTGATTGATGCAAGAACTTCCAACGGCTTGCTCTTAGGAAGGCCTTGGATCCATACGAATGGAATAGTACCGTCCACCCTTCACCAATGCTTAAAATTTTACCGAGAAAGAGTGAAGGCGATCAATGGCGACACCAAGCCATTCACCGAAGCCGAATCACATTTCACAGACGCCAAGTTCTACATGGATGAAGACATGGTGTCCGAAACTCTTCCAAAAGAGATCAAATCCATGGGCAAAGCAACACCTAAAAAGAAGGAGTGGCGAGTCGTGCCCAAGAAGCAAGAAGAATAAGCTATGCCATCTTCAAGCAAAAACGACGATGAGCTTGCTAAACTTGCAACAACCAGAGGGAGTAGGACGCCCTTAAATGGACCAAACATACCCATTTTCTGATACATCCCGACGTCGAGAAGAAAGAATGGTCAATCCCCGTTTGAAACTGCAGCAAGCAAAGCCGATGCACAGCGGCACATGGATAATGTAAAGTTGCTCAAAACGAATGCAGTTTTGCCTCTGACATAGTTAGGCGACACTAAGGTTGCAAGACCATCGCAAGGCTTCATAAAAGACCTGCCAAAAGGGGTAGAATTAAGCTTTCGCCCAACCAAGAGGACCGAAGAAGGTTTTGATCCAAACGTCTACAAACTCATGTCGAAAGCTGTGTACAACTTCACCTCATCTGCAAATTTGGGAAAGAAGGATTTGAACACCGTCAAAGACAACGAACGTGATCTCACTAAAACTCAGAAGAAGTTGGAGGAGCATGGTTACGGGGTCAACAACAACAAAGCTGGACTTGGCTTCACACCAAATGCACCGGTGAAGATCTTTAGCAAGGCAAAAAATGCTAGCGCTCAACATATCAGCGTGAGCATTATACAAGATAAAGAGGAGCCTCAACCTGCCCCCCAGACGTCAGTATTCGATAGAATGAATCGTTCAAGGCCCAGAGTTTCGGCACCTAAACTCATTGGCGGTCAAAACAGAACTTCCGTCTTCAAAAGGCTTAACACGTCAGTATCTCGAAGCTATGTTTTCAAAAGGTTGTCGAAACCTAAGAAGCAAAGCAATACGACTAGCTTTCCTCTATGACAATCAGTTATGGAAAGACTTGAAGAAGCCAAAGAGCCTTCCAAAAGGAGAGACGACACCAGAAGTAGAAAAAATCGATCGTCTAGCAGAAAAGGATGACGTTCGAAGTTCCATTCCTTCAAGAATGAAGCGCCAAGCAATTTTGGAGGTTAACACAGTTAGATCACTTAAAGTGAAAAGGCGCACCATCATCCACACTGGACAATCTTCATGCCAACAAGCTCGAGGGGTCAACACAGAAGAAGAGGCCCAAGACGTCTTCCATATCACAATCCAAGAAGGTGAAGAAAATGAAATCCTTGAGGAAGATGTCATTGCAGCGCCGTCACAACTCGAAGATGGGGGGCAAGCCACATTTGACGATCTCAAAGAACTCAACTTAGGCAAAAGTGAGGAACCAAAACCTAGCTTCATGAGTGCATTACTAAGTGCAGACGAGATAGAGAAGTATTACCAGCTGCTATTAGAGTACAAGAACGTCTTTGCTTGGACCTACAAGGAAATGCCCGGCCTCGACCCTATCATTGCTGTGCATCATCTTGCAGTCAAGCCTGGAACGCGACCAATAAAGCAAACTCAAAGACGCTATCGATCCGAGCTCATCCCACAAATCGAGGTCGAGATTGACAAGTTGATCGAAGCAGGCTTCATTCGAGAGGTGCAATACCCCAAGTGGATCTCCAACATCGTCATAGTTCTTAAGAAATCTGGACAAATACGTGTTTACGTAAACTTCCGAGACCTCAATGATACTTGCCCAAAGGATGACTTCCCCTTGCCAATCATTGAAATCATGGTGGACGCGACCACTGGCCATGAGGCACTATCATTCATGGACGGCTCTTCTGGATACAATCAAATTCGTATGGCTCTTGAAGATGAGGAACTAACAGCTTTCCGCACTCCAAAAGGTATCTACTGCTACAAGGTGATGCCCTTTAGTCTGAAGAATGCTGGAGCTACATATCAACGCGCAATGCAGAAGATCTTCAATGACATGCTACATAAGAACGTAGAATGCTATGTAGACGATGTGGTGGTCAAGACAAAGAAAAGATCAGATCACTTGAAGGATTTGCGAGTAGTGTTCGAAAGGTTGCGAAAATACAACCTCAAGATGAACCCGTTAAAGTGTGCATTTGGCATCACATCTGGAAAGTTCCTTGGTTTCATTGTCAAGCATCGTGGCATTAAAGTGGACCAATCAAAGATCAAGGCCATTCAAAGCATGCCCGAGCCAGGAAACCTGCACGAGTTAAAAAGTCTACAAGGACGGCTAGCCTTCATCAGACGCTTCATCTCCAACCTTGCAGGGCGGTGTCAACCGTTCAATCGACTCATGAAGAAAGATGTTCCGTTCGTATGGGACAAAGCATGCAACAATGCTTTTGAAAGCATAAAGAAGCACTTATCAAGTCCACCTGTCCTGGGGGCACCTGTACCAGGGAAACCGCTCATATTGTACATTGCCGCACGGGAAAGTTCAGTTGGAGCACTCTTGGCATAGGAAAATGAATCCCAGAAAGAATGAGTGCTATACTACCTCAGTCGAACGCTCACCGGCGCTGAGTTGAACTACTCCCCAATAGAAAAAATGTGCCTTGCCTTGATGTTTGCCATCCAGAAGCTCAGACATTACATGCATGCTTACACCATCCACTTGGTTGCTAAAGCTAACCCGGTCAAATACGTTATGTCCAAGCTAGTTTTGACAGGGCGACTAGCTAAATGAGCATTACTTCTCAATCAATACAAGATCATCTACGTCCCAGCTAAAGTTGTTAAGGGACAAGCGCTAGTAGACTTCCTTACCGACAATCCAATCCCAGCCGATTGAAAAATCTCAGATGACATGTCTGACGAGGAGGTATTCTATATCGACATATTCTCGACATGGATGATGTTCTTCGACGGATCTGCACGAGCAGACGGAGCGGGGGTAGGAGTAGTATTCATGTTGCCACAAAGGCAAATACTACCTTATTCATTCCAACTAAGCGAATTATGCTCCAACAACGTCGCTGAATACCAAGCACTGATCATCGGGCTCCAAATGGCGATCAACATGGAAATCACAGCCCTTGAGATATATGGCGACTCCAAGCTCATAATCAATCAACTCCTGACTGAATATGAGGTGAGGAAATATGATCTCGTCCCATACTTCCGGCTGGCAACACAATTGCTACAAAGGTTTGAGGTCGTAACACTAGAACACGTGCCAAGAAAAGAGAATCAAATGGCAGATTCTCTCGCCAACCTAGCCTCGAGCATGACATTAGGAGAAGATGAAGCTGTAAACGTGCCAGTCTGCTAAAGATGGGTAATCCCGCTTGTCACTGGAATGGTACTAAGTGATACAAATGTTATTTCAATACTTCTGATCAACGTTGAAGAATGGAGACAGCCTCTGATCAACTACTTGGAGCATGGAATACTTCCAGATGATCCAAAACACCGCTCTGAAGTACGTCGACGAGCACATCGCTTCCTCTATTACAAAGGGACACTCTACCGGCGATCTTTTGAAGGAGTACTTCTGAGATGCCTAGGCGAGGAAGAAGCCAATCAAGCCATGGAAGAAGCACACTCAGGAATATGTGGGGCGCATCAGTCCGGACCGAAGCTTCATTTCCAGCTCAAAAGAATGGGTTACTACTGGCCAAGCATGGTAAAGGACTGCCTAGAACACGCCAAAAGGTGCCAAGCCTGCCAATTTCACGCCAACTTCACGCCAACTTCATACATCAACCGCATGAACCATTACACCCCACAGCTACTTCATGGCCATTAGATGCATGGGGATTGGACGTCGTAGGACCAATTGCGCCAAAGTCATCTGCAGGAGAAGCTTACATCCTGGCTGCAACAGATACTTCTCCAAGTGGGCTGAAGCCATACCCCTGAAAGAAGTCAAGAAGGAAACTGTCGTCCGTTTCATCAAGGAACATATCATCCACCGATATGGTGTGGCTCGCTACATTGTCACTGACAACGAAAAATAGTTCTCCAACCGACTTGTGGACGAGCTATGCGAGAAATACAAGTTCAAGCAGCACAAATCCTCCATGTATCATGCTCCGGCCAATGGTCTCGCAGAAGCATTCAACAAGACATTGTGCAACCTCCTGAAGAAGGTAATCAGCAGAACAAAGAAAGACTGGCATGAAAGAATAGGCGAAGCACTTTTGGGCATACAGGATGACATACAAAACGCCTACCCAAGCTACACCTTATTCTCTCGTATATGGCGTGGAAGCTATTCTACCGCTCGAAAGTCAAATCCCCTCGCTAAGGATGGCTATACAAGAAGGCTTGACTGACGAAGAGAATGCAAAGTTGCGCCTTCAAGAGCTGGAAGCGCTGGATGAGAAAAGACTCGAAACCCAACAACACTTGGAGTGTTATCAAGCACGACTCTCCAAGGCCTTCAACAAGAAAGTTATCCCTCGTTCTTTTCAAATGGGAGATCTCGTCCTTTCATTGCGTAGGCCTATCATCACAACTCACAAGACAAAGAGCAAGTTCACGTCAAAATGGGATGGACCATACATAATACAAGAAGTCTACACCAATGGCGCCTACTTAATCATGGCAGAAGACGGCTTGAAGATCAGCCCAATCAATGGCAGATTCTTGAAACGCTACTACCCCTAAAAGGTGACACCAACGCTCCTGGCCCGCAAAAGCATAAATTGTGTACGGCAAAATCATCATCAAAATCATCATCAAAATCACCATTCAAAAATAAAATAAAATAAAAAATTCATCGCTCATTTGAACTACGTCATGACTTGATCCCTCCTCAACCGAGGGTACGTAGGCAATTTGAAACTTCAAAATTCAAGTACAGTCACATCACCAACAAAAACACAAACACTTTGAAGAATAAAAAAGCAAAATTCAAAATATGAATACTTTATTTCTTTAAAGGAATGATTTGGTTACAAAGCCGTATTACAAAGGTGAGCATTACGCTAACGTCACCACCGAGGAAAGTTGTAACCAAAAGACACTACATAGCATAAACTCGCTGCAGTCTTTGACACAACCTCACACGGTAAAAGTGACACATTGGAACAAACTCTAAGCAGCAACAGTAAAGAGCACAACCTCACACGGTAAAAAAGCGACGCACTGCAACAAGCTCCAAGCAGTAGGATGACGGACAGTGCAACAAGGACGGTGGGCAATGCAATGATGAGCAGCGAACAGTGCAGCGACGGTGGTGCAGGAAGCACGGCAAAGAGGCAGCTTCAAGACGGTCCTTCAAAGCACATTACAGTAGCAAAGAAACCAAAATGCTACGCAATCGCACTACGCAACCCCGCAGTGGTTACGCAAGCAGTTTCTTGTACTGCACGGCGACGTCACCACCAAGGGGAGAATTGTGACCAAAAGGCATTACGCAATGGTGCCCCGCTGCAGGCTCTTGCACAGCACCACACAGCAGCGCACCACCGAGGGAAAACTGTGATCAAAAGGCACTACACAACGAAACCCCGTTGCAGTCTCTGGCACAAGCACTAGACAGCTTGCTCACTCTGCCACCAACTACCATATCTCTGAAAGCTTCGTGAGGTCCTGGCACCATGCTATGTCTTCTCAAAATTAAAGATTCCTAACATTACAAAAAAAAAGAAAAAATAAATGAAGCTCTCCGTACCTGCCAAGAAGAAAAGAAGTAGCCCTCGCCACGTTGCCATCACAGTCAAAAGTTCCTATCCACCATAATGAGGCCATTAAAAAAACCAGGTTTCTGTAGAAAGGTTACCAGGAAGAAATTTCGTCGATGCCCAAAGCAGCGCCAAAGTTGAAGTTGAAGGCTTGAAGTTGCGCCCGGAAAACACCACCACGTTTTGGCATGCAGAGCAACAAATCCACGCAACCTGCCCATTCTTCTCTTGCTTCGACACTGCCCACCGCAATCCGCTTCTCCCCTCGTCTCGAACTTCATCGAGTGGATTAAACCACTTTTAAAAATTCATGGCAGCCCCTGTGCAGCAAGCGCACCAAACAGAAACAGTAGGGCAGCAAGCAAGGCAGTGGCTGTGCAATGGTTGCAGTTGCTGCTATCCCATATATATATATATATGTATGTGTATATATATATATATGTATATGTAATGGTCTCCAGAGAGGCACATGAATGAGGGGCCGCGCACAGCAGAGGGAATCAGAAACAAAATATTAAAAGCACTGATAGTGCAGTAGGAGTGATGGTGGCGTGCGGAAGGCAAATGTCAAAAAAAAATAAAAATAAATAAAAGAAGGATGATGGCCATCATTTTGTGAGTAATGGTACACGCACCGAAAAAAAAATGTAAAAAAAAAAAAAAATTATAAAGGTTTCAAGAATGATGATGGAAGGCACCAAGTGAAAAAAAAAATATATATATATATATCAATTAGAAGGGCTTCGGGCACCATGTGAAGGTAAAGAATAAAAAAAAAAAAAGGGGGCAGCAATGATGATGTTGGGAAGCATCTTTCAAAGGCAGCACCAGCTGCCAATTGTTTAAATTAGCAGATTGGAGGGATGAAAGGGAAACCCGGGCCTACAACTTCATTTGAAAGCTGCTGCATTTGTTGGACGTTGCCCATTGTTAGTATTACTTTTATAGCTTTTGGAAATGAAAGCATGAAGAAGCACTCAAAGGGAGGGCATTCGGCTCTCACAGTGCCAAAACCACTCACAATTGCATGCTACTATTTGCAAGTCAAGAAGAAAAAAAGAAAAGGGGTGGTGGCGACAGAATAATTGAAAAGAATAAAGTAGGAGGAGGATGGTGCGGCACCATCTTGGAAAATATGATTTTAAAAAAAAAAAAGGAAAATGGTGGTGGAGATAGAATGATTGAAATGAAGAAAGTAGGGGGAGGACGACGAATTTCCATCTAAAAAAAAAAAAGGGTGAAAGAATAGTGTGTTAGTCATCATCTAAAAGGAAATGGGTACAACAGGCACCATCTATAAAAAATAAAAATAAAAAAATAAAAAAAGGAAGTAACACATCTTAGTCAGATACACGTAGGGATGGGCAATGGTTATGCGGGCGGGTAACCGCGGTTATTTTACCCATAACCGTTTATGTTCATACGCTCATAACCGTTTACCCATTGGGTAATTACATAAATGGTTATACCCATAACCATAACCGTTTATAAACGGTTATCCATACCCATAATCGTGTACCCATTTACCCATTTAACCATAACTATAACCATTTACCCGTTTACCCATTTTTTCACCCGTTTATCCTTTTTTACCCATTTACCCTTTTTTTCTCCCGTCTACATTATTTTTTTAATAATTTGAAATTACAAAAGAAAAATTTGTCATAATTTTTATTTTCTGACAATTAAACACCGTTATAAGTACATTTTAGCATACATTTCCCTATTTTAATCATTTAAGTCCTCGTATAATTCCAAGAATTGAAATAATAGTTTACGAACGATATTTTTCTGTATAGCAACCAATCAATATTTTTTATTCTGTATAGCAACCAATAAATTATGGAAGTTCAGGAACCTGAGAAAATTGAGCCTAAAGGAAGAGTAAAAGTAGAGCTTTTTTATTTCTGAATTCCCGAATGATTTTTAAAGCAACAGACCCTTTAGCAACATCTCATAAATTTGTGTTTCTGATAACAAAAAACAACCATACGAAACCAACCAAATTTCATTTAATTCATCACAAAACTGAGTTAACCCTCTATTATTTCATATAATTTCATCTAATTGAAATCTGTGTTTCGAACACATTCAATCACAAAGTATCATTGACTCGTTGTCACCAAAAAAGGCCTACAAAAGAAATGTATAATTGAATTAGTATGCATAAATTGAATGAGTATCACCAATAACTCCAAAGTAAAAAATAAAAATAAAGATTAGTTTTTACCACATTCACATCAGTATCATCACCGAATGAAGAATCTTTAACACGAGTAGAGTTTGAATCTGGTTCAATAGTAAAAATTAAAATTAGGATAAAATAGTAAAATTTTGAACATATACATAATTTATATGAAATTTTACAGTAAGTACCTCGCATCTGACCCCACAACCAGTCTCGAGAACACATGAGTGCTTCCACTGTGCTTGAATGAAGTCGGCTACGGTGTGGATTAATAATCCTACCACCAATACTAAATGAAGACTCTGAAGCTATTGTAGATACAGGAATAGCCAAAATATCTCGAGCTATCTGATGCAAAACAGGATATTTAATCCCATTTGTCTTCCACCACGACAATATATCAAAATCTTGAGTCCTAGGCAAGACTTTCTCCCCCAAATATAGGTCTAAGTCAGATTGTTCATTACCGATGGTAGAATCCATAACAAACTGGTCATAAGATGTTAAAGGATCACCAACTCTGATATCAAATGACTGTGATGGAAAATCAGTTGAAGAAGAAGATTCAGAAGACCGATGCCCAGGTCTATGCTTCAATTCATACTCTTTGACCAACTTAACAGCCAAGTCAAAAACTTTCTCAATTTCTGATGGAGCATTCTCTTTATAAATAAGAGAAAAATAATACTCGATCAATTTCATCTTGAACCTTGGATCCAGAATAGCTGCAATTGCCATAACACCATGAATTTTATGCCAATACTTTTCAAACTTGATTGACATCTTTGTTGCCATTAACTTAACTTCAACATGGTCAGACTCAAGCCACTTCCAGATTGCAATCCTAATCTGACACACATTTGGAAAATAAAGATTTGATGTGGGATATTTGATCCCAGAAAATAACTCAGTCACTTGGTGAAAGATCTCCAACTTTTCAGCAATCATGTTAGTCTTCGCCCAATCTTCTTCACTTGGAACATTTTTATATGAAGGCTCACGCTGCTTTAAACGAGGAAATACATCTTTATATACCAATGCAGTGGTAAGCATCACATACGTCGAGTTCCACCTAGTTTTACAATCAAGGACTAACTTCCTAGAGAACTTAATTTTCATTTGTTGAGCTATCTCAACAAAGTTTTCCTCTCTTTTTGCTGTCCCATACCAATATGCAACACTATTCCGAATAGTCTCAATACTATCCCTAATCACATCCAATCCATCCTTAACTATCAAATTAAGTATGTGAGCACAACAACGCATATGAAATAATTCTCCGTTTAACACAAGTGAAAGCTTGCAATATGTCACTATATCCTCAATCATGGCATCATTTGTAGAGCAATTATCTACTGTGAGAGCAGACAACTTACCATCAATATTCCACTCTGATAAGCAATCTATCATTATAGCAGAAAGTGTCTCGGCATTATGTGGGCATGGAACATATGCAAACTTGATATAAAACACCACTTAACTATCATAACTCAGAGTAACATGATGTGCTAGGCAATAAATCCAACACTAAAATTTAATACACAGAAGCAAGGTCTCTTCCATCAGTAAACAAGACATATTCCAGATTATGTAAAAAGGAAACAAAAAGTTTCCAAACTTAGTCAAAAGCATGAAAGCTAACGCAAGAAAGTGAAGAACTCCACAGCCAACAGAACAAAACAACCAATCCGAACACTTCTTTAAATTACAAAGATATGGTATTAGTTTGATAAATTACCTTAGAATTCGACTTTGAAGCGTCCACGAAGCATCGATAAAATGAGAAGTGATAGCCATAAACCCTCTCTTCTGATTACTTGAAGTCCACATGTCAGTCGTGATTGCAATTTTACTCTTGTTCATTTGCAACAACTTCATGGTCTCTCCCTTTTCACATTCAAATACTTTCATAATATCCCTCTTGATAGTACTTCTAGAAATAACCTTAAATAAGGGTTGCAATGAATTGCAAAACCTCTTAAAACCCAAGTGGTCCACCATAGATAAAGGATACTCATGTAAGATAATCATATAAGCTAGCTCTTTCCTAGCATTACCTTCATCAAAACTATATGCACCATGTTTAACAGACCCATCACCGGTTATAACTGGACTCTTTTTCTTTGTCTTCAATACAGGACATGTTCTAACATGTGAAAGTAAAGATGAAGTACCAACAGTGGAGCCCGATGCTAGCCTAGCTTTACAATGGTTACAGACAGCTTTCACCTCCCCACAAAAACTTTTTCCTCAAAATGCTGCCAGACAACTGAGGTTCTTTTTCTCTTCCTACCAGTGTCATCAAAGCTTGATTCACTTAGGTCCAATTCTTGATCAAGATTAATTGGTTCAATAGCTTGGTTCTCGCTTTGAGTCTCCATCTTGGAACTAGTTGAAACAGTTAGATACAAGACTTTTTGAAGATCTAAAGATCTTCAAATAATTCATACGAAAAAAGTTCCTGCTGAAACAAATACAGATAATCAATTCACAAATTATATTGCAGGTGGAAATAGTGTACATATAACGAACGAGATGCAAATATCAAAATGCTTATATGTCATGTAAGAGAATGAGGACGGATGCATACAAACATCACCACCACGGAACAACTAAGAAATGTTTAAGCGGGAAAAAAAATGAAGATATAGAGTTCATAATATAAAAGAAAAACAGGAAAACAATTGAACAAAAGAACACTATACTGTCATAAAACCCAAGGTCAATATACTAATTGGGTTATACTTTGTGATAGATGCAAGTTGCAACAGATTTAAAGGCTCATACAAGAAGGTGTTGTATGAGATGTGTATCTGTGAAGTGTGAGTGAAGAGAGAGAGAGAGAGAGAGAGAGAGAGAGAGAGAAAGAGAGAATAAGCGGAGAATAATAAACAGAAAAGTTCGTTATTCTAACCCTTTTCTGTGTTGAATGGGTCCATTTGAACCCTCTTTCTCTGCTTTAGTTTGTGTTTTGCAGCTAATAGGGGACCTCACTGTCCTCCTAATCCTTACGTACTCCTAAGTTTCTAAAAGACATAGAGCCTAGAGCTACCCCATTACATACAATCGGGACTGAGGAAGTTGGAACCCCCTACTTACTGGTTTGCTTGTTCCCCTCTACCGGAAAAATCTTGGATCCGATTGCTGGACCACGTAACCTGTCCAACCCTCCCCACAACAGAGTCGGGTCCCCCTGTATTTGGTCCCACCCAACCACACGCCGGTCCTACAGTTTGAGTCAGCTACCCTATATGGTAGCTGCACACAAACTCCTTCATCCCCACCTATAATGAATACTTGGCTCCAGAGTACAAGCTAACCCCTGACTTCTTAACTGAATTAAACTAATCTCACATTATATAAACGGCCTCACCCACATTCTTCACCCAAACAACATAAACCAAATGATATCAATGATCTCGACATATAAGACCTGAGTACTCGTCTATTAAGTAATAATTAGTAATAAAAAGAAAGTTCATATGCTACATTTCATTCAAACAAAACAATACCAAATAGTCCTAAGAAAAATTTAAAAGCCTGTAGAGTAATAAGAGTTGAATAAAGATATGTGAGCACATAATTACTCTACTAAATTCAGTAATACATAACAAAGATACAAACTGGAGAACCAAACACACAAGTACATTTCCAAAATCTCAAACCCTAAATTAATTCCAAAATTTACCTGATGTCCCGGATTCTGAGGTGAGGAGGTTGTCTGAGGTGAGGTCGAGGAGGGTGGTGAGGTTGTCTAAGCGAGGTCGCTGAGGTGTGGTCGAGTCGAAGTCGAGAGGCGCAGAGAGAGAGCGACGAAGAGAGAGGCGCAGAGAGAGAGCGACGGAGAGAGATGCGCAAAGAGAGAGCGACGGAGAGAGAGTGACGGAGAGAGAGAGCGACGGAGAGAGAGAGCAACGGAGAAAGCGACGGAGAGAGAGTGACGGACGGAGAGAGAGTGACGAAGTCGAGAGACGGAGAAAGAGAGTGACAGAGTTGTAACTTTAAGGGTTTTTTAATTTTTTTTTAATTTTACATATATTAAATTAAATGGGTAAATGGATACCCATTATAACCATGAATATTACCCATAACCGATGGATACCCGTTATAACCACGGATAATACCCATAACCGCCCATTTAAATTTCATGGATAAACGGTTATACCCATAACCGTTTATTTGTTTAAACGGTTACCCATAACCATAACCATCAACTTTAAATGGGCGGGTAATCGCGGTTACCCATACCCATGGGTATTTTGCTCATCCCTAGATACACGTTTTGTTTGTATTTTACACAACATACTGAATAAAATAAAGCATGTCTATTGATTTCTCTAAAAATTTACAGAAATGTACATTTTACATGAGACAAAAAAAAAAAAGGAGCAAACAGGAGGGACCCTTCACAAAGGTTGATCAGATGGCGCCTCAGTACTCGGCGGAATCCCAGAAGGAGGAGGCACCGAAGGTTGATCATTTGGAGCTTCATTACGCGGTACAACCCCAGAAGACGAAGGCAAATGTTGTTGGAACAAACCCACAAACCTCTGATGATCAAGTAAAATCTGACCATCAGATTCCTGCATCTGGTCAATCTTCCTCTTCGTGTTTGTAGCATAGTTATGTGCGAGCCTATGCAGCTGTTTATTCTCATGCTTGAGCCCTCTAATCTTCTGTTTGAGACTCATCACTTCAGCCGTCAATGATTCAACTTGACGGGTTCGAGCAAATAGACGTTGGGCCATATTAAACACAGAACATGCACACTGCACACTGAGAGCCAGAGAATCCTTCACAGCCAACTCATCAGACCGTTTGGAAAGTAGTCTGTTATCTTTGGGAGTGCCAAGGTTCCTGGCCACCACCGCAGCGGTCATATCATTCTTCATCACCGAATCCCCAACGGTAAAAGAACCAATAGGGGATATGAATGATGGGTGCCATATGTTGTCTGGAGAAGGCGAGACTGCCTCTTCACCAAGGTTCAAGTCAAAACGACGGTCGGAGGGTCCAGACATTTTCAAAGGTGTTAAAAAAAGAAGAGGACGGATGAATCAAGATCTTAGAAGTGCAAGAAGGGAGTTTTTACAAGCGAAAATTCAAGTGTGCTTTGAAACGAACTGCATGCCTCTATAAAAATCAGCATTCGACGGGATTTCAGAGACCGAAGAGGCGAGCTTAGAATTCGAAGAGGCAAGCTCAGAAATCGGAGAGGCAAGCTCGGAAATCAGAGAGGCATCTTGCTTTTCCAGACGTGTCAGCACCCGTCACACGCAAACTTAGCTTTGCGGAAATCACAGGCAATTTGTCGAAGCGCCGACCCCAGATATCGAAGAGGCGCCAGTCTTTTTCATCCTCGTCAACACCTGTTACATGCACACTCAGCTTGACGAAAATTACGGACAATTTGTCGAAGATTTCTGATAAAGAAGAAAGCACGTGAAGCCATACTGATCAATCACTCAATGGTTGCCGACACGAGTGAAAGAATAGTACCTCAACAGGTATTAAAGAACTTCCTATAACTATCCACCTTCACCTTCCATACAAGGCAGACATACATAACTTTCCTTCATCTCCTAGAATGCCTTCCTAACGAAACCTCTTGAGTCACTCAGTGTTCCTTATTCCTTGGGGTACCTCTGCAAACAAATGACACCAAAGCAAAAGTATCTCATATCACCAGGGTAAAAAGCAAGAGTATCTCATATCATGCTTTCTCCCCGTCCTTTCCTTTGTCCTTGTTCTTACCTGCAAAGACAAGGATAAAGAAAGCAATATGTCGGAACCTCCACTCAAACTCGGGTAAGGAATCGACTACCCGAAACCTTTGCCTGGTTGCTTACATGGTATTACTCTCGAGTACTCGTCTTCCACTGCTGCTGTACTTCCAAAGAAGCTGCCACATCTGCCTGGAGAACAAATAAGGTAAGTGAAAATGATACCTTGCAGCATGTGAAGACAACGTGCAGAAGAAACAAGCAGAGAAGAATGCAGCCTGCACAGTCAACTCAGCAGAAGGAGTCTACGCTGAGGAACTCGAGAAGATGCCACATTCTGCCAGAAGAATAGATAAGGCAAGGGAAAATGATACATTGAAGCATGTGGAGACAACGTGCAGAAGGAACAAGCAGAGAAGAATGCGGCCTGCACAGTCAACTCATCAGAATAAGTCTGAGTTGAGGAACTCAGGAAGCTGCCACATCTACCTGGAGAACAAATAAGGAAATGCGGCATGCACAATCAACTCAGCAGAAGGGGTCCGAGTTGAATCCAAGAGCTCGAGAAGCTTCAACAACATATTGACGGCACCATCGCCGAAGAACAAAGCCTCGCTATGCAACGCTGTCAAATCGCCACCACTTTTTCGAAAGCAAGAGTATCTTATATCATCAGGGTTGCAATCACTCTAGGTGGATGACTCGTTTTGACCCTCAAATTCTTGGGTCGACTCGCTAGGCGTTGTGGGCTGCACGTACCGATTCACCACCCTTGAATCAAATCCTTAAAGATCAAGTCACCAATTGGAAGAAGAGCCTATCAATCTTGAAGATCATACCGTTGACCAAACTGCTCAGGTGTGAATTAGAAAGATTGAAAAGCAACAAGTCGTCACTTTCACCTCGTGCCTGCTTGCCATGTGTTCGAGTTAACCTTCAAGAATCAAGCCTCAACAGCCCTTAAAGAAGCTTCCAGCCAAATTCAAAATCAAGATCGACGGCCCTTGAGGAAATCACAAGTCCGATTCAAGATCAAGTGTCCACCACCCTTGAATCAAATCCAGTTCAAGAATAAGCTATGGAAAGCCAACAATTGGAGGAATCCAGAAAATCCTCCAACCCAGTTCAAGATCAAAACTGGGGAAAGTCAACAAGCGCAAAAACAAATACGTGCCAATTCATCCATTACCAAAGCCAAAGATCATCTACCACATGAAGCTCCTTGTGGTCCAATTTCAACCAAATTCAAGATCAAGCCTCAACGGCCCTTTGAAGAAATTTCAAACGAAGTTCAAAATCAAGCCTCAACGGCCCTTGAAGAAATCTCCAGCCCAATTCAAGATCAAGCCTCGACGGCCCTTGGATCGACATCTACATTAAGAGACTTCAAAACGCATCTCCTACACGCAACAAGCACATGTATACGACACGCCTTGAAGTGGGGGCATTTGTAGACATCGAAATTTCGGTGAAATAAATGTTGACCAATAGTTACAATTTCAACGCTCATGTATTACATAAATTTTACACGTAGCGTGTGACTCGACGAAAAATTGAAATGAGTCAGAAAAGTCATCAAACAGGACACGTGTCAACACATGGCAAAAACGACTTATTTCATCTGGAATATTATATTCAAAATTAGGCCTTGGAAAATTTTATAAATAGAAGCCAAATTCATTCATTTTAGGGAGGAATTCATATTACACCTTGAAACTCTGAAGATCTGAAACTCCGAAGCTCTCAAGCATCCAGGTTCCCGAAGAATCAAGAAAGCCTTCTTTGTTCTTCGTTCATCGTTCATCCAGGATCAAGCCCCGACGGCCCTTGAAGAAAGTGTTCATCGTTCATCATCCGTTCATCCTAAGATCAAGCCCCAACGGCCCTTTGGATTAACAACGTCGACAAATCCATACATCCAACCGTCATTCAAGATCAAGCCCAAAAGCCCTTGAAGATCCGTTCATCACTGTTCTTCAAGATCAAGCCCAAAAGCCCCTTGAAGATCCGTTCATCACCGTCATTCATGATCAAGCCTCAACGGCCCTTGAAGAAACTTTCAACCGCTCATCCAAGATCAAGCCTCGATGGCCCTTGGATCAATCGCACATCCACAAATACACACCTTAAGGAGATCGAATCAGATGATCAAATTTGAGAGAGATTGTAACCCAAAATCATCAAGTACATAATATTATTTTGTGCACGTTGTTCTTGTCTCTTTCGTTTCAGGAAAATTTCGTGTTTACAGATTCTTTTGGATTTTGGTAGATTTGTGCGGATTTATATTATAGATTTGTATGGAGTTTTTTCATAGATTTCTTAGGATTTTTATAGATTTCCTAGGGCAATTAGGGAAACAACCCAATGTTCAGTAGGCGTGGGTGCAATTTTTCTTATTCATGGTTTAAGGAAAAGAAAATAATAACGTAATCACATTGCAATGCTACTTTATTCAAAATCCAAAACCCAGAATCTACACAACGATAACTGATTTTCACAAAAATTTTCATTACATCTGCATACAAAATACAAGTGAAATTTGCTGGATGATCGTCCCCTATTTACTCAAAAGTGCAACACTTGTTTTTTTTTTCAAAAAGGTTTGCACCTACACCACCAACAATTTTCAGAACACATTTCATTGCATATAAGGCGCAGTCCGTTCTGGCATAACCATATTTAAAACACTGCATGTCAACGGAACACTTTCAGACTTCCTACTGCATTATGAACCTTTTCAGCTTCTACTGCCAGAAACAGTTGGACTCCTCGCACTGACGTATTCAGTTGGACTAAAAAAGTCTCTGTGACCCAACGGAGCACTTCCACGTAGTACAGGAGATGGGGAGATCCTGAATTTGTCTCACTTATTCTATGCGTCTCAGTTTCCAATTCTTCACTTCATCAGTGAGTCTGCTAACTGTTTCAGCCAAGGTCATTCAATTATAAATATAGTATAGAGTCATAGTCCAACTCCTGCTATGTAAAAGCTACAAGGAAATCATAAATTAACATCAATTGAATTGTTGTCCAGCAATTCATCATCATCTTCTCAACTAATAAATGATTTTCTTGTCCTTAAGTATAACCAGTTGCCTATGTATTGCTTATTTATTCAACATAATGCAATATACAAACCAAAATAAATTACAAGGGCAACACACACAAGGAGAAAGTATTACCAATCACTGAAGTAGTTGAGTGCGTCACCTCTGACCTAACTCAAAGGTGCTCTTATTAGAACCTTTGCTGGTTGCAGTAGTCCTCCAATATGATTCCCATATACTTCTTTGAGGCATTTAATCAAACAACTTGGAGGTCAAATATGCATAGTACCCACAAAAGTGGAAAGCGGAACTGAAAATGCCGAGAGTCACAAAACAAAGATAAATTGTGATTCCCGTTTCAATCAACAACCACAAGTTCATTTTCGAAACATACAAAGCATGAAAAAAAAAATATTCAAAGTTGGAAGAATTGAAAAGGAAATTTTCAAGGTCTGGGTGAAAAATCATACCTGAGACATTTAAAAGAATCAACTTGACTGGAGTGGGAATGACGTCGTACTGAGCAGAGAGATCAAAAGCCAAATGGCGTCGGACACTTTCTTCTGCTCGATATGAGCATCGGTTAAAATTTAAAAAGGCAGTAGCTTGACAGATAGATGGAATGGCATGTTCATCTTCGTCTGGCGTGAAAAGAAATCAGAGGGATTAGGATTGGATCGGATCGGATGGCATTTGGTATTTATACCACCTCTTTCAAATCCATAAAAATCCTTCACCTAATAAAATCCTACTAAATCTTTGAGATTTTGACTATACCTAATATACTTGTGTGGAGATTTTTGAAATCATAATTGATTACTTCTGGATTTGGATAGATTTTTAAAATCCTCTCAAATCCTAATTTGATTATACCCTGATTTCATAATCTTTTGAAATTGTTATGATCTTGCAATTGGCCTATTAGTGAATCCTTGGATCACTATGAAGTAGTAGTTAAATAATGGGGGTCAGATTGTATTAGAGTAAGGATTAGATTGTAATAGTCTTGTTAATTGTGGGTTTTAGTTTTAATTGAGTTGTTGTTATGCCAGATGGCACTCTCGCGAATGTAAGGGCTGGCTTGTGGGTTAAAAGCCTCAGCTAGTGGATTGAAAAGCATATATGAAAAACAATTAGAAATTTCCTTTTCTTGCTGTGCAATTCCTTTCCTCAGTACCCACCATTACCACACAGTCAAGGTTGCAGCTAGGTATTGGCTTGGGTTTTATCATTGGTATCACCCTCCGATTCTGGTATCCCTTATGTATATGCCCCGTTCCACCACCACGGCCCGCCTCTCTGCCATGGAATCTCGTGTTGCTGCTATTGAAACCATCTTAGCCAACCTTCCCAATCAGTTCGCTGAAGCCATTGATCATGCTTTTGAAACACGATTGCCTGTCTATTTCGAGCAATTTCGTCGTGAGCAAGCTGCTCGCGGCGGCGGCGAGGGTCCTTCTGCTCCTCCTTTCACGGATCTTCCTCCACATCGCGACATGGACCGCATCCACGCGCCGCACAGTCTGGTCACCCCTGGCAGTGCTACGGTCAAGCCACCGTGGTCTCCGCGCATCGACTTTCCCCGATTTGGCGATGGTGACGATTTGTTATCCTGGATCTATAAGGCTGAACAATTTTTTGTTTATTATGGCATTCCTGCTTCTCAGCGCGTGGTCACAGCTTCATTCCACCTCGAGGGGGAGATCCTTCAGTGGTATCGATGGATGGATTGTTCCAATACTACTCCCTGTTGGGAGGACTTCACTCAAGCACTGTGTAAGGAGTTTGGTCCTTCCGAGTTTGACGATAGTACTGAGGCACTCTTCAAACTTCGCCAAACAGGTAACCTGCGTGATTATATTGCTGAATTTAGAAAACTGGCTAATCGTACTTGTGATGTTGGTCATCTCTTGTTAAAGAGTTGTTTCCTTGGTGGCCTTAAACGGGAATTAAAGTATGATGTGAAATTGTTGAAGCCTCATTCTGTTCATGATGCTATTGCCATTGCGGTTCAGTTAGATACTAAGTTTCAAGAGCTCAAAGGCGGTATCCCTAAACCATCACCCACAGTTCCTAAACACCACCCAAACACTACTACTGCCATCAATCCCTATGTTCCTCGGGTCCAAAATTATCCTGTTAAGAAGCTTTCTCCAGCTGACATCCAATTAAAACGGGATAAGGGCGAATGTTGGTTTTGCACTGACAAATGGGTTCCGGGTCATAAATGTGGGTTGAAGCAATTGCTTATGCTCGATGTTGCTGACCAAGCGGAGCTTGATGCGTTTCCCCCGGACTCCCCTCCTGAAGTTCATCACATGGAACTCAGTGAGTGTGCGTTCTATGGGACAACCGCCACCCCGAAAGCTCAAACTATGAAAGTGCAGGGCACTCTCCAGGGTCATTCTGTGCGGATTTTGTTAGACTCCGGCAGCACGCACAACTTTGTCGACACTCGGTTGTTAAAACAATGGGGCCAACCAGTTCATCCTACTAAGTCATTTGAGGTCATGATTGCCGATGGTGGTAAAGTCCAAAGTTCAGGCTGTTGGCGGTCCGGTGCACTGTCCTTAGGAGGTTATACTTGCAGTTTTGATTTGTATTCATTGCCTCTCGGGGGTTGTGATTTAGTCTTGGGGGTTCAGTGGCTCTCTTCCATTAGCCCTGTCTTATGGGATTTCCATCACTTGACTATGGCATTCACGAAGGACAATCAGCACTACCAATTGTTTCATTCTGCGGCTCCACCTTCTCTTATTCAAGAAGTCTCCTTACAGCATCTTGAGAAGGAAGTTGCTAATTCCAACTTGGGCCTTTTGTTGTATTCTATGGAGACACGACCGGTGCTTGTTCGTGACTGTGAGTTGTCCTCAGCTCAATCTACACAACTGCATGCGTTATTGGCCGACTTTGAGTCCCTCTTTGTGCTGCCATCTCAACTTCCACCCTCCCGCTCACATGATCACCACATTCCATTGTTGCCCAGTGCCAAACCACCTAATATACGGCCCTATCACTATGGGCCTCTTGCAAAGGATGAGATTGAATGAGCTGTCAAGGACTTATTGGATGCCGGTTTTATCCGACCCAGTCATAGTCCCTTTTCCTTCCCTGTACTTCTTGTCAGGAAGAAAGAGGGCACTTGGCGTATGTGTATTGATTATAGGGAACTTAACGCTCTCACAATAAAAAACAAATATCCAATTCCTCTTATTGATGATCTCTTGGATGAACTTTGTGGTGCCACCTATTTTTCCAAGTTAGATCTTCGCTCCGGTTATCACCAAATCTTGATGCAACCTGCTGATGTTGAAAAAACAGCATTCAAAACTCATGCAGGCCATTATGAGTTCTTGGTAATGCCTTTTGGGCTTACTAATGCCCCGGCAACATTTCAACAACTCATGAACGACATTTTTAGGCCTTTATTAAGGAAGTGTGTGCTTGTATTTTTTGACGATATCCTCATCTACAGTCACTCTTGGGCGGATCACATGTCCCACTTGTTGGCTGTTTTCCAAATCTTACAGCAACATCGCTTGTTCCTTAAGAAATCCAAGTGCTCTTTTGGTCAACAGTGTGTTGAGTACTTAGGCCATATCGTGTCCCGCGAAGGGGTAGCTGCAGATCCTTCCAAATTACAAGCCATCCGAGATTGGCCTATTCCTAAGACTCTTAAAGAATTGCGGGGTTTCTTGGGTCTCACGGGATATTATCGTAAGTTCATCGCTGGATATGGTCAGATTTGCCAACCCTTATATCAATTGACCAAGAAGGACAAATTCTATTGGACTCAAGAAGCTACAGAAACTTTCAATTAGCTCAAAGATATTATGACATCCCCACCAGTTTTAGCGTTACTTGACTTCTCCAAAGCCTTTGAACTGGAGTGTGATGCCTCAGGTAATGGCATTGGAGCCGTGTTGCAACAAGGAGGAAGACCTATTGCCTTTACCAGTCAAGCACTTGGTCCAAAAAATCAATCTCTCTCAACCTATGAACGGGAGCTTATTGCCATCGTTTATGCTGTGAAGAAATGGCACTCCTACTTACAAGGCAGGCACTTCACCATTAAAACTGATCATTGCAGCCTCAACTACTTCTTGAGTCAGAAAGCCAATACTCATTTCCAACAAAAATGGGTCTCTAAGCTTCTCGGCTATGACTATGAGATCCAGTTTCGTAGTGGCAGTGACAACCATGTAGCTGATGCTCTCTCTCGCGTACATGGCTCTCCTCTACTTCCTGAATGTGCAGCAATATCATATCCTCATTTTGGTTGGTTTGATGAACTTCGACAATATAATGAACATGATTCTTGGATTCAGAGTAAAGCTAAGGAGTATTTCCAAGCACAGGAGACTAATGCTACCACCCCTACATCTTCTAATTACTCTTTCCAGAATGGGTTTTTACGGTACAAGGCACGGATATTGTTAAGCCCTTCCTCTCCTTGGCGCACCAAGCTTATCGAAGCTTATCATTCCATACCTGCTGCAGGTCATCAAGGTGTGATTAAAACCTATCACAAACTTAAGAAGGACTTTTATTGGCCAAGTATGAAGAATGATGTCAAACTCTTCGTTTCGGAGTGTCACATCTGCCAACAACATAAGTATGAAACAGTGGCACCTCCTGGAAAACTGATGCCTCTTCCAATTCCTGAACGAATTTGGGCTGATATAAGCATGGACTTTATTGTCGGACTTCCTAATTGCAAGGGTAAGACTGTTATCATGGTGGTGGTTGATCGGCTATCCAAATATAGTCATTTTGTTCCTATGGCACATCCATATACAGCGGCTAGTGTAGCACAGCTTTTTCTTGAGCATATTTTCAAACTCCATGGCATGCCCAACTCTATAGTCAGTGACCGTGATCCGATCTTCATAAGCGCCTTCTGGAAAGAGTTATTCAAACTGCACAATGCCAAGTTGTGTATGAGTTTGGGCTACCATCCTCAAACTGACGGTCAAACTGAGGTTATGAACCGCTGCTTGGAAACCTACCTGCGCTGTTTTGTTGGAGGCCAACCTAAAAAATGGGTACAATGGTTATCGTGGGCCGAATGGTGTTTCAATACCTCATACCACATTTCTTCTAAGTTCACACCCTTCGAATTAGTGTATGGTTATTCCCCACCTCATATCACACCGTATGAACCTGGTTCTACAAAGTTCGCTTCTGTGGAGCAATGTTTGGTTGAGAGGGACAAGGTTTTGGAGATTTTGAAAAGGAACCTTGAATTAGCTCAGACAAGGATGAAGTCACAAGCTGATCAAAAGAGATCGGAACGGAGTTTTGCAGTTGGCGATATGGTTTATATAAAACTTATTCCTTATCAACTCCAATCCTTGGCTGCACACAGTTATCATAAACTGTTACCCAGGTTCTATGGTCCCTATAAGGTTCTCAGCCGAGTAGGTGATGTGGCTTACAAACTTGAACTTCCTGCCATGTCTAAAGTCCACCCTGTTTTTCATGTCAGCAGTCTTAAGAAGCACTTAGGGCCGAATGTGGTAGCCAACAACCTGTTGCCCCAAGTTACAGAAGATGGTCTTCAACAGTTGGTTCCTGCCTCCATTCTTGCCAGGCGCATGTATAAGAAGGGTAATTCTGCCGGCGTTCAATTGCTTGTTCAGTGGCAGGATTAAGATGCCAGTTCTGCAACATGGGAAGACTTTGAAGACTTCCAAGCTCGATTCCCTGCTTTCTCTCTTTAACCTTGTGGACAAGGTTTTTTCGAAGGCGGGAGTAAATGTTATGATCTTGCAATTGGCCTATTAGTGAATCCTTGGATCACTATGAAGTAGTAGTTAAATAATGGGGGTCAGATTGTATTAGAGTAAGGATTAGATTGTAATAGTCTTGTTAATTGTGGGTTTTAGTTTTAATTGAGTTGTTGTTATGCCAGATGGCACTCTCGCGAATGTAAGGGCTGGCTTGTGGGTTAAAAGCCTCAGCTAGTGGATTGAAAAGCATATATGAAAAACAATTAGAAATTTCCTTTTCTTGCTGTGCAATTCCTTTCCTCAATACCCACCATTACCACACAGTCAAGGTTGCAGCTAGGTATTGGCTTGGGTTTTATCAGAAATCCTCTTCTAAAATCTTAATTGACTACACTCAAATTTCAAAGTCGATTAAAATCCTATCAAATCATAATTTGACTACACACCTAATTTAATCTGACTCCTGGCGTTTTCGGATAGGTATTAACGTTGACCATTGAAAAGTTGGCTCTATATTATTAGCCCATTATTTTATTTTATTGTACAATACTCGGGTTCTGGCTCTATATTCTTACCGCATGATAACAAATGTTTGTTCAAAAAATAAAAGAAATTCTAGCGCTGGTTAAGCAACAATTCATAATAGTCATTTAGTATTACTGTTTGGGAAGCAAAAATAGCATTACAGATTCATTGATATTCTTTTTACTTTTAAATAAGATATCTTATATTCAAATCTCGAGAATTGTAAGTTTAAAACCAAACTTTTTCTCTATTTTTTAATGTATATATATTAAGGAGCTTCATGTGGTAGATGATCTTTGGCTTTGGTAGTGGATGAATCGGCACGTATTTGTTTTTGTGCTTTGTTGACTTTCCACAGCTTTGATCTTGAACTGGGTTGGAGGATTTTCTGGATTCCTCCAATTGTTGATTTTCCATAGCTTATTCTTGAACTAGGTTTTGATTCAAGAGTGGTAGACACTTGATCTTGAATCGGACTTGTGATTTCCTCAAGGGCCGTCGAGGCTTGATCTTGAATTTGGCCGGAAACTTCTTCAAGGGCCGTTAAGGCTTGATTCTTGAAGGTTGACTCGAACACATGGCAAGCAGACACTAGGTGAAGGTGACGACTTGTTGCTTTGTTCAATCTTTCTAATTCACACCTGAGCAGTTTGGTCAACGGTATGATCTTCAAGATTGATGGGCTCTTCTTCCAGTTGGTGACTTGATCTTTAAGGATTTGATTCAAGGGTGGTGAAACGGCACATGCAGCCCATAACGCCTAGCAAGTCGACCCAAGAATTTGAGGGTCAAAACGAGTCCTCCACCCAGAGTGATTGCAAACCTGATGATATGAGATACTTTTGATTTTGAAAAAGTAGCGGATGAATCGGCACGTGCTTTGTTGTGCTTGTCTCCACATGCTTCAATGTATCATTTTCCCTTGTCTTATCTATTCTTCTGGCAGAATGTAGCATCTTCTCGAGTTCTTCAGCTCAGACTCCTTCTGCTGAGCTGACTGTGTAGGCTGCATTCTTCTCTGCTTGTTTCTTCAGGTAGATATCACAACTTCTTGAGTTCCTCAGCTCGGACTCCTTCTGCTGAGCTGACTGTGAAGACTGCATTCTTCTCTGCTTGTTTCTTCTGCACGTTGTCTCCACATGCTGCAAGGTATCATTTTCACTTGCCTTATCTGTTCTCCAGGCAAATGTGGCATCCGAGTTTGAGTGGAGGTTCCGGCATATTGTTTTCTTTATCATTGTCTTTGTAGGTAAGAACAAGGACAAAGGAAAGGACAGGGAGAACGCATGATATGAGATACTCTTGCTTTCTACCCTGGTGATATGAGATACTTTTGCTTTGGTGTCATTTGTTTGCAGAGGTATTACTTTGGTGTCATTTGTTTGCAGAGGTACCCCAAGGAATAAGAAACACTGAGTGACTCGAGAGGCTTCGTTGGGAAGGCATTCTCGGAGATGAAGAAAGGTTCTCGGAGATGAAGAAATGTTATGTATGTCTGCCTTGCTATGGAGGGTGAAGGTGGATAGTTATAGGAAATTCTTTAGTACCTGTAGAGGTACTATTCTTTTACTTGTGTCGGTAACTAATGCGTGATTGATCAGTATGGCTTCACGTGCTTTTTTCTTTATTAGAAATCTTCGACAAATTGTCCGTAATTTTTGTCAAGCTGAGTGTGCATGTGACAGGTGTTGACGAGGCTGAAAAAGACTGGCGCCTCTTCGATATCTAGGATCGGTGCTTCGACAAATTGCCTATGATTTCCGCAAAGCTGAGTTTGCGTGTGACGGGTGTTGACGAGGCTGAAAAGGACTGGCGCCTCTTCGATATCTGGGATTGGTGCTTCGAAAAATTGCCCGTGATTTCCGCAAAGCTGAGTTTGCGCATGACGGGTGCTGACGCGTCTGGAAAAGCAAGATGCTTCTCCGATTTCTGAGCTTGCCTCTTTGATTTTTGAATTGGCCTCTTCGAATTCTGAGCTCGCCTCTTCGATCTTTGAAATCCCGTCGAGTGTTGATCTTTATAGAGGCACGCAGTTCGTTTCAAAGCACACTTGAATTTTCGCTTGTAGAAACTCCCGTCTTGCACTTCTAAGATCTTGATTTGTCCGACCTCTTCTTTCTTCAACACCTTTGAAAATGTCTGGACCCTCCGACCGTCGCTTTGATTTGAACCTTGGTGAAGAGGTAGTCCCGCCTTCTCCAGACAACATATGGCGTTCATCCTTCATATCCCCTACTAGTCCTCTTACCGTTGGGGATTCGATGATGAAGAATGATATGACCGCTGCGGTGGTGGCCCGGAACCTTGTCACTCCCAAAGATAACAGACTACTTTCCAAGCGGTCTGATGAGTTGGCTGTTAAGGATTCTCTGGCTCTCAGTGTGCAGTGTGCAGGTTCTGTGTCTAATATGGCCCAACGCCTATTTGCTCGAACCCGTCAAGTTGAATCCTTGGCGACTGAAGTGATGAGTCTCAAATAGGAGATTAGGGGGTTTAAGCATAAGAATAAATAGTTGCACAGGCTTGCACATAGCTATGCTACAAACATAAAGAGGAGGATTAACCAGATGCGGGAATCTGATGGTCAGATTTTACTTGATCATCAGAAGTTCGTGGGTCTGTTCCAACGGCATTTGCCTTCGTCTTCTGGGGCTGTACCGTGTAATGAAGCTCCAAATGATCAACCTTTGGTGCCTCCTCCTCCTGGGGTTCCGTCGAGTGATGAGGTGCCAAACAGCCAACCTCCAGCGCTTCTTCTTCCTAGAGCTTCGTCGAGTGGTGAGGCTTCACTTGATCGTTCTTGAAAATCCCCTCCTGTAAATTTGATTTGACCCTTTTTTTTATTATTTTTTTTAGGTATGTATAATGCAAATTTATGTAAAATTTCTAGAAAAATAAATAAAATGGACTTTATTTCTCTCAATGCATTAGTTTTTTTTTTTTTTTTTTTCACGTGGACTGATCCACCATTCCAAAACCCTTTCCCCTTTTTTTGCATGGTGCTAGCCACCAAGAATCCATTTACTTCTTTACATATATATATATATATATATATATTTTTTTTTTGTTTCTTCTTTTCCATCTGCTTTCGATGCCAGATGCACCATCTATTACAAATATATATATATATATATATATATATATATATATATATATTAGGGTGGTGGCTGACACCATCATTTATATATATATATATATATAATTTTTTTTTTCACTTTCGGTGCCTGGTGCACCATGTCTTTTTTATATTATAATTTTTCCATGCACACATACATACATACGTACATACATATACATACATATATATATATATATAGGGCGCGAGATAGGAGTTTGGAGGAGGAAGAAGGAGAAGCTGGAGAACTTGTGCAACATCCATGGTGGAAGAAGACGAAGGAGTGCAGTTCTTGGTGCATGCAGGAAGTCTCGGCTTTGAAGTAGACGAGGGCACGACGAGGGCAGATCCACCATTTTTCTCTGAAGGCTTTGCGGAGCTCTGACAGAGAAAAGATCCTCAGCAAATCCCTGTTACCCTTGGCTGGCTGTACAACTTTATTTACATCTGTTGCAGTCGTCACCTCACCTATTAACTACCTTGGCAGCCTCACTGCTCCGTCGAGCATCCTCGAAGCCATGTCCGTGCGGACGAAAATAGCCGGTACTGGAGGAGACAAGAAGGTGCTTGGTGGACCTAGACCAAACTTGCTAGAGTTGCAGCGGATGGGGTCGAGATCCGATTGGGCATTGAGGGAGGACTGCTTACCGAAGCTGAAGCGCAAGTTGTTCCTCTTGGGCTTGAGCGAGGATTGGCGGGTGAACTAGCGAATGCGTTCGATCTCAGCAGAGATGGAGTTGCAGAGGTCCAAGAGCATGTACCTGTGTAGCTTCCATGGCGTATATAACCTGAAGAAAGCTGCATATGATGATGATTGTGGACTTCCGTGCAACTGCTGCTGCTGTGCTAGTGGGCAGAAGGAGAGGAGCAGCTTGGAGTTGCAGGGAGACAGCTATGGTACGATTTCGTTGAAAGGAGTACTTGGAGGTGAAGGCAATTCCGAAGGTGAACCCGTCGGACCTTTCCACCATCGTGTCCACTTACGGCAAGTAGACGTTGTTATTGTTGCTACCGTCAATTAAATACACCGCCGTCGTCACCGTCATGATTGTGATCATCAAGGTCGTCATCCATGGGGAAAACACGACCATATTTGTTTTGACTATTGGGGACCGACATGTTGGAGCCAGAGCTGCAGAGTGAGGTGTTAAGTGACGGGAAGTTTGATGGCTAGCCGAGTTGGCAGGCAACGAAGAAGCTGGCTTGGTGGACGCGGGCATTGCAGTGACAGGTATATGGAGGCCAACTTGCTCCGGGTGTGCGCACCATGTGCAGCACGTGGGGTTTGGTGGAGTGAGGCAGGAATGGCGACTTGGGTATTGGGCCACTTGAATGACAGGTTGGGGTCCAGCAAGCTTATTATATTTAAATAATTTGCAGCTAGGATGAGATCGAAGAGCACGGCTTGGTCGACCTTGACAAATTCAGCGTCGTTGAGGGTCATCAGCCCGACCCTATCGACGAAGAAGAAGAAGAAGCAGAATGGGCCTCTTGCGCGGCCAATGGCATCGGCCGGTCTCTGGGCTTCTGGGCCTGTAGATTGGAGGGATGGATCTCAATTCGGACAGTAGGCTTGGGCCTGGACGACCTTCTTTTGATGGGCTTGCTGCTTCTTCAATGGAGGGGATGAAGACGAAGATAGCGACGGTGATCTTGATGTCGGTGTCTGCGACGTCGCTTGGATTTACAGCTGGGTGTGCAATGGTGTCAATGATGGCGGAGAAGCATAATGAAGAAGGAGGTGAAGATGGGCCTTTTTTTTGAATTCTTGAGGCCTTGAGCTGTGTTGCATTCCATTTGATTTGATGGATATTTTGTCACGGGCCTTGAGGTCTAGATGGTCCAAGAGGCCATCCCAGTTGTTTGGGCCGAGAAGGAAAATATGTACTCATATGTATATATATATATTTTTTTTTCTTTTTTTTTCGAAGTAAATCAAACCCTTTTTTGTTTTGTTTTGTTTTGTTTTGTTTTGTACATGTGACTGAACTCGAAATTGAATGCTCGAGCTGCTTACGTACCCTTCCAAAGAAAGAGATCAAGTCAAAACGTAGTTCAAATGAGTGATGAATTTAATAGTGATTTTGATGATGATTTTGCCGTACACAGTTTATGCTCTTGCGGGCTAGGAGCTTTGTGCCGTTTGCAATTTTAGCTCATGCAAGCAAGGAGCTTTGGTGTCGCCTTTTATGCTCGTGCGGACCAGGAGCGATTGGTGTCGTTTGCAGTTTCAACTCGTGCAGACAAGGAGCATTTGGTGCCGTGTTGCAGTTTCAGCTCGTGCAGGCAAGAAGCGTTGGTGTTGCCTTTTATGCTCGTGCAGACCAGGAGCTTTTGGTGTCGTTTGCAGTTTCAGCTCGTGCAGACCAGGAGCATTGGTGCCATTTGCAGTTTCAGCTCGTGCAGGCAAGGAGTGTTTGGTACTTTCTTCGAGGGCCGTCGGGGCTTGATCTTGAATTGGTGGATGATTGTTGATCCAAAGGACATTTGGGGCTTGATCTTAGGATGAACGAAGAACGAAGAACGAAGAGAGCTTTCTTGATTCTTCGGGAACCTGGATGCTTGAGAGCTTCGGAGTTTTAGAGCTTCAGAGGTTCAAGAATTTTGCCTAATGATTTTGGTCCCTTTGAAAATGAATGAATTTGGCTTCTATTTATAGAATTTTCCAAGGCCTAATTTTGAATATAATATTCCAGATGAAATAAGTCATTTCTGCCAGGTGTTGACACATGTCCTATTTGATGACTTTTCCAACTTATTTTGATTTTTTGTTTAGACATACGCTACGTGTAAAATTTATGTAATACATGAGCGTCGAAACTTTGATTTATCGGTTAACATTTATTTACCGAAATTTCGATGTCTACACCTGCATCAGTAGTCATTTTGTTGAAAAAAATTGGATTGAAACTTTGATAGAAAGATAGGAATTTGATTGAAAGTAGTTGAGAAAATATGAAATTGTGTTGTAAGGTAGATGATAATAAGAAGGTATTTATAGAAAAGTAAAAACAAGTTTTTTTTTTTTTTTAAATTTTCATATTTTTTTTCGGATTTTTTACAATTTTTTTTTAAATTTTTATTGAACTAATTAATCTATGTCATTGGATTTAAAAAAAAAATTGAATTCCAACACTCCAGATTATGCCATGTGTCATAACGGTAACTTTTCTTAATTTTAAAACTATTTTTTCTTTTTTTTTATTTATTTATAAAGGAGAATAATATCAACCGTTGATCTCAGATCCAACAGTTGATATTAAATAAGTTTTTTTTTATTTTTTTACCGTTGGAAATCAGACAGTTTAAATTATATAGCCGTTGAGATCTAATGGACCATGGGAAGCTACGTGGCTTCCCAACAGTAACTTTCTGAATCTGCGATGCGGGCCCCAAGCTCTGAAAAGCTGTCAGGTGACGCACCTTATATGCTTGGAAAGCTACGGATGTCTATTTTCTGGAGAAATTTACGGATTGTTAATATCATTTTTCTAGAAGAAGTTATGGGCATTGTAACACTGAAAGGTTCAGAAAAGGGCTAAGCAGATTTGGCTAATAAAATGAGAAAGTAAAGGCACTTGTTTTGTGTTTTGCTTTGTCATCAACACTCAGCAGCAAATGGGGTTATGATTGCACTCATTTGGCTTTGGAGCAAGTGGAAATGCACATGCAAAAGAGAAACATGGACATCTATACACATGCAAACTGCACAGGTTGGAGGGCATACACACACTCTACATGGACAGCACACACACAACAAGAAAGGCATGGCATGGGCAGAAAATGGGTGGATTGTTGGCTGAAATAATGAAGAACATGTGTGTGCAAATGCAAAGGAAAAACACACACACATGGGCAAAGGAAACACACACACATGGGCAGAAAATGGGTTGATTTGTGGCTGAAATGATGGAGGTCATGTGTGTGCAAATGTAAAGGGAAACATGGATATCACACACCCATACAAACTGCACATGCAAGGAATTGAAGTGGTCCTCTCCTTAGCCTATAAATACATTCACCATTCCCCTTCCTAAGGGCAATCTTGATCCATCAAAAGAGCTTCATTCACAAACACAAGTCCCTTGCCTTGAGCTCCATTCCATTTCATCAATACATTCAAACACATCTCCATACATTTCCATTTTCCATGTCGTGCAAATCCATTTGATCCATATATCCATACACATCCTAGACACTTGTGCTACAACAAGGTGGTGAAAACAAATATCCTTGGCGCTTCAAGCTTGGAACTTTGGAGCGTTTTAGGTGTACTTCGTTCTTGCTTTCAATGTCTACTTTGTTATTTTCTAATTTTGTTGCAATTATGAGTGGCTAAACCCCTATTTAGTTAAGGGGAAGTTTGAAGCCATGAACATGCTTGAGATTTGAATTGATTTCTTCCAATTGTGATTTGATAAGTTGTGATTGCAATTCAATTATCTATTTTATTCATAACTGATTCTTGTATGTTTATTAAGGATGCATACTTAGTTTTCATGCATGAATTAGATGCTAGAATATAAATGAGTTTCACCTAATCGTTACAAGTTTATATTCATGAGTAGTGAAGGTTGTTTATCACAATCGCGTTAATTGAATTCTTGGCAATTGTATCATGCATATATAGTTATAATTGCCTCGTCAACACTTATGATTTTCATTGAACGTAATGATCTCTGATTGTATCTCTATTATGCATTCATATAGGGGACTTTTAGAGAATGATTTGGGTTGTCGTATGCATTCATCCAATTCAATGAGTAAAGGAAAAACTGAGGGTTAATTTGTGCATCACGGTTAATCTGGGGTGTTGAGCATCATAGTTTATTGAAAAGCAATTGGAAATCGATTCATATACAAGTGTGTCATGTGTGAAGAACGGACATCTAACTAATCCATCCATCATCTCATTTCTTAAATTCGTTTTACAATCTGCTTAGTTTTATAGCTTGTTTGTTTATTTCAAATTCATCAAAACTAAAATCCCCCTTTTACTTTCTTGTTTCAAAGTGTTTAAAATCTGTTTTGTTTGTGTTTTAGAGTGTTTTGAGTCAAGTCAAAACCCAAATTTCGTCCAAAGTTGTGTTAGAGTCAGAAACTGCCTAGTTTGTGTTTTTAGGCAGTTTTGAGTGTCTTTAAGTTATTTTGAGTCTTGTGAACCTGTTTTGAGTTCTTTAAGTCTATTCAAATGTTTTTAACTTTGTTTTTATGTTTTTGAGTTAGTTTAGAGGTTTTAGCAAGCCCTCCTAATCCCCGGTTTAGAACGATCCCTACTTGCATTATTACTACAATTTGACAACAAGAGGGTTTAATTTGAGTGCTTAACTTTCATCGCATCAGGCGCCTAGGCAGACTAGGCGAATTTAAGTAAATCTGTTATATTTTGTGTAAATAGGTGTTTGTTTATACCTAAAATATATATAATTTCATCATAAACTACAAAATAGAATGACATATATATTTTGAAGTGTATATATATATAATTTTATCATAAACTACAAAATAGAATGACATATATATTATGAAGTATATATAAATTCATCATAAACTACAAAACAAAATGGCATATACATAGTATGAAGTATTGGAACATAATGAAAATATGGGGAACAAGCATATAATATGGGTTCATTTAACTATTTAGCAAGTCTTTTACAATTTATTGAAAAAAAAATACAAAATGAAAGTTATCTATTTTATGTGTAAGTGAGTCGCAACCTAAGCGGGTGCCTAGGCGGGTTTGGGCGGGCTAGGCGGGTGCCTCATCAGGTCTATGTGCCCTTTCTTAATTTTTAAACGTCTAGGCATTAATCGAGGCGGTGGCCAGCTGCCTAGCACCTAAACGGGGATTTTTCGAACACTATAATAGATATCTTATTTAATATTACTACATTAAATTTTAAATTTATTATTATACACATTTTAATTCATTAATTTTATTTAACTTCCTCTAGTTAGTTCGTATTATAATATGTTTTTTACTAAACTAGTGTACCAAAATGTTTGTACCTAAATATATTTTAGTACCTAAATATATTGTAGTGAATTAGTGACACATAAGAAAATATGCAAAAGACATAAGTGTACCGAAAATTCCATATCTAAATATGTGATACTAAACTAGTATACCAAAATGTCGGTACCTAAATATATAAGAATAAACTACTATACCGAAATGTCCATACCTAAACATATTATACTAACCTAGTGTACCGAAATATTCATACCTAAATATATTATAATGAATTAGTGGCACAAAAGAAAATATGCAAAAACATAAGTGTAACAAAAAATCTCTACGAAATGTTTTCTTATATAAGATAGTTACCATAACGAGAATTAAAATTTATAAAATTTTTATAAAATTTAATTTATGAACTCCATAAAATAATAAATAAAAAAGAGAGATTGAAACCATATGCTGACATTAAATAGAGTCTAGGGACTAAATCATTTTAATGACATTTTTCTAAACTTCATCTTATTTAAGGATTAAAATCTTAGTTTTCTATTATTCATATATAATCATTTAAAACTTTTAATAGTGAAATTATTTTTTCAAAAATTGAAAAACGAAATGGAGAATGAGGTGATTGCGATGTGGGATTTGGAAAGGGGAAGGGAAGGCAGCAAAGATCTGGGAAAATGGTAAGCAGTGCCACACGGCGGTGCTGGCTGTTGCAGCGTGAAAGAGAGAAAGGGAGAGAGAATACCATAGGGAAGGAAAGATGGAAGAGGAAGAGTGGGACTCGCGTGGCATTTTAATTTTCCATCTTAACTTAACATTTTTATAAAAGAAAAAGGTTATATTTTGTCCTATGTAGGATGTAGCATATATTGACTGCCGCAAAAGAGTGAGACATGTAGTTGTCACACTATTATTTAACGGTCAGATTAATTGATGTCTGAATTTGCAATTAAACAAAAATTTACATATGGGATTGAAATATTTTAAAGATATTGTATAAGGTTGTAATTACACCCAAATTTGAGAGAGCAAAATGTAATTTACCATATATTTTTATTGTTCTTGTATTTTTAAAACATGCATATATATATCGTCAGCTCCAGCATGCTTATGGTGCAACGAGTGTTGTAGAAGTGGTTGAGGAATTCCCTTTCAAGCTGGTCCCAACTGTTAATGGATTCGGGCTCGAGGTCGGTGTACCAGTCAAAGGCATTACCTTTAAGCGATCACACAAATTGCTTGACGAGGTAGTCTCCCTCCATCCCAGCATTGTTGCAAGTTTGAATGAAATGGGTAATGTGTTGTTTAGGATTGCCCTTTCCATCGAATTGCATGAACTTTGGCGGCTGATAACCCTTTGGCATCCTAAAGGTATCATGGAGTCATGTGAACTTCATACTACGCCTTAATGGTGCTTGTGATCACCTCTTGCAGTTGTTGGATAGAGAGAAATCCTATGATCGTGGTAGCTCGGTCCACCTCTAGCTTCTCTTCAGCTTTCTACATCAGAGGCTCATCTTCTTCGTTGGTTTCTTTCTTTGGTGGATCAACCTTTGGGTCAGCTTTCTCGTCATGCTGGGCCTCTAGACAGTTGATGAGTGTAGCAATCTACAAGTCTTTTTCCTCCACAGTTCTTGTCAGCCTTGCAATTGCTTCGTTCATTTATGCTAGCTGCTTCTCAATGGAAGGCACACCAGTTGTCTTGACTTACATGGCTACGTGATACGAACTACTCCTTTAGTCGGCATTAGAAGTCAACAATTGGGAGTACCTCATTGGGCTTTCTTCCCTTAGCGCCCTTAGTGAGGCCAGGGTGATCACAGGCTCGTGCCTCAGATGTTCTTCCTCATTCGGCAAGTTTGGTGTAGGGGTGGAAGGCACGGCAAAGAGAGCTCTTACCTTGCTTCAGATTGTAACGCCCAAAGTTCCACCACTTGCTGCAAGGATGCCCTTGTTCTTCGCGTTGGTAGCGGGAACAGCTTGATCTTTTTTTAGTGCCATTTATGCTTTTTGAGGATTTGAAGACAGAGATGAGAGGCAGAGATGTCCCACCGGGCGTGCCAAATTTGTAAACACGAAAATTCTATATCGAATGAAACGAGAACACGTGTACAAAGTAGATTTGTATTGATTTGAATTTGTAGGTTACAATCTCTGTTTACAATTTTCCTCTGATTCAATCTGCAAATTTAATGTAGATACGTAGGTTGTTGATCCAAGGGTTGCGATGACTTGATCTCGGACGAACGATTGAATGATTGCTTCAAGTTTTGAGCTTGAAACGGTGTGTGGATGGTCTTTACTCAAGGTTGCTGTAAACATGATATAGATACGGGATTTTGTTGATTCAAGGGTCTTGGCAACTTAATCTTGAAACGAACATCGTTACAAGTTTGTAAGCTTGCAACAAAGTCTTGAAGGAATCCGCATGAGCGCTTGTTGATTCTTCAATGAAGTGCTTTGACTTTGGTCGAAAGAAAGCTTTGGCTTTGGTTGAATGTTCTTCGAAGAGAGCTTTGGCAGTGTATTAGCCTTCAAAGGTTTGGTAGAGGTTCTTATGTGTAGAGATTTTTCGACCCCTATGCTTGTGGTAGGACCTTGTATTTATAAGCTTCTCAAAGCTTGCCTTTGGGTGGATTTGGCTTTGATTTATGTCCTAATTTGGCCATGGGAGAATTTAGGCATGTTTTGTGCCTTAATTTCAGCCACTTTACTCCCTTGGCCGAAATTATGAGGCCTTGTTGCCTATTTTGTGAGCAATATTCAATTCTTGCTTATTTTATGAAGATGCCTTAACTTATTTTCCGGTTTTGAGAGTATTTTGAGCCCTTGCTGAATTTAAGAGGGATTCTCCCTTGTTTTATGAGTTTTTGGGAAGTTGAAGCTTCTTTTCCTTGATTTGTGCCATATGTCATTGATGACTTATCCATTTGTGATGAGTCATATGCAACGTGGAGCTTTGTGATGCATCATTTGTATGCAACGAAATTTACATGTCTACAGTAAGCAAGAAGAAAGGGGCACGTGGTCACATCGTCAAAAGAATAGAGGGTATCCACCAAAGGAATCCACTCTAGCTTTACTCCCTTGGACTTGTTGGGGAAGATTTGTTTGTTGAGCCAGTATAAAAGAAGGTACATGTGCTCCTGATCTCTGCTGGCATTAGAAGAGGTTGGGCCAAAGCTCTTCTTGGCAAACGAGATGAAGCCCGAGAATGAAGTCTCGTAGCTTTTGAATGTTGAAGGGGTGTACTCTAACATAATAATGGAGTTAGAGTCGCCTTAGCCTTCAGTAGTCAGGCGAGATGAGGAAGACTTGTCATGGGTAATGTCCACGACTCTGCTCGAGGGCCTTAGCTTAAAGACTTGGGCCATGTTGAGGATGGTTAGGGACATAGGGTCCATTCGAAAATCAAAGGTGTTGGCAATGACCGTGTCGAGGATGGTTGCAGACTTGTCAGAAGTTCGGGCTTGGCGACGACCGTGACCTTTGAAAATATGATGAGCTCATAGATCCCATTATTCATCCACTTCTTCTTGAAAATGGGCTCTAGCTCATTTATCCATTGTGCCTGAGCTTCATCCTTCATCAATGGAAAGCCTCGGCAATGAGTTAACCACTTGGAACAAGAAATGCCAGATTCATCATAATATGGGTTAGGGGGAGAACCAATTGGCCTTAGGCATGTTATTTTCTACAGCAATTGGGACCTTAGTGGTCCAGGCAAGCCCAGAGAGTGCACTTATCCTTCTTCAAAGAAGATAAGTGTTCAGGCCTGCCAAAGGGGATGAAGGCCAATAAGGAGGCGGCGCATGTTAACAATGCCCTCGCCAGACTCGTATGCAAGACAAGTGGTTTTAGGTGCCATTGAATGATTTTGAAGAAAGGATAGAAGGAGGTTGAAGGCAGAAAATAAGAGTAAGGAAATTCTGGAGATTTGAAGGATTAGAATTGCTAAAGTAGTTGGCCGAGAGGTTTAAATGAAGATTATATAGTAAAACAGTTAGTTAACGTTGGGGATCGTGGGTTAGTGCAAAGGTTTAGTTAAAACGGCTATTTAAAAAGGTGCAAGTCTCGAGTAAAAGCATGCGGTTTGTTTTAATTATCATTAACGCCTCGGTTTGCAGACTTAACAATGATTAAATGGGGCACTGTTTGGGTTAATATTTGAATATTGGACTTAAATGAAGGAAGCCCAAAGATGCCAAATTAAATGAAGACATGCCCGGAGCCCAACGTCGAGCCTAGAAACAAACTAAAGCCTTCTCAGCCAAGAGATAAGCCACGTGTCTATGATGAAAGCGATAAGAGATGGAGACCAACCTACTATCAGCCAAAAACCACTTTTAGTGGCACTACAAGTAAAAAGCTGATGACTCACTACCTTTTAGAAGTTTTCGGGCAAGAACAAAGCTAGGAGCAGTCGGGCCAAACTGCCTATAAAAGGGGAAGCAAGCATATGAGACAAAGACACTCAACCAATCAAACAAACAAGCATACAAACTCTGCTCTTAAGCCAAATTTGCGTCCAGAAAACTGAAATCAAACCATGTTCAGTCCTTTTAGGAATAGTTTCCTTAGAAAAGCTGTCTTTTGTCTAGTGTAAAAGCTTTGCTACCTTCCCTAGTGTTGTAGTATCGATTCCCTCATGTAAAAACAGTTTATCATCCATCCATTTTTAGCATACAACCCTTGTAAACTCAAAGAGAAGTGGCTGCAAGAGGTTTAACCTTGCCAGACAAGGTGAAATCTTGCCCGGGTCTCTTTGTTTGTCATCTGAAGTAGTAGATCTGTCACTTAATGCATTTTTCAACATGTATTCAAGTAATTTGCATATGTTTTCTACTTTATTTACATCTAGATCTAGTTAACTTAATAGATCTGTGTTCACTAAAAGCAACTTGGAATCAAGCAAATGATTTAAAAGGCTCTGGACTCCCTCCATTCGAACATACAAGATCATGAACTAAAAGTCCTTGTTTACAAGGCAAGAAAATGAACTTAATGCGGACTTAACCCATCTGCGACAATCCTTTGATAAAAGAAGTTTGAGTAACTTGGGGCACAAGTAACCACTCAAAACATACTCGTTCTACATATGCTATACTGAGATAGCAGTGGCACACCTAAGCATTTAGTTAGCTTTGATTGTGAGCCTCAAGGTCTATACCTAACGCCCCACAAAGGCACATTTCGAAACTAACTTCAAGCTCTTATTGCAGTACATCAATAAGTAAGAGCTTGACTACCAAATGTCAAAGTGCCAATCCCTTGGGGAAATATGCTGAGGCCTAGAGACCTTCTCTAGTGAAATCTTTGCCCGAACAGGAGGAACTGCACAACACAATGGAAGCATAGAAGAGCTGGAATAGTGGGAACGACCCTGACGAATGGAATAATAACATAAGAATAAAAATGTTTGACCTATTACAGACTTTTCATACCCAAAACATTCTTATGATTATGATTGAATAGTAATAGGACATTTTCATTAAAACTCCAAAAAAATAAATTGGTTTACAGAAACAATCCTGTCATACTAAAAAGCTTGAAAAGAAGCATCCACAAATGAATATAACGGGAAAAAAAAAAGAGAATGAAATAAGGAAAAAGCCAGAGAGAGAAATTACTGAGTATAAAAGCGGCGACGCCCCTCAGGCTCAGGCTTAGAGGAAGCCAGAGTGGGCATTTTTTGAGTTTTCCTAAAGCAAACAGGGGCGATCTAATCAACTTTGAGTTTTATGGAAGATCAAATGCTCAAATTTTATTATTTTGTAGGGTTGTATCACAATTAATCCATGCGGCGCCATATGATTGGATAGATTGGATCCACTTAGGTGCCAAAATTAACATACAAACAAAAAATTTAAGGGGAAGGCAACAAAAGGACCAAATATTGACTTGTGGATTTCATTTTTAGGAACCAAATTGATGAATATTCTATTTCAGGGACCATTTTGATTGAAAGGTCCAAATTCAAGGACTATGATAAAAACCCTTTTTTATTATTGATACAAAAAAAAAATAAATAAATAAATAACCATTCCAATTTTTCCTTTTTCTTCTACATTATAATATCGGTATATAGGCCAACATTTTACACGAGTTTTAATTAATTAAGCCAATTTATTACATAGAAATACATACATACATACATACATTATATATATATATATATATATATATATATATTATATGTATATATATATATATATTGGCTAGCCGCGCTCTAATATAGAATATTTATTTTGGGGCAGAAAAATTGTGATTGTGGGCCATATGGGTGACGGCAATTTATGAATTTTGTTATGTTGTGATCGTTGCAAAGAGTTACCTCAACCAATTCAATCGTCCCATTATTCTTTTGGCACTTGAGTTTTGGTGTCATATTGTTGGTACTAATGCTTATGGCGTTTATAATTTCCGTCCGTGTCCTGTTTTTCCCCTCCGGTTTAATCTTGGCCCTTGAGAGGATTTTAGAGACGTTTTGTTTCTTGATTATGTACATTTTGATTACAGTTTCAAAGTATTGTATTTCGTCATTTATTATGGGATACCCACAGCTGCCATGTTTGTTCCACTGTTTATTCCAGAAGACCAAATGATTGGTTCGATTGAATACGTTCGGCCAAATAATTTCCAACTGGGCTTCGATATGTCCTATCTGACAATATAATTATAAAATAGAAAAAATTCATGATTAAATGTTTTATTAATTGTAATATTTGCACTAGCGTGCATGAAAATCTATGTCGAGTATATGTGTATATGAAATAAACAATATTGACTATCTGATTATTAATAAAATTACCTGCTGAGGCGTAATGGTTGTATTCTTGCAGAAGATTGGGTCGGGTAAGTTCCAGTTTGAAGGCCATAAACCGTGAACCGTAAACAACTTGGCAGGAGGATCCTTGCAAGGAGTAGGATTAGAGTTGCAGGCAGCCGGCTGATATTGCTGCGTAAATTGAAAATAATCGAATCCAACCGTGAACGACGAGAATATTAATACAACTAGTGAAAATACCGTCGTAACCATATATATAATCCCCGTAATCCCCATTGAATAATATTTGTTCAAGGGCGAGGCAGATTAATTACTAATTAGATTGATTTGAAGTAGTAGTGGTGGTGGTGTGGATCACTTGGAGATCAATTAAGCTCTTATCTTTATAGTACTTGGTTGTAGGCAAATGTGTACATGCATGCATAAAAGGGGTTGGTCATCCGTTAACACGTGTATTTGATCACATGTTCTATAAATCTATTTCAATTTTTTTTTCTTTCATATATTCAAACTTGTCATGTGCAATGCCCTTAGGTGATCATCGTGGTCCCATGTATTTGATCATATGTTGTGTTTCTAAGTGGATGGGCTAAAGCAACCACGTTTTTTAGTAATAAAATTCCATCTTCTGATAATGTAAACCTAGCACGTTTCCGGCACACGTGTATCATATATTCATATTCGATCAGTAGCGTTGTCCTGGACCACGCGGCCCTGCAAAAATCTTTATAATGAATCATTGGACTCAATCCAACAGTGAAAAAAGAAAATAGTTATTCGTTGTGGTCAATTTATCTGACAAGGGTGGGAGAGGGCGCAGGAAGAGAGAGTGGGAAGTATGAGACATTCTGAAGGTGTGTAAGGGTGTGTTATTTCTCTTGTGTAGTGCCTTTATTCATAGTAACAATAGAGGAAAAGAATCATTGTCCTCCAAGGAAATACAGTCCTAATAGGGAGAGAATAACTAGTAATTAAATCTATCTAAGAGTTACACAATCATATTTTAATATAATATCTATAACACTCCTCCTTGAGTGTGTAAATACTCAAGCAGATTCTTCATCAGGTACAGTTGAGGAAGTCGACTCGTCGGCACTAATTCTGGGAACACGCTAGTCTCAGGCAAAGGAACTTGCATATGGAACTAAGTCTCACAAAAACCCAATGGCTATGGTAAAACCTGAGGCAGGACAAAAACCTATAGTCTAAGGAAAAGTGCGTGAGAAAGTGCAAAGTTAAATGAAACGTCTAAGGGATGTACATCAAGGATATGACCAACCAGGATCGATGTCTCATCAAAACCTTGTTAGGTAGCAAAATTCCAAAGGGAAAAATGCTCCTGATCGTAGGGATAAAGAGTATACTAAGATCAAGCGAGTATACTTTGGGATACTTGCCCTAAATTTGACAGAATTCCAAAGGGAACTAGCACTGTTATAACTCAGAAAGCTTACACATTCCTATTCCTTGAACAAGCTTGTAAAACGTCATATTCGGAAGTGATTTGGTGAAGAGGTCTGCCAGGTTGTTTTGGGAACAGATTTTGCGTAACTTCAATTTTCTGATGCTCTTGTTGTTGATGTGAGAAGAAGAACTTCGGTGCAATGTGCTTGGTGTTGTCTCCTTTAATGTAAACCTTCTTAAGTTGTTCGGTGCATGCTGCGTTATCTTTATAAATCATCGTAGGGATGTCAATGACGGGGTAAAGATCGCAAGTTCTTCGAATATGGCCCAAAACAGTTCTCAACCTAAAGCATTCTCGAGTAGCTTTATGCAAGGCAAGTATTTCAGCATGGTTCAAAGAAGTGGCAACTAAGGTTTGTTTGGATGACTTCCAAGATATTGCGGTGCCTCCAACAGTAAAGGAAAAACCCGTTTAAGAGTGCGCTTTATGCTGGTCAAATAAGTACCCAGTGTCAGCATAACCAACAAGGCGGGAATTGACTCAAGAACCGAGGGGGGTTGCAGCACCTCTCGAAGATTCATAGAGATAGAAAAGGCCCAAATCTGTCATACCCTTAAGTTAGCGAAAGATGTCTTTAACAACCAAGGAGATGTTAAGTCTTGTACATTGAGCTAAGTACAATAAATCGCCTATCACACTTAGATAAGGAACTTCGGATTTTAAAATCTCTTATTCATCTTCCTTGGGACAAAAGGGATCTTGTTTTGTGTCTTGCAATCGTTTAGGAATAGTTCGATTGATGTACTAAGATTCCATCCGAACAATGCTCTATCTTAAGACCGGGACTATATTGAGTTTTACCAAGATATTTCATCTCAAATTCCGATTTCAGATGATCAGTAGTTTTCTCAATCTCTTCAAGAGTTTCGATGAGATTCATGTCGTCGACATAAACTGCAACAATCACAAAACCAGAATGTGCCGTTTTTAATGAACATGCAAGGGCATAGTTCGTTGTTCATATATCCCTAACTAATTAAATACTCACTCATACGGTTATACCATTTCAATCGAATTGCTTCAATCCGTAGAGTGTACGCTTCAGCCGAATGAAGAGCGTGTTTCTTGGTCTAGAAATATTTGAACCAGTCGATGTAATTCATTCAGAAACTTTCATATAGATTTCTGCATCAAGATCCTAAAAGAGATATACGGTTACCATATCCATAAGCTGCATTTCCAGTTTTTCAGAAAATACCAAGCTTATAAGGTAGTGAAAAGTAATCACATCTATACCGGGTGAATAAGTTTCGTCATAATCAACCCAAGGCATTACAAGAAGCCTTGCACAACAAGACGAACTTTGTAACTCACAATTTCATTATTCTCATCACAGTTCTGAGAAAAAACCCACTTATAGCCAACAGGCTTCACATGTGGAGGAGTAGGAGTTACAGGCCCAAACAACTTACATTTCGCAAGCCAATAGAGTTTGACTTGGATTGCTTGTTTATAGTTTGACCTATCAGTTCCACATCAACATTCATCAATGGTACGAGGTTCAATGTCATTGCTTAGCATGACCTCAGTAGCCACTGCAAATGCTAATGCATTGTGGATTATCATATCATTTCTACACCAAACATCATCCAAGCTAGCACAGTGGACCAATATTTTGGGATTCTTGAGAAGATGATTCATCTCTTCTAGGATGCTTCTATAATCTATAATTTTCTCATGCGTTGGATAGAATGAATAGGCATTGGTTAGATTCACAGTAGGCTCAATAACCTGTGTCATAGGTTTCTTTTTCCCGGGTTGTGAATCCTCTAAACCTAAGGGTCTGCCATGCTTTTGGGTAGAAGAAGAGGATTAGCTAGCTGCCAATGTGCGTGCATTGACCCAAGTGGCGTCCCAAGCCTCCAGGAAGGAAGTCCGTCGTACATTTGTTATATTTGTCTTTGTAGGCACATTTGCATCTCATATAGGTGATCTCGTAACTCGTGCTAGATTAGTGAAAGTGTTTGGCATGCTCTGAAGATCTAGTATGCTTCACATTTTAGTCTCAGGTTGAAAGATATGGGGATCTAAATGAGACAAAGTGGGAGTTGTCCACGATAATTCGCATATTTCTTTTGGAACGTTGGCGTTTTTATCTCCCCTTAGCAACGGGAGGACTGTCCCATAGAAGTGACAATCCATGAAATGATCGTAAAGTGATCGCTTGTCAAAGGTTCTAAAGTAACGAATGATAGAAGGAGAAGTACTAAGGGTGACGCATTCAACACATAGACCGCACAACTAAAAATGAACTAAAAATGTGCAGATGCAATATGTCGAGTTCGTACTCGGTAACCAATTGAAGGGCGTTATTTAACAATCATCAAAAGCTTTCTACGTGAATTTTCCAACATTATCTACTTGAATAAATTTGATCGAATAATCAGGGTGGAGAGCCTTAAACTTGATACCCTGAGCAACTAGTTTGGAAAAGGCAGCGTTTTTTTTTGTGGACAACAAGCACACATGTGACTAACGTGTGGAAGCATCAACCAATACCATAAAGTATTTAAATGGTCTGCAGGGAAGTTGAATCGATCCACAAATATCCCCATGAATCCTCTATAACAAAAAATATGAGGATTCAAATGAATCTTATCATAAAAAGGTTTGATGAAAAGCTTTTCCATGGAGCATGTTTGGCATGAAATATTTTCCTGAATCAAACCTAAACTTGGAGCATGTTTACATACGATATCTTCCTGAATCAAACCCAAATGATCATGCCAATCTGAAATTTTATGCATAGTCCCAGAGGTAGGGTTGACCACATAGTGGCTTTCAATAGGGCGTAAAAACGTACAAATTTTTTATGTATTAGCGAAAGTGAGAAACTTTGAATGCGAAAGTCTTCTTTGAGCGTGTGAATCAAACTCTCATTGAAAGCATTAATTTGTGGATGCAAATTTCCGCTGTTTATATCTTTGACGAAAATGCACCTACAAAATAATAATAACTTCAGTTAAGGCCAAAAGCCTCACGCACCCGTGATGAATTAGGAGGGAAGGGGCGGGGTGTGGGGCAAACACACCGTCATACTCTCTGCGCGATTCGGCGAGTAAATGTCACACTCGTCATCGTTGAAGCCACGCGCCAGTGAGGTGAGGTTTTAAAAAAGTTAAGGGAATATACTTGCTCCGTTAATGGATTTTGTTAGAGTTAATTAAATCTCAGCTCATACTGTCAAATTGTAGAAAAAACCCAGGATGACGTAAGGGATTCCCGAAGCTTGATTTTCATAGTTTTTACACTCCAAAACCAAACCAAAACATAAATTAAGGTTTGGAGAATTACCTAAACCCAAATTTTGACCAATGGAGGTTGAATTCGTCTCGGATTTGAAGGAAGTTGGCCGAAGTTTCTTGCTGAAGTCTGGAAAAATGCACCGAATTGAAATGAAGGAGATTTCCAACATAATTTTTAATTAAAAACCCCTCAAAATAGGATTAAGAACTTACCCAAGTGAAATGTAGGAGATTTCATAGAGAAACGGACCCCGAAATCGTCGGAGTTCGTTCGTTTGCACTCGTTGGAATCTAGGAACATGAAGATAGTGTGCATGAAGAGGTTAGAACATAGATTCCATCCCCAAAATCTCATCAATCTTGCCCCCATAAACCCAAAAACGGAAACAAAAGGAGAAAGCCGCCAACCATTTTTGAACTCAACGATTTTCACCGAAGTTTGTCGTTGGAGTTGGGCACACATGCACAGAGAGTTAACTAGGTTTAAATCCCTAGGTTAGAGTATGAAAATCACCACAAAAGCATGTAGGCAGCTAGGAGATTAACAAATTGAAAAGGGAGTTTCAACTGGGCTCGAGTTTGAGAGCTTAAGCTCTCGGCTTCAATGGCAGAGCACCCTACGGTGCTCCGATGATGCATGCAGGGTATTGCTCGGTTCCTTGAGTCTTAGGGATCCCAAATATACAAGTTTTACATTTGATCTATGAGGGAAATGAGGTGACAGCTAGGGTAAAGCTCTCGGAGCTTAGAAAGAGAGAATTTTAAGAAATAAGAAGGGAAATAGAATGGGTATAATTCACTTAAAAATCATTTTTAAGTGAAATTATAAATTTACCCCTCCGCTTATTTAAATTTACAATTATGCCCTTGGGGTCACGATTCTTAATTCATTTTCTATGTTAAACTAATGTACGAGAATATAGTTATGAAAACTTAAGAAAGTTTAAGGATATTAATCTCGAGTCGTGACTCGAATTGATTAACACACACTCAGGGGTAAAATAGTCATTTCACATGTCTCGAGAATAAAATACAATATTTTAAGGAATGGGTTGCAACAGTGAAATTTCTGCTACACTAGTAGAGCAGATAGGAGTATTGAGCTCTCATACTTTCTTCAGTCTCTCAAGTAGCTTCTTTGAGTTTGTGATTTTGCCAAAGAACCTTCAGCAAAGGTATCTTCTTATTCAGAAGTGTTTTCTCTCTCCGATCTAGTATAATAACTGGTTCATCTTCATAGCTTAGATCTTTTTGTAGTCCATTTCTGACGATTCCAACACATGTGACTTATCCAGGATGTACCCTCGAAGTATCAAAACATGGAAAACATTGTGAATATGTGATAACTCCGGAGGTAAGTCCAAACGATAAGCTATGTTTCCCACCCTTTCAGTGATGTTTGTACCATACTTGACCATCTCGAAACTACCAAGCACCGGTCAACGTTATACCGTCAAAGACCCAGTAGAGTTTCCCTCCAACCAGGAGGCCAATCACAGCACAACACGTGTCGATATCAGAAGCCAATCATAGCGTGACACGTGTCAATATCAGAAGCCAATCACAACACGACATGTGTCAATGTAAGAACAAAGCTAGAAACTCTCTTTTATAAAAAGAGATCATTCTCCCACAATATTTCCTAATGTCATTTGTACTAAATCATTCACTAGTACTCACAAAAGGAGAGCTTGAACCTATGTACTTGTGTAAACGCTTCACAATTAATGAGAACTCCTCTACTTCGTCAACGTAGCCAATCTGGGTGAACCACGTACATCTTGTGTTTGCTTCCCTATCTCTATCCATTTACATACTTATCCACACTAGTGATCGGAGCTATCTAGCGAAGGTCACAAACTTAACATTTTCTGTTGTACCAAAGTCCTCACTGATTTTGTGCATCAACATTTGGCGCCGTCTGTGGGAACGACACTTATTCCCATTCTATTCAGCTTTGTTAAGCTGGTTTCCACCATTCATACAGTCGTTTTTGACCAGGCATCCCTTTCTAACATGAGGAGCGAAGGAAGCCACATCACACAGAATGACACCCCTTTTGCACCTTGCGAAGCAACGAAAGAAGGAACAAAAGAAGTTTGCTCTTCAAGCTAAAGTCAATGAGCTAGAGGCTCAGAATAACAAGATAGCGATGAAGAATGAGATCCTCCAAGAGCAGTATGAGAAGGTCTTCGAGATGCTCCACGAGGTTAGACATACTAAAACACACAAGTTTATCATCCCTATGGAAGTTAACCATCAACTGGGTGCCCCCCAACACGGAGGGTCATTTGCCTTCGACATGGGTATTCTTGTTGAAGAGCGAGCTAGTCATCGAAATGGCGACCAACATGAGTCTTCTCTCAACCCAGCTGCTTCGACCCGAAGCAGGAGGAGTGGAGGAAGACACCTCCTTACAAAAATAGTGGAATGATCGAAAGCCGTCTTTCGCAACTGTCAAGACTTCCTAAAGCAACATCGAGACAATCCTATCCATGTAAGCTCGAAGATCAATGACCCAAGGGTCTCTGAAAGACTCGGTCCCCTCCCATGTCCTGGGCCGGCTACCAATTTGGGGAAGGGGCAACAAGTCCTAGAAAAACACGAAGGTATATAAGACTCAAAGATGTTCCGATAGACATACCTTGGAAGTCAGTACGGCGATTCTAGGGAAAAATCACATGCTCTTGATCAAACCTTCCTACTTCCAAGAGGAGATGGAGATTTATGAAAGAAAGCTCCAGTGGTACATGACTCCACTCAAGACCTTTTTGTCTTACAGCTCCTTAAGGAAGTAAACAAGTTGAAGGCCGAACAACAAGCTGAGATACCTAATTGGAACCAACCTAGGCCTGGCACTCTTACAAGGAGGATCCTCGACACCCTCTCCAAGCAAAGACAAAGCAAAAGCTTGGCTTGCAACTCTATACTGGAAAGGAGGACCCGATTGAACACCTTAACCTCTTTGAGTCCACCATGGCATACCGGATGCACATCGACGAAGAACGATGTCTTCTCTTCCCCTCCACCCTCTTTGACGAAGCTCTAAACTGGTATTGCCGTCTTCCACCTGAAACGGTAGACTCATTTGAGAAATTGAGGAAATTGTTTGTTTCTCAACATATTTTCCAGATCGATCGCTTACACTCTGTGGATGACTTGTACACTATTCGCCAAAAGCCAGACGAGTCATTACGTATGTATGCTGGCCGCTTCAGCCATGAGTATTCCTGTTGTGCCGAGGCAGACGACAAGACTGCCCTCAAAGCCTTCACGGCAGGCCTACGTGACTGTTTCTTTAAGTACATGATCAATGCCAACACTTGGAAAACTTACTCTGAGGTGATGGCGCATGCTTATAACCATGCCTCCGCCGAGGCAAGTACATACCAAAAGAAACCCCCAACAACCATCCTCTATCAGCAAGTGGGAAGTGGAAGCCAGACCCACCCAAATGAGAAGACCTCAACCTTCCAAACGGCAGCGGTGCCTCCCCTTGCCTTACTTAATACTTTGCCAAGTCAACAAACATATCAATCTCAGAGCAAAAGGAAAGATTTCCATCCTCACCAGTCTCATTTTAGTAAAAAAAGTAAGGGACACTATTGCGATAACCAAGGGTATCGCCACGATAACGTCCGCCCCCAAGCAGTCAACACAGTGGGCCAAGCACGTGTCAGGACAAGCCCTACCCCGAGGTATGAGACATACACACCTTTGAACGACACATGCATGGCCATTTACCCCAGCATAGCACACCTGATACCGAAGCCAATGCTGAGGCACCCGAATTACAAGCCCTTAAAGAACACGGGCATGTTTTACTGTTACCACGAGCATAATGGCCATGATGGCGAGAATTGCATCACCCTTCGTGAACATATTGAAGCTTTGGCACGTGAAGGAAAAATTGATCAATTCCTCTTTCACCCTTCAAGGGGTAATCGTAACCAACGCTAGGTGATTGTGATATATTCCATAAGTGGCGGCACACCCATATCTAAATCTTCAAATAGGGCCATGAAAAATAGCAAACGAGCTTTAAGGCCTGGCCACCAAGTGTTTCACGTGGAAGACATCAGGGGAGGCAAGTATCAAAAGCCTAACTGGGATCCAATATGTTTCTACCTTGAGAAAGAAAGAGGTATCATCTACCCTGACAATGACCCACTGATCATGGAAGCTCACGTAGCCAACTTTGAAGTACGACGAATCTTGGTAGACGCGAGGGCTTCAGTCAATATCATGTTTGCTGAAGCTTTCAAGACACTTAATGTAGCTGAACACTTGCTCGATCGCTCAATTGATCCTCTGATAAGCTTCTTCGATGATATCGTGCAACCTTTAGGGAGCATACACTTACCTTTCACCACTGGTACAGGCCCTTACACAGCTACCATTACCACTAACTTCCTGGTGGTTAATTGCCCAACGACATATAATGTCATCTTCGGACGCACATGCATCAATGATCTCAAGGCCATGGTATCCACACATATGTTGTTGATGAAATTTCCAACCCCATATGGCAATGGTTACATTAGATGAGATCAACTTAGTGCACGATCATGTTACAACACTTCGGTCAAGCAACATCACTTGTCTGTGTCCAAGGAAACCATTTCTATACATGACCAAGTCATAAAGACCAGCCTAGATGAAGCCAACTTGGATCTTCACAGTGGCAACAGTCAACCCGACGATCCTTGAGATGACTCTTTCACCCAGCAAGCACAACCCGCTGAAGAGTTGGAGAATGTCTCTATCTCAAAAGATTATCTGGATCGTATGGTGAAGATTGACACCACCTTGTCACCATCCATTCGGTTGGCATTGATCTCTTTTTTACAAAAGAACATTGAGGTCTTCGCCTGGTCATACGAGGACATGCCAGGCATCTCTCTCGATATCATCTATCATCACTTAAGTATTGACCCCAAGACCAAGCCAATGATACATAAGCGAAGATCGTATGATGCTGAACGGTATAAGGCAATGAAGGCGAAAGTTGAAAAACTCAAAGGCATAGGCTTCATTCACGAAGTTAATTACCCAACATGGATGGTAAATGTGGTCATTATTAAGAAAAATCAGACCAAAGAAAGTCTCCTGTTCCAAAAGGTCTTGTGGAGAATGTGTGTCGACTACACCGACCTAAACAAAGGATGCTCGAAGGATAACTTTCTTCTTCCTCTCATTGACAGACTTATAGACTCTACAGCAGGGTGTAAACTCTTGAACTTCATGGATGCTTACTCAGGATACAACCAAATCCTCATGAACCCTTCGAACCAAGAACACACAACATTCACTACTGACAGGGGACTATATTGCTATAAAGTCATGCCCTTCAGCCTAAAGAATGCAGGGACGACTTATCAGAGACTAGTTAATTCAAGTGTTCGTTGAACAGATTGGGAAGAGCATGGAAGTTTACGTTGATGATATACTAGTCAAGAGCAAACATGATGACTAACACATCACCAACCTATCTGAAACTTTTACCATTCTGAAGAGGTATCGAATGAGGTTGAACTCTAACAAATGTGCCTTTGGCGTAGAATTTGGCAAATTCTTGGGCTTCATGATTAGCCAACGAGGCATTGAAGCTAATCTCGAAAAGATCCAAACAATCCTCGACATAAAGGAACTAGTAACTTCAAAAGACATCCAGGCTCACTTGAGGAATGTCGTCTACAAGCAGCGCATCTCCAACTATTATGACTCAAGGTTTAAACCTCGTCATTTCAAAATAGGGGATTGGGTATTGAAGAAAAGATTATTCTGCGACAAAGTCTCGAGTGAAGGAACACTTAGTCCAAACTGGGAAAGACTGTTTGATGTTGTTGGCATCAGTCGCCCTGGCTCCTACAAGCTTAGAAGCTCTAATGGCAAGACCCTTAGCCATCCATGGAACGATAATCACTTGAAGTACTATTACAAGTAAACTGACATTGTACAAGTGTTAAGTTTCAGCCATTCGGCATCCTATGTAACGAAGACTATTTTGCATGAATTCAATAAACATGTGATTTAGATAACTCGGTCCTAATCCTCTTACATTCCTAGCAATGAAACACTCGGGTTCAAAGCTTCAACATCAATGCTTCCAACATGAAACAAAGTCTAAGTATATGTCAACAAGACTATACAAATAAACGAACAGCTTTACAGTATATTTGTTCAATCATACATTCCAACACATTCATACATAAGCCAACTGTGCTTCGAAAGTGTTCAACATACTTTGTCATTCGACACTTGCTACAATGTGCCTCGACACCTTGCCCTTATTCTCACCAACCAGGTGATGAAATGTGAAGAAGGAACTCATCTTCATGCCACCAACCAGGTGATGAAATGTACAATCCGTACTCTTTTTCATGCCACCAACCAGGTGATGAAATGTACAACCTGTACTCTAATATCATTTGGCAACTTACCATTCATGCCACCAACCAGGTGATGAAATGTACAACCCGTACTCTCATTCATGCCACCAACCAGGTGATGAAATGTACAACCCGTACTCTAATATCATTTGGCAACTTGCCACTCATGCCACCAACCAAGTGAAGAAGTAACTCATCTTCATACCACCAACCAGATGATGAAATGTACAACCCGTACTCTCCTTCATGCCACCAACCAGGTGATGAAATGTACAACCCCGTACTCTAATATCATTTGGAAACTTGCCACTCATGCCACCAACTAGGTGAAGAAGGAACTCATCTTCATGCCACCAACCAGATGATGAAATGTACAACCTGTACTCTCCTTCATGCCATCAACCAGGTGATGAAATGTACAACCCGTACTCTAATATCATTTGGCAACTTGCCATTCATGCCACCAACCAGGTGAATAAGAAACTCATCTTCGTGCCACTAACCAGGTGATGAAATGTGATGAAAGGTGATGAAGGAACTCACCTTCGTACCACCAACCAAGTGATGAAAGCAACTCACCATTCATTCCACCTACCAGAAGACGAATGGTACAACTTATACATGTGAACTCCTAGCATTCACAAATAATCAAAAACCCTCAAGCTTGAAAACTCAACTAGAGGAGCATTTATGACCAACAAGAATTATAGTCACTTGATAAGCTCATATTTATATATATTTTACATAAAATTCTGATAGGAGCATATTTATGCGCCTTAGTTAGTTAGTTCTTATGCATTTATGTTGTGTTTTCTTAGTTAAGTTAGTCTTTTAAGCTATTTTCATGTGTTTTCAGGTTTTAAGGACAAAGTAAGCAAAAGGATGCAATTTGGAGCATTTTGGAGCAAAATTGAGCTAGAATGGAGTTCATGCATGTGGAGCACAAAGAATGGACGAATTTGAAGGATTGAAGAGCTAGGAATGTGTTTCAAAGTTGAAGACTTGAAGATGCAAAGTTTCCTAATTGAAGTGGGAAAGTGCTTAATTGAAGATGAAATCCTAGTCAAACATGGATTCCTAGTTGAGGAATGATTCCTAAGTGAAGTTGGATTCCTAGAAGATTGAAGTTTCCTACTCAAACAAGGTTTCCTACTTGGAGAAGGGAAGTTAAAGCCAAAGAATCAGCTCAAGTGAAGAAACCTTATCCAAAACATTATCCAAACCCTATCCTATCCAATCCTATCTTATCTTATCCTAATCCTAATCCACCTATATTTCAGCTACTTGGGAGGATTCCTAGCTATATTAGGATGCTTAAAATCAGATTTCTAGAAAACCTAATCCTTTCCTACAAAAATGGCGCCTAGAACCTTTCTAGAAGACCTTTGTCTTGCATTGCAAGTCAGCCACTTTCCCTCCACTTTGTGCCGTGAGTTTTTACCCAAATCCCTTGGGATTTTGGTTTCTAGAAGTCCTTATCCCTTCTTGGTTTGGTGCCTCACCTTATCCTCCCATTCCCTTTGGATTTCTGATTTGTTTTCCTTCAAGGATTGTGTTTTATTTACCTATGCATCTTAGGCCTTTAAATCCTTTTCCTTTGCTACCTAGGGGCTGTAATTTTCAGCCTATATATATGTAGTGCCGCACCCTTTTCATTGACACCACCCTCTACCAGATTTTCACTACACCATTCACCCAATCATCCCTCTTGTGCCGTGAGTTTGCAAAGGAGAAGGAAGGAGACTCTTGGAGCCATGCATGCCATTCAAGGAGCTTAGATTGTTGGAGCGTTTCTAGGTGTTTTCTATCTTTATGTCAATGCTTAGATTCATTTATCTTTGTTTATTTGTGAACATGAGGAACTAATTTCTTTATAGTTAGAGGGGAATTCAAAGCCATGATCATATGTTTTATATGACTTGATTTCCTCCAGTTATGATTTCATAAATCATGAATGTGGTTTACTTATCTATTTGATTGATAACATGTTTATGTATGTTAATTAAGGATGCATACTTAGTTCGCATGCATGAATTTGATGCTACAGTATAAGGGAATTTCACCTAATCGTTATTAACTTATATTCATAAGTAGTAAAAGTCGCTAGTCACGATTGTGTTAAGTAAATCCTTGGCAAGAGTAACATACGTATTCCCTAGTTATGAATGCCTCGTCAATGCTTATGATTTCCATTGAACTTAATGATCTTTGATATGTGTCTCTATCATGCGTATTCCATAGTTAGGGTCCTTGATAAGAATAATTTGGTTGTAATGCGTATTCCATTCAATTCAATGAATCTAGGGAAATCTGAGAATTAATTGGTGCAATCTAGTTAATTTGGGGCATTGTCATTCATGGTTTGTTGAAAGAGTAACTGGAAATCGAGTCATATGCATATGTCTCATGTGTGGAGAAGGAACCCTCTAACTAGCCTTTCACCATTCTTTTTCATCCAAAATCGTTTTTGTTAAGTTTGTTTTTAAAGTTTATGTTTTAAAGTCCAATTTCGTCAAAACCAAACCCCTTACTTTTAAGTCTTGTTTTTAGAGTCAAAACTTGTTTCTTTTAAGTCTTTTGAATCTTTGAAGTTCTATTTTCGTCCAAATCACTTTCTAGGTCTAGAATTGAGTCTTTTTTATTGTTATTTGCTGTTTTGAGTGTTTTGAGTTAGTTTTGAGTCTATAGAGTCTAGTTTAGTGTTTTTGAGTCTTATTTGTGTTGATTAGCATCCCTAGTTAATCCCCGGTCTAGAACGATCCCTACTTGCATCATTACTACAATTGTCATCAATAGGGTTTAATTTGTGTGTCAACTTAATTTTCACATCAGGCCACTTAATTTGACCCAATGGGTTTTCATCCAAATCATGGTAGACTTGTATAAATATCCTTCTTTCACACGGACCCCATCCTCATTCAATTTGGGTTATAAACATGACAACTAAATATCCTTCTTATTTGCACAACAAATGCATGACTCAATGCATGCACAATATATATACAACCCATGCACAAGGAGTTGCTTCTACCATTTTTATAAAATAAACATTTTAATCCAAAAATACCATGACATGCAGAATACATGCACATTACAGGGCACCCTATGCAATGGAAACAATCATGTGGTGTTGGGGATATCAACAAGTTCCCTGCAAGTCCGTTGGTTATGACCAAGCTTCCGGCGACACTTGCATTTCCAATAGATTATATGTTCTCCTTGGGATAGGATAGGGTTTGGATAATGTTCCACCTACATTTCAGCTACTTGGGAGGATTCCTAGCTAGATTAGGATGCTTAAAATCAGATTTCTAGAAAGCCTAATCCTTTCCTACAAAAAATGGCGCCTAGAACCTTTCTAGAAGACCTTGGCCTTGAATTGCAAGTCAGCCACTTTCCCTCCACTTTGTGCCGTGAGTTTCACCCAATTCCCTTTGGATTTTGGTTTCTAGAAGCCCTTATCCCTTCCTGGTTTGGTGCCGCACTTTATCCCTTCATTCCCTTTGGATTTCTGATTTGTTTTCCTTCAAGGATTGTGTTTTATTTTCCTATGCAACTTAGGCCTTTAAATCCTTTTCCTTTGCTACCTAGGGGTTGGATTTTCAGCCTATAAATACAACCCTTTGCCGCACCATTTAGACACCACCCTCTACCAGATTTTCACTACATCATTCACCCAATCATCCCTTGTGTGCCGTGAGTTTGCAAAGGAGGAAGAAGGAGACTCTTGGAGCCGTGCATGCCATTCAAGGAGCTTGGATTGTTGGAGCGTTTCTAGGTGTTTTCTATCTTTATGTCAATGTTTAGATTTATTTATCTTTGTTTATTTGCGAACATGAGGAACTAATTTCTTTATAGTTAGAGGGGAATTCAAAGCCATGATCATATGTTTTATATGACTTGATTTCCTCCAGTTATGATTAGATGAATCGTGAATGTGGTTTACTTATCTATTTGATTGATAACATGTTTATGTATGTTGATTGAGGGTCGACACTTAGTTTGCATGCATGAATTTGATGCTAGAGTATAAGGGAATTTCACCTAATCGTTATTAACTTATATTCGTAAGTAGTAAAAGTCGCTAGTCACGATTGTGTTAAGTAAATCCTTGACAAGATTAACATGCGTATTCCATAGTTATGAATGCCTCGTCAATGCTTATGATTTCCATTGAACTTAATGATCTTTGATATGTGTCTCTATCATGCGTATTCCATAGTTAGGGTCCTTGATAAGAATAATTTGGTTGTAATGCGTATTCCATTCAATTCAATGAATCTAGGGAAATCTGAGAATTAATTGGTGCAATCTAGTTAATTTGGGGCATTGTCATTCATGGTTTGTTGAAAGAGTAACTGGAAATCGAGTTGTATACATATGTTTCATGTGTGGAGAAGGAACCCTCTAACTAGCCTTTCACCATTCTTTTTTATCCAAAATCGTTTTCATTAAGTTTGTTTTTAAAGTTTATGTTTTAAAGTCCAATTTCGTCAAAACCAACCCCCTTACTTTTAAGTCTTGTTTTTAGAGTCAAAACTTGTTTCTTTTAAGTCTTTTGAGTCTTTGAAGTTCTATTTTCGTCCAAATCACTTGTTAGGTCTAGAATTGAGTCTTTTTGGTTGTTATTTGCTGTTTTGAGTGTTTTGAGTTAGTTTTGAGTCTATAGAGTCTAGTTTAGTGTTTTTGAGTTTTATTTGTGTTGATTAGCATCCCTAGTTAATCCCCGGTCTAGAACGATCCCTACTTGCATCATTACTACAATTGTCATCAATAGGGTTTAATTTGTGTGTCAACTTAATTTTCACATCAAATTCACTTGTCTTTTCTTAGTTAGTTCCTTATATTTTTGAGCTATTTACTATGTTTTTGTGTTTTGTGTGATTTATCAAGCAAAGAAAAGAAAAGTAGCACAAGTGAGTTATTAAGTAACAAATTCGTCAAAACTGCCTGTGCAGATTAGCTGACTTTGTAAGCATGTTAAGAACAACTCAGAATGAATGAGAGAATGAGCCTTATATGCATGGAAAGCTACGGATGTCTATTTTCTGGATCAATTTACGGATTGGTAATAGCATTTTTCTAGAAGAAGTTATGGGCATTGTAACATTGAAAGGTTCAGAAAAGGGCTAAGCAGATTTGACTAATAAAATGAGAAAGTAAAGACACTTGTTTTGTGTTTTGCTTTGTCATCAACACTCAGCAGCAAATGGGGTTATGATTGCACTCATTTGTCTTTGGAGCAAGTGGAAATGCACAGCTAGAAGATGAACAAGGCACATGGAAGAAACATGGACATCACACACAAAGAGAAAGGCAAGGCATGGACAGTTTGACATGGGCAGAAAATGGGTGGATTGTTGGCTGAAATAATGAAGAACATGTGTGTGCAAATGCAAAGGAAAAACACACACACATGGGCAAAGGAAACACACACACATGGGCAGAAAATGGGTTGATTTGTGGCTGAAATGATGGAGGTCATGTGTGTGCAAATGTAAAGGGAAACATGGACATTACACACTCACCCACCACACCCATTACATCAACTCATTACCAAACATTCATCCACTACACCCATTACATCCACTCATTACCACAACACTCATCACTACCACCTTAATTAGATGGTGGTGCTCTCCCTAGCCTATAAATACATCCACCCTTCACCATAACAAGGAAAAAGAAAACCAAAGAGAACACAATCCACCCATCCACCCTTCACCATAACTCACCTATATCCATCCACCACCATAATTTACCACTCATCAATCAAACCACACCTTGTGCCGCAACAAAGAGAAGAAGGAGGACCCTTGGACGTGCTTGCCATTCAAGTTGGATTGTTGGAGTGTTTTTAGGTGTTTTCTTTCTTTTGTTTTCAATGTCTAAATTTGTTTATCTTTGCTTTGTAAGTATGAGGAACTAAACCCCCCTTAGCTAGGGGGAATTCGAAACCATGTTCATGCTTGCAATATGATTTGATTACTTTCAGTTGTGATTCATAAGTTATGAATTCAATTTACTTATCCATTTGAATTAAAACTGATTTGTGTATGTTGGTTGAGAGTGCACGCTTAATTTCCATGCATAAATATGATGCTAGGATATAAGGGAGTTTCACCTAATCGTTATGAACTTATATTCACAAGTAGTAAAGGTTGTTCGTCACAACCGTGTTAAGTAAATTCTTGGCATAAGTTTCATGCAATTCATAGTTGCAAGTGTTTCGTCAATGCTTATGATTTTCATAGAACTTAATGATTCTTGCTTGTATCTCTATTATGCAATTCATGTAGGGAACTTGTGGGGAATGCTTTGGGTTGTTGTATGCAATCATCTAATTCAATGACATTAGGAAAATCTGAGGATTAATTTAAGCGTACCTGATTAATCTGGGGTGTTGAGGTTCATGGTTTATTGAAAAGCAACTGGAAATCATTTTATATACAAGTGTGTCATGTGTGGAGAAAGACCTTCTAGCTAGCCTATCATCCATTCAAATCACCAAATTCGTCCAAAATTTGTTTTAAGTCTTTAGTTACTTGTTTTTACTTAAATTCATCCAAAACCAAATCCCCCTTTACTTTGGAGTGTCTAATTAGTTAGAATATGTCCTAGTTGTGTTTTTAAATGTTTTGAGTTAAGTTAAAACCAATTTTCGTCCAAAGTCATTCTTAGTGTCTAGTTTGAATCTAATTAGTTGTTTTGAGTTCTTTGAGTATAGTTTAGTGTTTTTAACTTTGTTTATATGTTTTTAAGTCAGTTTAGAGGTTATTAGCAAGCCCTCCTAATCCCTGGTCCAGAACGATCCCTACTTACATTCTTTACTACAATTGATACAAGAGGGTTTAATTTGAGTGCTTAACTTTCATCGCACCATCACTAACAAAGTCTTATTGCAAGCCAACAACAACTTCAGTGCATGGCATACAAAGATCAAGCTATTCAGCCCTCTTGCATCTGCTTCAGACATTTCTCCTCTGTAACAATGCAAACACCACAATTCTCAAAAGCTTCACACTCTTGATCAAGACAATGTGAAGAAAAACCAATTTATGGTGCCAACAAGAGCTTCATCAAAGGAGTTCAACCACAATTCTCAAAAGCTTCACACATTCTTGATCAAGACAGTGTGAAGCAAAACCAATTTATGGTGCCAAAAAGAGCTTCATCAATGGAGGGCAACCACAATTCTCAAAAGCTTCACAAACTCTTGATCAAGACAGTGTGAAGCAAAACCAATTTATGATGCCAACAAGAGCTTCATCAATGGAGGGCAACCCCAATTCTCAAAAGCTTCACACACTCTTGATCAAGACAGTGTGAAGCAAAACCAATTTATGGTGCCAACAAGAACTTCATCAATGGAAGGTAACCACAATTCTCAAAAGCTTCACACACTCTTGATCAAGACAGTGTGAACCAATTTATGGTACCAACAAGAGCTTCATCAAAGGAGTTCAACCACAATTCTCAAAAGCTTCACACACTCTTGATCAAGACAGTGTGAAGCAAAACCAATTTATGGTGCCAAAAAGAGCTTCATCAATGGAGGGCAACCACAATTCTCAAAAGCTTCACACTCTTGATCAAGACAGTGTGAAGCAAAACCAATTTATGGTGCCAACAAAAGCTTCATTAATAAAGGGCAACTACAACTCGTAGAGAGCTTCACACACTCTTGATCAAGATTGTGTGAACTAATTTATGGTGCCAACAAGAGCTTCATCAAAGGAGTTCAACCACAATTCTCAAAAGCTTCACACACTCTTGATCAAGACAGTGTGAAGCAAAACCAATTTATGGTGCCAATAAGAGCTTCATCAATGGAGTTCAACCACAATTCTCAAAAGCTTCACACACTATTGATCAAGACAGTGTGAAGCAAAACCAATTTATGGTGCCAACAAAAGCTTCATTAATGAAGGGCAACTACAACTCGTAGAAAGCTTCACACACTCTTGATCAAGACTGTTCAAAGCTAATTCAATTTATGTGGTTCATCCAAATCTTCGACTACTACAAGGTGTGGCTTGCGTGACAATCTTTTGCTCAACAGTGTGGAAGCAAAATTTGTATATGTTGTCTCTCCCACATTTTCAAATTTCTAATTTTCCCAAAAAATTAAAAAATAAAAAGGAAATTGGAAAATTCAACAAAGCTTCATCAATAGAGGACAACTACAAATTGTCAAAAACTTCACACTATCTTGTTCAAGATAGTGTGAAGCAAAATCAATTCATGGTACCAACAAAGCTTCACCACAAAAGCTTTACCAACAAAAGCTTTATCAATGGAGGACAACTACAAATTCTCAAAAGCTTCACACTATCTTGATCAAGATAGTATGAAGCAAAATCACTTCATGGTACCCAACAAAAGCTTCAACTCCAAAGCTTCGCCTACAAAGCTTCAACTCCAAATCTTCACCTACAAAAGCTTCACCCACAAAAGCTTCACCCACAAAGCTTCAACACAAAAGCTTCACCCATAAAGCTTCAACACAAAAGCTTCACCTACAAAAGCTTCACCCACAAAAGCTTCACCCACCACAAAAGCTTCACCCACGAAAGCTTCACCTACAAAGCTTCACCTACAAAGCTTCACCTACAAAAGCTTCACACAGTCTTGATCAAGATAGTGTGAAGCAAAATCAATTCATGGTACCCAACAAAGCTTCAACTTCAAAGCTTCAACTACAAAGCTTCAACACCAAAGTTTCACCTACAAAGCTAAATATATATATATATATTTTTTTTTTCTTCAGAAATTCGAAAATTCAGAAATTCGAAAATTTGAAAATTCGAAAAAAAAAAACAATTGCCTAGGCCTCATCTTCTTTGGGCCTAACAACTTTCATAACAAATATATATGGAGGAGTTTTGGGCTACCACTTAGAAAGAAAATGCCCCCTTCGTCAACTCCCTTAACTGGAGACTTGGGAGACTTCTACCATATGCTACTGCACCTTGATAATCGGAAGTCTCACAACCACTCAGTGACTTGGATTTTTCAAGTCTCCAACCGAGAAGTTTTCCTCACTCGGGAAATTAAGGGAGCATTACCTCAACATACATGCTTCACTCATAAAGCTTCAACATACAAGTTTCAACAAAAGAAAAAATTCAAAGAACTTAGTGAAGAAGGCTTTGGTGTATTTAACACAATACGTTGAAATGAAGCAAATATTATTTATTGATATCTTCGATAAGTTACAAATATTTACATATACATGAATCAAAATAAACAAACAAGAGGGAGCCTTCACTAAGGTTGCTCAAGAGAAGTCTCAGCAGGAGGCAGAGCTTCAGAAAGAGAAGGCACCGGAGGGTGATCATTCGAAGCCTCAGTACTGGACAGAACCCCAGAAGGATGAGGAATCGGAGGTTAATCACTTGGAGCTTCATTACGCGGTACAGCCCTAGAAGACGAAGGCAATAAATGCCTTTGGATCAAACCCACAAACCTTTGATGATCAAGTAAAATATAACCATCAGTTTCCTGCATCTGGTCAAGCTTCCTCTTCATGTTTGTAGCATAGTCAAGTGCGAGCCTGTGCAACTGTTTATTCTCATGCTTGAGCCCTCTAATCTCATGTTTGAGGCTTATCACTTTAGCCGCCAATGATTCAACTTGGCAGGTTCAAGCAAATATGCGTTGGGCCATGTTAGACACAGAACCCGCACACTAAACACTAAGAGCCAGAGAATCCTTAACAGCCAACTCATCAGTCCGTTTGAAAAGTAGTCTGTTATCTATGAGAGTGAGAAGGTTCCTGACCACCACCGCAGGGGTCATATTGATGCGAAATATATAAGCACACAAATTAAACCCTCTTTTTGTCAATTGTAGTAAAGAATGTAAGTAGGGATCGTTCTAGGCCGGGGATTAGGAGGGATTGCTAAATCACTTGGAAACTGACTTGAAAACGTAAAAACAAAGTTTAAAACATTAAACTAGACTCAAAGAATGCAAAACTATACTTTAAAATACTAAGATAAACAAAAAGATTCAAAACAGCAAATAAACACTCAAAACTGCCTTAAAAACACTTTCTGGGCAGTTTTGAACACCTAACACTAAATTGGACGAAATTGGGTTATGACTTGACTCAAGACACTTAAAAACACAAACTAAAATGATTACTGACTAATCTAACATTTTGAAATAAATGGGAGATTGGTTCTTGACGAATTTGAAAACAAAACAAACTTTGTAAAACAAAACAGACTGTAAATGAATTTGAATGAAACTTATGGATGGAAGGCTAGCTAGGAGGTTCTTCTCCACACATGTCACACTTGCATACAAAACGATTTCCAGTTGCTTTTCGATAAACTATGAATACTCAACGCCCCAAATTAACCGTGAATTGCACTAATTAACCCTCAGTTTTTCCACAAGTTATTAGGTTGGATGATTGCATACGACAACCCAAAACATTCCCTACAAGTTCCCTACATGAATTGCATAATAGAGATACAAGCAAGAATCATTAAGTTCTATGAAAAACATAAGCATTGACGAGGCACTCGTTACTATGATTTGCATGAAACTTATGCCAAGAATTTACTTAGGTGAAACTCCCTTATATTCTAGCGTCAAATTCATGCATGAAAATTAAGCGTGCACTCTCAACCAACATACACAAATCAGTTTTTATACGAACGGATAAGTAAATTGAATTCACAACTTATGAATCACAACTGGATGTAATCAAATCATATTGTAAGCATGAACATAGTTTCGAATCACCCCCTAACTAAGAGGGGTTTAGTTCCCCATGCTTGCAATTACACAAAGATAACTTAAATTAAACATTGAAATCAAAGATAGAAAACACCTAGAAACGCTCCAACACTCCCAAGGCTTGGGCATAGGCACGGCACAAGATGTTCCTTCTCCTTCCTTCCTTGCAATAGTCACGGCATAAGAGATTTAGAACAGGTTTTGGGTGGTTTTTATGGTGTAGAATGGATGGGGAATGGTATGGAAAGGTTTAGGGTTGATGGGTGGTGTGGCTAGGGGTGGTGTTTGGCTGAATTTTTAGAGAATGGTGATGGAGAGGTGCGGCTAAGGTAAGGGATCAAAATCTGTTTTTGTTGATGAATATGGGAGGTGGTATTTATAGGCTTGAGAGAGGACCACTCCATTTCCTTTGCATGTGCAGCTTGTGTGGGTGTGTGTTGTCATGTTTCCCCTTTACATTTACACACACATGCTTCATTATTTCAACCACAAAACACACACATTTTCTGCCATGTTTTCCTTTACATTTACACACACATGCTACATCATTTCAATCACCAAACACTCACATTTTCTGCCCATGCCGTGTGCTCCATGTGTTTGCTGCTGCCATGTTCTTTTCTTTCCATGTGTTTGCTGCCATGTTCTTTGCTTTACCATTACACTTGCACACACACATGTTCTTTGCATCATTTCAACCACAAAACACACACATGCTTCATCATTTCACCACAAAATACACCATAATTTCTGCCATGCCGTGTGCTTTCTTTCACTTTGCATGTGGGTGTCTTTGCATGTGTTTTCTCCCTCTCTTGCCGTGAGTTTGCATGTGTATGAGTTGTCATTGTTTACCCTTGCATTTGCACACACACACTTGCACACACATATGCCCAAAACGTCCATCCTCATGCATGCAATCCATTTCAACCCAATATTGATCCAAAATGCACCAAAATGCACTTTTCTTGCCAACGTTGTTATTAAGACCTACAAACATACGAAAATGACTTTAAACGCTAAAATAACTAAGGAAACCCAACGTAAACGCACGAGAACAAGCCAATTAAGTCGCATAAATATGCTCCTATCAAATTCCCCCACACTTAGCTTTTGCTAGTCCTCAAGCAAAACAAAGAAATAAAACGAAACAAAACAAATAAAACACAATCTAAACCTTCCAACATTTGCCTCAGAGATTTCCAATGCACATGACATGTTAAAAATCATTATCCCCACAGATTTGAGTCATCTTCACACTTAAGCACATACTTAATCATAGTCACCACGTACTAGTTCACATTTAACCAATTAAAATATGATTTTGAATGTAGTAACATGCCTTAGAGAATTTGCTCAAGTCCTTACAAGATATTCACTCAATTTTCACTCAGATTTTCTAACTACACACCCTATACTAGTTATATGTGAGAAGATTGATGTAAACATGAAAACGAACGCTCACATATATGTATTACAAAGAAAGCGATTTCTGGAGCATGTTTAGATATGATCTCATGAATGGAATGCTACTACTTAGATGCGAGAACCAGTGACACCATATGCTCATACCAAATTCAAACTCCACAAATTGAAACACATAACACTCAAGATTGAAGTCAAAGGTTGTAATGGGGCTTGGGGTGTTGGCTAACAAATGAAGGTAAGGGAAAACAAACGTTCTTAAAGCAATAGCAAACAAAGTAATGAAATCGAAACTTAGAATTCACTTTAGAATGCAGAAATCAACTTTTAACACAAAGGGAAGATTTGAGCAACACTTAGGGCCGAATTCAATGTTTTGGACCCTTTCTTCAACACTTTAGAACTCTTTTTCATACATTTTCACAACTTTTCTTTTTCTTCTTTTTTTTTTTTTTTTTATGAATGTATTTTTCTTTTCTTTTCTTTCCACCCGTGCCTATGGCTCACTACTTACATGAGAAACACTTCCCCCACACTTGTTTTCTGCCAAACATTACTCAACAGGAATTCAATTTGAATCATGCTTTACTATGCTTTAAGAACAAGGGTATGGATGGTCCTAATCTAGGCTAGGTGGAGATGATGTGATTAACAACGAAAAACAGGCTAAGCAAGGCTCAACGGGGTTTACACTTGAACATATAATGAAGCAGTATACATGGAAATTTGGCTAAGGTGGTGGTCACTACACAACTTCTTCTTGAATATGTGTTATGCAATTCAATAGCATGCTTTGAATGAAATGGGCATGAGTTCTAGCATTTGGAACTAAATGATAAAACGCCTTCTAAGTAGTAACCAAGCAAAGAATAATGAGATCATGCAACGACTTAGAAAACAATAATGCATAGATTATCAACTCTCCAAATAGCGTTTAGGCTTAAGTCTCACAAGGTTGTAGCGTTCATTTGAGTTCCTTCCTTCAAGCATGTTACAAAAATTGATTTTTTCTTTTTGATTGCATGTGAATTTATAAATTATAACCACAACCAAGCATACACCAAAGAGTAAATCAAATTGTCATCCATGTTTATAACTCTCTTTAACAGTCATGTAATTAAAAACCAAATGCTCATCATTGTGTTGGAAGGTACCCTAAGACACAAATAAACATACAAAAACAACTCTTTTTGGGTTTTTCAAAACAATTTTTCAAATTTTTATGAGATTTTAGGATTTTTATGTCAAAACACAGTGAAACACTCCAAAACAGCTTGAAAATACTTAAAAGAGCAAGGAACAACATTAGAAGTAATGGGTGATAAACTCCTACGAATTTCATGCAAAACAATGGTTACCCCCCCCCCCACACTTAAACTTAAATCAAACATTGTCCTCAATGTTTCAAGCATAAACTCACACAAAAACAATCAAATAAACAAACAACGAATAAACATGACAAGTATAGCAAAGTAAACAAAAAATAGACAGAGTAGAGTTTAAGAACGCAAATCTGGTTTTGGAGATAGATGATCTTGTTGACTTTCCACAACTTTGATCTCGAACTGGTTTGGAATTCTGAGCGAGGAATATCAGAGTTCCTTGGTTTCAAATCAGACTCCTTATGTTGGGATGATTTGATTGTGCAGTCTGCATTCTTCTCTGCTTGTTTCTTCTGCACGCCGGGCAGGCACGAGGTAAAGGTGTTGGTCTGTTTCTTTCTTCAATCTTTCCAAGTGCCCACCTCTTGCATTCTTTCTCCTTGTCCCTAGCTGAGGATGAATTGGCAAATTGTCTCCACATGCTTCGAGGTATCATTTTCACTTCCCTTATGATGCGGTAGACGAAGCGGAAGCATAAAATGATGAAGATGAGTACTCGAGAGCAAGGCTAGGTAAGCAATCAGGAAGGGGTTCCAGGCAGTCGGTTCTAGATCGGAAGATTGATACCAAGTGCTGGCTGATTACTCACTTTCTCCTTGTCCTAAAACAATGACAAAGAGAAGGACAGGGAGAAAGCATGATATGAGATACTCTTGCTTTCAACCTTCATGATATGAAATACTTTTGCTTTGGATGGGTTGTTTGCAGAGGTACCCCAAGGAATAAGGAACACTGAGTGACTCAAGAGGGTTTGTTGGAAAGGCATTCTCGGAGATGACGGAAGGTTATGTATGTCTGCCCTGCCATGGAGGATGAAGGTCGACATTTACAGGAAATAATAACCGGTACTGTTCTTTCACTCATGTCGGCAACCGTTGGATGATTGAACAGTAAACTTCACGTGTTTTCTACTTCAACAGAAATCGTCGACAGATTACCCGTGATTTCCTCAAAGCTGACGAGGCTGAGAAAGACAGATGGTTGAAATCGACGCTTTGACAAACTGCCCGTGATTTCCGCAAAGCTTTCTCTGCATGTGACAAGTGCTGACGAGGCTGAAAGAGACAGATGGTTGGAATCGACGCTTCGACAAACTGCTCGTGATTTCCGCAAAGCTTTCTCTGCATGTGACAAGTGCTGACGAGGCTGAGAGAGACAGATGGTTGGAATCGGCGCTTCGACAAACTGCCCGTGATTTCCGCAAAGCTGAGTTTGCGTGTGACGGGTGCTGACGAGGTTGAGAAAGCTGACACTATTCGATATCTGGAATCGGTGGTTTGTGAGCAAGCCCAACTTTTGAGAAAGCTGGCGCCTCTTCGACTTTTGAATTGGCTTCTTCGATTTCTGAGCTCGCCTCTTCGATCTCTGAAATCCCATCGCATGCTGATTTTTATAGAGGTATGCAGGACGTTCAAAGCACACTTGAATTTCTGCCTGTAAAAACTCCCGTTTTGCACTTCTACGATCTTGACTTGTCCGATCTCCTTTTTCTTTAACATCTCTGAAAAATGTCTGGCCCTTCCGACCGTCGTTTTGACTTGAACCTTGGTGAAGAGGCAGCCCCGCCTTCTCCAGACAACATATGGCGTCCATCCTTCATATCCCCTACTGGTCCCCTTACCGTTGGGGATTCGGTGATGAAGAATGATATGACAGCTGCGGTAGTGGCCAGGAACCTTGTCACTCCCAAAGATAACAGACTACTTGCCAAACGGTCTGATGAGTTGGTTGTTAAGGAATCTCTGGCTCTCAGTGTGCAGTGCGCAGGTTCCGTGTCCAATATGGCCCAACGCCTATTTGCCCGAACCCGTCAAGTTGAATCATTGGCGGCTGAAGTGATGAGTCTCAAGCAGGAGATTAGAGGGCTTAAGCATGAAAATAAACAATTGCACAAGCTCGCACACAACTATGCCACAAACATGAAGAGGAAAATTGACCAGATGCAGGCATCTGATGGTCAGATCTTACTTGATCATCAGAGGTTTGTGGGCTTGTTCCAACAGCATTTGCCTTCGTCTTCTGGGGCTGTACCGCGTACTGAAGCTCCAAATGATCAACCTCTGCTGCCTCCTCCTTCTGGGGCTCCGCCGACTGCTGATGCTCCGCCGACTACTGAGACTTCTCCTAAGCAGCCTTTGTGAAGGCTCCCTCTTGTAATTTCTTGCTTAATGTTCCTTTTTTTTTTTTCATGAAAATGAATGTAAGAATATCTTGCATATCTATCAATGTTTCAAAAATAAACCCACACCCAAAAATAATTAAATAAACAACAAAAATAAAAAAATAAAAAATAAAAAAATGACAATCATGGCAAAATAGAAATGCAGAAAAGGGAAGGTTTTTAGAAACGCAAAACTGATTGTAGAGCGATTCATAGATCTTCCTTTTTTGAATACATGGGTTGCCTCCCAAGAAGCGCTTGCTTTAACGTCGTGCAACCGGACGATACCTCCCGTCACATTCCCCTAGGTTCCATGGAAGTGATCTTCGAATGGAAGCTGATACTTGAAGTGATCCGGCAATGGTGTAAATTCTAGTGTGGGTGCCTGAATCATCAAAATCAGCAAGTTAGTGGAAAACGTATGTAAAATTGGAGAAGATGACTTACTTGCTTTGTCCGACAAGAACTCAATGACAAACACCACTTTTTTGAAAGTTTCAGGGATATTGGACTTGGCCAGATTGAATGTGATGGTTGGGACTTGTCCCATGTCATAAAATTCAACTTCTTTAGGAATGGTTGTCTCAAGCACATCCTCTTTGATGCATTCTACATCTTCTCCAGCCACTACTTTCTCTTGAATCATTCTTCTTGGTGTACAAAGTCCTTTGAACATTTCAACACAATCTGGAACTTGATTTGTTGCACCAAGAATTGGAATATCATTTTGCACCTTTAGGAAGGCTTCCACGATGTCTTTTTCACTCTCTTCTTTCTTGGGAATAAAAAACCTACGAGGAAAAGGGACGTTCGGAGGAATAACATTAGAATGAAATGAAATTGGGACGTCCTTACTTGTGGTGGGTGGTTTAGAGGGCTTAAGGGGCTGCAGCAAGGGTTGTTCTACCCTTTCCGTGTGTATGTCTTCTTCCTCCTCCTCAATCAGCAGCTCCTCATCCACTTTTAGGCTATGTTTGGATGTTTTTAGGTTAGCTTCAACCTTCATAGCACTTCTCAAAGTGATAGCATCATGGATTTCAAAATCTTCTTTCGAATTTTCAATAGTTGAGTTAGGGAGTTCACTCTGCTCTTGAATTTGTGCCATGAACTCCATAATCTGCCCAGGTTGCTTCTCCAATTCACTCGCCTTCTTGGCTTGATTTTGTATCTCTTTGTTTTGATTTTCTACTTTCTGGTTCAAAGAGGTGAGTAACTTATTAAACATATCATCATCCAAAGACGTACCTGAATTGAATTGGGCAGATTGTTGTGGTGACTGTGACGGTTGATATGGCCAGTGATAGAACTCCTCCGATGGTGGCAGATATTCTTCTTGTTGTGAGCCCTGCACCATAAAGTTTAATTCATTAAGAATTTGATTGTAATCTATTGACGAGTCTGAGTTTGATTAGGCATATTGTATATGAGGTTGTGGTGGCTGCATAGGTCCTGAATAGAACTCCTCATATGGCTGCCAATATCCTTCATGTTGAACTTGTTGAGCTTCCCACCACATAGAGTTTGAATGATCACTCCAATCTCTTTGTGGGCATTGATTGGCTTGATATCCTTGCCTATATGACGCACCAAATCTAAGGACACTTTGCATTGTGGTCCTTTCGGCATACTGTGACAATTGAGAAGTAAGATTTGCCAATTGAGTTTGAATGCTAGCAAAATCCATGTCTTACTTTTCTAGTACCTAAAATAAAAGAAAGAAAACTAAATCAAATATCAAAAGTAAAACAAAAGACATAAAAAAGAAACAACGGGGGATTAGCAAAGTTGCTAATCCCCGGCAACGGCGCCAAAAATTTGATGCGAAATATATAAGCACACAAATTAAACCCTCTTTTTGTCAATTGTAGTAAAGAATGTAAGTAGGGATCGTTCTAGGCCGGGGATTAGGAGGGATTGCTAAATCACTTGGAAACTGACTTGAAAACGTAAAAACAAAGTTTAAAACATTAAACTAGACTCAAAGAATGCAAAACTATACTTTAAAATACTAAGATAAACAAAAAGATTCAAAACAGCAAATAAACACTCAAAACTGCCTTAAAAACACTTTCTGGGCAGTTTTGAACACCTAACACTAAATTGGACGAAATTGGGTTATGACTTGACTCAAGAAACTTAAAAACACAAACTAAAATGATTACTGACTAATCTAACATTTTGAAATAAATGGGAGATTGGTTCTTGACGAATTTGAAAACAAAACAAACTTTGTAAAACAAAACAGATTGTAAATGAATTTGAATGAAACTTATGGATGGAAGGCTAGCTAGGAGGTTCTTCTCCACACATGTCACACTTGCATACAAAACGATTTCCAGTTTCTTTTCGATAAACTATGAATACTCAACGCCCCAAATTAACCGTGAATTGCACTAATTAACCCTCAGTTTTTCCACAAGTTATTAGGTTGGATGATTGCATACGACAACCCAAAACATTCCCTACAAGTTCCCTACATGAATTGCATAATAGAGATACAAGCAAGAATCATTAAGTTCTATGAAAAACATAAGCATTGACGAGGCACTCGTTACTATGATTTGCATGAAACTTATGCCAAGAATTTACTTAACGTGATTGTGACTAGTAACCTTCACTACTTGTGAATATAAGTTCATAACGATTAGGTGAAACTCCCTTATATTCTAGCGTCAAATTCATGCATGAAAATTAAGCGTGCACTCTTAACCAACATACACAAATCAGTTTTTATACGAACGGATACGTAAATTGAATTCACAACTTATGAATCACAACTGGATGTAATCAAATCATATTGTAAGCATGAACATAGTTTCGAATCACCCCCTAACTAAGAGGGGTTTAGTTCCCCATGCTCGCAATTACACAAAGATAACTTAAATTAAACATTGAAATCAAAGATAGAAAACACCTAGAAACGCTCCAACACTCCCAAGGCTTGGGCATAGGCACGGCACAAGATGTTCCTTCTCCTTCCTTCCTTGCAATAGTCACGGCATAAGAGATTTAGAACAGGTTTTGGGTGGTTTTTATGGTGTAGAATGGATGGGGAATGGTATGGAAAGGTTTAGGGTTGATGGGTGGTGTGGCTAGGGGTGGTGTTTGGCTGAATTTTTAGAGAATGGTGATGGAGAGGTGCGGCTAAGGTAAGGGGTCAAAATCTGTTTTTGTTGATGAATATGGGAGGTGGTATTTATAGGCTTGAGAGAGGACCACTCCATTACCTTTGCATGTGCAGCTTGTGTGGGTGTGTGTTGTCATGTTTCCCTTTTACATTTACACACACATGCTTCATCATTGCAACCACAAAACACACACATTTTCTGCCATGTTTTCCTTTACATTTACACACACATGCTTCATCATTTCAACCACCAAACACTCACATTTTCTGCCCATGCCGTGTGCTCCATGTGTTTGCTGCTGCCATGTTCTTTTCTTTCCATGTGTTTGCTTTCTTTGCCATGTGTTTGCTGCCATGTTCTTTGCTTTACCATTACACTTGCACACACACATGTTCTTTGCATCATTTCAACCACAAAACACACACATGCTTCATCATTTCACCACAAAACACACCATAATTTCTGCCATGCCGTGTTCTTTCTTTCACTTTGCATGTGGGTGTCTTTGCATGTGTTTTCTCCCTCTCTTGCCGTGAGTTTGCATGTGTATGAGTTGTCATTGTTTACCCTTGCATTTGCACACACACACTTGCACACACATATGCCCAAAACGTCCATCCTCATGCATGCAATCCATTTCAACCCAATATTGATCCAAAATGCACCAAAATGCACTTTTCTTGTCAACGTTGTTATTAAGACCTACAAACATTCGAAAATGACTTTAAACGCTAAAATAACTAAGGAAACCCAACGTAAACGCACAAGAACAAGCCAATTAAGTCGCATAAATATGCTCCTATCACATATCATTCTTCATCACAGAGTCCCCAACAGGAAGAGAACCAGTAAGGGATAAGAAGGATGAGCGCCATATGTTATCTTGAGGAGACATAGCTGCCTCTTCACCAAAGTTCAAGACAAAATGACGGTCGGATGGGCCAGACATTTTCAGAAATGATGAAGGAGAAATGAGGTCCAATAAATCTCCGAAGTACAAAAATAAGGGGAAAATTCCTACAAGCAATAACTCTTTAAATGTACTTCTTGCACACAATTGGTGTCCCTATAAAAGAAAGGGCAACAGGGCCGTTGGTTCAAAAATCGAAGAGGCACCACTCTCCAGATTTTGAGAAACGGATTTTCCTGAGTAAAATATGTCGACAATCTCCACACGCAACATCAGCTCCTCAGGTACCACAGATAACTTTGCCAAAAATCTCTGACAAAGTTTAGACACATAAATTTTGAAGGTCCAGCTACCCTACGTGTGTCAACCTCTATGCTCTGTGGCAAGGCAGACTAGCAAAAATGCCAAACCTTTACTCACATTCAAGAAAACACTCCCAACAAGATTGCTTGCTCCAAAATTGAAGAGGCACCGTTATTCGAATCTCGAGAGCCAGACTCCTAATAGGATTACTTGCTCAAAAATCGAAGAATCATCGCCCTCCGAATCTCGAGAGCCAGACTCCCAATAGGATTACTTTCTCAAAAATCGAAGAGGCACCGTTCTCCGAATCTCAAGAGCCAGACTCCCAACAGGATTGCTTTCTCAAAAATCGAAGAGGCACCGTTCTCCGAATCTCGAAAGTCAGATCCCTGACAGGATTGCTTGTTCGAAAACCGAAGAGGCACAGCTCTCCGAACTTCGAGAGCCAGATTTCCTTGAATAAAGCTTGTCTGCAATCTTCATATGCAACATCAGCTTTCCAGATACCACAGACCACTTTTTCAAAGTGCTCTGGCAAAGTTAAAACACGTGAATCTTGCAGCTCCCACTACATTGCTATGATCGAGAAAGGTAATGGAACAGCGTTACCACTCGCTGTTGGGACAATTCCTATATATATCGACCTTCATCCTCCACAGCCAGGCAGACCTGTAAATAAAAAAAATGCTCAACTTTTCTTCACATTCGATAGGGCACTCTCAACAGAGTCTCTCGAAATACTCAACTTCCCCCCCCCCCAATAATACCTCTGCAAACAAGCCACATCATAGCAAGAGTATCTCATATCATCAGAGTTAAAAGAAAAAGTATCTCATATCATGCTTTTTCCCTGTCTTTTCATTTGACCTTGTTTTTACCTGCAAGACAAAGAGAAAGAGAGCAATCAGTCAGCATTTGGAATCAAGCTTCCAGTCAGGAACTAACTGCTTGGAACTCTTTGCCTAATTACTTACCTGGCATTGCTCTGGAGTACTCATCTTCAACATTTTATGCTTCCAGAAAAGATACCACATCTGTGTGAGGAACAGATAGGGCAAGTGAGAAGGATACAAGGAAGCATGTGGAGACAAGTGCAACAGAACACGTGCCAATTCATTTATTACTTTGTCAACAACAAAAGTATCTCATATCATCAAGGTCGAACGCACTCTTGATTTGATGGACTTGTTTTGACCTTCAAATTCTTGAGTCGGCCTTCTATTCTGGAAGAAACCAGAAAACCCTCAAGCCCAGTTCAAGAATAAGTCTGTGGAAAGTTACTTCTTTAAAAGCAAAAGTATATCATCTCTTCTCCTTTTTCTTCTCTTTATCCTTCATGCTGCCTGCAAGATAGGAAGAATGAGAACAATCAGCTGGAACTCAAAATCAAACTTCTGATCTGGGACTGATTGTTGGGAGCTCTGATTGCTTACCTTGTCTATCACCTCTTTCGGCAGATCTCCTAGCTCAGCGACTTGGGAAACTCCTACTATAGGGTTTGTATCGCGCTTAACCAAGTCCGAAACTACAAGTAAGCTTCAAGTGAAATTGATACATTACCTTGTGTATCTCCATCGATTAAAGATACCACCCCTGGATGGAGGAAAAATACTTCCAAAGAAGATGCCACATCTACCTATGACACAGATAAGGCAAGTGAGAATGATACCAAACTTCGGTACTTAGAAGTTTCATGATTACTCAGCGGCTTGGATCTTGCAAGTCCCCAACCGAGGAGCTTCCCTCACTCGGGAACTTAGGGGAGCACTATTTGTACCATATTTGACCAATCCCGAAACTACTGAGCACCGATCAACGTTATACCGTCAAGGACCCAAAAGAGTTTCCCTCCAACCAGGAGGTCAATCATAGCACGACATGTGTCCACATCAGAAGCCAATCATATAGCGCGACACGTGTTAACATCGGAAGCCAATCACAACACGACACGTGTCAATGTCAGAACAAAGCTAGAAACTCTCTTCTATAAAAGGATATCATTCTCCCACAATATTTCCTAATGTCATTTATACTAAATCAATCACTAGTACTCACTAAAGGAGAGCTTGAACCTATGTACTTGTGTATACCCTTCACAGTTAATGAGAACTCCTCTACTCCGTGGACATAGCCAATCTGGGTGAACCACGTACATCTTGTGTTTGCTTCCCTGTCTTTATCCATTTACATACTTATCCACACTAGTGATCGGAGCTATCTAGTGAACGTCACAAACTTAACATTTTATGTTGTACCAAAGTCCTCACTGATGTTGTGCATCAACAAGTGATATAATATGGACTATTTTATTGAGGACTAGGCTTTCCTTGTTCCCCGAACCTCACCATGCCTTTCCATGGTGAAAACTTCAGGAATACATGATCCCCAACATTGTTTACTCGATGCCTCTCATGACCATCCACAATACTTTTCTGCTTTTCTTAAGTCGTCTTCTGATTCTTCTTGATCACTTGTTTCTTTCGTGTAACCTCATTTACCAACTCAAGACCCAAATTGGTTCTTTCACCAACTTTATTCCAACATAATGGGGTCAAGTATTACCATACAATGCCTCAAAAGGTGACATTATGGGACTAGTATGAAAACTATTGTTATATGCGAATTCCATTAGTGGTAGACGATGATCCCATCTTTCATTAAACTAGATGACATTTGCTATCAACATGTCCTCAAGCGTCTAAATAGTCCTCTCGGGCTGCCCATCCGTCTGAGCGTGAAAAGTGGTGCTATAAAGTAGCAGAGTACCCATGGCGTGTTGGAAAGCCCTCCAAAATTTAGAAGTGAATCGGGCATCCTAATTAAAGACAATGGTAACCAATACTCCATGCAATCGAAAAATATGGTTGATAAACAATTAAGCCAATTTAGAGTATGAGAATTTCTCATGCACCGAAATGAAGTGTGCAAATTTCATAAGGCGATTCACAATTTCCCAATACCGTAATAGTTAGCTCATATTCATGGTAGCTTGTAGAGAAAATCCATGGTAATTTCTTCCCACTTCTAAGGAGGAATAGGAAGAGGTTTAGCTAAACCAGTGGGCTTCTATCATTCTTTTTTACTTGCTGGCGAATTAAACACTTCTTCACATACTCAGCGATATTCATCTTCATACCCGACCATCAATAGAAAAGCTTGATAGTATGATACATCTTGGTAGAACCAAGATGCATATCATAAGCCAAAATATGTGCTTCATCTAGAACTTTAAGATCCTGGAACTTTATTAGCAATTCATCAGCTTTTGATTCCAAGGAACAAAGAGTCGGTTGTCGAAACAAGCATACCATATTTTCGAACTTTAAGATATTGTCGTATGTCGTTCACTACTTCTTCTATCAACTTTTCGCACAATGGGTCACTTTGCTGAGTTAAGCGAACTTGACCAACAAGGATTGGTCGAACCTGGAAATAAGCCCCCAATGTCACATCCCGGCCCGGGGTCCACCACTGATGTGATGAAAGTTAAGCACTCAAATTAAACCCTCTTATTGTCAAATTGTAGTAAAAATGCAAGTAGGGATCGTTCTAAACCGGGGATTAGGAGGGCTTGCTAAAACCTCTAAACTAACTCAAAAACATAAAAATAAAGTTAAAAACGTTTGAATAGACTCAGAGGACTCAAAATAGATTCTAAAGACGCAAAACAACTTAAAAACACTCAAAATTGCCTAAAAACACTTACTGGGCAGATTTGACTCTAACACAACTTTGGATGAATTTAGTGTTTTGGTTTGAATCAAAACACTAAAAAACACTAACGAAATAGAAATTTAACACTTTGAAACAACAAAGTAAAAGGGGGATTTTGGTTTTGACGAATTCGAAACAAACAAACAACTTATAAAATTAGACAGATTGTAAAGAGAATTTAAGAAATGAGACGATGGATGGATTAGTTAGAGGTCCATTCTTCACACATGACACACTTGTACATGAATTGATTTCCAATTGCTTTTCAATAAACTATAATGCTCAACACTTCAAATTAACCGTGATGCACAAATTAACCCTCAGATTTTCCTTTACTCATTGAATTGGATGAATGCATGCGACAACTCAAATCATTCTCTAAAAGTCCCCTATACGAATGCATAATAGAGATACAATCAGAGATCATTACGTTCAATAAAAATCATAAGTGTTGACGAGGCAATTATAACTATGAATGCATGATAAAATTGCCAAGAATTCAATTGACGCGATTGTGATAAACAACCTTCACTACTCACAATTAACGCGATTGTGATACACACATGTTCTTCATCATTTCAGCCACAAATCAACCCATTTTTTGCCCATGTGTGTGTGTTTCCTTTGCCCATGTGTGTGTTTTTTCCTTTGCATTTGCACACACATGTTCTTCATTATTTCAGCCAACAATCCACCCATTTTCTGCCCATGCCAAGCCCTCCATGCTATGCCTTTCTTGTTGTGTGTGTGCTGTCCATGTAGAGTGTGTGTATGCCCTCCAACCTGTGCAGTTTGCATGTGTATAGCTGTCCATGTTTCTCTTTTGCATGTGCATTTCCACTTGCTCCAAAACCAAATGAGTGCAATCATAACCCCATTTGCTGCTGAGTGTTGATGACAAAGCAAAACACAAAACAAGTGCCTTTCTCATTTTATTAGCCAAATCTGCTTAGCCCTTTTCTGAACCTTTCAATGTTACAATGTCCATAACTTCTTCTAGAAAAATGATATTAACAATCCGTAAATTGTTCCAGAAAATAGACATCCGTAGCTTTCCAAGCATATAAGGATCATTCTCTCATTCATTCTGAGCTGTTCGTAACATGCTTCCAAAGTCAGCTAATCTGCACAGGCAGTTTTGACGAATTTGTTACTTAATATCTCAGTTGTGCTACTTTTATTTTCTTTGCTTGATAAATCACACAAAACACAAAAACATAGTAAATAGCTCAAAAATATAAGAAACTAACTAAGAAAAGACAAGTTAATTTTATGTAAAATATATATAAATATAAGCTTATCAAATACCCCCACACTTAGCATTTGCTAGTCCTCGAGCAAAATAAAGAAAACAAAACACAACCTAAACCTTCCAACGTTTGCCTCAGGGATTTCCAACGCACATGACAAGTTAAAAATCATCATTCCCACAGATTTTAGTCAACTTAAAACTTGAGCACATACTTAATCAGAGTCACGACTTACTAGTTCACATTTAACCAATTAAAACGATGTTTTGAATGTAGTAACATGCCTTAGAGAATTTGCTCAATTCCTTACAAGATATGCACTCAATTTTCACTCAGATTTTATGACTACACACCCTACACTAGGTACATGTGAGAAGATTGATGTAAACATGAAAACTAGTAATCACATATATGTATAACAAGAAAGCATTTTCTGGTATTAATAAGCATGTTTAGATATGATCTCATGAATGAAATGCTACTACTTAGATGCGAGAACCAGTGACACCATATGCTCATACCAAATTCAAACTCCACAAATTGAAACACATAAAAGTCAAGATAGAAGTCAAGGATTGTAACAGGGCTTGGGGTATTGGCTAATAAAGAAAGGATAGGAATAACAAATGTTCTTAAAGCGATAGCAAGCAAAGCGAAATAGACACTTTGAAATTCACTTTAGAATGCAGAATCAACTTTTAAATACAAAGGGAAGATTCATGCAACACTTGTTTTCATTCTATTTTCCACGAATGTTTTTTTTTTCTTTTCTACCCGTGCCTTATTAAGGACTTTGGCACACACACACACACACAAGAATCACTTCCCCCACACTTGTTTTTCTGCAAAAGTTCAACAAAAGGAATTCCTTCTAAATTATGTTTTACTATGCTTCAAGAACAAGGGTATAGATGGTTCTAATCTAGGCTAGGTGAGGATAGTGTGGGTTAACAAAGAACATAGGCTACACAAGGCTCAACGGGGTTAAACTTAAACACATAATGAAATAGGGCACGGCAATTTGGCTGTGGTGGTCACTACACAACTTCATCTTAAATACGTATTATGCAAATAAAAAACATGCTTTAAATGAAATAGGCATGAGTTCTAGCATTTGGAACTAATTGATGAAACGCCTTCTAAGTAGCAACCAAACAAAGAATAATGAGATCATGGAACGACTTTAGAAAACAATGATGCACAGATTATTAACTCTCCAAATAAACGTTTAGGCTTAAGTCTCACAAGGTTGTAGCGTACATTTGAGTTCCTTCTTTCAAGCATGTTACAAAACTAACTTTTCCTTTATGATTGCATGTGAATTCATAAATTATAACCACAACCAAGCATACACCAAAGAGTAAATCAAATTTTCATCCATGTTTATAACTCTCTTTAACAGTCATGCAATTAAAAACCAAATCCTCATCATTGTGTTGGAACGTACCCTAAGACACAAACAAACATACAAAAACAACTTTTTTTGGGTTTTTCAAAACAACTTTTCAAATTTTTATGAGATGTTCGGATTTTTATGTCAAAACACACTGAAACACTCCAAAACAGCTTAAAAACACTTAAAACAGTAAGGAACAACACTAGAAGTAATGGGTAATAAACTCCTACGAATTTCATGCAAAGAATTTCATGCAAAACAATGGTTACCCCTCCACACTTAAATCAAATATTGTCCTCAATGTTTCAAGCATAAACTCACATAAACAAACAATGAATAAACATGACAAGTATGTCAAAGTAAAAATTAGACAGAGTAGAGTTTAAAAATGTAAATCTGGTTTTGGAGATAGATGATCTTGTTATCTTTCCACAACTTTGATATCGAACTGGTTTGGAATTCTGAGCGAGAAATATGAGAGTTCCTTAGTTTCAAATTAGACTCCTTCTGCTGGGTTGATTTTATTGTTCAGTCTGCATTCTTCTCTATTTGTTTCTTATGCACAACTGGCAGGCACGAGGTAGAGGTGTTGGTCTGTTTCTTTCTTCAATCTTTCCAAGTGCCCACCTCTTGCTTTCTTTCTCCTTGTCCCTAGCTGAGGATGAATTGGCAAATTGTCTCCACATGCTTCGAGGTATCATTTTAACTTCCCTTATCTGTTCCCCAGGCAGATGTGGTAGACGAAGAGGAATCATAAAAAGATGAAGATGAGTACTCGAGAGCAAGGCTACGTAAGCAATCAGGAAGGGGTTCCAGGTAGTTGGTTCCAGATCGGATGATTGATACCAAGTGCTGGCTGATTGCTCTCTTTCTCCTTGTCCCAAAACAACGACAAGGAGAAGGACAGGGAGAAAGCATGATATAAGATACTCTTGCTTTCAACCTTCATGATATGAAATACTTTTACTTTGGATGAGTTGTTTGCAGAGGCACCCCAAGGAATAAGGAACACTGAGTGACTCGAGAGGGTTTGTTGGAAAGGCATTCTCGGAGAAGAATAAGGGTTATGTATGTTTTCCTTGCAATGGAAGGTGAAGGGTGATATTTATAGGAATTAATAATCGGTACTATTCTTCCACTCTTGTCAGTAATCGTTAGATGATTTAATAGTAAACTTCACGTGCTTTCTACTTCACAAGAGATCTTCGACAGATTGCCCGTAATTTTCGCAAAGCTGATTGTGCATGTGACAGGCGCTGACACGTCTGGAAAAGCAAGTGCCTCTTCGATATCTGGAATCGGCGTTTCGACAAACTGCCCATGATTTCCGCAAAGCTGACTCTGCATGTGACAGATGTTGACACGTCTGGACAAACACTTCGACAAACTGCCCGTGATTTTCAAAAAGCTGACTCTGCATGTGACAGATGTTGACACGTCTGGAAAAGCAGATGGTTGGAATCGGTGCTTCGACAAACTGCCGGTGATTTCCGCAAAGCTTACTCTACATGTGACAGATACTGACACATCTGGAAAAGCAGATGCCTCTCCGATATCTGGAATTGCCTCTTTGATCCCTGAAATCCCATCGAGTGCAAAGGTTGCATGTGACAAGTGCAGACAAATCTAGAAAAGAAGATTGGCCGTGGTTTCTGAGCAAGCCCAGCTTTTGAGAAAGCTAGCGCCTCTTTGATTTTTAAGTTCGCTTCTTCGATTTCTGAGCTCGCCTCTTCGATCTCTGAAATCTCATTGCGTGCTGATTTTTATAGAGGTACACATAACGTTCAAAGCACACTTGAATTTCTGCCTGTAAAAACTCCCTTCTTGCACTTCTACGATCTTGACTTGTCCGACCTCTTCTTTCTTTAACACCGCTGAAAATGTCTGGCCCCTCCGACCGTCGTTTTGACTTGAACCTTGGTGAAGAGGCTGTCCCGCCTTCTCCAGACAACATATGGCGCCCATCCTTTATATCCCCTACTGGTACCCTTACCGTTGGGGATTCGGTGATGAAGAATGATATGACAGCTGCGGTGGTGGCCAGGAACCTTGTCACTCTCAAAGATAACAGACTACTTGCCAAACGGTCTGATGAGTTGGCTGTTAAGGATTCTCTGGCTCTCAGTGTGCAGTGCTCAGGTTCCGTGTCTAATATGGCCCAACGTCTATTTGTCCGAACCCGTCAAGTTGAATCATTGGCGGCTGAAGTGATGAGTCTCAAACAGGATATTAGAGGGCTTAAACATGAGAATAAACAGTTGCACAGGCTCGCACATAACTATGCTACAAACATGAAGAGGAAGATTGACCAGATGCAGAAATCTGATGGTTAGATTTTACTTGATCATCAGAGGTTTATGGGTTTGTTCCAATAGCATTTGCCTTTATCTTCTGGGGCTGTATCGCGTAATGAAGCTCCAAATGATCAACCTCCGATGCTTTCTCCTTCTGGGGCTCCGCCGACTACTGAGGTTCCGCCGACTACTGAGACTTCTCCTAAGCAGCCTTTGTGAAGGCTCCCTCTTGTATTTATCTGCTTAATTCTCCTTTCTTTTTTATGAATGTAAAAATACCTTGCATAACTGTCAGTGTTTCAAAAATAAACCCACACAAAAAACAATTAAACAAGCAACAAATAAAAATGACAATCATGGCAAAATAAAACTACAGAAAAAGGGAAGGTTTTTAGGAAAGCAAAACCAATCGTGAAGCAATTCAAAAATCTTCCTCATTTGAATACATGGGTTGCCTCCCAAAAAGCGCTTTCTTTAACGTCTTGCAGCCGGACGATACCTCCTTTTAAACTCCATTAGGGCTCACGGCATGGAGGGGTATTTCCTGCACTATATGCTCCTTAAACAGGTCGTAATAGGGCTTCAAACGATGCCCATTCACCTTAAATTCATGACCGGTTTTTATGCTTTGGACTTGGACTGCACCATGGGTAAAAACATTAGTAATAACAAATGGTCCAATCCACTTAGAGCGTAACTTACCGGGGAATAACTGAAGGCGAGAATCAAATAGAAGCACTTTCTGCCCCTTGGAAAATGTCTATGTACGAAGTATCTTGTCATCATACGCCTTGGTCTTATCCTTGTAAATCCGAGCATTCTCGTATGGCTCGTGCCTAATCTCCTCGAGTTCATTTAATTGGAGCTTTCTATGCATCCCGGCGACATCTATATCCATGTTGAAGGTCTTTACAGCCCAATGTGCCTTGTGCTCTAACTCGACGGGCAAATGACATGGCTTACCATAGATGAGCCGAAAAGGGGACATGCCAAGGGGAGTTTTGTAGGCCGTACGATAAGCCCACAATGCATCGTCTAAGTGCAAGCTCCAATCCTTCCTTGTTGGCCCCACAGTTTTCTCAATGATTTGCTTGATCTCTCTGTTTGAAACCTTGGCTTGCCCATTGGTTTGAGGATGATAAGGTGTTGAAACCTTATGTGTAACGTTGTACTTTTTGAGCAAAGCCCCAATGGTTCGATTACAAAAGTGGGAGCCTCCATCGCTAATGAGAACTCTAGGCATTCCAAACCTAGCAAAAATGTTAGTTTTCACAAAATCTGTAACAACCTTAGAATCGTTAGTACGAGTGGCTTTTGCTTCCACCCATTTTGAAACGTAATCAATAGCTAGGAAGATATAAGTGAAACCATAAGATGGAGGGAAATGACCTATGAAATCAATACCCTAAACGTCCAAAATTTCAACAAAGGATAGGGGTTGCTGCGGCATTTGATCCTTGGTACCTATGTTTCCTATTCTTTGGCACCGATCACACGTTAGACAATAAGTTCTAGCATCTTTAAACAACGTGGGCCAATAAAATCCACATTCAAGAACCTTTAATACCGTTCTTTGAGTGCCAAAATGTCCACCACAAGCATAAGTGTGACAAAATCTTAGGATCGAAAGAAATTCTTTTGATCAGAACAATACTTCTACAAATAAGGATCATCCCAAACATAGAAACGTGCATCTTTTTGAAGTTTATCACATTGGTACTTGGTGAAAGTGCTAGGAACTTGTTTAGACACTAAGTAATTCACTAGATCGGCATACCATGGTTCACTCACCTCAATAGACAGTAGCTGTTCATCGGGAAAAGTTTCAGGGATAGGCACGTCATGCTCATGCTCCTCATGGACCATTCAACTTAAGTGGTCAGCCACCATATTCTCGCTTCCTTTCTTGTCTCGGATTTCGATGTCAAACTCTTGAAGAAGAAGCATCCAACGAATAAGCCTCGGTTTTGCTTCCTTCTTTGTTAGTAAGTACTTTAAAGCTGCATGATCAGTATAAACAATCACTTTAGTTCCAATTAAGTAAGATCGAAATTTATCTAAAGCAAAGACAATAGCTAGAAGTTCTTTTTCTGTTGTGGAGTAGTTCAATTGGGCATCATTGAGAGTCCGAGAGGCATAGTATATAACATGCGGCTGCTTGTCTTTTCTTCGCCCCAAAACAGTGCCTAATGCATAGTCGGATGCATCGCACATAAGCTCGAAAGGAAGGCTCCAATCGGGAGGAGCAATGATAGGGGCCGAAGTGAGCTTGTCCTTGAGCTGCTTGAATGTTGATTCACACTCCTCATCAAACTGAAAGGGCACATCTTTTTGAAGCAATCGGCAAAAGGGGTTGGACATCTTGGAAAAATCCTTAATGAAACGCCTATAGAACCCTGCATGGCCAAGAAATGAACGAACCTCTCTAACCGAAGTAGGAGAAGGTAAGTGACGTACAAGGTCTATTTTTTATTTATCTACTTCAATTCCTTTTTCTGAAACAATATGGCCTAAAACTATACCTTGTTTAACCATAAAATGACATTTTTCCCAATTCAACACAAGGTTAGTTTTAACACATCGTTTCAAGATCAAGGTCAGATTATCCAAACAATTATCAAAAGACTCCCTAAATACATTGAAATCATCCATAAATACCTCAATTATCTTCTCAACATAATCGGAGAATATACTTACCATACACCTTTGGAAAGTGGCAGGTGCGTTGCATAGGCCGAATGGCATGCGACGATAGGCAAAAGTTCCAAAGGGACATGTGAATGTGACCTTCTCTTGGTCATCCGGTGCTATCACAATTTGGTTATGTCCAGAATATCCATCAAGAAAACAATAAAACGCACGACCGGCTAACCTTTCAAGCATTTGGTCGATGAATGGCAACGGAAAATGATATTTCCTTGTTGTAGTGTTTAGCTTCCTATAGTCAATACAAACATGCCATCCGGTTTGAATTCGTGTAGGTACCAACTCGTTCTCATCATTCTTGACAACGGTAACTCCAGACTTCTTGGGAACGACTTGAACTGGTGAAACCCAATGGCTATCGGAGATAGGATAGATCACGCCACAATCTAAGAGCTTGATTATTTCCTTCTTCACAACTTCCATCATAGGAGGGTTGAGACGGCGTTGAGCCTCTCGGGATGGTTTAGTCCTCTCTTTAAGAAGTATGCGGTGCATGCAAGTGGTGGGGCTAATTCTCCTAATGTCAGGCAAGGTCCACCCTATGGCTGTTTTGTGCTCTCGTAGCACCCTTATAAGCTTTTCTTCCTCATGTGCCGTGAGACTTGAAGAAATAATGACGGGCAATGTCTCGTCATCTCCTAAAAACACATACTTCAAAGGTCCGGCAACGGCTTAAGTTCAAGAGTAGGTGCCTGAACAATAGAAGGTAACATCTTAGTAGAAACTGAACTTGAAATTGAGAGCGGAACCTTACCATATTGTCGTGGAAGTGACTCAAGGGCAGCCACAACCTCCACAACTTCCTCATTAAATGGCACGGCATTGGGATCCCAAATCTGACCGTAGGTTTGCATTGCCCCAAGTTCTTGGTTTTTGAGTTTTATGCCCTTCGTAATGGCTATTTCAAGGGCATCCTCGTTCAATTCCTCTAGATACTCCTGCGCCAAAAAATCAATAACATCAATAGAAAAGCAAGAGTGATCATCAATGGGATATCTCATAGTTTCAGAAATATTAAAATCGATAACTTCCCCATCGACTTCCATCATCAAAGTTCCCTTGAATACATCAATCTTTGTACGGGCTGTCTTCATGAATGGCCTACCAAGGAGAATCGGTAAAGAGGTGGAATGGACTGAATCTTCCATGTCTAAAACGTAAAAATCAGCCAGAAAGATCAAATGCTTCACTTGCACTAAAACATCATCTAAAACACCTTTTGGGTATGCGTTAGAACAATCAGCCAATTGTATAATCACATCATCCTTTTTCAATTCACCTAAGTTCATAGATGCATAAATAAAGTAAGGCATGACATTTATAGATGCACCTAAATCTAGCATTGCATTTTCAAATCGAGTATTGCCAATCACACAAGGAATCGTAAAACTTCCTGGGTCTTTGCATTTAGTGGGCAGTTTACGTTGCAATACAGCTGAAACATTTTCACTTACCTTAACTACCTCTTTGTTTGACATTCTTCTCTTGGTTGTGCACAACTCTTTGAGAAATTTGGCATATTTCAGGACTTGTTTAATTGCCTCAATGAGTGGAATGTTTACTTGCACTCTCCAGAATGTTTCAAGAATGTCCTTCTCACTCTCGTCCTTCTTCGATTGCATGAACCTACGAGGAAAATGAACATAGGTCAAATTAGTATTAAGTGAATTTGAACTCAACTTACCTTGTTTGGCCAATTTAGGAATGATAGGGGCCAGGGGCAATGGTTGATTCACCCTTTCCGTGGGTGTGCTAGTGCTCCCCTCCTCGTTTTGCAGCTTTTCATCCTCTTTTTGGACAAATTTGGGAGTGTCGGACTCATTCCCAACTTCTTTTCCACTACGCAATATGATGGCTTTGGCAGATTCGAATCCGCATTTCGGATTCACAACGGTTGAACTAGGCAACTTACCTTGCTCTCTGAATTGTCCTACAAACTCCGCAATCTGCCCAATTTGCTTCTCCATTTGGTCCACCCTTTTGTCTTGGTTTTGCCATTGCTTTGGCTTGATTTTCTTGCCCCTGAGACAAATTGGTGAGTAACTTAAGAAGTGTCTCATTATCTAAAGATGTACCTGAGGTATTTTGGGCAGGTTGTTGTGGGGCTTGTGTTGGTGCGTATTGCTTGGTATAGAAGCCCGGAGGTTGCTACCTAAAGCCACCTTGTTGTTGGGGTTGTTGGGGCTCCCTTCACCTGAAATTTGGATAGTCTCTCCAACCTAGATTGTACGTATTAGAATATGGATCGTTCCTTGGCTGGTTTTGGCCTTGAAATCCAATTGCATTGGCACTTTCCCATCCACCATTTTCACTTGCTGTGAAACTTACCTCATTCACTTGCGATTGAATGTTGGATGTGAAACTTACCTCATTCACTTGCTGCCGTGGGGTGTCCCTTTGACCAACGCCTTCATATTGTTGAGCATTCAATGCTCGATTAGCAATTAAGGTCTTGGCAGCCATGGGTGTTTTGTCCACCAAAGCTCCTCACGCTGAGGCGTCTAACATTTGGCATTCAATTGGTAGAAGTCCTTCGTAGAAATATTGAAGAAAAAACTTCTCTTTCATCTGGTGCTGTGGACATAAAGCAACAAGGGTTTTAAAACGCTCATAGTAAGTGGGAAATAATTCACCTTGGTTTTGCTGAATGCCACTAATCCTTTAGCGTAGTAGAATGACTCGAGAGGTTGGGAAAAACTTCTCCAAAAATGCCCGTTTCATACTCTCTCATGATGTGACAGTTCCGGGGGCTAGCTCATACAACCAATCTTTAGCCTTTTCTAAGAGAGAAAATGGAAAAGCCTTCATTTTCAGAATGCTCCCATCAACGTTCACTAGGGTCATGCTTGAGCAAACAACCTCAAACTCCTTCAAGTGTTTATTAGGATCTTCCATGGACATCCCGTGGAACTTAGGAATGTGATGCAACAAACTTGATTTCAATTCAAACTCGTCTGTCTTCCCTAGGGCAGCCATGGGGTATTGGATGCTTAGGGGAGCGGCATTGTCCAATCCTGAAGCGGAAAGCTCCTTGATTGTTCGATTGTCCAATGCCATGTTGGAATCTTCCTCTACAACCTTTGTCGTGGGCTCCTCTTACTCTTCTACTTTGTCTTCTCGAAGATCTGGTGCAGGTTGAGATGGTTGGGGTTCTTGTTAATTCCTTGCTCGTCTCAAAGTTCGTTCAAGATCGTCGTCAAAGTTCGTTCAAAATCGTCATAAACCACCTAAAACAAGAAAACAAGTAAAGTCATCAACTAGGAACAAAAACACATGCAAATAAACAAAAAGAAATAACAAGAGATTAGTAAAATTGCTAATCCCAGGCAACGGTGCCAAAATTTGATGTGATGAAAGTTAAGCACTCAAATTAAACCCTCTTGTTGTCAAATTGTAGTAAAAATGCAAGTAGGGATCGTTCTAAACCGAGGATTATGAGGGCTTGCTAAAACCTCTAAACTAACTCAAAAACATAAAAACAAAGTTAAAAACGTTTGAATAGACTCAAACGACTCAAAACAAATTCTAAAGACGCAAAACAACTTAAAAACACTCAAAATTGCCTAAAAACACTTACTGGGCAGATTTGACTTTAACACAACTTTGCATGAATTTAATGTTTTGGTTTGAATCAAAACACTCAAAAACACTAACGAAATAGAAATTTAACACTTTGAAACAACAAAGTAAAAGGGGGGATTTTGGTTTTGACGAATTCGAAACAAACAAACAACTTATAAAATTAGACAGATTGTAAAGAGAATTTAAGAAATGAGATGACGGATGGATTAGTTAGAGGTCCGTTATTCACACATGACACACTTGTACATGAATTTATTTCCAATTACTTTTCAATAAACTATGATGCTCAATACCCCAGATTAACCGTGATGCACAAATTAACCCTCAGATTTTCCTTTACTCATTGAATTGGATGAATGCATGCGACAACCCAAATCATTCTCTAAAAGTCCCCTATATGAATGCATAATAGAGATACAATCAGAGATCATTACGTTCAATGAAAATCATGTGTTGACGAGGTAATTATAACTATGAATGCATGATACAATTGCCAAGAATTCAATTAACGCGATTGTGATAAACAACCTTCACTACTCATGAATATAAATTTGTAACAATTAGGTGAAACTCATTTATATTCTAGCATCTAATTAATACATGAAAACTAAGTATGCATCCTTAATAAACATACAAGAATTAGTTATGAATAAAATAGATAATTGAATTGCAATCACAACTTATCAAATCACAATTGGAAGAAATCAATTCAAATCTCAAGCATGTTCATGGCTTCAAGCTTCCCCCTAACTAAATAGGGGTTTAGCCACTCATAATTGCAACAAAATTAGAAAATAACAAAGTAGACATTGAAAGCAAGAACGAAGTACACCTAAAATGCTGCAAAGTTCCAAGCTTGAAACCCAAGGACCTTTGTTTTCACCACCTTGTTGTAGCACAAGTGTCTAGGATGTATATGGATATATGGATGGAATGGATTTGCACGGCTAAGAGATGAAAGTGTATGGATTGGTGAGATATAGTATGGCTAGATGAATGGATGGAGGTCACGATAAGGAAATTGTGTTTGTGAATGAAACTCTTTTGATAGATCAAGATTGTTCTTAGAAAGGGGAATGGTGGATGTATTTATAGGCTAAGGAGATGACCATTTCAATTCCTTGCATGTGCAGTTAGTATGGGTGTGTGATGTCCATGTTTTCGTTTACATTTGCACACACATAACCTCCATCATTTCAGCCACAAAACAAACACATTTTCTGCCATGTTTCTCCTTTACATTTACACACATGTTCTTCATTATTTCAACCACAAATCAACCCATTTTATGCCCATGTGTGTGTGTTTCCTTTGCCCATGTGTGTGTGTTTCCTTTACCCATTTGTGTGTGTTTTTCCTTTGCATTTGCACACACATGTTCTTCATTATTTCAGCCAACAATCCACCCATTTTCTGCCCATGCCAAGCCCTCCATGCCGTGCCTTTCTTGTTGTGTGTGTGCTGTCCATGTAAAGTGTGTGTATGCCCTCCAACCTGTGTAGTTTGCATGTGTGTAGTTGTCCATGTTTCTCTTTTGCATGTGCATTTCCACTTGCTCCAAAGCCAAATGAGTGCAATCATAACCCCATTTGCTGCTGAGTATTGATGACAAAGCAAAACACAAAACAAGTGCCTTTACTTTCTCATTTTATTAGCCAAATCTGCTTAGCCCTTTTCTGAACCTTTCAGTGTTACAATGCCCATAACTTCTTCTAGAAAAATGATATTAACAATCCGTAAATTGTTCCAGACAATAAACATCCGTAGCTTTCTAAGCATATAAGGCTCATTCTCTCATTCATTCTAAGCTGTTCGTAACATGCTTCCAAAGTCAGCTAATCTGCACAGGCAGTTTTGACGAATTTGTTACTTAATATCTCACTTATGCTACTTTTCTTTTCTTTGCTTGATAAATCACACAAAACACAAAAACATAGTAAATAGCTCAAAAATATAAGGAACTAACTAAGAAAAGACAAGTGAATTTTATGTAAAATATATATAAATATGAGCTTATCAACCACATCCCGGGCCCGCTCCACCACTATAGCATGATATTGTCCGCTTTAGGCCCCGACTACGCCCTCACGGTTTTGTTTCTGAAAACTCACACGAGAACTTCCCAGTAGGTCACCCATCATGGGATTGCTCTCGCGCGCTACTCACTTAATTTCGGAGTTCTGATGGAACCCGAAGCCAGTGAGCTCCCAAAAGGCCTCTTGCAGGGTAGAGATGAGAATATACATATAAACATCACTCCCATGGGCAATGTGGGATCTTACAATCCACCCCCCTTAAGGGGCCCGACGACCTCATCGGCACACCATGGCCAGGGTTAGGCTCTGATACTAATCTGTCACATCCCATCGTGTGGTCCACCACTATAGCATGATATTGTCCACTTTAGGCCCCAACTACGCCCTCCCGGTTTTGTTTCTGGGAACTCAGACGAGAACTTCCCAGTGGGTCATCCATCATAGGATTGCTCTTGCGCGCTGCTCGCTTAACTTCAGAGTTCCGATAGAACTCGATGCCAGTGAGCTCCCAAAAGGCCTCGTGCTAGGTAGAGATGAGAATATACATATAAGGATCACTCCCCTAGGTGATGTGGGATCTTACAATCCACCCCCCTTAAGGGGCCCGACGATCTCGTCGACACACCACAGCCAGGGTTAGGCTCTGATACCAATCTGTCACATCCCAGCTTGGGGTCCACCATATCCTGGGCCCACTCCACCACCGTAACATGATATTGTCCACTTTGGGCCCGACTATGCCTTCACGGTTTTGTTTCTAGGAACTCACATGAGAACTTCGTAGTGGGTCACCCATCATAGGATTGCTCTCGCGCGTTACTCGCTTAACTTCGGAGTTCAGATGGAACCCGAAGCCAGTGAGCTTCCAAACGGCCTCGTGCTCGGTAGAGATGAGAATATACATATAAGGATCACTCCCCTGGGCGATGTGGGATCTTACACCCAATGCCCCATCAACGCTTAATTCCAACTGAACGCTGGCTTTTCTTAACTCAAAGAAATTAAAAGTAGGGATTTCCACAAAAGAACATATCTGACCATAGGACTTCTCACTGAGCACATCAATAACCACATTTGCACAACCGGGATTGTAGTCGATCGTACAGTTATAATCACTAATAAGTGTCATCCACCTTTGGTTCTTAAGATTCAATTCTTTTTGGTCAAAGATATATATCAAGCTCATAGTGTCCGAAATATATGGCAAGTTTCACCATAAAGATAATGTCGCCACAACTTCAATGCGAACACCACAGCTACCAATTCCAAATTATGGGTAGGATAGTTCTATTCATGACATTTGAGTTGTCGAAAAGCATCGATTTCCCATGCTGCATCAAAACACAACCCAATCCTTGGTGTGATGCATTGGTGTAAACTTCATATTCACTGCTCTTGATTGGAAGTACAAGTACATGAGCATGAGTAAGGCGATATTTAAGCTCTTGAAAACTACGCTCATAGTCCTCGTTTCACTCAAAAGTCACACCCTTTTGGGTTAACTTAGTAAGTGAGGCAACGATTGATGAGAAATCCTTCACGAATCTTTAGTAGTACCCGGTCAAACCTAAGAAACTTCGAATCTCGGTAACATTTTTTTATTACTCCCAATTGAGAAAGCGGAAATTTTCTAGGGATCAACAAAGATTCCCTCGAATGAGATGATGTGGCCTAAGAAACCAATTTTATCCAACAAGAATCGACACTTGCTGAACTTCGTATACAATTTTCTTTTATGTAATCTTTCCAACACCAACCTCAGATGCCGGACATGCTCTTGTTCACTCTTGGAAACAAAACCAGAGCATCCCAAGGTGAGATACTCTATGGAATAAAACCCTTGTCAACCAGTTCTTGTGGTTGAATTTTCAATACCTTTAACTCGACAGGTGCCATACGATATGGAGTAAGAGAAATGGGATTAGTACCTGGTAAAAGATTGATGATCTCCCAATCTCGGGGGGGGGGGCAATCTAGGTAGATCCTCTAGAAATACATCAAGGTACTCATTCACGATCGCCACATCTTCAGCATTAGGAGCTTATTTTTCTTTAATCGTGACATGAGCAATGTATCTTGCATTTCTTTTAGTGGCATGGAGACAAGAAATATGACTATTAGGTAACATCCTTTGTTAACCCTAAAATTCCTCATGCGGTTCTTTTGGTGAATGAAAGACTACCAACTTCTAAAAGCAATCAATATGAGCATGATGTCTCAATAGCCAATTCATACCCAAGATAAGGTCGAAATCTACCATATGCAGGGGTGTAAGATCTACAACCTTTAGGAGTACCCTCACAAAGATTGGATAATATCTTAATTCCTAATTGATTTGAAAAATATCTCTTGTAAGAATAGATAACCCAAATCCATAATCATATGGAGTAGGTTGAACACTCACCATACGAGAAAATTGAGGAGATAAACAAGAATAGGTAGCACCCTGATCAATTAAAACCCGAACAAGAATGGGTAGCATTCAACGTCCTAGTGATAGAATTAGGATCCTGATCGGCCTACTAGCAATTCATTGTAAACATCTTATTCCGCGCTGCACCACCCGAACCACAAGAAGTACGTCTGCCACAAGATCTTTGAGTCTGACCCCCACGACCCTATCAGTTATTCTGACTTCGACTACCAAAAGCTCCACTGTTGGACTGTCCCTAAGAAGTATTACGTTGGACGAACTATGAAGTAGATTGTGGAACTGGAGGCATAATAGGTTGAGGAAACTAGTGAATATGAGGATAAGCATACGGACTTGGCTGAACGAAATGCTGCCCACATCAGGATAAGGTGCAAACTGTTGATATGAATTATCCAAAATGTCAGGCTCAAGCTACTGATTCATTTCGTAAGATATCCTCGAATGTTGCCTTGGATTAGGGTAATTCCTCTGAAAATGTCTCGGCTGACCACAATTGAAACAAAGTCTCGTACCTGATTTACACTCACCATCATCATACGTGAAGCAAGTAGTACAGAGAGGTATGAGGTCCTTATGGAAAGAGCCACCCTAAGATCCGTTGCCAAAGAATTGGCCACTACCGGTAGAACCTTTGCTGGCTCGAGGTGTAGTATTGTTAGATCCAAAGCCAGTAGTAGATCTATAAGGCTGACCATTCTTCTTCAAAGCTACCTTACCTTCATTTCACCTATAGACAATGCCTCATTGATATTCTTGGCCTTAAACTTAGTCTTAAATCCACCGAACTGTCCTCCACCACCACTAGTGCTCACTTGTTTACCCTTCATTGTCTGTTTTTCCTTCTTCCAATTATTCACTTGTTCAACCTAGTTGTGAGAAAGGCTGTCTCATAGTTAACATCATCATTGACTATGACATGAGTTCACAAAAAACAATCCAAACCTTAGTACGATGCATCAGTATAAACTTCATATTCCTTGCTCTCGTCAAGAAGTGAAAGCACTGAAGTGTGAGTGAGGCGATGTTGTAAGTTCTTGAAAACTACACTCAGTCTTCATTCCATTCAAAAGTTACTCCCTTTCGGGTTAACTTAGTAAGTGGGGCTGCAATTTAAGAGAAATACTTCACAAATCTCCGGCAATACCCATCCAAACCCATGAAACTTTTGATCTTGGTAACATTTTTCAATTGCTCCCAATTTATGATTATTGAATTTTTTAAGGGATCAACGAAGATTCCCTCCGCCGAGATGATGTGGGCTAAGAAACCAATGCTATCCAACCAAAACTGACACTTGTTGACTTTTGCATACAATCTCATTCTTCGTAGTCTTTCCAACACCAATCTTAGATGTTGGACATGCTCTTGTTCACTCTTGGAATACATCAAAATATCGTTGACGAAGACTATCACAAATTTGGCTAAATAAAGTCAGACTATTCATTAAATCCATGAAAGTTGTAGGAGCATTGTCAAACCAAAGGGCATGACAAGGAGTTCATAATGACCATACCGGGTCCGGAATGCAGTTTTAGGACAGCTTCAGCTCGAATATTCAATTGATGACACCCTGATCTTAAATCAATCTTGGAAAAGACCTTTGCCCCTTTGAGTTCATCAAATAAATCGTCTATCCTTGGTAGAGGATACTGATTCTTAATAGTCACCTTGTTCAGTTGACGACAGTCAATGCACAAATGCATACTGCCATCCTTCTTTCTAACAAAAAAAAAAATACAATAAAACCAAAACACTCCAAGATGAGATACTCACTCAGTTGAATAAAACCTTTGTCAACCAGTTCTTGTAGTTGAATATTCAATTCCTTTAGCTTGACAAGTGCAATACTATAAGGAGTAAGGGAGATAGGGTTGGTACCTGGTAGAAGATCAATGTTGAATTCAATCACCCGAGGTAATCCTCCGGAAATACATCAAGATACTCATTCACGATTGGAACATCTTCGGCATTAGGAACTTCTTTTTCTTTAAGAGTGACATGAGCAATGTATCCACACACCCTTTAAACAAGAGTTTCTTGGCTCGGAGACAAGAAATGAGGCTACTAGGTAAGATTCTCCGTTCACCCTGGAACTCCACTTGTGGCCCTACAGCTGGATGAAAAGTTACCGACTTCCGAAAACAATCGATATAAGTATGATGTCTCGATAGCCAATTCATACCCAATATAAGGTCAAAGACTACCATATATAGTGGTACAAGATCCGCCACCATGAGTATTGCGCTCACAAAAATTGGACAATTTCTTAATTCCCAGTTGATTCAAATAGTGTCCCCAGTAGGTATAGATAATCAAAATTCATGATCTAGAGGAGTCGGTTTGAAATTCACCATACAAGCAAATTGAGGGGATAAACAAGAATGAGTAGCACCCGGATCAGTGATAATTTCATAATAAGAAAATGAGAACTAAGTTTAGAAAAACCTGAAAAATTCTCTCTGCTGGAATGATCAGTCATTCCTCTCCTTTTTCCCTTCTGTTTGTTTCCTTAACCGATGAAAGCTTATTGTTGCTGATAGTAATTGAGAAGAAACGGTAGAACTCGTCAATTATGTGTTGGCTACTCCTTGGTTCATTCAAGCACGCACCCAATTTATTTCTTCATCTTAACATCAAAGCCCTCTTCAATTCTCCATTCAATTTGAACAGAAATCGCATCTCAGTCGACATACCAAATTCGACAGCAATTAATCATAATATAGAACCAGACATCCCCAATTTGCATCTCTGCACAAAACCCACCATCTGGAAATTGGTTTGGAAGGCTGATCTTCCATTTCTTTAATTTTGCTTCAATTGAAATCCCTCTTTTCAGTGAAATGGTGTATGTTGGCTTACCCTGGAAGATGGAAGAGAAAATTCTTGAATTGCTTAAGCAATCACGTGCTCGAATGGTCCTACAAAAGGAAATAAGCTGCTTGTAGCATTTGCAAAAAAGAGTTTGCATAAGAGTTGAATGGAACAAAAAATGATATTAAGAATTGCCCATCTAGTGGGACTTGGATCCTTTCATGAGCTAATGGAGATGATCCTTCTGACCAAGTATTATAGGCCGTTGGATTTTCATTCAATGACTATAATTATTATAACTTTAAAAGGACTCACTTGTTTGTAGCCTTTGGATAAAAATCCAACGACCCACAACACTTGGTCAGGAGAATCCTCTCTATTGGCTCAGGAGAGGATCCAAATCCTATCTCGTGAATAGCAAAGGGCTCCAGCATTTTCTTTTTGCTAAGAATTAATTATATGAAAAACATATAGTATATTGTTTAGTCTAGCAAAAATATCATTAGTTATATTGTTTTGATAGGAATTAATGTAAATCTTCCATCTCATTAGTCTATCAAAAATATCAAAAACATATAGTTATATTGTTTCAAACCAAATGAATTAATAACTGTAATTTGTAGGGGGCAAAATATATAGTCAAATACATGCTCATCAAATATCCCCAAACTTACACTTTGCTTGTCCTCAAGCAAAAGAAGAAAAAATCAGAACAAGTAATAACATGAAAAACGTTAGGTTGCCCCTAGGTAACCCTCATCGAATCTGTTTCAAGATACATAATAATTTAGCATGTGGTAAGCACAAAGCTGTTGAATTGTAATCTTGCCTTAGCCTAAAGATAATAGATCTAGCCAATGCTCAAAGAAAGATCCATGCACATGCTAGAGAATTCTAGCAAAGTTCAAGTTGGTGGAAGAGTCTAGAAGAATGGTGAGGATTCCACCAACATACAAGATTAGTGTAGATAATTATAGCATAGGAAGGTAGTGGAATTGTCTAGATATATCTAGCATGATGTTTCCATGCTTCTCCAAGGTTCCATCCATGCCTATAAAAGGAGAAGGCATCCACACCAATTTGTAACAACCAAGAGAGCAAGAAGTGAGAGAAGATTGAAGAAGTGTAAGAGTGTTTGAGTGTTTCCTCTTGTACTAGTTTGTGAGTGAATAAAAATTTTGTGTAAAAACTTTGAGTGTTCTTTCTTTCTCTTGCTTATCAATTCCGCAGCGTTACATTCTTCTTTGTGTGATAAACATCTCCAAAGTAGTGAAGTCTTTTAAAGCCCCAACAAAGTGGTATTAGAGCTATGGCTAGCAACGCTATGGCAGCCTTCCAAGTTCCAGTGCTCGACAACAACAACTTCGATAATTGGAGTATCAAAATGAAGGCCCTTTTGGGAGCACACGATGTATCGGAAGTCGTGGAGAAAGGCTACACTGAGCCAGAAGATGAAGCTACTCTGTCTCAACCCCAGAAGGAGAGTTTGAAAGATTCAAGAAAGAGAGACAAGAAGGCTCTATACCTCATCTACCAAGCATTAGATGACAATGGCTTTGAGAAGGTCTCGAGTGCAACCTCTGCCAAGCAAGTATGGGAGAAGCTTCAAATCTCTTACAAAGGAGCCGAACAAGTGAAAAAGGTTCGTCTTCAAGTATTAAGAGGTGAGTTCAAATCTCTACATATGAAAGGGTCTGAATCAATCTTTGATTATTTCTCAAGAGTCTTAGCTATTTCTAATCAATTAAAAATAAACGGAGAAAAGTTAGAAGATGTTAGAATTATGGAGAAGATACTATGCTCGTTGGACCCCCAAGTTCGAGCACATTGTCGTGACGATTGAAGAAACTAAAAACTTGGAAGAAATTAGTATAGAGCAATTAATGGGTTCGCTACAAGCATATGAAGAGAAACATAAGAAGAGGCAAAGGAATGATGAGCAGCTCCTCAAAATGCATGTCCAGCCAAAGAAGAAAGAAGAAATCTTGGACAACGAGAAAAGCCAGTACGAAAGAAGTCATGGTCGAGGTCGCGGACGTGGACATGGACGTGGACGTGGTTGGAACTTCAACAATCATAACAACTACAAAAGAGGAGGAAGCTCAACAAAAGGTCATGGAAGAGGACACTCAAACTTGAGGTATGAAAAATCTCAAGTTCAATGCTACAACTGTCAAAAGTTTGGGCATTATGCTTGGGAATGTAGAGCTCCAAGCAACAAGCTTGATGAGAAGGTCAATTATGTGAAAGAAGAGAAAGAAGATAATGGCATTGTGCTACTAGCATGCAAGAACAATGATGGAGACCAAGACTATACATGGTACCTTGACACCGGCGCCAGCAACCACATGTGCGGAAAAAGAAGCATGTTCGTAGAGCTTAATGAATCGGTGAGTGGCAACGTTTCTTTTGGAGACGAATCCAAAATACCCGTCAAAGGAAAAGGTAACATCCTAATTCCCCTAAAAAATGGCGGTCACCAATTAATTTCAAATGTCTACTATGTGCCCAATATGAAAAGCAACATTTTAAGCTTAGGACAACTCTTAGAAAAAGGTTATGATATTCACATGAAAAATTATAGCCTTTTTCTTAGAGATGACAAAGGAAGATTAATTGCCAAGGTGAAAATGTCAAAAAATAGGATGTTTCCTATGAATATTCAAAATGATGTTGCAAAGTGCCTCAAAACATGTTACAAAGACACATCATGGCTTTGGCATCTTTGTTTTGGGCATCTTAACTTTGGGGGGTTGGAGTTATTATCCAAGAAGGAGATGGTGAGAAGCTTACCGTGCATCAGTCTCCCTGATCAAGTTTGCGAAGGATGTTTACTTGGGAAACAATTCAAGAAAAGCTTTCCAAAGAAGTCAACCACAAGAGCCCAGAAGCCACTCAAGCTCATTCATACCGATGTGTACGGTTCAATAAAACCAAGTTCTTTGGGTAAAAATAATTATTTCCTTCTCTTCATTGATGATTTTTCAAGGAAAACCTGGGTGTATTTTTTGAAGTAGAAATCAGAAGTCTTTGGAGCATTCAAGAAGTTCAAAGCTGTTGTAGAGAAAGAAAGTGGTTGCAAGATCAAAGCCATGATATCTGATCGAGAAGGAGAATTCACTTCAAAGGAATTTCAAGAATTCTGTGAAGCCAATGGAATTCGTCGACCATTGACAGTTCCAAGATCCCCTCAACAAAATGGTGTGGCGGAAAGAAAAAATTGAATCATCCTCGACATGGCTCAAAGCACGCTAAAAAGTAAGAGATTGCCTAAGGAGCTGTGGGCAGAAGCGGTAGCATGTGCTGTTTACCTATCAAATCGGTCTTCAACAAGAAGTATGTGGGGAAAGACTCTGCAAAAAGCATGGAGTGGAAGAAAGCCAGGTATCTCTCATCTAAGAGTTTTTGGAAGCATAGCCCATGTACATGTACCAAACGAGAGGAGAACCAAACTCGACGACAAAAGTGAGAAGTTCATCTTCATCGGCTATGACTCAAATTCAAAAGGCTATAAGCTGTATAATCCAAATAATGGGAAGACGGTGATCAGTCGAGACGTGACGTTTGATGAAGAAGAAGAATGAGATTTTGGCTCCCATGCAGGTGATCTTTACTTCTTTCCTCAGTTTGAAGAAGAGAATGAACAAGAGATGATAGAGCAAGCAAGAGAGGTTCAACAAGAGTCCACTACTCCACCTGCTTCACCAACATCAACCAATCATGGTAATTCACCAGCATCAGCATCATTAAGTGAGAGTCTAAATGAAAGAGAAATACCACACACAAGAAGTCTACGAGATCTTTATGAGGTAGCTGAAAGACTCGATAATCCTACACTTTTCTGTCTCTTTGCTGATTATGAACCAGTTGATTTCCAAGAAGCAGTGCAAGATACTAAGTGGAGGAAAGCAATGGATGAAGAAATTGAAGCAATCCAGAAGAACGATACATAGGAAATCACTATTCTTCTGAAAGGACACAAACCCATCAGAGTCAAGTGGGTGTACAAAACAAAGAAAAATGCCAACGGAAAGGTCGAAAGATACAAGGCGAGATTAATGGCGAAGGGCTATAGTCAAAGAGCCGGAATCGACTATGATGAGGTATTTGCACTCATTGCTCGGTTGGAAACTATACAATTACTAATTTCTTTGGCAGCTCAAAACAAATGGAAAATTCAACAAATGGATGTAAAGTCCGCTTTCCTAAATAGAGTCCTTGAAGAAGAAGTCTACATCGAACAACCGTCGGGCTATGAAATCAAAGGGCATGAAGACAAAGTTATGAAGCTGAAGAAAGCCCTCTATGGGTTAAAACAAGCGCCACGAGCATGGAATAGTCGCATGTTCTCTACGTCAAAGTGCCTTCATGAACATGTTCTCTACGTCAAAGTCAATGATGAAGATATTGTGATGGTGTGCTTATATGTGGATGATCTAATCTTCACCGGAAGTAATCCAAGCATGTATGAAGAGTTCAAGAGAGTGATGACCAAAGAATTCGAGATGACCGACATCGGGCTGGTGACATACTACCTAGGCATTGAAGTCAAGCAGAATGAAGAAGGCATTTTCATCTCCCAAGAAAGCTACACAAATGAGATACTGAAAAAGTTCAAAATGGATGACTGCAAGCCCATAAGCACACCAGTGGAGTGCAGAGTTAAACTAACCAAGCATGATGAAGGAGAAAGTGTAGATCCAACATTTTTCAAGAGTTTAGTTGGAAGCTTGCGCTACTTGACATGCATTAGACCAGACATTCTCTATGCCGTCAGATTAGTCAGTCGCTACATGGAGAATCCTACAACTACACACTTGAAGACCGCAAAAAGAATTCTTCGATACCTTAAAGGTACTGTTAACTACAAACTTGTGGGGTATAGCGACAGTGATTGGGCAGGAGATTCCAACGATAGAAAAAACACTACTGGATTTGTGTTCTTCATGGGAGACACTGCATTCACATGGATGTCGAAGAAGCAACCGATTGTCACTCTTTCTACCTGCGAAGCTGAATACGTAGCTGCTACCTCATGTGTCTGTCATGCAATTTGGCTGAGAAACTTGCTAAAAGAATTAAACATGCCACAAGAAGAGCCAACATAGATCTATGTTGACAACAAGTCTGCCATAGCTCTAGCAAAGAATCAAGTATTCCATGACAGGAGCAAACACATAGATACCCGCTATCATTACATAAGAGAGTGTATTGCAAGAAAGGATGTGCAAGTGGAATACGTGAAGTCACAAGACCAAGTCGCCGACATATTCACCAAACCACTCAGGCAAGAAGACTTTGTCAAATTGAGGAACACAATCAGCGTCACAAGACAAGATTAAGGGGGGATGTTGAATTGTAATCTTGTCTTGGCCCAAAGATAATGGATCTAGCCCATGCTCAAAGAAAGATCCATGCACATGCTAGAGAATTCTAGCAAAGTTCAAGTTGGTGGAAGAGTCTAGAAGAATGGTGAGGATTCCACCAACATACAAGATTAGTGTAGATAATTATAGCATAGGAAGGTAGTGGAATTGTCTAGATATATCTAGCATGATGTTTCCATGCTTCTCCAAGGTTTCATCCATGCCTATAAAAGGAGAAGGCATCCACACCATTTGTAACAACCAAGAGAGCAAGAAGTGAGAAAAGAGTGAAGAAGTGTAAGAGTGTTTGAGTGTTTGCTCTTGTACTAGTTTGTGAGTGAATAAAAATTTTGTGTAAAAACTTTGAGTGTTCTTTCTTTCTCTTGCCTATCAATTCCACTGCGTTACATTCTTCTTTGTGAGATAAACATCTCCAAAGTAGTGAAGTCTTTTTAAGCCCCAACAAAAGCAACAAGTGAATCAACCATATTTCAAATATTATCAAAAACCTTTCAATCATCCTTAAAGTGTAGTGCGTGCAATAGTCATGTCAATGCAATTTCAAGCTTCTTAAACTAATCATATGCATAAAAAATAAAAAAAAATAAAAAAAAGACCTTCTCATTGGGCATACACTCATTCACACATATTTATGGGTTCACCTGTTTCACTCAAATGATCTTATTATAACATGACTCCATATGCTTGCTTGTCAACCTAGCTCGCTATCAAAATCAAATAATTTCTTGGATCAATGGGACTTTTTTACAGTTGTAATGCGGCTAAGGATGATAGGGTAATAAAAAAAGGATATGGAAACCAATATTTTTAAGAAAGTACACATTAGCAATTTTTCCAACACCAATATCACTCCCTCTCAAATTGAAAGCAAACAACAAAGCCAATAGCACTTGCTACTCCACCATCTCAACTTCAAATGGAAATTTATGTTTTGCATCCAAAAACTATTCCTCTAAAATATACAACTGTATTCTCAAGCTTTACTTATGATAACATTGAAATTTAGGAATAAAGTAAGCTTGCACAGAGCACATTTCAACATCTCAGTACTCTTCAATTTTATTTTATTTTTTCATTTTGAATGAAATGAATGAAACTCATACTACCTAATGACAGTAGCCAGCAGATTTTTATCCCTTTTTTTTTTTAATCATGCTCAAATCTACAAAGCCACATCACCTCTCAAATTCACATTTCATTGTAATACACATGCTCCATCAATTTTTCTGTTTAAACAAAACCCTCAAAAGCATAACCTAAGTAATATTTTCTCAAAACAAAAAGGGATTGGCATACGTATACGGGGCTCAACTCTAATACCGGAGCATGGTAAAAAGATGTGGCTAACAAATAAAATGCTTAGCTTTAAGCTCAACGGCTACTAAGATAAAATTAGCATATAAGGTAAGCATGAAAGGCTCAAGCAATCTAAAAATAGCCTATATCACTTCCAAGTTATTACATGAATTGGTGAATGAATGGGGAGGTATAAAGCAAGTTCTAGACATAAATGTAAGAACGAGATCATAAGCACAAGAATAAATGTGATTGATGAATGATGGTTCAATCATAATAGGCTCAAAAGCTCACAAGGGTTACTGATGAGTAGGTTTTATATTATATATTTAACCCTATTCTTAGTTTATTTTGGTTATTATTTTGGAATAGTTTTGATACTTGGAATTGTATTTTCAATATAGGACTTTCGACTTCCTCTAGAGCAAAACATGAGCAAATGGATGAGTTTTGGAGTTATTCTAGTTGGATGGCGTTCGTGAGTCACTTAGCTTGATCGTATCAAAATATCAGATTTTTGCACCAGGCGGTTATTTTCTGGAAATAGAATAAAGAAGCATCACGCGGTATTGGAAAAGTGACGTTTTAGGCTTAATTGCGAGTTTTGGGGCCCAAGATGGCCTATTTTGGATTCGGTCCTTTTGGAGATGTGTTCAGAATGTTTCGGTCATTAAAACAACTATCATGGGCAGGATTTGGTGGGGATTTAAGGCTAAACATGATTGGACAATTTCCTTGCAGATTCTTCTAGCTTAATTAGGACTTTAATTTCTAGTATATTTTATTATTATTTGGTTTCCTAGTTTGATCCAAAGACTTTTATTAGCGGATCGTTTATGTAAAGTGATATAAGGCTTTGGTCGGTCCTAGTCTTTTTCTACTTCTTATTTTATGCGACTTTGGAGATAGGAAATTGGCTAGGGTTTTTGAAGATTTTCAAACTTTTACTTTGAGGTGTTTTCAATCTTTCTTTTTTTTCATAATAAATATTTTCTTTGTCTTTAATTATGAATATGCGTAACTAATCCATTTTGCTAGGGCCAAGCCTTGAGCCTTAGCATGAATATATAATTTTTATTTAATTTCTTATGATTGATCACATGTATGCTTTGAATTATTGATCACCGTTTCAAACAATCTAATTGTCTTGATGAATGGCCACCATTAGGATGTTTGGACAAGTAATTGGATGCAATTCTGTCGGAATATCACCGGAGGATTGGGTATTTCTTCTTGTGGTTAATAATTGTAATTTCACCTAAGGCGAATATCACACTCTTAGGGGTTGCATGGTTTTTTCACAAAACTTAATGAGTCTTGTATGTTCATATTTTATTAGAATATTACAGACGGATTGCATGTTAGATATGCATTCTTACTTGAATATCACGATGAGAATATTTATTAGGAAAACCTAACCTTCAAAGTTGCATGTGTAGCTCATAAGTAATTGGTAAAAATACAAAGGATTGTTATGATGATGGCGGAACTTAATACTTTTATAAATTGATTTTTAAAAACTCTTTTCTTTTATCCTTATAATTTTGGCCGAATTTATTATTTGGTTTTTAATTAAAATTCGTTTTTTAATATTACCCAAATTCAAAATCGTCTTTCTCAATTTTCAATTTTAAGTAATTAATTAGGAATGATTTTTACATAAATTAGATTAGTAGTCCTTGCATGAGCATATATACTACAACTACCTTGTACTCTTGCAAGTATTTTGTGTGATTTTAACCTTCTTCACATATAAATTGTTAAACCATGCTTTAGTTTGACATCAACAAAGCTATGTACATTAGGTTTTTCAAGGATGATCGAATGTGTACAAAGCTAACAAGAGAATAAGGAAATTCACCTAAAACACATGCTTACGACTTTCAAAATAACCATGGTTCAAATTCAATTCAATTTCATTTTAGGTTAGGTAACTAACAAAAATCTAAACGAAAACAATAACTAAAAACAAAGATCTCTTTGGTTTTCAAAGTTTCTGATTTTTTTAAGCAGAAGATAAAAAAACAATGCAAATTAAAAGACAAAGACAACTAACTAAAGTAATTAAGTAGAGGATCCAACAAAATGAAAACAACTCCCTCATTTTAAATGAGACACTCGGTCCAAAACAAACAGGTTGCAAAAGAAAAATTGAACCCCCTTTTGCAACTAGGACTCAAAATTAACCGAATGCCACCCCAAACTTGAACTTTTAAGGCTCTCAATCATTGCTGCAATCTTGATAACTTTAGGTGATTGTTCTATTTTATTCTTGAAAGTTTTTTCTTTTCTCCAGTCGGTCTCCTCCTTGTAATGCTTGAAAGTTTTTTCTGTTTTCTAGTCGGCCTCCTCCCTTAGTAGAACATTCTTATTGCTTTTTTGGATTCCACATTCCATTGCTTATCGGTTACCTTTGGAATTGGCATTCGATTCATTAAAGTATGCAACTTTATTGTCATATAGTGCACTGCCATTTGATAGATAAAGTATGCAATTACAGGTACTGATAGGTTAACTCTGAAGTTTATATGCAGGGGCAATTGATGATATTGCCCAAGCATGCATATTTCGGTGGTAAGACAGTGTATTTTGACAATGTGGATCCTGATTTGTTGTCAAGGATTGAACTGAAGTACTTGAGGGAAGAGGTTGGATATACAAATGTGAAGAAATACCATTACACTAAACTCGGAGGGGAGCCCGAACATGGTTTGCAACCCCTAGTTTCTGACAGTGCCATAACAGACATGGTGAAGCTTATACCTAGATCAAGGGAGATGACTATTTGTGTAGAACATGATGTTGATGCACCACATATAGCTATAGAACCTCCTCAATATCAAACATCAAATTATTTCAATGTATTCGATGAGATACCAGATGATGCGTTATCTCAAGTACCAGTAGAATTATTCTCTTAAGCAACTTATTCACTACATGATAAGTGAACAATGAGGAACGGGTTAGTGTGAATGATAATGCTAGTGAGGAAGGTCATGGTCCATACGAAACTTTTGTACAAGAGAGTGGGGAGTGTGCTAATGGTTTTCATTACGAGCATGGAGAAATAACTTAGCCCTATAAATAGAGGAATTACGTAGCCTTGTAAATTCACATGATGAAGAACAACCTAGTGAGAGGGATCTTGAAGATTAGAATGAGGTTTCACTACTAGAAAATGTGCTATAGGGCACCGTTTTGAGGACACCCTTCTTCATCAGTGGCTTTGTAAATTAAACTATCACCATTGCCAAAATTTGGTGGCTTTAACCTTTGTAACACCATTCATCGGTGGCTTTAACTTTTAAAACACCATTCATTGGTGTCAAACTATAAAAAAATTTACACCAAAGACTTTTTACATGTTTTTGCAACTTTGGGACCTATTTGCAATTGGTGACCATAGATATAAAGCAATCACTCTTTGTATTTTTTGGTGTCTTTATAGTTGGATGCCACTGATATAGGTGGTCTTCAAAATTGAGACACCAACTATTGGTGTCTGTTAAATAACTTTATTTCTTAAAATTACTTTTCTTATGCATTTTAATTTTATTATTTAGTTTTTAGGCACCGAAGTGGTTATGGTTATTTGTTTTCTCTCCCTTTTTCTTATAGGCAACAACGCTACTTCCATCGGTCACCAACGACCGTCAAATTATACCTCCATAATCCTCTTCCCATCCTTTTTCCGATCCTCAAGTTAGTTTCTACAAATTCGTAGCCAAATTTCTTTAATTTCAGATCTAAGAAACGTATGATTTTGTTTGGGTTTTGTGTGTTTTTCAAGTATGGACCAGTGTACTTGATGGCCAAGAGCGGATTAGCAGTGGTGTCGATGAGTGTGATGAGGCCAGAGCTGGTGATGAAGTCGATTGTGTTGGTGGTTATGGCGGGATTGTTGGGTATTTTCGCATTTTCAAACTTCATTTTACACTACTTTAATTTTTAGTTTTTAATGTTTGAAAGTTTTGGTCCTTGAACATCATTGAAAATTTGTTTCGATATCACATCTCTTGGAAAGGATTTGACCTTACTCTTGTATTCATTGGCATCTGTTGAAGCTGATGACGTCAAAAGCATAGAGACTAGGTTACCACTAGTTGCTGAGAGATTAGATTTCAAAGGCCTTTATTTGTTCAATGATGGGTTTCGCCATGTTCTATTGTTTGGTAGAGTTCTTCCATGCTTTTATTAAATGCTACTTCACACTGAGTTGATTAGATTCAAAATGCTTGTGCTCTAAGATTATCTCCGCTGACCTTTCTTTTACAAAACATTTAAGCCGATCAGATGCCTTATTTTGAATTTAACCATGGGAGCATCCCCTGCTTTAGAATTGAGGATTTTTGGATGATTCAGTACTTCATTATCACAAGATGGATTAACCAAAGGAGATGTAATGTAGTCATATAATCTCGAGTCGTTGTTGTCTTCATGTTAGGAAGAAACACGTGTAAATGTTTTGTATGTGAAATATTTTTTTTCTTTTTAACTTGTTAGCAGTTTCCCTACTCTCTTGGAAAGGATTTGGCCTTATTCTTGCTAAGGGTGTTGATATATCATATGTCTTCAACTGTTTCTTAATTTAAGTTTTTATTTTTTTTTAATGGGTTAAACATCTAACGATGAGAACAATGTGAATTGAATCTTTAAATAGAGTATATGAAACATGGTCTTAGAGAAAATTGTAGTAAATTCAAATACATTATTGTTATTTTCCTTTGTTTTCACAAGTTCCTAACCTTATGTTTAGTGACACTCCCCAACTCGAAATGTCCACTAGGACTTCGAATCGAGCTGTGCTGGCTGACACCTGGAAGGTGACGAAGCCATAAAGTGTGATGATGTGGAAAATTGTGAATAAATTTAAGCCTAAGAATGCCTAAACAACATAATGCACTGGTGAGCGGGAATAAACCTGATATGATATTAACTAGCACTCAAATTAACCCTCTTTTTATCAATTGTAGTAAGTATGTAAGTAGGGATCGTTCTAGGCCGGGGATTAGGAGGGATTGCTAAATCACTTGAAAACTGACTCAAAAACGTAAAAACAAAGTTTAAAACACTAAACTAGACTCAAAGAATGTAAAACTATAACTTAAAACACCAAAACAAACCAAAAGACTCAAAATAACACAAAAACACTCAAAACTGCCTTAAAACCACTTTCTAGGCAGTTTTGAACTCTAAACAAGATTTTGATGAAAATAGGTTTTAACTTGACTCAAAACACTTAAAAACACAAACTAACACACTCTCTAACTAATTTGACACTTGAAAACAAAGGGGATTTGGTTTTTACGAAACTGAAAACAAAACATAAACTTGTAAATCAAAACAGATTTTAAAACGAATTTGATTGAATTGAATGGATAGAAAGCTAGCTAAGGGGTTCATCTCCACACATGTTATACTTGCATTCAAAACGATTTCCAATTGCTTTTCAATAACCCATGAATTCTCAACGCCCCAAGTTAATTAGGTCCGCTTAAATTAACCTTCAGATTTTCCTAACGTTATTGAATTGGATGATTGCATACGACAACCCAAAGCATTCCCCACAAGTCCCCTACATGATTGCATAATAGAGATACAAGCAAGAATCATTAAGTTCTATAAAAACCATAAGCATTGACGAAGCACTTGTTACTATGATTGCATGAAACTTATGCCAAGAATTTACTTAACGCGATTGAGATCATCAACCTTTACTACTTATGAATATAAGTCCATAACGATTAGGTGAAATTTCCTTATATCCTAGCTTCAAATTCATGCATGCAAATTAAGTGTCGACCCTCAACCAACATACACAAATCAGTTTTAATTCTTGTAGATAAGTAAATTGAATTCACAACTTATGAAACGCAATTAGAAGTAATCAAATCATATAGCAAGCATAAACATGGTTTCGAATCCCCCCCCCTAGCCAAGGGGGGGGTTTAGTTCCTCATACTCGCAAAGCAAAGATACATAAATTTAGAAATTAAAATCCAAAGAAAGAAAACACCTAGAACGCTCCAACTTGGCAGCAAGCGCATCCAAGAATTCTCCTTCCTCCTTGCTACGGCAGAGAACTTTAGAACAGGTTTTGGGTGGTATTTATGGTGTAGAATGGATGGGGAATGGTATGGAAAGGTGTAGGGTTGATGGGTGGTGCGGCTAGGGATGATTTTGGGCAAAAAATATGGAATATGGTGGTGGAAAGGTGCGGCAAAGATAGCCTCTTTGTTTCTGACGTGAATGATGTATATGAGAGGTGATATCTCCGGCCAAAAGGGTTTAATGAGTATATATAGGCACTTCAAAACCCTAGCAATCAGATTAGGGTTTCTAGAAGCCCAAATCCACCAGAAATTAGGTTAAAACAATCAGATTTTTAGTGGGAATAAGGCCTAAGGTGCGGCTAGGGTTAGGGTTTAGAGATGGGCCTTCTAGAATGCCTTGCAAGGCAAGGAAATCAGATATTCTAGAGGCCTAGGTGCGGCTAGGGTTAGGGTCCACAAGGAATTAGGGTTTAGGTCATCTAAAAGCCCGAAGCTAAGAATAGAAACTCTCGAAAATGGAAACCTCCAAGAATAGAAACTTCCAACTTTAGAAACTTTGGTTTCCAAATCTGAATTCTTTGTTCTTCACTTTCATTTCTTCATTTCTTAAGCTCCTTTGACCTTCAAACTCGTCCATTCCTTGTGCTCCATTAGCATACACTCCATTCCAGCTCAATTTTGCTCTAAAATGCTCCATTTTGCACTTCTTTGCATACTTCGTCTCTAAACCTGAAATTGCACGAAAATGACTTTAAACACTAAAATAACTAAAGAAAAACAACATAAATGCTTAAGAACAAGCCAACTAAGTAGCATAAATATGCTCCTATCAAAACCCACTTCACACGTGACGTTAGAGTATAAGCAAGTACAGAAGAGTGAATTAAGAATCATACCCTCAAAATAATCTCCAATACTAAAAATCGCCACGAATTTTCGACGATAAGAAAGCTCAGCTAATAAAACCTGGAGGGTGAAGACAAGACAAGAGTCAGTGGCCCTATAAGTAAGATTTTAATATAAACCATATAAAACATTATAACCCCTCGCTACAACACCTGTATAATTTCCAGAAAAATCATAAATATACCACAACACAACATCAAATCAGTAATATAAAATAATCATGTGATTAATAACTCATACTAGCACGCAAGTCGGAGTCACCTATGGTGACCTGTACGACTTACCCATATCTCATCACATATACTAGTTCATCACATATTTCATCACATATGCTAACTCATCACATATTCATCACATATTCTAGCTCATCACCTATTCATCACATATGATAGCTCATCACGTATTTCATCACATATGCTAGCTTATAACATATTCATCACATATGCTAGCTCATCACATATTCATCACATATGCTAGCTTATCACGTATTCATCACATATGCTGGCTCATCACGTAGTTCATCACATATGCTAGCTCATCACATATTTCATCGCATATGCTAGCTCATAAGTCGGAGTCACCTCTAATGACCTGTACGACTTATTCATAGCTCAATAAGTATACCTCCACACGAGTCGGAACCACCTAAAGAAGTCTGTATAACTGGACTGGGTGTAAATAAATACGCTCAAGTGCTACGATCACGTGAAGACTGTACGAATAATCGTTGGTCACCTACAAGTCTGAAACACCTATAGTGGTCTGTATGACAGGACTGTGCACCTACCTTCGATCCAAGGTGAACGTAAGGTGCGGGAGGTGAACATCACGTGAAGGACTTGATAGGAGCATATTTATGTGACTTAGTTAGCTTGTTCTTGTGCATTAATCTTGTTATTTCTTAGTTAATTTAGTATTTCAAGTCATTTTCGTATGTTTGTAGGTTTAAAGAGCTAAAGTGGCAAGAAAGTGCATTTTGGTGCCTTTTGGAGCAGCTTTAGGCTTGGAATGAATATCACATGTATGGAGCAAGGTGATGGATGAAATTGAAGACCAAAAGAGGCTAGGATTATGCTAAAGTTATGAAGAAATCAATTCAAGAAAAGAAAGTCAAAGATCAAGCAAGACAGAAGGAATGTTAGCCAAGTTACCTTATTTGGTCCCAACCTTTCCTACTCCTAAATCACCTAAGTTCCAGCAACAAGCAAGGGTTCCTAAATATTTTGGGACACTTAATATAGGTTCTAGAAGAACTAATCCCAGCTACAAAGGGGTTGCCGCACCCTTCCCTTGCATTTCTTTTCCTTGCCGCACAAGGGAATCCATCCCCTTTCCTATTTTCTGCCATAAACCATTTTCCCTTTCTTTTTAGGTTCCTTTCCTTTTCCTAAGTCTTATGCCGCACCCTATTTCTGTTTCCCTTGGGACTTTGACTTGGACTTAGCCTTTTTCCTAATAGATTTAGAGTAATAAATCCTAAACATTAATAAAAACTTTCTTTCCTTTTCCCTTTAATTTCTGCAGCACTTTAGCCTTTATTCCCTAGGGTTTTACATATTTTTGGTAGTTAAATACAACCCCTTGTTGTGGCCTTTGGACCATTTAGAAACTCAACCATTCCCCACCATACAAACCACCACTCAAACCTTCACCCAACCCTTGTGCTCCGACAAAGAGAAGAAGGAGGACCCTTGGACATGCCTGCCATTCAAGTTGGATTGCTGGAGCGTTTTTAGGTGTTTTCATTCTTTGTTTTCAATGTCTAAATTTATGTATCTTTGTTTTGTGAAAATGAGGAGCTAAACCCCTTTTAGCTAGGGGGAATTTCGAAACCATGAATATATTTGCAAGGTGAATTGATTACTTCCAGTTGTGATTCTATGAATCGTGAATGCAATTTACTTAACTGTTTGATTGATAACTTATTCTTGTTTGTTGATTAAGGGTGCACACTTAGTTTGCATGCAAGGATTTGATGCTAGAATATAAGGGAGTTTCACATAATCGTTATGAACTTATATTCATAAGTAGTGAAGGTTGCTAGTCACAATCGTATTAAGTAGATTCCTAGTAGGAGTATCATGCTCATCATAGTTACGAATGCTCTATCAATGCTTATGATTTTCACAGAACTTAATGATCTTTGATTGTATCTCTATTATGCACTTTCATGTAGGGAACTTTTAAAGAATGCTTTGGGTTGTCGAATGATGTCATCCAATCCAATAACTAAAGTAAAATCTGAGGGTATTTTAAGCGTACCTAGTTAATCTGGGGTGTTGAGATTCATGGTTTATTGAAAAGCAACTGGAAATCGTTTTATATGCAAGTGTGTCATGTGTGGAGAATGATCCTCTAGCTAGCCTATCATCCATTTAATTCAACCAAATTCATGCAAATCTGTCTAGTTCTAGTTTCTATTTTGTTTCACTTTATTTTCGTCCAAAACCAAATCCCCCTTTACTTTAGAGTGTCTAAATTAGTTAGAATCTGTTTAGTTTGTGTTTTTAAGTGTTTTGAGTCCAGTTAAAACCAATTTTCGTCCAAATTCATTCCTAGTGTCTAGTTTGAGTCTATTTTGTTGTTTTAGGCTGTTTTGAGTCATTCTAGTTAGTTTTGAGTCTTTTCAGTTTGTTTTAAGTTCATTGAGTCTAGTTAAGTGTTTTAAGCATGTTTTATCTATTTGAATCAGTTTAGAGTGTTTTAGCAATTTCTCCTAATCCCCGGTTTAAGAACGATCCCTACTTACTTATATACTACAATTGTCAAAAAAAAGTTTAATTTGTGTGTTAAGTTAATTTTCGCATCAAATTTTGGCGCCGTTGCAGGTTGCTAATCCCTCGTTGTTTCGTTTTCATGTGTTTTTATTTTTAGGTGCTGATTTGTTTTGTTTTCTTGTTTTTAGGTACTAGTTTATGACTCGGAGTTCCCAACCTGTTCGTGAGCATATTTTAGACTTTGACGACGATTTTGAGAGGACTTTGAGAATGAGGAGAAATCAGCAAGAATCCAATCCACCTAGCCCTGACCCCGTGCTTGAAGAAGAAGAAGTAAAAGAGCAAGAGGAGGCCACGACAAAGGTTTTTAAGGAAGTGCACAACATCGCAGCGGACAATTGAACCATCAAAGAGCTTTCTACTTCAGGTGTGGACAATGCAATGCCTTTATACATCTAATACCCCACGGCAGCCCAAGGGAAGACAGAAGAATTTGAATTAAAGTCAAGCTTGTTACATCATATTCTGAAGTACCATGGGCTATCCATGGAGGATCCCAACAAGCACTTGAAAGAATTTGAAGTAGTTTGTTTGAGCATGACCCCGGTGAATGTCGAAGGCAGCATCTTAAAGATGAAGGCTTTTCCATTCTCTTTAATGGACAAAGCTAAAGATTGGTTGTATGAGTTAGCACCTGGGATGGTTACATCTTGGGAAAGCATGAAACGAGCATTCTTAGAAAAGTTATTTCCAACCTCAAGTGTCATTCTTTTGAGGAAACGGATTAGTGGAATCCAACAGAATCAAGGTGAATTGTTTCCAACTTATTATGAATGTTTTAAAATTCTTGTAACTTCATATCCACAGCACCAAATGAAGGAGAAGCTGCTCATTCAATACTTCTACGAAGGACTCCTCCCCATTGAACGCCAAATGCTAGATGCCTCGGTAAGTGGTGTGTTGGTTGACATGACTCCGGTGACTGCCAATACTCTAATTGCAAACCAAGCCCATAATGCACAACAATATTAGGGTGTTGGACAAAGAGAAGGTCAACGACAACATAGTGTGAATAAGGTAAGTGCAATTTCTGAAATTCAATCACAATTAGCTAATCTTACCTCTCTTGTGTCTCAGGTTGTAATTGGGTCAAAAGCACAAGAAAATCAGGTTTGCACCGTGTGCTCCATCCAAGGGCATCTATCCGAGAAGTGCCCTCAGTTGATCAAGAATGGAGGATGGGAATCTGCCAATGCTATTGGATTCCAAGGCCAAAACCAAACAAACCAAACCAAATACGATCCATACTCGAATACATACAACCCCGGATGGAGATATCACCCTAATTTCAAGTGGAGAGAACCACAACAACCTGCCCAACAAGGAGGATTTCGACCACAACCCCCTGGGATGTATCAAAGTCCATACACACCCACTCAAGTCCAACCACAATCTGCCCAAACCAATTCAGGTACATCTATGTATAATGATCAAATTGTTCAATTACTAACTTCTTTGGTGCAAGGGCAGCAAAATCAAACCAAAACAATACTTAATCAAGCTAAGGAGGTGGATAAGTTGAAAAAACAAATGGGCCAAATGGCGGAGTTCATGGGGGCAATTCAAAGAGCAAGGCAAACTGCCTAGCACAACCGTTATGAATCGAATGGGATGATTTGAATCCTTCAAGGCCATTACGTTGAGAAGTGGAAAAGAAGTTGGAACAGACCCCCAACCATCAAAATCTACCCAAATGGAGGATGAGAGGTTGCAACAAGAGGAGGAGAACCATGACAAATCCACGGCAAGGAATGCACAACCCTTGCCATGCACTCCTACAATTCCTAATCCATCCAATCTGTCCCCCACAGGTAAGAAAGGTTCAAATTCTATTAATTCTAACCCCATTCCATCAAATGTACCTTTCCCTTGCGATTCATGCAAGCACAGAATGAAGAAAGTGAAAAATACATCCTTGAAACATTCAGAAAAGTACAAGTCAATATTCCCCTTCTTGATGCAATCAAACAAATCCCAAAGTACGCTAAGTTTTTTAAAAAGCTTTGTACAACAAGGAAACGGATTTGGGAGAAATAAGTGGTACATGTGAGTGAGAATGTTTCTGCCATGTTGCAAAGGAAGCTACCACCTAAATGCAAAGATCCCGGTAGTTTCACTATCCCTTGTGTTATTGGAAATATACGAGGTTTGAACATGCAATGTTAGATTTAGGTGCATCAATTAATGTCATGCCATATTCTATTTATGCATCTATGAATCTAGGAGAGCTTAAACATGATGGTGTTATTATTCAACTAGCCAATCAATCTAATGCTTACCCGAAAGGAGTTTTGGAAGATGTATTGATGCAGGTAGACCACTTGATTTTTCCTGCAGATTTTTATGTGCTCGACATGGAGGAGTCAGCCCAATCTCTACCATCATCAATCTTACTTGGACAACCTTTCATGAAAACAGCTCAAACCAAGATTGATGTGGCCAAGGGAACATTAACAATAGAGTTTGGTGGTGATATGATTCACTTTAAAATTCCTGAATCTATTGTGAATCTTACTGATGTTCGTTCTTGTTTTGCCATTGATGTAATTAAAGATGTAGGGCAGGAAAATTCAACACCAATTGAGAATGATGAATTTCCAACCACCAAAGAAGAGGGACTTAGAGTGGAGCACAAAGAACACACCATTAACCTCTAAATGCACAATCTGGCCGAAATCACCATTAGAGAATCTGTTGACAGTGCTGCCACTTCATTCCAACACATTGGTGAGTCATGTAGTCCAATTCCAATTCCCATTTCAACTAATAGGTTGTTACCTTCTTTGGTGCAGGTCCCCAAGCAAATCCATGATGGTGGGAGCATTTACATTGACTTTAGGAAGCTAAATGCCACAATCAAGAAGGATCACTATCCTCTTCCATTCATAGAGCCAAATCAGGGGCAATTCGAGGAGCATGTGATGGAGGAACTACCCCCCATGTCGTGGGGTATAATGAAGTATGAATGAAGGTCTTCGTCCGGCTGCAAGACGTTAAAGCAAGCGCTTCTTGGGAGGCAACCCATGCATTCAACCAAGAAGAAGAGGGCCTTTCACTCCAAACCCAGATTTGCGTTCCTAAACTCTTCTCTTTGCTGTTTTATATTGCTATGTTTGTTCATTGTTTGTTTGTGTGCTTTTGTGTAAGTTTATGTTTGCAACATTGAGGACAATGTTTGATTTAAGTGTGGGGGGGTTAACTAGTGTTTTTATGCAATTTTCGTGGGATTATATCACCTATCACTTATAATGTTGTTTCTCACTATTTTTAAGTGTTTTTAGTGCATTTTTAGCTGTTTTGGTGTGTGTTGAAGTAAAAATCCGAAAATTTAAAAAAAATCTAGAAAAAAGTTTTTTGAAAAAGCCAAAAAGAGTTGTTTTTTGTGTTTGTTTGTGTCTTAGGGTACCTTCCAACACAATGATGAGGATTTGGTTTTTAAGTGCATGACTGTTAAAGAAAGTTACAAACATTGATGGAAGTTTGATATGCTCTTTGTTTATGCTTGGTTGTAGTTATGGTTTACAAATTCACATGTAATCACAAAGGATAAAATCAATTTTTGTAACATGCTTGAAGGAAGGAACTCAAACTAACGCTACATTCCTATGAGACTTGAGCCTAAACGTTTATTTGGAGAGTTATTAATCTGTGCATTCTTGTTTTCTAAAGTCGTTGCATGATCTCATCATTCATTGCTTGGTTGCTACTTAGAATGCGTTTTTCATCATTACAGTTCCAAATACTAGAACTCATGCCCGTTTCATTCAAAGCTTAAAATTGAGTGCATAACACATAACAAGATGAAGTTGTTTAGTAGTTACCACCAGTGCCAAAAAGCCTTCATCCCATGCATTTGTTTTGTAGGTTTAACCCCTTTGAGCCTTGTTTAGCCTATTTTCTTTGTTAACCACATTATCCCTACCTAGCCTAGAATAGGACCATCCATACCCTTGTTTTTTAAGTATAGTGGAGCATAACTTAGAAAGAATTCATTTTGATTAACATTAGTGCAGAAAACAAGTGTGGGGGAAGGGTTTTCAAAGTATGTGTTTTGTGTGCCAAAGAAATAGGGCATGGGTTTGAAAGAAAAAGAAAAAAAATAAAAAAATAAAAAAAAATAAAAAATAAACGTGAAAAGAAAAAGAAAGAAAAAGAGTTGAAAATAAGTGAGAATAAGCTCACAAATATTTGTAGTTGAAGAAAGGGTCCAAAAGATTGAATCTAGTCCTAAGTGTTTTGTGAATCTTCTCCTTTGTGTTTAAAGTTGATTTTTGCATTCAAAAGTGAATTCTAAGTGTCAATCTCATTACTTTGCCCACTATTGCTTTAAGAACGTTTGTTTATCCCTTACCATTCTTTGTTAGCCAATACCCTAGCCCCATTATAAACCTTTGACTTCTATCTTGGGTGTTATGTGTTTCAATCTGTGGAGTTTGGAATTGGTATGAGCATATGGAATCCCTGGTTCTCGCATCTAAGTAGTGGCATTCTGTTCATGAGATCATATATATACATGCATTAATAATTCCAAAAATTGCTTCTTTGTTTAAAAACATATGTGAGTACTAGTTTTCATGTTTACATCAATCTTCTCACATATACCTAGTATAGGGAGTGTAGTAAGAAAATCTTGTGTGAAAATAAGAGGAATTGAGGGAATCCTCTAAGGCATGTTACTACATTTAAAATGTTGTTTTAATCGATTAAATGTGAGCTAGTGAATGGTGACTATGATTAAGTATGCTTGAGGGTAAGGATGACTAAAATCTATGTGAGTAGTGATCTTGGGCATGTCATGTTTCTTTAGAAATCCCTGAGGCGAATGTTGGAAGGTTTAGGTTATGTTTTGTTTGTTTTATTTTGCTCGAGGACTAGCAAAAGCTAAGTGTGGGGGAATTTGATAGGAGCATATTTATGCGACTTAGTTAGCTTGTTCTTGTGCATTTATGTTGTCATTTCTTAGTTAATTTAGTATTTCAAGTCATTTTCGTATGTTTGTAGGTTTAAAGAGGAAAAGTGGCAAGACAGTGCATTTTGGAGCAGTTTTGGGCTTGGAATAAATATCACATGTATGGAGCAAGGTGATGGACGAAATTGAAGACCAAAAGATGCTAGGATTATGCTAAAGTTATGAAGAAATCAATTCACGAAAAGAAAGTCAAGGATCAAGCAAGAAAGAAGGAATGTTAGCCAAGTTACCTTATTTGGTCCTAACCTTTCCTAATCCTAAATCACCTAAGTTCCAGCAACAAGGAAGGGTTCCTAAATATTTTGGGACACTTAATATAGGTTCTAGAAGATTTAATCCCAGCTACAAAGGGGTTGCCGCACCCTTCCCTTGCATTTCTCTTCCTTGCTGCACAAGGGAGTCCATCCCCTTTCCTATTTTTTGCCATAAACCACTTTCCCTTTCTTTTTAGATTCCTTTCCTTTTCCTAAGTCTTATGCCGCACCCTATTTCTGTTTCCCTTGGGACTTTGACTTGGACTTAGCCTTTTTCCTTATAGATTTAGAGTAATAAATCCTAAACATTAATAAAAACTTTCTTTCCTTTTCCCATTAATTTCTGCCGCACCTTAGCCTTTATTCCCTAGGGTTTTACATATTTTTGGTAGTTAAATACAACCCCTTGTTGTGGCCTTTGGACCATTTAGAAACTTAACCATTCCCCGCCATACAAACCACCACTCAAACCTTCACCCAACCTTTATGCTGCAACAAAGAGAAGAAGGAGGACCCTTGGATGTGCCTGCCATTCAAGTTGGATTGCTGGAGCGTTTTTAGGTGTTTTCATTCTTTGTTTTCAATGTCTTAATTTATGTATCTTTGTTTTGTGAACATGAGGAGCTAGACCCCTTTTAGCTAGGGGGAATTTCGAAAACATGAATATATTTGTAATATGAATTGATTACTTCCAGTTGTGATTCTATGAATCGTGAATGCAATTTACTTAACTGTTTGATTGATAACTTATTCTTGTTTGTTGACTAAGGGTGCACACTTAGTTTGCATGCAAGGATTTGATGCTAGAATATAAGGGAGTTTCACATATTCGTTATGAACTTATATTCATAAGTAGTGAAGGTTGCAAGTCACAATCGTGTTAAGTATATTCCTAGCAGGAATATCATGCGCATCATAGTTACGAATGCTTTGTCAATACTTATGATTTTCACAGAACTTAATGATCTTTGATTGTATCTCTATTATGCGTTTTCATGTAGGGAACTTTTGAAGAATGCTTTGGGTTGTCGAATGATGTCATCCAATCCAATAACTAAAGGAAAATCTGAAGGTTAATTTAAGCGTACCTAATTAATCTGGGGTATTGAGATTCATGGTTTATTGAAAAGCAACTGGAAATCGTTTTATATGCAAGTGTGTCATGTGTGGAGAATGACCCTCTAGCTAGCCCATCATCCATTTAATTCAACCAAATTCGTGCAAATCTGTCTAGTTCTAGTTTCTATTTTGTTTCACTTTATTTTTGTCCAAAACCAAATCCCCCTTTACTTTAGAGTGTCTAAATTAGTTAGAATTTGTTTAGTTTGTGTTTTTAAGTGTTTTGAGTCAAGTTAAAACCAATTTTCATCCAAAGTCGTTCCTAGTGTCTAGTTTGAGTCTATTTTGTTGTTTTAGGCTGTTTTGAGTCATTCTAGTTAGTTTTGAGTCTTTTCAGTTTGTTTTAAGTTGTTTGAGTCTAGTTAAGTGTTTTTAGCCTAGTTTTATCTATTTGAGTCAGTTTAGGGTGTTTTAGAAATCCCTCCTAGTCTCCAGTTTAAGAACGATCACTACTTACTTATATACTACAATTGTCAAAAGAGCGTTTAATTTGTATGTTAAGTTAATTTTTGCATCAGGACTGTGCCTTGGCCACTTGTGGGAGCACTAACACCGTGGTGCAGGTTTATGAGCTCTAATTGTATCTATTGTAACATATACGATTCATGGGCAACCTGTACGACAATGTTGGAGTTGCCTATTATTGCAACCTATACGACAAGGTCGGAGATGCCTAAACATACATCTAGTCATACCATAACCCCATCATTTCAATTAATACCATAAACTCACCTGAACTTACTTGGGTGTCCTGCGTTCACCTTTACACTTCAAGCGTTCACAATAATTATATGCAGTTAATATACACAAGGATACGCCACAATGCAAATCTAAAATTTAACCATATCATAGTTTTGTTTTCCAATATATACATACATATATATATATATGTATAATGTGGCGTAAAATGCACAATGTATAACGTCCCACTCCCGAATTATTTATTTTCGGAAATAATTATCGGGGATAAATCCAACTAAACACTAGTTTAATTAACTATCATTACTTACGTTTCCTTATTTCAATTTCTTGATTCCTTCCACATTGATTTATGACCAACATCCAATCACTAAAAACATAAGGTTAAATCTCATGTTTTCATCAATTTCCTTCCCATTGCTCAATTCCCAAACAAGGTTTTTGTTTCAAATATTGTATGGCTGCATCTAACGTCTCGTTGGACTGCTTACATACCCTAAACAAGGGTCAAGCCATTCGTAGGTCACGATAGTATTTCAAAGCATTCACAGTAATTATATGCAATAATTCAATTTATAAATGTTTATGGAATTGTCAATCATAATCACACACACACACACATATATATATATATATATATAATATACGATAGAAAGGAAGAAACCCACTCACCTGAGGTCCGCCCTACGAATCCCTAGCACGCATATCGAGACATCACGAACCATCGTCGCCTATGACCAATTATCAAATCACATATCAGAGTTCTGACCGATAACATACATAATTTACATAAAACACTCCGCTAACATTTGATCCGGAAGATCCGCACAACGGATTTCCTATCCGTTACTTCCAAAGACCTACATTATGCTTCCAGAATAACATCCTAAAATTTCATTACGATTCAACGGTCGGATCTCCACCAATTGCCAAAAACCAAGTGGCGGTCAACATTTTATTTTATGAACTTACAATTCTAATTTGGGAAGATCTGTGTGTCGGATTCCCGATCCGTAAGTTTCTATGGTCCTTAAATATTATATACTACAATGTATTAAAGTTTGGTGACAATCCAACGGTCGGATCGTTGATTCACATCTTTACCAAGTAACGTATCTTAATGAATTTAGGTCCAAACGATCAACCTACGATATACAATCACCAAAACTAAACTTAAGACATCTAATTTAGCCTAAGAATGACATCGATGGTCCGCTGGCCACGCGCCGCCACGAGTGGCGGTCGGCCGCCCTGACTCGCCGGAAAGTTCAACTATTTCTAAAAATTACCAAATTTTTTAGAAATGAAGATCTTGGTAGTGGAGAAACTTACATACCAGTGACCAAGGCCAATTTGGCCATGAAGAGCTCCAATTTCACTCAAATCCGCCGAAACCCCTAGAATGAGTGTTCTTCAATTCAACATCGTCAGTGTTCCAACGTCTTCACCACTGCTTGGGCTTTATTCTTGGGTTCTAGGGGAGTGTTCTAGTGGTGGTAATTGAAGGAAATGGTTTCACAATTGATGGATTTATCACATGGTTCCCCACGGCACCCACGGGTGTTTTTCACCAAATTACAATCAAATCCCTTCCAAATTTGGGTGGAATTGGAAGAGGAAAGGACTAGGTATGATTGGGAGTAGTTCCTTGATCCAATTCGTGAGAAATCCGATGGAAAGCCACCGGAAAATATGGAGAGATGGGTGCACGAGTCACGCGAGTTGGGGAACCCGTTTCTCCCTTTCCCCTGTTTCTCCCCCTTTCTCCTTTCCCTCCTTTCTTGCTTTCTGATTGGCCAGCCCTTCCTCTCTCCTCTCTTGATTTAGCTAATCTCTCTCTCTCTCTCTCACCGGCTGGGCAGTTCTGCCCTTCCTCTTCCCCTGCCAGTTCTCCCATTTCTTTCTTTTTCTAATCTCAACATCCTCCTAATAATAATAAAAATATCTTTTCATGCCAAGATATAGAATAGCAATATATATATATATACAAAAAATTTATCGAGAACTTCAGGAATACACTATAGAAATATTCCGTACGTCTCACTATAAGTTGGTCCACGAAAGTCAATACCCTCGTCTCTAAGATCATTTTCGTAAATTCACATTTTAAAATTTATAAAATAATAAAATTTGGGACGGGTTGTAACAATCTACCCACCTTAAAGAATTTCGTCCCCGAAATTCAAAATTATTGTTATACCACACTTGAAGATAGGAGTATAAGATATATATACGTAAAGCATAAATCAAATTAGAACATTTGTTCCAATGAGAAAGTGACATTCCATCGTGGTCAAAATGTAATTATTCCTCTTTCCTACTTTCAAGCTCAAGCATTCCTTCTCTTTATAGGTATAATAATGCTGTATAATAGATGATAAAATAATTTTCCTCAAAAAAATAATCGTCACACTAGACACCGTCTTCATGGGCCCTATGGTGTTACTTTCGGGAAACTGAAGTAACCAATATACCCAAAAAGGCTCAACAGATTCGTAAGTCCAAATTTCTCTTTTATTAAACAAATAAATAACTGTTGCACTTGTCTGGAAAGGTTGTTGCTCACTCATGGGGTTCTGATCATTGCCGCACACGCCCTCCAAATATATCTATTATGAATTCCTCACTAATCAAGCGTGAAATCATGTCGATAAGGCTAACAGGACACCCCCAAGAATTTGAACGTCAAGACAAGTTTAAGAAATCTAGAGTATACAATATCTGAATTAATTCTGCAATGTCAATATTTAAACAGCCTTTCTGGATAGCTTACTAACCTCCTCAATGACATAAGGAATATACTAGTGACTCAAAATCAACCCAATTATTTTTTTTAACAGCATGGGGTAAAACTGAGAGTGCAACCATAACTGACACAGACTAAAATATCAAAGAGTCGAATAATTCCAAAATAGAATAATAAAAAAAACTTTGATGACTTACGCCGGAATACTAAACAATTATGTTATTGCCTCAAACCAAGAAGTAGAAAGGTCGAATTTAAGAATGAACTAACAAGGTTTCTTGATGATCGAAAAGTAACATCACTAATTATTAAAACTACCATAGATCAAAAATAATTTGCCCAAAATGTTCTTCCGCTAATTGCTACCACTTTAGAACCATTGTCACGCAAGATAGTTTTAGAATTTTGCAAAAAAAATAATTTCACAGGAATTCTAATAGATGATATTCTAATAGATACTATCGAGAAATCAAAACTAGTTGGAATTTCCAATCTCAAAAGGATCAATATTAACGGCAGAAGAATAATGATAGAATTATTTGATAAGAAGTGAAACACGTAACACGATGTAGTATAAATACACGAAGATGATAATCTTGTTGGGTTTCTGATTGCCTGAACTTGTATAAAGATCTAGAAGCAACTTTCTCATAATGCCATCATCCTCCAAAAGTAAGCAAAAAGAAATTGTGGTTATTCAGTTTGTTTGGACCTTCTTTCCTTAACATCCTTCCGCTCGAACCTATGGCGAGACGCCTAGACGGAAAATTCTCTTCCATCACCTCATGTGGAGCCCCAATTTTTATTTATGTTTTAGTTCCACATTTGATCATGTCCCACGGGTAAATTAACAACATCCCACTTCTATCTTAGTTGATTTCACAAGTGTATTGTTGTTGAAATTTCAACGCCCATTTTAAAGAAAGAAATCATCGTCAACACTTTAAGCTTTGAGACTGGAAGAATACGGTTTTCCACTAAAGTAAAGCTACCACCAATTGAACAACACCTGAGCATAGCATTGGTTCAGCATCATAATTATTTTTCACATTCTCAACACATACAAAATATTTCGTACTGAAAGTTGTATAATGATACTTCCCAACTCCATTCATATAACAAAATGATTATAATCATTCAAACCATTTCTTGATAGGTTAAAGATAATTCCATATCGACACTCATATTTTCCAACTGAAATAGAATAGGATAAATTGAAAGTGTTCAAGAGTAAATATGTCATTTTCAAAAAGTAAGTGTATTTAAGAAGTTCTAAGGTTGATAAAGATTTTAGACACGTTCTCCATAGAGAAATGTTTCCAAGCAAGGATGATAATTGTTAATTTTAAATAACGGATAAAATAGTTCATTCCAAATGGTTCCATACATTGATAAGACTACTATGGATTTAACATGCTTCACGAGAAAACTCTGAGTTTCAAAAGTTTGTTATATAGACCACCAATTTGAAATAGGATTTGAGCAAAAAAAAATGCAAGAAAACTAATGTAGTGAGAAAAATGGAATGGTGGTATTCTCCCGGATATCGCCAATGAATCAAAACTATTTTTGATTTCTACTCTCAACAGGTTTAATAATGACGGTTAACAATAACGATGAGATTGGTCCATAAATCCCTGGCAATGCACCAATAATGATACATTAACCCCACGTTAGGGCCATCAACTAATCTCAAATCCACACATTTCCTTGGCAGAAAAGTTCATTGATTATAATCTAGAGACACTCACCCAAAATGATCTTTTAAAGATCAACAAGTCATCAATTTTGCCCAAAACTTAGGAACCACTAACATATTTTCCGTATTCGACGAGGTGGCAAGATTCGAACATTAGACACAAAAACCAAGAATGCTCGCATAATGCGTGTGATGAACACAATACTACCCAACTTATGCTCTGATACCAAACTGACACACCCCAACCCGGAATGTCCACAAGGACTCTGAATCGAGTTGTGTTAGTCGACACCTGGAAGGTGACGAAGCCATAAAGTGTGATGATGTGGAAAATTGGGAATAAAATTAAATCTAAGAGTGCGTAAATACCATAGTGCACTGGTGAGCGGGAATAAACACACTTCACACATGACGTTAGAGCATAAGCAAGTACAAAAGAGTGAATTAAGAATCGTACCCTCGAAATAATCTCCAATACTAAGAATGGCCACGAATCTTCGACGATAAGAAAGCTCAGCTAAAAAAACTTGGAGGGTGAAGACAAAACAAGGGTGAGTGGCCCTATAAGTAAGATTTTAATAGAAACCATATAAAACATTATAATCCCTTGCTACAACACCTGTATAATTTCTAGAAAAATCATAAATATACCACAACACAGCATCTCATCAGTAATATAAAATAATCATGTGATTAATAACTCATACTAGCACGCAAGTCGAAGTCACCTATGGTAACCTGTACGACTTACCCATATCTCATCACATATACTAGTTCATCACACATTTCATCACATATACTAGCTCATCACACATTCATCACATATGCTAGCTCATCACATATTAATCACATATGCTAGCTCATCACGTATTTCATCACATATGCTAGCTCATCACGTATTTCATAACATATGCTAGTGATGAGTAGATTTTATACTATATATTTTACCCTAATCTTAGTATATTTTGGTTAATATATTGGAAGAATTTTGATATTTTGAATTGTATTTTCAATATAGGACTTTCGACTTCCTCTGGAGAAAAACAGGACCAAATGGACGAATTTTGGAGTAATTCCAGTTGGAGGACGTTCCTGAGTCACTTAGCTTGATCGTATCAAAATTTGGGATTTTTTCACCAAGCGGTTATTTTCTGGCGATGAAATAAAGAAGCAGTGCGCAGTGCTGGAAAATGACGTTTTTCGGCTTAAATGACGTTTTTGGAGCCCAAGATGACCTCGGATGGGTTCGTGGCCTTCTGGAAAAGTGTTCAGAATATTCCAAACATCAAATCCAGCTATATTGGGCCAGTTTTGGAGCAGCTTATGGGCCAAAACGTGGCTGTTCAGATTTTAGACGAATTTTAATATTTTTATTTAGGATTTTTATTAATTTGAGTGCTAGGGTTTTGTGTGGTGGCTTAGCAAATATATTGCTTGGCCGTTTACAGTTTTAGAGGACGCTTTATTTTATGCAATATTGGAGACAGAGAGAAGTGCTAGGGTTTTGAAGATTTTCTACTTGAATGTGTTTTCAATCCTTTTCTTAATAATATTTTCTATGATTTCAATTATGAATATGTGGAACTAATTTCTTTTGCTAGGGCGAAGCCTTGAGCCTTAGCATGAATATGTGATTTTTATTTAATTTCTTATGATCGATTGCATGCGTACTTTGAATTGTTAATCACCGGGATAAAAACTATCTAATTGTTTTAATGCCTGATCACCATTAGGATCTTTAGAAAAGTAATTTGATGCAATTTTGGTCGGAAGGTTCCCTGAAATTGACGCTGGCTTCTTGTGATTAATAATTGTAATTTCGCTTAGGATGAATATCACGTCTTAAGGACTGCATGGTTTTTCAAAGGATTTTCATAAAGCATAATGAGTCTTTCATGTTCATATTTGATCCGAACGTCCGGACGGGTTGCATGTTAGATATACGTTCTATGTTGGAGGTTCCAAGTAGAATATGAATTAGGAAAATCTAACCTTCAAAGTGGCATGTGTAGATCATAAGTAATTGGTAAAAATTCATAGGATTGTTAGGTGATGGTGGAACCCTAATGCTTTCTTAATTTGATTTCTCTCAAAACTGTTTTCTTCCCTCTAGTTTTAATATTGCAAATTGTCTTATCATTAATAGTTAAATTCGTTTTTAATTTAAGTAGGTTATAAAATCAATCACCTAAATTTCTTCTTTACAATCATTAATTGGAATCTGATTTGTTTCGAATTATTTAATAATCCCTGTGAAGAATGACCTTGCAAGATCCGTTTATACTACAATAACCTTTTGATTCTTGCAAGTAAAATAAGAGGTTTTTATCGCATTCACATAAGCAGTAAAAATCCTATCAAGAAAATGACGCCGTTGCCGGGGATTATTTAAAATAATCTCTACGAATCAGATTTTCATTTAGTTATTGTTGTTAATACTTAAAAAAAAATATAAAAAAAAATTAATTTTCGTTTTATTTTCTTTTTACAGATTACAACAGTACAACAGTGCAGATTTCAGAAATCTGTGCATGGTCAGCACCCGCTCAACAGTGCAGAAATTAATTCCATTTGATCCAGAATTTGAGCAGCATTTAAGGAGGAAACACAGAGAGCAAAATTTGGAGCGGGTTCGTCCTCAGGAGACTTTTCCGCAATCAGTCTTTAACCTGCACAACAAAGAAAAAATGGCGTTTGTAATACCAGATGCAGGTCTGCCCTTGGGTGATTCACTGACTGCCCATTCCACAAATATACCCAGTTGCATTACATATCCGGCAGTAGAGGAAGGGACTGCATTTGAAATAAAACAGCACATGTTGAATATTCTACCTACGTTTCTTGGGTTGTCATCTGATGATCCTAACATGCACATTGCGGAATTTTTAATGGGGTGCAAAAACATTTTGGTGAGGGGATTTTCAGCTGAATCTATTAAGCTGCGGTTATTTCCATACACTCTAAAAGATCAGGCAAGGAGATGGTTCCTCACACTCCCATCTGGAAGCATTAGTACTTGGCCCCCCTTAGTGAGAAATTTTCAAACAAGTATTATCCAGCTTCTAAAACTCTTGACATGAGAACTCAGATTTTAACTTTTGCCCAAAAACCAAATGAGGAGTTTCATGAGGCATGGGAACGATTTAAGGAGTTGATTAGAAAATGTCCACATTGAGGTTTTAACACTTCTGATCAAATGCACATATTTTTCAGAGGGTTGAATATGACTACAAAAACTCTTGTCAACGCTTCATGCGGAGGTACGTACAAAGACAAAAATGCACAAGAGGCTTGTTTGTTATTTGAAAAAATGGCAGAAGATACTCAGCAGTGGGCAGTTGAGCAGCCACAATCTAGGTCTGTTTTTGAGATGTCAAATGGTTCACCATACTTGTCGGCACAAATTGAAAAAACGGAAAAAAAGCTTGAAAGATTTGATGCAAAATTTGACATGTTATTACAAAGAATTTCGGGTTCACAGGTTGCTGTACAGCAGCCTTTACAAGCTGCCTGCAGCATTTGCAGCTTGACAAATCATGATTTTTTGAGCTGTCCACATAAAGATGCTTATCCGGAGTTTACAGCGGAGCAGGTTAATTCATTTAACAATTTCCAGCGTCCCCGATATGACCCGTATTCTAATTTCTACAACCCAGGTTGGAAAGATCATCCTAATTTAAGGTGGGACAAGGAACAGCACACTAGGCCTCAATTTCAACAGCAGGTACAGCAACCTGCTGCACCTAAGGCTGCTTGGGAGGTTGCAATTGAAAAATTGGCAAATACTACAACTCAAGAAATTCAAAATCTACATGCAGCAATGAAAAACATGGAAAAACAAATGGGGCAGATTGCTTTACAGGTTTCAGAAAGAGCTCCTGGTACATTTCCTAGTCAAACAGTACCTAATCCAAGAGGACGTGAAGAATGCAATGCTATACGGACCCTACGGTCTGGCAAAAGTTACAACAACAGACATGAAAATTCTGTTGGGGATTCGCAGGCAGCAGAACTACCCCAAACTAAATCTGCAATTTTTGCAGATTCTGAAATTTCTGCAGATTCTGGGCAGTCCAAAGACAGATCCGAAAATACTGCACAAGCTTCCACAAAAACTGCAGAACGTGTTTACGAGCCCCCTATGCAATATCCAGAAAGGTTGAGACCTAAAGCTAAAGATCAATAGTTAACAGATTTTACGAAAACTTTGGCTAAAGTTCAAATTAATCTGCCGTTAATTGATGCCATCAAGAACATTCCGCCTTATGCCAAGTTCTTGAAGGATGTTTGCACAAAGAAAAAGAAGCTTGTTGATTTCAAGAAAGTGATTCTTACAGAACAATGCAGTACGGTCTTATTACATAAAGTGCCTCCAAATAAAAAACATCCAGGGAGTTTTACCATCTCTTGCACCATTGGAAATTGAGATTTTAGTAGTGCTTTAATTGATTTAGGTGCTAGTGTAAACTTAATGCCATATTCTGTTTTCAAACGTTTAGGTGAAGAGGAGCTGAAGCCAACCTCCAGTATTATTCAATTGGCTGACCGTTCCATTACCTACCCTAGAGGAGTCATTGAAGATGTTATTGTGAAGGTTGACAATTTATATTTACCGGCTGATTTTATGATGTTGGACATGGATAAGGATTTGGCAACACCCATTATTTTGGGCCGCCCATTTCTGGCAACAGCCCGAACTCTTATTGACGTGGAAGCCAGAACATTAACATTCCGGGTTTAAGATCAAACTGTTGTTTTCAAGTTGTTTGAAGCAAGCATACATTCAGGTGACAAGCAAGAATGCATGCGTGTTGATGCACTGGATGGTTTACCAAGTGCCAAGTTTATAAACAGATCATCAACTGACCATCTGTCCATAAAGCCCCCGAATTTAACCCGTGATTGTACAATTCCTAAACCATAGCAAAGGGTGCTACATAAAGACCAGCCAATTAACACTTTGAAAAAACATGAAAAGTTGCCAAGCAGCCCAAATTTTAAGAAAATACAGCCTGGTAAAAAAGTGTGATTATTAAATTCAGATTTCAAGTCATTTCCAGGGAAACAAGAGTCTCGATGGAAAGGCCCTTTTCTGGTTACAAAAGTTTTTCAGAATGGTAATGTGGACATTAAGGCTAAGGGCACAGATTTCTCATTGACGGTGACCAAACATCAACTAAAACCATGCATAGAGAAATTTGGTGTAGGCGATTCTTTGACTCTGAAGGCACCAGTGATCTAGCCACCGAACTTCCGCAACGTCTAGCTACAGACTTAAAATAAAGCGCTTATTGGAAGGCAACCCAATTTTTCTAAACTCTTTCCTAATTTTAATTTTCGTTTGATTCTCTTTAATATAAAAAAAATTAAACAAAAACACGTTAAAAATAAAAAAAAAACAAAAAAAAACAAAATTGAAAAAAATGGAAGATTGCATATTGATTTTATTTACCCAGTTTATTTGATTTTATTTTAATTTTTTGACGCATATTGGTTAATTGCAGGTTGCGAACGTGGAAAATAACGCGCGTCCTATGCTGGAATCCTGCACCCAGCAGCAAGTCTAACGTTCACATCAACCACATCTACACTATGCTGAAAATTTAAAGCAGTCAACATAAAAGAGCCATACACAGATGCAAGTTTGGGGGTGATTGTTGCAGATCCAGCACATAAACAGACTTTAGAGCAGTTAATTTCTGCAGCTCAGTTTTGCGATGTATGGAGGAAGCACAATTAAATCACAAATCCATACACCACAGAACTGAGTACATATATTATTACCAGATCTACAACAACTACACTTACAGGGATTCGAATTTTACCTCCCAGATGCATCGATCTGGGTCATGCGGCCTGTGCTGTTTTCCTCCGTTGCTCATGTGTGTTTACTTCTGTGTCCTTGGCTCTATCATGGATCCGTATACCCCTACATAAAGACCAACAATATGAGTACATACAGGTTACATATGGCATTCAAATGAACTGTTGTTGAACTTGTAAATGTTGAGCTTAGCAAAAGCAGACGAACGAGATCTTTACCTTCTTTATTTGCAGAGGCCGAGACATTTGCCGTTTCTTTTGCCTTCAGGGACCACTGGACTGGAAGCTCAAGGTTGTTGTCTCTCGGTTGTATGCTGGTTTGGAGTATCATTTTTCAGTCACAGAAGTAATTTTATTATTCAACTAGCAGATCATCGTCGATCCATAAAAAAAAAAGGGTTGCGATTTTTACATAAAAATTTGCAGATCCATGAATTTGGGAGCTTTTCAAGTCCGTCTCTTCAGTCTCTTTGTGCATCTCGGACACGTACTACAGAAAAAAAAATCCCTGTAAGCTTCTCCAGAGACTCATCACGCAACTATAACTTTAAGAGATTTTTCGCAAGCTGAGAGACAGGGATCTTGAGCTAGGTAAGAGTGATTACCGTGGCATGTGCAAAATGGTACTCAAATTTCTGATGTCTTGAGGCTTGGGAGACATGATTTTGTGGAGTTGAGACGGCGATTCAGGGTGTTGTTGTCTCGGATTCGAAATTATTAGGGGTCCTCACACAGCTAAAACGACATGCATGTGTTAGATTTAGTTCTATTTCTCTAAAACAAATAAATCTGAGACATGAAAACAAAAGATTGGAGGATGATTTTACCTTGGGGTTTCAGTTGTTCCGATTTTCCACCACGGCTGGGTACTCACGGAGGTGTGTTGTTGTTGGATTATGGATGGTTACGGATGGGGGCTGCGAAGAGAGAGCAGAGAAATGGGGTCTGATACGCCATGAAGTAGAGAGAGCAGAGGAATGGGGTCCGAAAGCAATGTGAAAAAATTGGGACGGAAGAAAAATGGGGTTTGAGGAAAATGGAAGGTTTGTATGGAGAGAAAGATGGATACATGGGATTGATCTTAACCGTTTATTTGGAATCCTAAGGTGTGGTGACACGGATGCGCGACACGTGTACAAATCTGGCATTTTTATTGTTTGTCCGAGACAGCTGTTGTGCAATGGGAAAATAAAGAGCCGTTTGGCTCTTGGTTTAATCAAACGCAGAGAGTAGGAGGACGCGGTGCTCAAGGTCTGCCAAAGAAAAAAAAATAGAAAAAAAAAAATTTCAAATTGCATGCCAGCTGCTTCCCATTCATTTCGCAGGGGATCCAATGTTCAAAGCACGCCACTTTTCAAATGGAGTCCATATTCCCAGGTGCTTTCTTGTCTCATTATTTATTTATTTTTTATTTTTATATATCATGTTCTTTATTATGTTCTTTGTCCTGACGTCTTTGTCCTATTTTGTTAATTAGTCATAGATTTAGTTCGTTTCCGTTGTAATATAAAATTTTCTTTGGTTTTGTTCCTCATTTTCCCTTTTATAATTCTTATATGTTAGTTTAAGTTTATTTCCTTTTTGTCATTTTTCTTTTATTATTCTACACCTTGAGGACAAAGTGTGAAATAAGTTTGGGGGTGGGAAAGTAAATTTTAGTTTTTATTTATTTATTAGTGTGTCAGTTTAAAAATTTTCATTCTTGTTAAGTTAATATTCGTAGATTATTTTAAACGTTAGAACAAATGGACATGGTGAAGATTAATCCCACAATAGAGTCTTTTCTATTTATCGTTGCCTAGACACTAATTCATGAATTATACTTTGAACTTTGCACATCACACCAACATGGTTTGTGGGGAGTGAGATTGAAACACTTGCTTTTAGTCTAAGTTATTTTTAATTTTTGTTTTAAGTAAAGTCAGTTATTATTGTGAATAAGGTAATAATTGTCTCACCCGAGGTTCTGCCTAGTAACCGGGCCAGTCCTGCCTAATCAGCAGTGATTCTCGCGTCAAACGGTAGAGTTTTGGCATGAGGCAGGGTGGTTAGTTGGTTTCGTAGCCTTTTCAGCTCAGGTTAATAAGTCCTTAGGGGTGTTCTACACCTAGTGCCCTAAAGCCCTAGTGGTTTGGGAGTCATTGACCTAAAGCTCGCTACATGGGTTGGATCGAAAGCTTAAGTGAACCGACATTGCACGACCACTACTGTTACTGAAAAAAAAAATAAAAAATTAAAAAATAAAAAATTTAAAAAAAAAAGGGAAAAATATTGAAAAAAAAAAGAGAGTTATATTTAAAGTTACTATGTGTGAAATAAATAAGGACGAGAGGTAAGGGTTTTAGTCGAGTCTCTTTAACTATGTTGGTTCACTTTACACCAAAGGAAGTTTGTGAATTCTTTTCTAATTGATTCTAAATGGCTTAGACTCTGTGGTGGGATTAGTTGGAACTTTTGAAAAAAATGTTCTAGTTTTTAAAATTTGCTATGGATTGCAACTTTGAAGGTGAAAATTTTTGTCAGTTAATTTTAGCTAGTGGTCTAGTTTGTTAAGTTTTTATTTTTGTTTGAGTCTTGTTTTGCTTGAGGACAAGCAAAAAGCTAAGTTTGGGGGTATTTGATGAGTAGATTTTATACTATATATTTTACCCTAATCTTAGTATATTTTGGTTAATATATTGGAAGAATTTTGATACTTTGAATTGTATTTTCAATATAGGACTTTCGACTTCCTCTAGAGCAAAACAGGACCAAATGGACGAATTTTGGAGTAATTCCAGTTGGAGGACGTTCCTGAGTCACTTAGCTTGATCGTATCAAAATTTGGGATTTTTTCACCAAGCGGTTATTTTCTGGCGATGAAATAAAGAAGCAGTGCGCAGTGCTGGAAAATGACGTTTTTCGGCTTAAATGACGTTTTTGGAGCCCAAGATGACCTCGGATGGGTTCGTGGCCTTCTGGAAAAGTGTTCAGAATATTCCAAACATCAAATCCAGCTATATTGGGCCAGTTTTGGAGCAGCTTATGGGCCAAAACGTGGCTGTTCAGATTTTAGACGAATTTTACTATTTTTATTTAGGGTTTTTATTAATTTGAGTGCTAGGGTTTTGTGTGGTGGCTTAGCAAATATATTGCTTGGCCGTTTACAGTTTTAGAGGACGCTTTATTTTATGCAATATTGGAGACAGAGAGAAGTGCTAGGGTTTTGAAGATTTTCTACTTGAATGTGTTTTCAATCCTTTTCTTAATAATATTTTCTATGATTTCAATTATGAATATGCGGAACTAATTTCTTTTGCTAGGGCGAAGCCTTGAGCCTTAGCATGAATATGTGATTTTTATTTAATTTCTTATGATCGATTGCATGCGTACTTTGAATTGTTAATCACCGGGATAAAAACTATCTAATTGTTTTAATGCCTGATCACCATTAGGATCTTTAGAAAAGTAATTTGATGCAATTTTGGTCGGAAGGTTCCCTGAAATTGACGCTGGCTTCTTGTGATTAATAATTGTAATTTCGCTTAGGATGAATATCACGTCTTAAGGATTGCATGGTTTTTCAAAGGATTTTCATAAAGCATAATGAGTCTTTCATGTTCATATTTGATCCGAACGTCCGGACGGGTTGCATGTTAGATATACGTTCTATGTTGGAGGTTCCAAGTAGAATATGAATTAGGAAAATCTAACCTTCAAAGTGGCATGTGTAGATCATAAGTAATTGGTAAAAATTCATAGGATTGTTAGGTGATGGTGGAACCCTAGTGCTTTCTTAATTTGATTTCTCTCAAAACTGTTTTCTTTTCTCTCTAGTTTTAATATTGCATATTGTCTTATCATTAATAGTTAAATTCGTTTTTAATTTAAGTAGGTTATAAAATCAATCATCTAAAATTCTACTTTACAATCATTAATTGGAATCTGATTTGTTTCGAATTATTTAATAATCCCTGTGGATAATGACCTTGCGAGATCCGTTTATACTACAATAACCTTGTGATTCTTGCAAGTAAAATAAGAGGTTTTTATCGCATTCACATAAGCAGTAAAAATCCTATCAGCTAGCTCATAACATATTCATCACATATACTATCTCATCACGTATTTCATCACATATGCTATGCTATCTCATAACATATTCATCACATATTTATCACATATGCTAGCTTATCATGTATTTCATCACATATGCTAGCTCATAACATATTCATCACATATGCTAGCTCATCACATATTCATCACATATGCTAGCTCATCGTGTATTTTATCACATATGCTAGCTCATAACATATTCATCACATATGCTAGCTCATCATCACATATGCTAGCTCATCACATATTCATCACATATGCTATCTCATAACATATTCATCACATATGCTAGCTCCTCACGTATTTCATCACATATGCTAGCTCATCACATATTCATCACATATGCTAGCTTATCACATATTCATCACATATGGTAGCTCATCACATATTTCATCACATATGCTAGCTCATCACCTATTCATCACATATGCTAGCTCATCACGTATTTCATCACATATGCTAGCTCATCACATATGCTATCTCATCACATATTTCATCACATATGCTAGCTCATAAGTCGGAGTCACCTCCAATGACCTGTAAGACTTATCCATAGCTTAATCAATATACCTGCACACGAGTCGAAACCACCTAAAGTGGTCTGTACGACAGGACAGGGTGTAGATAAATACGCTCAAGTGCTACGATCACCTGAAGATTGTGCGAATAATCGCAGGTCACCTACGAGTCGGAACCACCTAAAGTGGTCTATACAACCGGACTGTGCAACTTGTACGATCGTATTGTAACATATACGATTCATGGGCAACCTGTACGACAGTGTCAGAGTTGCCTATTATTGCAACCTATACGACAAGGTCGGAGATGCCTAAACATACATGTAGTCATACCATAACCCCATCATTTCAATTAATACCATAAACTCACCTGAACTTACCTGGGTGTCCTACGTTCACCTTTACACTTCAAGCGTTCACAATAATTATGTGTAGTTAATATACACATGGATATGCCATAATGCAAATCTAAAATTTAACCATATCATAGTATTTTTTGTATCAATATATACATATATATAATGTGGCGTAAAATGCACAATATATAACGCCCTACTCCCAAATTATTTATTTTCGGAAATAATTATCGGGGATAAATCCAACTAAACACTAGTTTAATTAACTATCATTTCTTACATTACCTTATTTCAATTTCTTGATTCCTTCCACATTGATTTATGACCAACATCCAATCACTAAAAACATAAGGTTAAATCTCATGTTTTCACCAATTTCCTTCACATTGCTTAATTCCCAAACAAGGTTTTTGTTTCAAATATTGTATGGCTGCATCTAAAGTCTCATTAGACTGCCTACGTACCCTAAACAGGGATCAAGCCATTCATAGTTCACAATAGTATTTCAAAGCATTCACAGTAATTATATGCAATAATTCAAATTATAAACGTTTATGGAATTGTCAATCATAATCATATATATATATATATATATATATATATATATAATATACGATAGAAAGGAAAAGACCCACTCACTTGAGGTCCGCACTACGACTCCCTAGCACGCATATCGAGATATCACGAACCATCGTCGCCTATGACCAACTATCAAATCACATCTTAGAGTTCTGACCGATAAAATACATAATTTACATAAAACGCACCCCTAAGATTTGATCCGGAAGATCCGCATCATGGATTTTCAATCCATTACTTCCAAAGATACACATTATGCTTCTAGAACAACATCCTAAAATTTGATTACGATCCAACGGTCGAATCTCCGCCAATTGCCAAAAACCAAGTGGCGGTCAACATTTTATTTTATGAACTTACAATTCTAGTTCGGGAATATTCGTGTGTCAGATTCCCAATCCGTAAGTTTCTATGGTCTTTAAATATTACGTACTATAATGTATTAAAGTTTGGTGACGATCCAACGGTCAGATCGTTGATTCACATATTTACCAAATAACGTATCTTAATGAATTTAGGTCCAAATGATCAACCTACAATATACAATCACCAAAACTGAACTCCAAACATCTAATTTAGCCTAAGAATGACATCGATGGTCCCCTGGCCATGCACCACCGCGGGTGGCGATCGGCTGCCCCGACTTACCGGAAAGTTCAACTATTTCTAAAAATTACCAAATTTTGTAGAAATGAAGATCTCGGTGAGTGGAGCAACTTTCCTATCTGTGACCAAGGCCAATTTCGCCGTGAAGAGCTCCAATTTCACTCAAATGGACCGGAAACCCTAGAATGGGCGTTCTTCAATTCGACATCCTCGGTGTTCCAACGTCTTCACCACTGCTTGGGCTTTGTTCTTTGGTTTTAGGGGAGTGTTCTAGTGGTGGTAATTAAAGGAAATGGTTTCACAATTGATGGATTTATCACATGGTTCCTCGCGGCACCCACGGGTTTTTTTCACCAAATTACAATCAAATCTCTTCCAAATTTTGGTGGAAATGGAAGAGGAAAGGACTAGGAGATGATTGGGAGTGGTGCCTTGATCCAATTCGTGAGAAATCCGATGGAAAACCACCATAAAATATGGAGAGATGGGTGCATGGGTCACGCGGGTTGGGGAACCTATTTCTCCTTTTCCCCTGTTTCTCCCCCTTTCTCCTTTCCCTCCTTTCTTGCTTTCTGATTGGCCAGCCCTTCCTCTCTCATCTCCTGATTCAGCTAATCTCTCTCTCTCTCTCTCACTGGTTGGGCAGTTCTGCCCTTCCTCCTCCCCTGCCTGTTCTCCCATTTCTTTCTTTCTTTCTTTCTTTTTTTTCTTTCTAATCTCAACATCCTCCTAATAATAATAATAATAATAATAATATCTTTTCATGCCAAGATATAGAATAGCAATATATATATATACAAAAATTTTATTGAGAACTTCAGGAATACACTATAGAAATATTTCGTACGTCTCACTATACGTTGGTCCACGAATGTCAATACCCTCATCTCTAAGACCATTTTCGTAAATTCACATTTTAAAATTTATAAAATAATAAAATTTGGGACAGGTTGTCACAATTAGCCTCTCTTCTCAGGTATTGATTTATCTTCAATTTAATAAACTGTGATGCTTTAATTACATATTGTTTTGGCTAAACAATTTTTGTGCGCATGCTATAAAAACTGTATCAATTGGCAGCAGTGGCATTTCAACACATCTATCTTTATCTGATGATTGCCCACCTGAAAGGATGATTATATGTTGAAATCATTACATTGTTTTTTTCTTGAATTTATAATGTTGATTTCTTGTTCGAGTTTCAGCTTGTGATTGACCTATCAAGAAAAGAAACATGGTGTGCCTCATTGGTAAGGAATTTTGGCTTCGCAGAATTAAGGTGAAAACTGACAGAGACGAGTCTTCCACATATGTTGTCATTCTTGCTTCAGATGTTCCACAGAGTTATAAGCTGTTGGTCTGTTTTCAATATATAGTTCTTAGTTCATCGTGTTTCATTTTTACCATGTTTTGTAAAAGATTTATTTTTCAATTAAGAAAAAAAAAATTGTGGCTCTTTCAAGAAGGGAATGTGGTTAAGTTTGCATGACGAACTTAGGTCCAACACCTACATCGTGCAGTGGGAAGATGGAATTATGAAGATGGCTTAGTTGTAACTTGTAAGTTAGGGTGATCCCTCCATCCTGGATTATATGTATTTGAGTATAGATTGTGCTTCAAAGAATACCCTCCTTGTCCAACAAAATTGACTTGCTCTTTATCTGAAAAAGAAGTCATCGGACAAGTATTAGTAGCATGATCACTTTATGAACAGATTGCACGTACATCAGACTTGAGAGCTTGTTGAGAACTCTGAGGCAATATTGTCTTGATTAGTGCTTCAATATTCTTGTTCATGGAAGCCATCTCCACTTGCTAACCATCGTTAGCACTTATTGCATATGCATTCCTTTTAGCCTAGCGTCCCCTTGTATTAAATTGCTGCGAATTCTCTGCAAGTTCCTCATACATTTCAATTGCTTCATCATGACTCATCTTCATTAACATACCTTTGCAAGTGGAATCCACAATGGCTTTATTCGAATCATTTAATCCCTCATTTAATGCTTGCACCTGTTCATCTCTGGGTAGATTATGATTAGAACAATTGACAAGCAATTTATTAAAGTGATCCCACGCCTCATGGAATAAGTCGCCATCTCTTTGAATGAAGGATTGAATCTCTTTTTTTCAAATGTTTTTTCTTGTGCGCACGGAAAAACTTCTTTATGAACTTTTTAGCCAATTGTCCCCAAGCAGTGATGGAATTGGCAGGTAATGAACGCAACCACTTTTTGGCATCTCATTTTAAAGAAAAGAGGAATAAAAGCAATTTAATCTCATCGGCACTAAGTCCCCTAATATGCTACGTTTTGCATATGTTGAAGAACTCTCGAATGTGTGCATATGGATCTTTTTTTTATAGATTATCCGTTCAAGTGAGGAAGCATATTGAGCAGTTGAGGAGATAACATACAAGTTCCGTCAATATTAGTTTGGAATGCAATGCACAAGGGCTAATCCAAATCTTGAGGGTCAAAAACATCCCTCATCTGCCTTCTAACCAGCACAATTTCCTGATCTTGCTCGCCCATCTCTTATTCTTTTTCAGAAGTCGGTGGAGTTTCGAGCACCTCTCCTTGAGATAAATGTTTCTGTTGTTGGTTTCGTAAAGTCTACTCAAATTCGTGATCAATAGGAATAGGTGCTAGACTGAGTGATCGACATCCTAGCATCTAACATAATAGAACAAAACTGAGCAATACCTAAAAAAAATAAACAAAACTTAAGAAAGACGGAAGAAAGGAGAAAAAAAAAATCACTAACAAATAAAATTCTAAACGAACTATGATAAGCAACAATTAAAGTTTAAATTGGAAAAAGCTATCCCCAGCAACGGCACCGAAAACTTGATGTGAATTTAAACTAACCTAATAAATAGATTAATTCAAACCAAATTTACTCACAAGTGTACGAATCAGTTGTAGTGGAAATATGTAAATACGAGATCGAATCCGCGAATTTGATTTAACAATTTAATCCTATAACTATTACTTAACGAATTGAAATAAAGATTGAGTTTGTATCAAAGAATAATTAAAATTAACAATGATTAAACAAATGTAAGAAAACACTAAGCCTTTGATTCCACCACTAATTGTCATACCTTAGTATCCAATTGTCAACTCATGAATTATCAAATTGATGAAAACAACTTCTGTACATATGTCCGTGGTCAGGTAAACATGCCAATAATTTCACAAATAGATGTGAATTTTACCGTGGTCAGGCTTAAACTTAACTATTCCTACAGTCTCTATATCCATGGTCCAGTATATACAAACATGTAGAAATCCAATTAAGCAAAGTGAGAAACAAATTAACCACTTATCAACTTGGTCACGTCAAACAAATAGTTAATTTTCAAGGAAGCCACACAAACCAATATTCGTCTACGGTCAAATCAAAATATAAGTTCAGGATCCTCATTCACAAAGCATCAATAGAATCCAATTCATGGTCAGAAATAAATTCATATGCAAATAATTTCAATCTCAAAATCCTAGGCTATGTTCAAGCACAAAGAACCAAATATCAAAATTGCAATTCCACTGATGAATATAAACTAATCATCAATCTGAAATTCACAAATTAAACAATCAAATAATTAGAGTAATCATAATTAGGGCTTCCTCTTAGCCTTAGCTAAGAGTTTAGAACCCCATGTACAAAGAATTCATAGTAATTCTAAGAAGGAAATTTTGCATAAAATAAAACTAGAGAAAAAGAACCAAATTGTTGCCGCTCTGCCGTTGCTCTCTCTGTTTCACACCAGAAGAAGAAGAATCCTCCTCTTCCCGAAGCCTTTGCTTCCTATCTTTATATACTGCTCCTTTCCAATTCGTAGGACCCCGTTCTTCTAATAAAATTGAGGATTTTATTCCTTGATCTCACAAATATTTTCTCCTGACTTGTCAGTTGCCAATCCTGGGAGTCACCGATTGGAATTCTATTGGCAATAGTAATTCCTTGTGTGTAAAGTTGGAAAACTTCCTTTATAAGTCAACTCCATATAAATAAGATTTCCCAAATCCCATTAGCCTTCAACCTAATAATAAAATAACAAGTAATTAAATAAATGAAGCCAATGTCAATAGCATGACTAAAAAGTAACGAATATGTTGAGACCATGTTAAATTCCACTTTTATCAATAAGCATCTTAATCCTTATAAATTACAAAATAAAGTAATTTACTCACAATAGTCTGAATGAGGCACTAACAAATATAAATAATAGGGTAATAATTGTAATAAATACATGTCTATCATGGTTCCCTCACCACCACTGACCAATCCAATCCTTCCCTCCCATAATCCCTCCATACCAGACCCGGATTCCCTATTCAGACTATCCACTACCGTGAAAACATGAAATTTGTAGGTCTTCGCTGCCCGATTTCTCCTCCATAATCTCCAACCTCACCCTCAAACCTGCCGACTCAGAAGCTGTTACGAGCACTCCGGTAGCACTAAGTGCTCCAAAAAGCTCTCATCCGCTTGCAGCCTTGGCACTAAGTCCAACACGTAGAAAGTGGAGGCCATCGACGACGGAGGGGGAGGACATTTCAGATTCTCCGACACCTCGTTCCCAACAGCGGCATCCATGTACGATGACGCTGCCCATTTTCTTGCTGTTGTTGACAAAAAAAAGGGAGAAGTCTTATTCTGCTGCCCTGTTGTTGTTGTCGACAGACAGGAGAGAGGGAACCCAGGCGGTGGTGGTGCCGATTTGGGAAAAGAGAATTAGGGAATTGGGTTTGGTGTTTGTCGAAAAGAAGAGGAAGAAAAAGGGGTGGTTAGGGTGGAGGAAAGGGAAGGAAAGCCCACATCCTTAGAGCAAGTCCACCCCTAAGGACTTTGTGCCAGCACCCACCCAGCGTATTTATCAACTTCAATGAACAATGATAGACTCTAATGAACAGTGATAGACTCTAATGAACAGTAATAGACCAATGCATCTCCACCCCTAAAACTAAATAGTCTAGTCAATTTTATTAAAATATTATTAATTTTTATTATAAAATAATAATTTGGTTTTTTACTTTCTGACTTCTTCTTCCCTTCTTCTTCTGGAAATGGACCTCCTCCTCACCACACCAACGCTCCCCCAAAAATGGACCTCCTCCTCCTCCTGGAAAAGAACCTTCTAGGTTTCTCCGTGGCAAGAAATTCAAGCTCCCGCCTGGTCTCATACCCGTACCTGTTTTTGGAAACTGGCTCCAGGTCAGCGATGACCTCAACCACAGTAATCCCATCGACCTCGCCAAGAAATTCGGCAACTGCTTCCTCCTCCGCATAGGGCAGCACAGCCTCATCGCCGTCTCCTCGCCGGAGTTCGCAAGGGGAAGGGGGACATGGTGTTGAATATATGGATTTATTAGAGGAAGGGGGTTAATGGGGTTCTAGGCGTCAAATCGGGTTCCGGATGAGAGAGACGGTAGCCATGACGTCAACATGGCGTCAAATGAGCCGTCTCATTCCTCTGTCGATTTTAGGCTGGCCTGTGGACTGGCTTGGGCTGGGTGCCAGTCTATTCCACAGGTTGGAATGAATTGGCTGAGTCCCAGCTTGTTTTTTCCACTGGGTGCCGGGCTATTCCACCTTCAGTGGAACTGCTCTTATGGGCAATTTTTTATTTCAATTTTTTAATTTTTCTAAATTTTTAATTTTTTAATTTTTAATTTTTTTTAATATCCACATGACGTCCAATCATTGTCCGTGCCATGTCATCAGTTAACGACTAACTTAACACTCAGCTTAACAGGTGTATGAGATTGTTTCAAAATTAAGACTTGAGGTATGATTCTGAGATGAAAGAAATTTCATGTACCAAATGTTAAAAACCACGAAACTTCAGAGTAATAAACTGAGATTAACCATAATTTTTATATACAAGATATTTCGCCTAATACTAATTTTATAATCTCTTAATTACATATTCCTTAGACTTATCATTTAAGCATATATTATTTAATAAGAAGACTTCAAAAAATAATATTTGCCCATAGATTAAACTGATTGAGCCAATGACTGGACTTCTGAGATATGCGTATTCCGCTCCGCCTTACTCCGACCTGGAAAATCATAGTCCCACAATCAGCATCAATCATCATAGGTGCTTATGGTTTCTCCAACAACAACCTTCTTTTGACAATCATATCTTGGAATCTGTTTGTATCATACTTTACCAATCTTTAAACCACCGAGCACCCGTCAACTTGATACCTTTAGAGAACCACTGAAGGATTGGTGATGAGGCACTACTACCGAAACACAAGAGTTTCTCTCTAACCTAGAGGGCAATAATAATGCAACATGTGTCAACATCAGAATAAAGCTCCTAGACTCCTATATGAGCCGCAAATGAATGCGTGCGACTTTCCACAACTATAAAAGGAGACCATTGATAAGCTCATATTTATATACATTTTACATCTAATTCACTTGTCTTTTCTTAGTTAGTTCTTTATATTTTTGAGCTATTTACTTTGTTTTTGTGTTTTGTAGGATTTGTGAAGCAAAGAAAAGAACAATAGCACAAATGGGATTTTAAGTAACAAATTCGTCAAAATTGACTGTGCAGATCAGATGACTTTGGAAGCAAGTTTCGAATAGGTCAGAATGAATTAGAGAATGAGCCTTATAATCTTGGAAAGCTACATATGTCTATTTTCTGGAGCATTTCGCGGATTGTTAATATCATTTTTCTAGAAGACATTATGGCTGTTTTAACACTGAAAGGTTCACAAGCGGCTGAGCAGTTTGTAACTGCAATGAAAGCAATAAACCCAATAAACATGGCAGCCAAAACTGATGCAGCTAAGAATAAGCCAGCTGACACTTATTCAAATATCATAGGAAATGGAATTAATGATGAGGATTAAGTGGGAGTAATTGGCATAAAGGTTGCCCAAAAAGTTACAATTGTTTTACTATTTTCTCTCACTTATTGTCATCACTAAATTGCTATTAGTGGGGGGAGTTATGGAGAAGAAAATGAAGCAGCAAGAATTGGTTTAAAAGCAACGTTAGGGGAGGAAATAAAGGGTAGTTTTTGTTACAAAAATAATTTTGAGAAAGAAAGAAAAAAATGGCTGCAGGTTGCAGCGGAAAGGAAGGAAAAAAGGCAAGGTTGCACTGAAGGGAGGAAGGAGGAAATCTTTTCATTCTCTTCTTTCGGTTTTATCTTTTCAAACTCATGTCTTTCTTTTGGTTTTATTTAAGGATTATGTGTAACTAAATTTTTAGTAGTTAGTGGCTGTTTTGAAGCCCCGAATATGATTGCAAGTTTGTTATGACATTTCGTTGAATTACTTTTATGAATGGATAAAAATTGGTTCACTACTTATGTCAGTGATGAATTCTTTATGTGTTTTCTACGGATGCATACTTAGTGAGCATATCTAGGATTCTAACGCTATGAATATATGTGTGTCTGCCCTTGTCGAATGAGGACCTACATATGTTCTAGAGTAGTACTTGTTAATTGTGATTAACATGTGAACCAATTTCTAGGATAAGTAAGACAATGCTAGTACTTATGATGCCTTATGATGACCCAAACTCTTTTTGTTCTTAATTATTTCTACTTGTTAAATCTATGAACACGCCATTCTCGATTGCATGCTAGGGACCAAGTTAAGTTGAAAACGTCATTCTCTTAACATAAGAAAGAGTAATAGGTTGAGTTCTAACATTGAGCCAACTTGAGCATCTTCATCCGGAAATAAAAGAAATTTGAATGAAACATAACATGTTTGCATGATTATTTGGTGGTGGATAGCAATTCCCCTAACTCATTTTTCTTAGTTCTGAACTACTTAAAATTTGTTTATGGCCTGTTTTTGTTCTATTTAATTTAAATAGCAAATCAACTCCTAAAATCCCAAATATTTGTATGAGTGTAGCTTTGTGTGTCTAGTGTCTTCATATAAAATTTCGTAGACTTAGATGAGTGTAAGTCGGTCTAATAATTATTTTTCGGTGGCTAGTCAGTAGGGACAACATCTTAGTTTTTGTGATATTTTAAGTAGTTGGATAAAACAATCTTCTGCATGAAAAACCCTTATTTTCATATACTACAATTGACAACTCTTAGTTTTAATAAGGAAAATCAGTAAGACATTTGTGTGCTACTTTGTGATGTGTTTTTAATCCTATCAGCCATTCGCGGACAATTAATTCCTATTTGCATTATTCCCCTTAACAAGTGTGATACCACATATTCCACCTCCTGAACAGTGAATATGCGAATACAATCCGTAGACCGGAACCGTCGTGAGCAAAGCATCCCGCTCCTCCTACTGTGAAATACTAAAACTTAGTGGTTCTCAACTAAGTCCAACACGACTACTCCCCCCAGGTCAGAACGCTCCTCCAATCTGTCTCCCCTTGGGCACTCTGAGTAGAGTGGCCGTCCTACGTGACACCACTCGACCCAATAATTAGCAAGGTAAGATGTCGTAATGTGATGGCCAACACTAAGTTGATATTGTAACCTCATTATAGGATGACATTACAACATCAACTTAATTACGAAGCCATAGAAAGAAATTAACGATGTGGATACATTTGAAAAAAAAGAACATTCTCTATTAAATTCAAAAGTCGGTTATCCTTCAAATCCTGAACAACCTCCCCCCTTAAGGACATAAGTCAAGGGATGCCCATTATTATCACATAATCCAGAGTGGACAAGATTTCATACAATAGTTAACACAAAATAGTGTAGTACTATGCATAATCAAAAGTATGATTATGCAAATTTACTACAACTTGATAAAATACAGTAAAGGAATCATCATCCCAAATCCATAAGTGAATGACTCACTGCCAAACCCACTTGTCACTTCCAAGGGTCTCCTTGATCTCGCTATTTCTTGAGGGTCAACAAAACAAAGTGTGAGTGGATCATGTTTATCTAATCAATATCACTTAAACATACTAAACTCCATTTTGCAACATGTAATAAGAAAAAAAAAAACACTACATAATAGTAATACTACTATAATATTAATGAAAATCAAATCACAAAAGTCATCATATGAAATAAACTGATTCTATCAAACACACAAGATAAGTCAAGTTGTATAGAAGTAGGTGAAATGTCATCTACCTGATTGATTACTACCATCTACTAGCATGTCTAGCCTCTACTAAAAATATTAGTGCCTACAATAAACCTACGACCACAGTTATACGATATGTATGATGACCTTTAGTGGAAATAAATCACCATAGCCTCGAGATATCATTTTAAACTAATCATATTTAAGTCTCATCGAAGACTAATTAATAGTATTAAGGTTAATCTCGTTTTACTATCATGGAGTTTTTTGTTTTTAACATTTCAAACATTAAGTTTTTTTAGTCTCTGGTACCTAAAATCATAATTCTAAGATATTTTCATACATCTATTAAGTTTTCTGTTAAAACAACTTAGCGCCTATTGGACAAGACTGGGCGTCACATGTCAATTTGCACCCACGTGGATGTTAAATTTTTTTAAAAAAACTAAAAGAACTCTTCTTCACCATCTGCATTTGAAAACCAGAACCCCAGAACAAAACCCAGATGCCTTCAATGAAACCCAGAACCCAAAAAATATGACCCAAAATGAAAACCGTCGAAACCCTGGCAGAGCGACGTCGCTCGAACGCCATCGCTCACTCCCTCTTTGTCTCGGCCATAATTTTCACCATTTTTTTACCTTTGCAAAAACCTAATCCCCAATCAATATAGCCCCACGATTCAATCCAGCTTTGACGAGGATAATACTGGATCTGGGCCGTTCGATAGAAAACTATTTGGATGGCTGTGGAGGTAACCGGATCCAAATCGAAAGGGCAAAGCTCTCGCTCCAGAAGCATTGCCGTCAACGGAGGTGTCCGAGATGAGGAAGGCGCCTTTGGCCTTGGCACAGGGGACGAGGCGGAGAAGATCCTCAGTGGTGCTGGACTTGCTGAAGAGACAAAATGTCGGTTTTGAAGGTTTAGGTGCTGGAAGAAGTTGAGATGGCTCTGTTGGGATTTGAACAGGGTTAATGTCAGTTTTATAGTTTTTTTTTTTATTTTTAATTTCTAACTTTTTTAATAGGGTTTTTTTTTTAATTTTTTTAATTTTTTTAATATCCACGTGGGCCCAGATAGACATGTGGCGCTTAGTCATTGTCTACGTGGGCACTACGTCACAGGTTAACTGCTTTTTAATACAAAACTTAATGAATGTATGAACATGTTCTAGAATTATGAGTTTATTTAGGTAACAAATTGGATCGAAAAAAAATTTGATGTATGAAATGTTGAAAATCAAGAAGCCTCTGTGTAGTAAACTTAGATTAGCCCATAATATTATTATGCATCCTCATAAAATAAATAGCTTAATTGAAAACATTTAATTTGTTAAGGGATCCACTCATAAGTAAGTAAAACATCATTCCTCGTTACGCTCCGTGCCAGATTCCTTTTTAACCTCATCTAAACCTAAGAATGTAACAATTAGCTTAAATAAGCTTTTCTAGACATTCTATGAATAATATCCAAAACTGCCATTTAGGCTTTGAATTTGCACAAACGGAGGGCACTAGGGAATTCAGAACATCAAAAACTCTGAAGTAGGTCATAGGTTCCTCACGTGCCATAATGATGTCATACTCTATCAAGCCTCAGGAAGACGCGACGCTGTCATGTCATCATTGCTTGCGAACGTGCTGCCAAACTCAAGGTTGCGGTTCGGCGAGTAGAAGTTGATTAAATGGTGGAAGCATGCTTGGATGCACTTAAAAAAAAAACTTAAACCATGAACTTCAAAGCCTAGTAGTTGTGGTGAACCAAGACTTAACTCAAATAAAAGAGATAGAGTTGAGATTTCTTTATACCTTTGTTGAATGCTTTTTCCATAAGCAAAGGCTAATCACCCATGAGAGAGAGCCTTTATTCCTTGCTTCCTTGATCCATGGATTTCTTGAAGAATGATGGATGAATGGATTCTCCAAAAGCCCCCAAAGTGGAAGGCCACTAAGTTCTGACATCAAGAATGATAAAGGAAGGAGATGAGTGACATTGGAAGACATCGATGCTAGTGAAACTCTCCAATGTGGCCGACCTCTCCAGAGAGAGAGAGAACAAAATCTCTCTCTTATTTCCTCAAAGAAACCCTAATGAAGGATGGAGCTATAAAGTTGCATTTATACCTCATTCTAAGCAAGTGGCAAACTTGTAATAAGTGAGCCATCACTCCCTTCCCCTTTAGGCCGGTTTTGGCTTTCATTTTTTTTGGTTAATTTCCATTTTGTTTGAATTGTCATACAACTTAAACTCAATGCGCCTTATAGAACAAAATTCATTTTGGTCTTCGAAACCCGAAAACACAAATGGCAATACAAACCTTTCGTATGTTTAGTAAACATTTTAATTAATTATTGCCTTATACAATTAAACTATTTAATTCCATACTCATCTTCGTTATTTCCTTTAATCATTACCTTACATGGTGTATGATCCATTAAGTTTTTTTTAGCAAGGCAGTAAGCGATTAGAACTCATTCCAAATCGATTGTGAATTGAAACTTACTTTCAATTCTCCCTTTAGTGATTATACACCTTTAGGGTTTTCACAAGTTATGAGTGATTCCTAGTAGTATGTCATAGCTACCCAAGCTAATTAGAAGAGGCTGGAGAACCTATTCAGTTTGGGATTACAAATGCAATACGATCTTTCTTTAATATAATACTCTTGATCACATTGTCTGGTTTGATAATTTATTCATCTCTACTATCCAATGTGATTCACTTGTTATATGATTACCTTGAATGTGATATGAAATGAGTTCCTAAATATCGTTTATACTCTTGCCATGGATTCTTAACCATATCACAAAGTATTCTCCTTCAACGGTTCAAAGACCGGAAACATGTTCAAAGTGAATGGACATAGACTCAAGCCATATTACGAGTCTTTTGTGGAGCATGATGTGGAGGTTGTACCCCTCCAAGAACCATCTCCCCTTGGATGATTACCCTTGGTACCGTCCGGCCGCGGACGTAAAAGCAAGCGTTTATTGGGAGGCAACCCAATATTTCTATTCATTATCTTTTTATGTCATTTTCAATTTTCCATTTGTTTTTGTTTTCTGAATTTTCTTGCATGCTAAACTGACTTATTTCTTTTCTTTGTAGGAAAATTTGATCGTGCCCACCATTGGAGTTGATTGCAAAATTGGAGTTTGGGGGTCATCGCTTGATTTTACTGCAAATTGGGGAAGTTTTTAGTCCAAATGCTTTATTTTGTTTTTTTACTATTTTATTTTATTTTTAATTATTGTGTTTTTTTGACATTGAGGACAATGTTCAATTTAAGTTCGGGGGTAAGGATTGAAAAAAAAAATGACCAAATTGAAAATTTGAACTGGTTTGATTTGGTTTCATGTTGTTTCTTTTTGTTTTCTTAGTTAGTTTTATTTACTCTAAACAAAAACACAAAAACATTCAGAAAATTTGAAAATTTAAAAATAGTCTTATTTTCTTTATGGTTTTGAATTAGATTTTTGTTAGTTTCCTGACCCAATGATATAATTGGATTGAATTTGAACCACGGTGATCAAGAACTTAGTAAGCATGTGTTGTGCGAAATTCCTTATTCTCTTATTAGCCTTGTACATGTTTAATCATCTGTGAAAAACCAAATTCACATAGCCTGGTTGATGTGAAACTAAAGTATGACTTAAAGCTTCGCATGTGAATATAGTGCCCATATACAACCTATGTGAGTTTTTGAGCCTATTGAAAGTGTGTGCATTTTTCATACACTCATATTCTTTCATGTGTGATGAACTTATGTGACTTACATCTCTAGAACTTGCGTAACGATCTTTCGAAATGTTTGTCATTTGATTGCATGAACTTGAAAATGATAGAGGCATTAGATTTATCACCATGGCCCAAATATGCATGTTTCCTAAAGAGAAATGATATCATTAGATTGCCATTTTGAGCCGTATATATTGAGCCTTTTATTTTTTATCACCAGATATGTCTACCCTTATACCTTAAACATTTTTCCTTACCCTTTCCAAGCTGGCTAGTGAGCAATGTGAGATTGTATGGAAGGTAGTTTTGCCCATTGGAGCGCAAGTTAGAGGTTTTGGAAAATAGAGCTCAACTTGGAAAGGGTCGTTAACCATCACTTAAGTTATAAGAAGGGGCCATGTCACCTTTCTGATATGGATGGAAACCTTTAGAAAACCCTCTTAATAGTAAGTACTTGAAGAAGTATCACCCCAATGTGTGGGATGTCTGAGATTACTACATTGAATGATTGAGGTGTAAGGAATGCTAGGAAATGGTACAATTTCCTTTTTTTTTTTGGTTGCTTTGTTTGTTTGTAAATAAACAAGTTGAGGTGGTGGGCTATTGAATAATTGGTTTAGGTACCCATATTTCAGAAACAGTTCATGGAAAGATGACGCATGTTTGAGATACCCTTTGTTTCCCAGATGTGGAAGACGTCGTTTAGAGATGATTGGTCAAAGTGGAAGTAACTATCAGAAATAAGGTTAATAGGCGTTTATGAAATAAATTACTTTATTCATGGAATGCTTATTGGTAGTCAGGAAATTACAAAGAAAGAAGAGTAGCCACAATCCTACATCTTTGGCTGAAGCCTAAACCCTAAACCCTAAAGCCAAACAGCCTTCATCTCTAACTTCGACTTTCGCTAGGTGATGTGGTAGAAACTAACACACAAATTAAACCCTATAAATTATGCAATCGTAGTATGAGTAAGTAGGGATCGTTCTATTCTAGGGATTAGAAAGGATGCTAATCAACACAAATTAAACTTATAAAACTGAAAACTAAGTTAAACTAACATCAAAACAATGACTGGGGGGATTTTGGACAAATTTAATTTAAACAAAAGTAAAGGGAAACAAGTAAATTAAGTTGTGAAAGAAATATGGATGAAAGGATAGCTAAAGGATTATTCTCAACACATGAAGCATATGCATACAAATTGATTTCCAGTTATTCTTACTATAAACCATGAATGACAATGCCCCAAATTAATTGTGAATAACACGAATTACCTCTTAGATTTTCCTAAGTTCATTGAATTGGCCTCAGCGACGCAACCAAATTATTCTTCTCAAGTTCCCTAACTATGAAAAGTATGATAGAGATACGTCTTGAAGATCATTAAGTTATGTGAAAATCATAAGCATTGACAAAACATTTGTAACTATGAAAAGCATGATACTCCTGCCAAGAATTTACTTAACTCAATCATGACTAGTGACTTTTACTACTTACAAATATAAGCTCATAACGATTAGGTGAAATTCCCTTATATTCTAGCATCTAATCCCTGCATGCAAACTAAGTATGCATCCTTAATAAACATACCAGAATAAGTTCTCTATAAAGCAGATAAGTAAATCGCATTCATGTTTTATGAAACAATAACTGGATGTAATCAATTTATATAAAACATATGATCATGGCTTCAAATTCACCTCTAGCTAAAAAGAAACTTAGTTACACATGTTCATCATAAATAAAAAGCAATCTAAAATAAACATTGAAACTTAAAACAAAGATAGAAAGAACTTTGAAAATTCCAGCAACTTCAATGGATGAATGGTAGGTATGGCACCCCCTAAAATGTGCAAGAATTTCATATATGTAGGGAAAGGAACGGCTGAATCCAAGGAGGAAAGGCTTTTGGCATTTTGAATTATTTTAGGACTTTAAAAATCAGGAAGAAAGTGTTGAAATGTGATTAGGATTCCTCCTTGCAGCTGGAGGTAAGATAAGATAAGGTTGGATAAGATAGGATAAGATAATGTTCCTCTCCAACTGAGATTCCTCTTTCTTGTGTAATTCCTTGTCTTCCAAGCCTCAACTTTAATTTCTCCAGAGTTTAGCACATGTCTAGCACCATTTAAACACCAAAAACATCCGGCCCATATGCTATCCACGCATGTTATCCAATCCAAGTCCAACACTGCTCCAAATTGCTCCATTTAGCTATTTATTGTCATCTTTACCAACTGGACCTTCAATAATATGAAAATAGCTTAAATTACTACAATAAATGGAAATTAACTAAGTAAATGCAAAGAAATAAGATAACAAAGTCGCACAAATATAATCCTATCAAATTTCCCCACACTTAACTTTTGCTTGTTCCAAAGCAAAACAAAGAAAACAAAACAAAACCTAAACCTTCTAACAATTGCCTCAGGGATTTCTAATGAAACATGACATGTTAAAAATCACTACTCATATAGATTTTAGCCATCCTTACTCTCGAGCTTATACTTAACTGCATTAACCATTTACTAGCTCGTATTTAATCAATTAAAACAACATTTGAAAGTAGTAACATGTCTTAGAGAATTCTCTCAATTCCACCGAATATACTCTCTATTTTCACACAGATTTTCTGACTACACTCCCTAAACTCGGTATATGTGAGAATATTGATGTAAACATGTAGACTAGCATTCACATCTGTTATAACAAAGAAGGCACTTTCTAGAATTATTAATACAAACATGTATATGATCTCATGAATGGAATGCCACTACTTAGAAGCGAGAACCAAAGATTCCATATGCTTGTACCAATTTCAAACTCCACATATTGAATCACATAACAATCAAGATAAAAGTCTAAGGGTTGTAATGGGGCTAAGGTATTGACTAACAAAGAAAATTTTAGGATAAACAAAGGTTCTTAAAGTGATAGTAAGCAAAGTAATGAAATCAACACTTAGAATTCAACTTTTGATTGCAGCACCCAACTTTAAACACAAAGGGGAGATTCATACAACTTTAGGGTTAGATTCACATTTTTGGACCCTTCTTCAATAGCCAACACTTATGAACTCATTCTCACTTCTTTTCAACCTCTTTTTTTATTCTTTTTCTTTTCTCCTTTTTTTTCAACATTTTTCCTCTTTTTTTTTTTTTTTTTTTTTTTTTTTTTTTTTTTTTTTTTTTGGGAAACATAAAACATAAGCACTACTTCACTGGATTCAAAAGAACAAATTCTTCCCCCACACTTGTTTTTCTGCAAATCGTAGATCAAAAGGAATTCCCAATAAGTCATGCTTCACTATTCTTTAAGAACAAGGGTATGGATATTCCTATACTAGGCTAGGTAGGGATAATGCAGGCTAACAAAGAAAATAGGCTAAATAAGGCTCAAAGGGGTTAAACCTACAATACATATGCAAGGGATAAGGCTTTTTGGCTCTGGTGGTAACTAAACACCTTCATCTTGTTATTTGTTATGCAATCAATTTTATGCTTTGAATGAAACAGGCATGAGTAGCAACCAAGCAAAGAGATAATGAGATCATGCAACGACTTTAGAAAACAAGAATATCATAGATTAATAACTCTCTAAACAAAGAATAGGCTCAAGTCTCACAGGGTTGTAGCATTAGTTTGAGTTTCTTCCTTCAAACATGTTACAAAAAATGATTTTTTTTTCTTTGTGATTACATGTGAATTCGTAAATGACAACTTCAACTAAGCATTAACCAAAGAGCATATCAAACTTCCACCCAAGTTTGTAACTTTCTTTAATAGTCATGCAATTAAAAACTAAATCATCATCATTGTATTGGAAGGTGCCCTAAAACACACACAAGTAACAAAAACGACTCTTTTTGGTTTTTTTCTCAAGCTTTTTCGATTTTTTTTTTCAAATTTTTGTTATATGACACACAATAAAACACTTTAAAATAGTGAATAGCAACATTAGTAGTGATAGGTGGTGAAATTCGAAGAGAAATCATGAAAAACAATATGTTTACCCCCCCAACACTTAAACCAAACACTGTCCTCAATGTTTCAAAAATAAACTTAAATAAGAAAACAATAAAAGATAACTAGCAAACCAGACAATCATAACAAACTAAAAACCATACAGAGAAGGGTAAAAGAAAGCAAATCTGGTGTAAGAGTCGGAAATTCCAATGTCTCTTTATTTGAATACATGGGTTGCCTCCTAAGAAGCGCTTACTTTAACATCTTCCAGTCGGACGATACCCCTATTTAAGATTCACTATGGCCAGCAGCATGGAGGGCTAAATCCTCCACGACATGCTCCTTAAAACACTCATAGTAAGGCTTTAATTGGTGTCCATTCACTTTGAATTCGTTTCCATTCTTTAAACTTTGAATTTGGATTGTACCGTGAGGAAAAACATTAGTAACAACAGAAGGACCAATCCATTTTGAATGAAACTTACCTGGAAACAATCGAAGGCGGGAGTTGAAGAGTAACACTTTCGGCCCTACATAAAATGTCTTACTACAGATCATCTTATCATGGAAAGCCTTTGTTTTCTCCTTGTAAATTTGGGCGTTCTCATAAGCCCTATTCCGAATTTCCTCAAGCTCATTCAATTGCAACTTCCTATGAAGGCCATCAGCATCAACGTCCATGTTGAAAGTCTTGATTGCCCAATGTGCATGATGCTCCAACTTCACTGGAAGATGACATGGTTTCCCATAAATGAGCCAAAAATAAGACATTCCTATTGGTGTTTTGTAGGCAGCACGATATGCCTATTGGTGCTTTGTAGGCAGTGCGATATGCCTTAATAAACATACAAGAATAAGTTCTCTATAAAGCAGATAAGTAAATCACATTCATGTTTTATGAAACAATAACTAGATGTAATCAATTTATATAAAACATATGATCATAGCTTCGAATTCACCTCTAGCTAAAATGAAACTTAGTTACACATGTTCATCATAACTGAAAAGCACTCTAAAATAAACATTGAAACTTAAAACAAAGATAGAAAGAACTCTGAAAATTCCAGCAACTTCAATGGATGAATGGTAGGCATGGCACCCCTTAAAACGTGCAGGAATTTCATATATGTAGGGAGGGGAACCGCTAAATCCAAAGAGAAAGGGTTTTGGCATTTTGAATTATTTTAGGACTCTAAGAATCAGGAAGAGAGTGTTGAAATGTGATTAGGATTCCTCCTTGTAGCTGAAGATAAGATAAGATAAGGTTGGATAAGAAAGGATAAGATAACTCCCACTACAATAAAAGCAATACTTTTACAACTTGGAAAGGAGAAAGCATCCAAGAAAATGGAAGAGTTCATCAATGTTAGGAAAATGTAAGGACCTTGGGTAGACTTGCACAAAAGTAGATTCACCAAAAGATGGACACATCCAATATTGTATTTTATGCTAGCAAGTTAATGTTAGTTTTTTGAAGAATTTATCAAGCATTTCATGCATCTTTTCATTAAGGATGAGAAGCAGGCCTAAACCTTTGGAGGAGCATGTGATTGTTAGACCAAGTTGTGATACAGCTGCAGTCAACACCACTTCAATTGTTTGAGTTATTTTGTAATTCTTATCTTTACAGAAGTTGGCTAAGTGTAGGACTTCTTCAAATGTTTGTTGTATGGTCAAACAGTCTGTAACTTCTTTAGTGCTTCTGTTTGTATTTTGAATTTTGAATATTCCTTGTAAATAGGGATTTCATTCCCTGATGTAATCTGGAGTTGAATATAAATACATGCAGCCTCTCTTTGAAAGGGTATGCAATTGAAGTGAAACACTGAGTCTTTAAAGTTTTACATGGTATTGAGTCTTTTTCGTCTAATGACAACGATCCTGCATTGTTTTTGCCTATCATCATCTTGAAATGGTTGAGAACAACACCACCATGAATACCCCTCCTACTAATACCCCCTACCAACCCCTTCTACCGATACCCCACCTACCAATCTTTTCCACCCCTTGTCGTCTTCTATGACTACAGTGGTCAATATTAAGCTTGACAGGTCCAATTATCCTTTATGGTTGGCCCAGATTTTACCTATCTTGTAGAGCAGAGATCTCATGGGATATGTTGATGGCACTCTGGTGTGTCCTCCTAAGCACCTGCATGGAGCTGCTGCTGTGAACCCCGCCTACACTACGTGGGTGCAGCAGGATCAAATGATCCTTGGTTGGATTAATAGGTCTTTGACTGCGTCTATTTTATCAGTGGTGGCGAGCAAATGAACTTCTCGTGCCACCTGGGAAGCTCTTGAGCAAAGGTATGCTTCCTCTTCACAAAACAGAATTTTATTTCTGCGAAATGAACTTCTACAAACCAGGAAAGGTGATCTATCTGTGGCGGATTACCTTGATTGAACGAATGCTATTGCTGACAACCTTGTCCTAGCTGGGCAACCCATGAATAATCTATCTAGGACCAGCGTTTGAGATGACGGTCAACGCTGCTCAAGCTCGTGATACGCCTATCACGTACCCAACACTTGAATCTCTCTTGCTGACAATATAGAGAAGGATGGCTGCGCAAACAGTGCCCTTGGTGGAAAATGCTCCAGTGAATGCATTTGTTGCTGCAAAAGGTCATGGTGGTGCACGCTATCGTGGCACTGGATGCGGTGCTTCTTCGTCCAACCATGGTGTTGTTTTCAATCAACGACGAACCAACCTTCGTAACAATAACAATCCACAACTTCCTGCAAGTAATGTTGAACGGTCTAATTTTGGTGAAAGAAATACTTGTGGTGGTGAAAGGATAGTTTACCAAATTTATGGCAAGCCTGGGCATCCAGCCCTTGATTGTTACCAAAGAATGAATGTAGCATTCGAAGGTCGAATCCCAGCCAAATGCTTGATAGCCATGGCGTCCTCACCAATCACTCTTAATAGACAACAAAATGGATCATGGCTCCTTGACACAGGGGCCAACGCTCATATTACTCCTAATCTTCAGAACCTGGTGAATGTAAAGAAGTATAATGGTAATGAAAACATTGGTGGCGTAAGTAATGATACTGGCTTTTCTATTGCTCATTCTGGTTCAAGTAAAATTCGTACTAAATCGTGCTCATTTAATTTAAACCATATCCTACATTGTCCCACTGCTTCCATTAATATCATCTCTACCCATAAGTTCACCTTAGATAACCATTGTTACTTACTTATTTTTCCCAATTTTTTCCTTGTCAAGGACCTCAAGACCCGGAAGACACTTTTCCGAGAGAGATGTGAGAATGGCTTATACCTATTTCCTAATGGCGGTGGACAATTTCATTATCCTATTTTAGCATTTGTAGGGACTCGAGTGTATATTCAGAAGTGGCACTCGCGGCTTGGTCACCCAGTGTCGTCAATAATTAAGTTTTTGGTTTCAAATAAATTAGTACCAGTTCATGGTACTTTAAATGTAGACTTCTGTGAGTCATGTCCCTTAGGAAAAAGCACTAAGTTACCATTCACTTTGTTGGAGTCTGTTTCTCAATTTCCATTGCAACTCTTACATTCTGATGTTTGATGTTCACTGGTCATTTCAAATGAAGGTTTTCGTTATTATTTGCTCTTTGTGGATGATTGTTCTCGACACTCATGGATATTTCCAATGAAACACAAGTCTGAAGTGTTTGACATTTTTACCAAATTTAAGGCAAAGGTCGAAAACATGTTGAATTTATCCATCAAAACCCTTCAATGCGATGAAGGAGGTGAATACAAAAGCCATGCATTTCAACAATTTCTTGCTGTCCATGGGATTTCTCAAAGATTTTCTTGTCCCAAACACCCTGAACAAAATGGTCTAGTGGAAAGAAAACATCGTCATATTATTGAAACCAGTGTTGTTATGCTTTCTCAATCTCACATGCCTAATAAGTATTGGTTCGATGCTTGTTCAACGGCCACATATTTAATCAATAGGTTGCCAACAAGAGTTTTGTCAAACACATCACCATTTGAGAAATTATTTAAGCGAACACCAAATTATCACATGCTAAAAATTTTTGGTTGTAGATGTTTTCCTTGGTTAGTGCCTTATTCACAAAATAAACTTCAACCAAAATCCAAATCATGTGTTTTCTTAGGTTATTCCTTGAATCATCAAGGATACAAATGCTTGGATTTGTCTACGAGATGAATTTACTTGTCTCGCCATGTCCTATTCGATGAGGACTCTTTTCCTTTTCAGGATCTCACATCTTCTTAGGAAAACGTCAATAAAAAAGGTACACTTCAATCTCTGATTTGTTGTTTACGGTTCCCATAATTTTAACACCTTTCCCGATGCCTGTAGAGTCCCATGCTCTCTCATCCACCACTATAGCCACAAATAATAATCCTATCCCCACTACTCAAAACACGCTGCCCTCAATCCAAAATCCCACCCCACAAATACCTATTCTAAGTTCCAATAAACCTGTGACTCCACCACACCCCTCAATCCAAAATCCCACCACACAAATACCTATTCCAAGTTCCAATGAACCTGTGACTCTACCATACTCCACTGATCCTAGCCTACAATCAATTGAGCAAGAGGTGGTCAACATTGAACCACTGCCAGTTCAACCTTCACCTGTTGTTACACCGAACTTGGCTCCATTGTCACAACATCCTATGACAACTAGATCACGTGCTAGAATCCAAAAACGAAACCCTAAATATGCCATGCACATTTCTATTAACAATACTGTTGTTGAACCGACATGTTTCAGTCAGGCAGTTAAGCATAGAATGCTATGGTGCAGGAGTTTAATGCTTTGCAACGGTGTGGAACTTGAATTTTGGTACCTTATCATCCTAAAATGAACCTTCTTCCCAACAAGTGGGTGTTCAAGATTAAGAGACATGCCGACGGTTCCATTGAGAGACATAAAGCCCGTCTTGTAGCCAATGGTTTCCATCAGAAGCCTGGGGTGGATTACACAGAGACCTTTAGTCCTGTGGTCAAGCACAGTACAATTCGTCTTGTTCTCAATCTTGTTGTATCCAAGAGATGGCATGTTCGACAACTAGATGTACAGAATGCATTTCTGCACGGGTATCTTAATGAAGAGGTATATAGGCGTCAACCGTCGGGTTTCATTAACAAGCAATATTCTAATCATGTTTGTAAGTTGCAGCGAAGCATTTACGGTCTAAAGCAAGCACCGAGGGCTTGGTTCCAAAGGTTCTTAGAGTTCTTGCTTCAATTGGGTTTCCAAGAATCCACGTGTGACTATAGCTTGTTCGTGTTTAACCAGCAAGGGGTGTACTTGATCCTTCTTATATATGTTGATGACATCTTGATCACAGGTAATAATCCTCATCAAATGTCTCGCCTAATCAAGAAACTGGGAACTTTGTTTTCCATGAAAGATTTGGGTTCCTTAAATTACTTTTTGGGTGTGGAAGTTAAGTATGTTGGTAGTCATATGCATTTGAGTCAATCCAAATATGCTTTGGATTTGCTAAGAAGGACCAAGTTCACAGAAGCCAAACCCATCTCTACCCCGGTGCCATCTGGACAGAAACTCAGTGCGTATGATGGTGATCCTCATGAGAATCCAGAGATGTATAGAACTGTTGTTGGAGCACTGCAGTATCTAACCATCACACGACCTGATTTATCTTATGCAGTAAATCAAGTTTGTCAATTTATGCATTCTCCAAAGACAACTCATTGGATGGCAGTCAAGAGGATTCTTCGCTATTTAAAGGCCACTTACAATCATGGTCTCTTGTGCAAGCCTGGTGGTTCACAACTTATAGCCTATTCTGATGCTGATTATGTTGGGAATCCAGATACAAGACATTCTACTGGTGGTTACTGTATTTATTTGGGTCCAAATCTTGTTTCATGGAGTTCCAAGAAGCAAAAGATAGTTTCTAGGTCAAGTGCTGAGGCCGAATATAGGCAACTGACCTACACTGCTGCTAAGCTATCGTGGTTAAGATCTTTATTTAGGGAGCTGCACTTGCATCTTGTTCGACCCACGATATGGTGTGATAATGTGACTTTGATAGCCTTAGCTTCTAATCCGGTTTTCCACTCTCGTAGTAAACACTTGGAGGTTGATTATCACTATGTTAGGGAGAAGGTGGTTCGAGGTCAGTTACTTGTAAATTATATTTGCTTGCAAGATCAACTAGCCGATCTTTTCACCAAAGGACTATCTTCCTCTCGGTTCAAACTGCTTGTATCCAAGCTTCCAGTTGTTTCTCCAACTGTTAGTTTGTGGCGGGATGTTAGACCAAGTCGTGATGCAACTGCAGTCAACACCACTTCAACTGTTTGAGTTATTTTGTAATTCTTATCTTTATAGAAGTTGGCTAAGAGTAGGACTTCTTCAAATGTTTGTTGTATGGTCAAACAGTCTGTAACTTCTTTAGTGCTTTTGTTTGTATTTTGAATTTTGAATCTTCCTTGTAAAAAGTGATTTCATTCCCTGATGTAATCTGGAGTTGAATATAAATACATGCAACCTCTCTTTGAAAAGGTATGCAATTGAAGTGAAACACTGAGTCATTAAAGTTTTACAGTGATAACCCAAAATTGACAGCAAACCAGAAAGGCTGAAGCTAAACGACACTCGGAAATGAAGGCAGTCACGTTGGAGATATCCCAATGCACCAAGGGGCACTAGGGAACTCGGGCTTTAGGACATTGCAATGAGAACCTTCACCAAGGTCGTAACAAGGTTGGTTGAGAAAAGACATTGCTAAATGACTAAAACATGGGGGTAAGAAGGCATGAAAGGATCATTGAATGTTATGGGGAAGCTTGGTGAGCCAAAAAAATGCTTAAGGGCTAGGTGAAAGTCCGCTTCATGTCTCCCTAATTTATATGGCAACGAGCCAAACTATAGACTAACAGGAATACATGGGGTAGCGAATCAGTTAAAGGAGAAAGACTGACACTAGTGCTAAATCATGACTCTGACAAAGAAGAGGAAATGTTTATACATAACTAAAGCTGTCATGCCGACGGTTGAATTATGCTTAAAAGGGGCATTGGTTGGACCCTCGGACATTGGGCCAGGAGTGCGGCCTAAGGGCACGTGAAGCCCCAGGAAGGTGCTAGACCTTCGAAGCAAGGGAAGCTAAAAACAGAAGCTTAGCCCATGAACCAAGATATTAGGTGACATGGCAACGTTGGACGACAAACTTATGAAGCTGAACAACCATATGGGTTACTATGACGGACTTTGAAAAGGGCAAAGTCATCTTTTTAGGGGTAAAATCCCGTAATTTCAAGGGGCTAAGTGTGAAACGACCACTTGCCCATCACATCGAGCAAGGGGGGCTTAACTTAGAAGGAAGAAGTAGCTATAAAGCTACAAGAGAACATGAAGAAAAAGACACTCTACTCAACTTTTAGAAAAAAACTTAAAAGCTTTGTCATTTTCCTTACATTCTCTTTGCCCCATCCATTCACTTTAGTTATAGCTTTGCTGCAGCCCTCTCGTAGTATCGATTTCAATTGTAGTCATTATTGCAACCCTTTCCATCCCAAAGCTTGCCCATACTTTGTAAGTCTACAAAAAAAGGTCCCTGATAGGCAGGGACTTAAGCCCAACGAGGTTAGAACGTGCCAAAACTCACTTGTTTACTTTCTACTGCATTAAATACTGCTTTTACTTGCTTCACATTTACTTTTGAGTTCATTTGTTATGCTTTAACATGGATTGTTTGTGGAGCCAAAAATAATCACAAGGCGACACGTGGATTTTTGGACAAAAGAGGGCAAAAATGCCCTTGAGGTACAACGGGGTTCCTACGCGCGAGCAACGGGCGATCATCCTTCAACCAAATCAAAAGTGTCCAAAATAGGTAACAAATTCAAAGTTATTTCATCCATCCTCATCCTATATTTTCCGTAAGGTAATTATTTCATAACCTTCAAAACATCCCATATAAATTACAAACCCCCAAATATTAATTCCAAAAATGTGTTGATTAACCAATTAATGGATTAATTGCCTAATTAATCCATTAAATCACACATTAAACCATAAGTTACACCCTAAAAAACATCCAAAGGGGACCGGCCACCCTATCCCTATAAATAGGCTCCCATTTTCACCAAAAGATCATTCCAACACACTTGCAAAGTTCCCAATACTCTCCAAACACTTTTATCTCTAAATTCTAACTTTGGCATCGGAGGTTCTTCGGCCAAAGCCCCCCCATTCATTGTGGGTGCGTGAGGCTCTTGGCCTTGACCCTAAGGTGTTAATTGTTTTGTAGGTGCAATTTTGTCCAAGATCAAGGAGGAAGAAATTTGCATCTACAAATTGGTGCTTTCATTGAGAGTTGAGTCCCACACTCGTAGACGACTCTTGCATAAAAGGGTTTTCTCTATTTTCTAGTCCACTTGTATTTTTTCATACGTCCTTATTATTAGAATTTTTTATTTGCAAAGATTCTTTGATAAAACGTAAAAGAGAAATACAATGGCTAGAAATTTAGAAAATTTCACGTGTGAAAATTCCCATATTCAAGAAATATGACCGCGGCAATCCACAAGACTAAATGTGATCCTAGGGGGAGCGGCACCACCACCACGAGTTTCCACCACGGGAACCACCGCGGTAGCTACTTTGGTAGCCACCCGTGGTGAAGTCCATGGTGCCTTCACCACGGCTCGAGCTGTGCTATCCAAGGCGGCTTATGGTACTAAGGCCACGGCCTAAGCTTCACTCTCGCATGCATTACGCACTGAGCAACCCATTCTCGTGGCCCAGCCTGCTCCGGCCGAGCAGCCCACTCTCGTGACCCAGCCTGCTCCGACCAAACAACTTGCTCCAGCCGAGCAGCCAACTTTCGTGGCCCAGCCTGCTCCAGCGGAGTAACACACTCTCGTGGCCCAACCTGGTCCAATCGAGCAGTCCATTCTCGTGGCACAGCCTGCTTCAGGTTTCAAATTTCCATACCAACGATCGAACCGAGAGCATTTTCACCATATTCTTCTTCGGATTTGACATTTCCCAACTTAAATCTCATGCCTGGAGTCTACCACACTTCCACTGCTCAAGAAGACGCATTCATTCCAAGCTATTCCAACCCAAATGGAGAACAACACTTGTCTCGACAAGTCATAGAATTGACGAGCGCCCTTGCACAGCAGATGACCTTGGTGAACCAGCTCTTGCAGCGCACCAAGATGCAACGTGCCCCTGACGAGGTGTCCCGAAGTAGGATAAGGGTAGACAAATGACCTCTCCAGCAGCGTCCCGGCAAGCAGCCACGAATTGAACGTTCTGGCAGTGTACAATTCTGATTGGGCCCCTGAGATAGCGTATACTCCTGTCTTAGAGCGCGAAGGAGCGTGCACTCTCGACTAGGCCTAAAAAATAGCATACATTCACAGTTGGGGTCACACTCCGATAGTCAACATGAGCAACCTTCTAGGCTAAGTGTTCATTAGCGGCTAAGCCCGCAAGGAGCATCATCCATCTCATATCGGAGTAGGTAGCACGACGGACTGAGAGAAGCAATCACTCAATATGACTCAAGTTCAACCGGCAGCATGTGAATAACTCGCTTGCCTGCTAGGAACGCGCTACACGCACCGCATCCGCTGCATAGACAAGCCAAACACATGGAAGAGCAGCCTAGACCAGCAAGTCACGATTGGGGGTAGCCGAGAGCTCCACTAACTCAACAAAGGCAAATTCATGAAAAAGTAGAGAGACTCTTGACCAAGCAATTGGCACTTGCCAACACAATAAGGCACTACGACAGAACATGACCAACATAAGTAGGTCACCCTTCACAGAAGAGATCGAGCAGGCAGAGCCTCCACGTGAGTTCAGCATGCCACATTTCACATCTTTCAAAGGGGATGAAGACCCGGAAAGACACTTAAAGCACTACCGAAGTGCAATGATCCTCTATCGAAACAACTATGATCTCATGTGCAAGATATTCGCCACCACTCTACAAGGTGAGGTGCAAGATTGGTTTTACACCCTGCCACCATAATCCATCTGGAATTTTGACGAACTTTCTTTGGTTTTCACCAAAGAATATTCATCATGTCACTCGATCAAAAAGAAGTCCGACCATTCGTTCGACGTCAAGAAGAACCCAAAGAAGTCACTTCGCAACTATGTGAGAAGGTTCAAAGTAGAGAAGACAAGGATAGTTGGATGCAATGACTCGATAGCTAGAGCAGCCTTCCAAAAAGGACTTCCGGCAGACCACCCACTGTTCGAAAAATTGATAATGAAATAAGATCTAACTCTGGTAGACTCTTTCGCTCTGGTAGAAAAGCATGCACTTTGAGAGAAGTTCGCCGATGCCCATTTAAGGAAAATTCGAGCGATCTTGAATATGAAGTTCCCCACTACTCTGAAGGAGATTCAAAGTCTGACGGCGAGCAGTCGCATCTGAAGTAATAATAAGCTCTACCATTATACGAGAAGAGTTGGGGGCCCGACTACCTGTATTCCACAGTTTAAAAACTCTCATCGATGCTATCAATTGTATTCCACAGTTTAAAAGCTCTTATTGATATTGTCAGAAATTCAAAAACTAACTTTGGCGATAGTTGTTGCAACCCAGAAACTCAAGTTTTACTTTTAAACACATGCAGTCATCCTCATGACGTACTATTCCGCCCAATCTAGACGCACGACGATAAAAGTGTAAACCCTGGTGAATGCAAAGTTTTCTAACGAACGTAACAACTCGGCCCAAAAGACACGCCAAGGGTAGACGACCACTGGAAGGACACACTTGATAGCAAGTTTTGTCCTCTTCACCCTAAAAGATTCTACATAGGAGCAACATGTACCAGCAGTTGAGTACCACCTCCTGATGCGCACCACATGACCCTAGCCGACCCTTGCTCAATGATTGAACTCTAGATTGGCACAATACCGGCAGTTGAGCATCTTCTACTGCATGTGACATAGCCCTATCTCCACAGCTTCCTATTACGCCTTTATGCCGAGCCTAGGTGACGTAACAGAGAGGTCAAACAATGCCCCAGAAGTAGCCGAGCACACTCTAACCACGCCTACTCCACCCGATGGAGAGTTTTAGCATTTACATGTCGACGGCGCATCCAACTACAAAAATTTAGGAGCAAAAGTGGTCATTGTCACCCCAGGTGGTTTGATGCTCGAGCAGGCGATCATTTTAAGTTTCAAAGCATCCAACAACGAAGAGAGTACGAAGCCCCACTAGCAGACTTTCGAATGACAAAAGACTTGGAGGTGAAAAAGCTTTCAATTTATTCTAATTCCTAGCTAATCACCAGGCAGACTACTCGGGCAAAGGCATGATGATCGTGGCAACCGACTACTTCACCAAATAGGTAGAAGCAGAGCCCATGATGATCATGATTCAGACGGACATAGATCGCTTCATATGGAGGAACATCATTTGCCGATTTGGCATCCCTTAATCCATCATCACCGACAATGGCTCGCAATTCGTGGGCAAAGATTTGCTAAGTTCTTCCAAAAATGTGGCATCAAACAACACATGTCTACGCTAAGATATCTTAAGGCAATAGGCAGGCCAAAGCATTCACCAAGATAATCCTCGACTGCCACAAGAAATCCCCCACCAGCAAGAAAAAAAATGGCCACACGAACTCCCTAGATGTCTATGGGCATATCGTACCACCAAAAGACGAGCAACCGAAAAGAGATGGTCACAAGCTTAGATCAGGTAGAGGAGAAGTGCGAGCAGACTATCACTTGCATCGCAACCTAGTAGCAGCAGTTCCTTTCTAGCTACAACAAAAGGGCCAAGATACGATTGTTTCAACCTGAAGATCTAGTCTTAAGAAAAGCCTTTATCACTGCCCGCAGAGAAGGCTCCAAAAAGATGGATCCTATCTGGGAAGGCCCATATAAGATTAGCAGAGTAGGCGGCAAGAGTAATTACACCCTCGCCACCATGAAACGATAAAAAGATCAAAAAACAGTGGAGCGCCTACAATCTGAAGAAGTACCATGTGTGACCTCCCGCTATATCAAAGCTCGAAGACTCAAGAAGCTCGACGGGCACCACCTCATAAGCCGAGGACTATTTAGTTGTTATGTAGTTCCTATCTTACAGCTAAGTTCTCATTCGTTTCACTCATTTTTCAAAGAGGAATTCAGAAGTAATCACAACTTGGCTTGGCTGCATGCTTCCAACAACTGACTGCATTTCAAAAGAAGACTGCGCCCTTCTTAGGGACTTATCGCAGAAATTGCGCCCCCCGAGGGACCAACCATGCTTTCCAATACGAAGGGATAAACTAATTGCTCTTCAGTGCGAGAGGGTAAACCAATTCCCTGACACCCATATGGGTCAGCTCTCGAAGATGAGAGGATAAACTTTACACTTTGAATATCAAGACGTGGATGAGCCTAGCTGCCCTAGTATAACTAGATGCACTATGGCTTACATCGGGATTCCTAGAAGTAGCCACAATGGTCTTTTTAAAGGCTTAGCTAACTAAAGGATTTTGGGTCTCTTGGCCTAATCCGCTGGGAACCGGGCCCTAGAGACGGAGGGGACACATTATGCAGTACGCCCTACAGACGACTGCCCTGGAACCTTAAAGTTGCTACCGAGTGCACTGAGTTAGCCTACAGTTTCCTGAAGACTGCCTACGGCTTGCTCTTCGAGCAGTAAAGCCGCACTAGACTTATACAACAACACATTCTTGTGAAAGGTTAAACAAGGTAGCGTGCATATACGAAGCTTTATCCACTGCCGACATGTTATGTAGTCGATAAGCTTCACCTCAGCCAAGCGCGGAACAACCTAAACCAAGTCCTAAAGTGTTGTGATACTTGCTACACAACCTACAGAATTAGAGAAAGTCAAGGTTAGCAGCCTAGTGGTTATGCGGAATTGTCTGCTTCTGTAAGTAAGGCGTCCAACTACTAACCCTATGGCTAACAACTTTGCAAAGTTCTACACCAACACCTACGGCTGCATAGGCTACGCGAGCTTGTTTGCTTATAAAAAAGTAGCATGCCTACTACTGGTCTATCAAGTCTAAAGGTTAGGGCATGTAGAAAAGAAGCGAAGATGAAGAAAGCGAAGGAAAACATGTTTATAAACAATTAGCAAAGGCTGAAGGAGTTCAAGCAAAACAAGAGCTACAAGGAAAAACAAATAAAATCAGAAAGACTACCTAGAAGACTACAACAGCTTAGACATCCCACGACTACTCGGTCACCACACCTTCAGCAGCCATAACGCTCTTAACAGCGGTATCATCCGACGCTTCACCCCCGGCTGCCCCAGCCTAGGCACTAACTTCTCTAACTACTTCACCAATGGAACCCTTAAAAGTAAAAGCAAGCAAGTCTCCCGGAGAAATAGAGAAGGTCTCGAAACCTCAAGCCTATCATTCTCACCCTTCAACTGCTCATTATTCTCAAGCAGACTAACACGGACGCGTTGCAGCTCATCCACTCACTTCTTTAAACTTTCGTTGATCTTCAGTACATCTTGAAGTTCTAACACTTGGGGTTCAAGCCTATCGACGATTCTTTTGAAGTGGATCACTTAATTATAAGCAGCCATCAACTCTTCATCCTTTGTATAAGCAGCGAAATGAAGCTTAGAAACTGCAAACTCAAGATCTTGAATCTGAGGTATGTAGCATCCAATCTCTTTCTCTGCACTTTCATACTTAACTTGGATCGCGTCAAGCCTAGTCTTCAAGTCAACGATCTCGTGGTGAGCGGTTTCAAGCTGCAGAGAAGTGAGGGCAGAAATATTAGACCTCTTCAAAGCAACAAGCTTAGAATCCAACCTCTTGATCTCCTCGGTTGAGGAATAAGTTTCAGCTGCCATAGTCTTCGCCACCTCCTAGGCAGCCTTGCTATATATACATTATAGCAAGTATAGCAGTGCTTATATATTAGGTCGTATGCTTCGTAAAGGAACTTGGGCAAATAACCTTTCTACCGCCAACAACAAACTTGGCATAAGTGTCCATGCCTTCAAGCAGATCTAGTTTAAAAAATACACAGATCTCAGCAGCCTCCCTAGAAGCAGGCTTAGTGGATTTCTCACAGCTGCCCACACGAGCAGTCTCTTCCTTCCTAGCAGGAATAGTCTCAACAGCAAAGGGAGTGGGCCTTGGCACCACTTTAGCAGCAGAGTCCACCTTATCGCTATTCATAGTAGCAAGCCTCTACAAAGGTGAACCAAACTTAGCTTCCAACAGACATCTTGGTACAGACTTCGGCACTGGCGACATGACAAGACCTTTACGCTAAGAAATCCTATCAACAATCGTACTAGCCATTTTCGACATGGCAGGCGCCACAGGCTCAGATCTAGCAGCCTCATTTTTTCTTCCCATCGGAAGAAGTTATGTTAATCACAAGCATCTCGACAACATGCAAGCCCTTATGAGCAGCAGAGGAAGTCTTTAGTCGTTATCAATCAGTATCTCTTGAGCAGGCGGGGAAGATCTCTTCTTTCTACCATCATTCATAGTAGACTCCACGACAGCGATCAGACGAGCCAATGCATCCACCTTGATCCTCTTTACCTCATATTTTGGGAGCAGTCCACCTTACTTTTGGCGAAGAGAACTAAGCAGTCAACGCTATTCATGGTACTCAGCAGAGGAGATCAACCCAACATTCCAGCAATCCATGAGGCCCACGACCTCTTCATTTTTTTCAGTCGCCAGCCTAGCCCGAGTAAGGTCTAAGAGCCCAAAGGACATGAGCCATGTGGCTCGCCTAGCACTGCGCCCCAGTGCCACAATCTGCGGCCCCGGGCGCACAAGTTACCCTTAGCTCTAGCCAAGCCAAACAGCCCAAGCAATGACCCTTGCCACGACGCCTCATCGACCTATGCCGAGCCGACTCCTGGCCTTTGCCAGCCGATATGTCGCACCACCCAAATGACTGTTCCGCAATAGCACTATCCAAGAAGAAGACAAGAAAAAATTAAATTTTTCTTACATTGGTGCGACACGGAGAAGACGAAGAAATCAACGAAAGACGGTCCTTTGCACGGGTAAGATGTAGAAGATTGCTAAAGGAGGGGGAACAAATATCCTCTAAGCTTTCTCTCTCCTGTAGGGTAAAATAAATTGCTCTCCAAAGTTGATTTAATAACCCACTTAAGGTGTACTTAAATAGGCTTTGAGAGAAATTTATTTCTCTTTCCTAGAAGGACCTAATTTCCTATTGAAGAGGGAATCTACATCAAAATAGGAAGCAGTCCTATATTTCCTAAAGCAAGATGATCTTTACACCTGCTGCCCTTTCCTACGAGCAGCCCAACAGGTGTGGGGGCATTTGTGGAGCCAAAAATAATCACAAGGCGACACGTGGATTTTTGGACAAAAGAGGGCAAAAATACCCTTGAGGTACAACGGGGTTCCTACATGCGAGCAGCGAGCAATCATCCTTCAACCAAATCAAAAGTGCCCAAAATAGGTAACAAATTCAAAGTTATTTCATCCATCATCATCCTATATCTTCCACAAGCTAATTATTTCATAACCTTCAAAACATCCCATATAAATTACATAACCCCCAAAATATTTATTCCAAAAATGTGTTGATTAACCAATTAATGGATTAATTTCCTAATTAATCCATTAAATCACACATTAAACCATAAGTTACACCCTAAAAAACATCCAAAGGGGACCGGCCACCCTATCCCTATAAATAGGCTCCCATTTTCACCAAAAGATCATTCCAACACACTTGCAAAGTTCCCAATACTCTCCAAACACTTTTCTCTCTAAATTCTAACTTTGGCATTAGAGGTTCTTCGGATATAACCTCTTCATAGACAAACCCTTGATAAAAGAAGTCATTTTACTTGTGGCACAAGTAATCAATCCAGTCATGCCAGAAAGACTCACAGTCTGTTGGTCTTGGCCAACAGTGGCACGTTCAAGATTCATATAGTTATGATAGAAAGCCCAGTAGCCTAATCAAAGGCACCACAAAAAGCTTCTTTAAAGCTAATCACCAATTTCACCATACACACGAGGGGAGTTGTGCGAGGCGCATCCAAGGCCGAACAGTAGCCTCATGTTCATTTGTGAGACGTTGTATCACATTGAATAAGCGGCCCAAAGAGCATCTTGTGTTTAGTTTAGCTTGCATTGTCAAAGCTTAAGATTAAGCTTGTCGAATGAAAAAATAATAATTGTAACAAGTAAACAAAAGATACTTGTATTCTTTGCTTGGGCTGTACTCAAGTAATTATCCCACATGCCTTGTGTATATTTCTTTCACCTCACGGCTCATAGACTTTCCAGTACAAAAATAAACGACATAGGAGATGAACATAATTCGTCTCCCAAAGACATCGTTCGTCTCAAAAATAATTCGTCTCCCAAACACATCGTTCGTCTCAAAAAAGATAAGGCGACGGACTTTCCTTGTGTAAAAGTGGTCGCATAAAGGGCATTTAAGGCACGTTTGCTGACGGATACACATATTCGTTGGCAATGAGTCATTGGGAGACGAACCTGGCGACTAAACTCCATCGGGTAAGCCTTCTTTGACTGCCTGGGCACGACGGACAACGTTTCACTCGAAGAAAACATGTCGTCGTGCAAAAATTAAATTTTTTTAAACAATTATTGTTAACTTTGCATGGTTATTTTTGAATTTTCCTTTTTCAGTTAATTTAATGTAGAATTAAAATGTAAAATTTGAATGGCTATTTTTGATTCATTAAAAAAATAAGAATAGTAAAATTTGAACGTATAGTCCTCCATAAAACTCCAAACTGACTAAATAACCCTTGTTTTCTTTGATAGCTATATATGTTGTGGTTATAGAACTCCAAGATTATTTAGTACTGTTGGATTTAGCATCGTAGAAGTAATATGTGTTAGTAATTGAACCTTGACCTACCAGGCCTTAGGGACTTGGAGTTTGATCTAGTTTGTCTCTCAAACTTGTGGTGTTCTTTCCTGTGTATATATACATGTGAATAATTCATATGAAACAAAACTTGTAAAATGACCCAGGTACAAGAAAGTGAAACTTTTGAAGATAGGGTGGTCAAAATCCTATCCAGGTTGCCGCCAAAATCCTTAATGCGATTCAAATGCATACAGAAGTCTTGGTGCACTCTCATAACAAACTCTCATCTTCTACTTGTATCCTTCTCAACCGTTCGCAGGCTCAGGTTTTCCCAGACAACTGTTGGAAACAAGAAATTTTCTGGTCCATGATTAATCTTTCTATTGATAGTGATGAGCACAACTTTCATTATGATGTTGAGGGAAATTTTCTGGTCCATGATTAATCTTTCTATTAATCTTTCTATTGATACCATTTCCATTGGAAGATCATGATTACGTACTGATTCTCGGTTATTGCAATGGGATTGTTTGTGTAACAGCCGGGAAAAATATTCTTTTATGCAATCCTGCAACGAGGGAATTCAGGCAACTTCCCGATTGATGCCTTCTTCTACCTTCCCGTCCCAAGGGAAAATTCCAATTGGAAACGATCTTTCGAGCATTGGGATTTGGTTATGATTGCAAAGCTAAAGAACATAAGGTTGTGCAAATTATAGAAAATTCTGAGTATTCAGATGATGAGCAAACATATTATCATCGTATTGCTCTTCCTCACACGGTTGAGGTATACACGACAGCTGCTAACTCTTGGAAAGAGATCAAGATTGATATATCAAGGAAAACCTATTCTTGTTCTAGTCCGGTGTACTTGAAGGGATTTTGTTATTGGTATGCAACGGATGGCATGGAATACATACTTTCATTTGATTTAGCTGATGAGATATTTGATAGAAAACAATTGACTTCTACGAGAGAATCCGGGTTTAAGTTTTACTATATTTTTCTTCGTAATGAATCCCTTGCTTCTTTTTGCTCTCATTACAATCGAAGTGAGGATTCTGAATCATGTGAAATATGGGTAATGGATGACTATGACGGAATTAAGAGTGCATGGACAAAAATACTAACCATTGGACCCTAACAAGCCACTGGCAATCCAGTGACATTTTAGTAAAGTGACGAGTTTCTTATGCTTGCCTTCGATGGAAGAGCCACATCTTATAATTCTACTACTGGAAATCTGAAGTATCTTCATATTCCTCCTATTCTCAATAGGGTTGTAGATTTCCAAGCTCTTATTTATGTGAAAAGTATTATTTCACTCAAGTGATTTGAGTGCAAAGTTCCATTTTCTCCATTTAATCTGTATGAATGATATTTGTGGATGCCCAATGAACAAGTTTGGCATGACAAATCTCGGTGAATAAAGCCTAATCTTCCGGCTGGGGCATGCCCATGTGTAGCTTTGAGGATACGGTGGATCACACCACATCGAGGGTCTCCCAATCAATCTTGCCAAAGCAAAGTTTCTATTGGAAGCTCAAACACAAGGCCGACCACATAATGGCTCTTTATAAAGCGGATGTTTGTAATGTACAATCCATTCAAGAAACGCTTTATCTTCTTCAGAATACGCTTCTAGCCACATTCTTAGGAACTAATGCAAAGAAACCTGAGTCTATTTTCTACGAAGGTTTCACTGTGATATTTGTTAGCTCAAATGTCTTTAAAGCTCAACAACACTCTTTTGAAACGTGGAGAACAAATGGCCTCTTTATTGGTTAGAAGAGGTTGAAAAGGTTGTTAAAGGTGATATTTGAGGTATGAAGTTAGTAAAATAAACGCGGTCACGCAAGATGGTGTACGTGATTGCACTATCTGCCATAAAACTAACTTTCCCACTTATCATACCTGGATTGAATGATGATATTTGTGAGTTAGTTTGTAGTGAAAATTCCTTGTCAAATTCCATAGCACAATGTAGAAGTGTGCTGATAACATGTTGTGACCTATTTTATCAGAGAGAGAGGATGCGACAACAGTAGAGAGAGGAGAAATTGTATAATGCTTAGGGATTGTGTGATTCTCCCTATGTTAGTGCCTTCCACTGCAAAAAATATGGGCATTGCGCACAAAAACTTATTGTCCCCTATAAGGCCTAAGGGCACCAACATATGTGCGCAGCAATGCAGCAATGCAGCAACCAAAATCTTATGTGTGCCCACTATGGGTGTGCCCTCTATGGGCGTGCCCTTTGTTCAGAGGGCACAATATTGAGTTTTGTGCTCATGATGTGAGCACAATTAAAGGGTGTTTTGTGTCTCCGTTCTGACAAAGTTGTCAGATTACTTTCCCATCCATGTTAGCACATTTATTGTTATTTTGCCCATTATGTCGACTTAAAAAAAAAATCTATAAAAATCAAAAAAGGAAATGACCTACAAATTTGCATAACTTATCTTTTATACAATTTTGTATAAATATTGGACCCAAACTTTGAAAAGTCTTTGAACCCCTTGTTTCCAAGAGTTTAATCATCTCAAATCACTTGATCGTCATCAGCTGAACCCAAAATCAAACCCACAAATTTCCTGAAAACATAAGAATAGTGTTAACTTAAGTCCAACGGTTAAAGTAATTAAAGTTGAGTATAGCACTGAGATCAAATAAATTCCTGGGATAAAACACATGCTTACCTTCACCTGATCGTAGAAAATCAGAGTGGATTTAGTTTTCTCATTTGCCTGAATAAGATAATATAAAACCAAGGTTAGGAAGCATAACACAGGAGAAAACTCTTAAATTTAGTTTTCTCATTCCCCTCCACTACAGCCGCACCATCAACACTTCCAAAATCCGGGTTTAATGAAATTACTGAAATTAATCAGTCTATTTATTTTTCTCATATAAGGGGGAGAGAGAAGATAGAACTAAACCCAAAAGGCGAAAGCCTTCACTAACAAAGATACATATTTGTTAAATATGTACAATTGTAGCTCTCTACTCTTACACAACTCTGCTCAACCTCATTCCAGTTGCAAGTTATTTGATCTTACGCATTTTGCTTTTCCCTTATTTAATAAATTGTGTAGATATCTGTTGAACAAACAATGTTTCATGTACATTATTTTTTCCCCGAATGACTGCAACCACGGTGTTGTTATGATTCGCTAACATGTTGGTATCTATACAAATCAAATTATTTATAAGGAAAAGAAATAACAATGTTACCTTCCCCATCTTTTGAGTCGCATAACTTGAGTTGATTACCATCAATCTTTTAGATCCAAAGAAAACCTTAAACCAACTGATAGGGATTTTCACTACTTATGTGAACGGTCTTAAATCTCCTATTTTACTTGCAAGAATCACAAGGTTATTGTAGTATAAACGGATTTCGCAAGGTCATCTCCACAGGGATTATTAAATAATACGAACTAATCAGATTCCATTTAATTATTGTAAAGTAGAAATTGAAGTGATTGGTTTTATAACCTAATTAAAATAAAAACGAATTTAATGAATTAAAATAAACAATCTGCAATATTAGAGCTAGAGAGAAAGAAAACAGTTTTGGGAGAATAAAATTAAGAAAGCACTAGGGTTCCACCATCACCTAGCAATCCTATGAATTTTTACCAATTACTTATGATCTACACATGTCACTTTGAAGGTTAGATTTTCCTAATTCATATTCTACTTGGAACCTCCAACATAGAACGTATATCTAACATGCAACCCGTCCGGACGTTCGGATCAAATATGAACATGTAAGACTCATTATGCTTTATGAAAATCCTTTGAAAAACCATGCAATCCTTAAGACGTGATATTCATCCTAAGAGAAATTACAATTATTAATCCCAAGAAGCCAGCGTCAATTTCAGGGAACCTTCCGACCAAAATTGCATCAAATTACTTTTCTAAAGATCCTAATGGTGATCAGGCATTAAGACAATTAGATAGTTTTTATCCCGGTGATTAACAATTCAAAGTACGCATGCAATCAATCATAAGAAATTAAATAAAAATCACATATTCATGCTAAGGCTCAAGGCTTCGCCCTAGCAAAAGAAATTAGTTCCGCATATTCATAATTGAAATCATAGAAAATATTATTAAGAAAATGATTGAAAACACCTTCAAGTAGAAAATCTTCAAAACCCTAGCACTTCTCTCTGTCTCAAATATTGCATAAAATAAAGCGTACCCTAAAACTGTAGACGGCCAAGCAATATATTTGCTAAGCCACCACACAAACCCTAGCAAACTAAAATTAATAAAAACCCTAAATAAAAATAGTAAAATTCGTCTAAAATCTGAACAGCCACGTTTTGGCCCATAAGCTGCTCCAAAACTGGCCCAATATACCTGGATTTGATGTTTGGAATATTCTGAACACTTTTCCAGAAGGCCACGAACCCATCCGAGGTAATCTTGGGCTCCAAAAACGTCATTTAAGCCCAAAAACGTCATTTTCCAACACTGTACACTGCTTCTTTATTTCATCGCCAGAAAATAACCGCTTGGTGAAAAAATCCCAAAATTTGATACGATCAAGCTAAGTGACTCACGAACGTCCTCCAACTGGAATTACTCCAAAATTCGTCCATTTGGTCCTGTTTTGCTCCAGAGGAAGTCGAAAGTCCTATATTAAAAATACAATTCAAAGTATCAAAATTCTTCCAAAATATACTAAGATTAGGGTAAAATATATAATATAAAATCTACTCATCACCAACCAACCAAAAAAATTCAGTTTTGCGGCAACCGATTGATTTAAAAAAAATAATAATAATAATAAATAAATCAAGAGAATTCAGTTTTGTAGAAAATTAGGGATCCCAAAACTAAGTACCAGTCTAACAAAATCCCTGCATAAAGAAGCACATGGAACTACTCAACCACTATTGTAACTGCCCAGCTGCTGAAACTCTTTCGGACCAAAGGATCCTGCAGACTACTCATTATCAAAAACATCATGTTAGCATCAAAAAGACCATAGTGGATAGCAGTCATTATAAATATTAATGTTAAGCACTCAATTACAAATCCTAGAGCCTACAAACCCGACCCATTTCCTGAATACTTTTATATAAGGATCTATAATTTTCTGCGGTAAACTCATCATATATGGTGGTTGCTTCCACCATTAAGTGAAACTATATAATGGCACAAAGGTCTTGCCCTTCCAGATGAATTCAAAACTCATAATTATAAAACTTAAAATTATAAAACCCTAGGATGAATTTAAACAAAAAAAAAAAAAATCCAATCTTTGACATGCATACAAAAAAAGTTCATACGTGGGTCTAATTCTTCTCTGCCCAGGTTGGAAACAAACTTGATTTACCTTCCTCGTGAAGGAAAATTTTTGTCCTAGCTAAGAACATGTGAGAACATTTGAACACATAAGCAAACTAATAATACTTTAAAGTAGGCATGCATTCAAAAATAATTCAAAAACCCATGACTTTCAAAGCCTAGTGAACGGTGAACCACAATACTCTTTAACAATATTAAGGAGAAGAAAGGATTTTGAGATTCATTACCCTTGAAGCTCATAAAGGATTTTGAGATTCATTACCCTTGAAGCTCATCCTTGTTTACACAAGGGATTCCCCCAAGTGGAGGGCCTTCAAGTCACCTCCTAACTCCTTAGATCTTCCTTGTGATTTTCTTCCTTTGCTCCTTGAGGGTGTGAGAAAAGGATCTCCAAGAACACCAAAGGTTTAGTGTCTCTAAGTCTCCACACCAAGGATGAGATATGAAGATGAAATGGATGACTTAGAAGACGAAAGATTGCTAGCTATCCTTCCCCTAAGTGGCCGGCCTCTATAGAGAAGGAGAGAAAAAAGTTTCTCTTCTTTTCCTCAAGAAAACCCCTAGTGAGTAAAAGCTATAAAGATGACTTTATACTACCTCACATGTGAATGGCAAACTTGCAATTAATCCAAGTTTGCTTCCACTCACCCTTATGGCCGGCCCTGACTTTGTTATTGGGCTAATTGCCCATTTTGTTTTAGTTGTCATACAACTTAAACATAATGGGCCTTGTGGACCAAAACACTTTTGGGACCCAGAAACCCGAAACTAAATTGAAAGCCCAATACGAACCTCTCGTATAATTAATTAACTAATTAATTAATCTTGACGATTCTCAATTAAACCATTTATTTGCTTATCCATCTCATTTATATTTCTTCACTTTCATCTTTGCTCGGTGTACGATCCACTAGGTTCCAATTAGGGAGGCAGTGGGCGATTGTTACTCTTAACAATCGATTGTGAATTGAAACTACATTTCAATTCTCCATTTGAAGAAGATTAGTGTTTGCTAATCCTCAGGGCTTCTACAAACCATGAGCGACACGTAGTAGTATGTCATGGCTACCCAACCTAAGTAGAAGTGGTTGGAGAACCTATCCAGTTACAATTACAATGCAATACAGTCCTTCTCTAATACATAACTCTTAATCATATTGTTTGAGTGATTGTCTGTTTCATGTCTAGTATCCAATGTGATACTTCTTTATATGATTCAATTGAATATGATTTGGAACAAACTTCCTAAGTCATATTCTTTTGCTTTACCCAAAGACTCCCGAATCATATCTCAGAGTATTCTCCCTCTACCATGGAAGTTTAGAGATCCATTGTTGTGCATTCATATGCCTACATGACTAGATAGCTTGGCCCCAACAATGTCGTGGACACTCTCAATGGAATGCCTTTAACATGATCAAAGATCAAGGGCCTAACCATTAGACATCTATGATGCCTCAGGTTAAATGACTACTTTGCATATTGATAGGAGCATATTTATGCGACTTAGTTAACATGTTTTCTTACACTTACTTAGTTAGTTATTGCTTATAAGAGTGTTTTAAACCATTTTCGTATGTTTGTAGGTCCTAATAACAAAGATGGCAAGAAAAGTGCATTTTGGTGCATTTTAGAGCAATTTTGGGCCGAAATGGATTGCATACACTTGGAGACATGAGGATGGACGTTTTGGGAAGATTAGAATTCAACATATGTGTGTGCAAGTGTGTGACCTACAACTAACAAACATCATAGCTGCCATGTGATGGAGAAAATGTGTTGTTTGTGGCTGAAATAGTGAAGAGCATGTGTGTGTGCAAGCAGGGGCGGATCCACAGTGGGGTCAATGGGGTCGCACGACCCCTTGGAAGCCATGGAAACAACCTTAGAGACCCCTTGGAGCTGCTGGTGCGACCCCTTCGCTGCACACCAGGTGTTCGACGAAATGTCTGAAAGAGGTTCGGTGGACCTCCGAAGCTACGCATTACCGAGATAGAGGTTCCCCAACCTGGGTTTCGTCCGGCAGAGTGGATTGAAGAGACTGGACCTTTTGAGTACAATGCTATAGCTTCACAAGATTGGGAATCCATCCAACTGGAGGACCTCAAGACTGAAAGGAACGAGGTGCTTGCTGTGAACTGTATGTTACGGTTCAAGAACCTACTTGATGAGACCGTTGAAGTGAACTGTCCAATGGATGCTGTTCTAAATCTAATCAGAAAGATGAAACCAGATATTTTTGTCCACTCTATTATCAATGGTTCCTACAATGCCCATTTCTTTGTCACTCGATTTCGGGAGGCTCTCTTCCACTACTCTTCCTTGTATGATGCATTTGATATTAATATACCCCGTGACAACGAAGAGAGGTTGAGGTTTGAGAGTGACTTCTATGGAAGGGAAGCTATGAATGTAATAGCATGTGAGGGAGTAGAGAAGGTTGAGAGGCCTGAGACATATAAGCAGTGGCAGGTTCGATGCATGAGGGCTGGTTTACAGCCGTTGCAATTGGACCAAGATTTAGTGAAGACTCTTAAGGATAAGGTGAAGGCATGGTACCACAAAGATTTTGTAGTTGATCAAGATAGTGATTGGATGCTTCAAGGATGGAAGGGCCGAATTGTGTATGCTTCTTCTTGTTGGGTGCCAACGTAGGAATCTTGTAGACTATGCTTGTTTGAACAACTTTGAGAATTGCGATAGAAAGGATGATCAACAAACTAGGCAGAGGTACTATTTCATTTCATATTTGAGTGTTCTGGTTATCCATGTTGTACTCTAATATACATGCATATACTAGTCGGCTATGTGGCTGAACTACCTCAATACATCATCTTTGTAATGTTCCTTTCGGGTCCAAGAGACAGGGCACCGTTTGGCAAAGTATCGTGAGCGGTATAATGTTCCTTTCGAGTACAGTGGCATAGCAAAGAAATGGGAAACTATCCAATACGAGGAACTCAAAGTCAAGAGAGAGGAAGTGCTTGCCGTGAATTGTTGTGAATTGATGCTGTTCTAAATTTAATGAGGAGCATGAATCCTGATATCTTTATTCATGCTGTCATTAATGGATCTTACAATGCCCCATTCTTCGTCACACGCTTCAGGAAGGCTCTATTCCACTTCTCTGCATTGTTTGATATTTTTGCTTGTATTGAAAATAAAGCTATAATGCTTCGTTTTCAAAATATGAAACCTCGTCGTGGACAATTATAACTTGTAATATTGTTTCCATTTTGAATTATGAATGAAAGTACTATGATTTCATTTTCAATATGTTTTTCCATCCAAAATTTTTTTTTTTGACTTTTACACTACGACCCCTTGTGGTAAGATTCCTGGATCCGCCACTGTGTGCAAGTGTGACAGCTTGTGGATGTGGAAATAATGATAACATGACAACAAAGACACATGCAAAGAGGCCTTGAGCACCATCCTTCACACTTGTGCAGCAGCAACCATTCATCATTACTTAACATTTCTGCCACAAGAACATGGAGACAACATTATACAAGGCATGTGCAAAAGAGAAACATGGACAGCCAACAAATTCGTCAAAACTACCTGTGCAGATTAGCTGACTTTGGAAGCATGTTACGAACATCTCCGAATGAATGAGAGAATGAGCCTTATATGCTTGGAAATCTACGGATGTCTATTTTCTGGAGCAATTTACGGATTGTTAATATCATTTTTCTGGAAGAAGTTATGGGCATTGTAACACTGAAAGATTCAGAAAAGGGCTAAGCAGATTTGGCTAATAAAATGAGAAAGTAAAGGCACTTGTTTTGTGTTTTGCTTTGTCATCAACACTCAGCAGCAAATGGGGTTATGATTGCACTCATTTGGCTTTGGAGCAAGTGGAAATGCACAGCTAGAAAGAGAAGACACACCCACATGCAAAGGAAAGGAGAAACATGGGCAGAAAATGGGTGGATTGGTGGCTGAAATGATGAAGCATGTGTGTGCAAAAGGAAAGGAGAAACATGGACAGCACACACCCATGCAATCTGCACATGCAAAGGAAATGGAGTGGTCCTCTCCCTAGCCTATAAATACATCCCCCACCCCCCTTCCAAAAGAGAACAATCTTGATCCATCAAAAGAGCTTCATTCACAAACATAATTTCCTCGTAGTGACCTCCATCCATTCATCTAGCCATACTACATCTCACCAATCCATACACTTTCATCTCTTAGCCGTGCAAATCCATTCCATCCATATATCCATACACATCCTAGACACTTGTGCTACAACAAGGTGGTGAAAACAAAGGTCCTTGGCGTTTCAAGCTTGGAACTTTGGAGCGTTTTAGGTGTACTTCATTCTTGCTTTCAATGTCTACTTTATTATTTTCTAATTTTGTTGTAATTATGAGTGGCTAAACCCTTATTTAGTGAGGGGGAAGTTTGAATTGAATTGATTTCCTCCAATTGTGATTTGATAAGTTGTGATTGCAATTCAATTATCTATTTTATTCATAACTAATTCTTGTATGTTTATTAAGGATGCATACTTAGTTTTCATGCATGAATTAGATGCTAGAATATAAATGAGTTTCACCTAATCGTTACAAGTTTATATTCATGAGTAGTGAAGGTTGTTTATCACAATCGCGTTAATTGAATTCTTGGCAAATGTATCATGCATTCATAGTTATAATTGCCTCGTCAACACTTATGATTTTCATTGAACGTAATGATCTCTGATTGTATCTCTATTATGCATTCATATAGGGGACTTTTAGAGAATGATTTGGGTTGTTGCATGCATTCATCCAACTCAATGAGTAAAGGAAAATCTGAGGGTTAATTTGTGCATCATGGTTAATTTGGGGTGTTAAGCATGATAGTTAATTGAAAAGCAATTGGAAATCGATTCATATACAAGTGTGTCATGTGTGAAGAACGGACCTCTAACTAATCCATCCATCATCTCATTTCTTAAATTCGTTTTACAATCTGTCTAATTTTATAAGTTGTTTGTTTGTTTCAAATTCATCAAAACTAAAATCCCCCTTTTACTTTCTTGTTTCAAAGTGTTAAAATCTGTTTTGTTTGTGTTTTAGAGTGTTTTGAGTCAAGTCAAAAACCAAATTTCGTCCAAAGTTGTGTTAGAGTCAGAAACTGCCTAGTTTTTGTTTTTAGGCAGTTTTGAGTCCCTTGAGTCTATTCAAACGTTTTTAATTTATTTTTATGTTTTTGAGTAAGTTTAGAGGTTTTAGCAAGCCCTTCTAATCCCCGGTTTAAGAACGATCCCTACTTACACATATACTACAATTGTCAAAAGAGGGTTTAATTTGAGTGCTTAACTTTCATCGCATCACGTATTGGAACTTATGAGTTCTTACATGACATGTATGTTCGAACTCCTTTTTTATCATTGTTCAGTGTACTCAATTACCTTTTGAGCACCTATGTGTTTGTCTCAGTGTCCAACACTAAATGACTTGAGACTAGTCATACTCACGCTTGAGTTAACATAATACATACTAACCTTAGTGGATTGTTAATGCCCAATTGTCAATCCTATGGCTAGGAACATTTTAGAAATGAACATACAAGAAAGGTCTCATTAATCTAACTTACTTAGATCACTTTTCTCTTAGATTAAATACATTCCTTGGATTCCCTTATTGCTTAAACATATAATACAATGAACAGTGATTAACAATAAGTTTTGCTTTTCATTAAACATATAATAGTTTAACACAATAAGTATTCCAAAATCTATTACATCAAATGAGTGGCTTTGTGGGCATACTTCCAACAGTCTCCCACTTGCACTCAAAGCCATACTTCCAACAGTCTCCCACTTGCACTCAAAGCCACCTTCCCATGTATCTAATACCCATCTTTTCCATATGGCGATCAAGTTGGATTTGAGACATTGGCTTCGTCAGTGGATTTGCTATATTATTGGCTGAGCCAACCTTGACGATGTTGACTTTCCCCTCGGCGGCATATCTTCTGATGATATTAAAGTATCTATCAAAATGCTTGTTCTTTTGATGAGCCCTGGGTTCCTTGGCTTGAGCTATCGCCCTACTATTATCACAATACAAAGTTACTGGTGATGTAATGGTTGGAACCACTCCAAGTTCAGTAATGAACTTCTTCATCCATAATGTTTCTTTGCCGACTTCAGCTGCAACGACATATTCAGCCTCCGTCGTGGAATCAGCAATTACATCTTGTTTCTTGCTTTTCCAGCTGACAGCCCCACCATTCAAAGTGAACATATATCCGGAGTTGAAACTTCTATCGTCAACGTCAGATTGGAAATATGCATATGTATAGGCTTCCACTCGCAACTCTGATGCTCATACATAAATGAGGAACATGTTCTTAGTTGTTATTAAGTACTTAAGGATCGTCTTGACAGTTGCCCCGTGTTCTGATCCTGAGTTAGATTGATATTGACTAGTAATGCTCACAGCATATACGATATCAGGCCTTGTGCATATCATAGCATACATGAAACTTCCTATGGCGAAAGCATAAGGAATAACACTCATCTGCCGTATTTCTTCAGGAATCTTAGGTCCCATGGACTTAGAAAGGTGAATTCCATATCGCACAGGAAGAAAACCTTTCTTAGATTGTTCCATCTGAAACCTACTTAGCACCTTATCTATGTACATAGATTGGGATAATCCAATTAATTTTCTAGATCTATCACGATAGAGCTTTATCCCTAATACATAAGTTGCATCTCCTAAATCTTTTATATGGAAGGTTTTGGAAAACCATACTTTTATAGAAGAAAGTATTGCAGTGTCATTCCCGAATAGTAATATGTCATCTACATATAACACTAGGAATACAACTGCATCCCCAACGACCTTTTGATGTACACAATTGTCGTATTCGTTTAGAGTAAAACCAAATGATTTGATTTCAGTGTCAAAACGAATATTCCAACTCCTGGAGGCTTGCTTAAGTCCATAAATAGACCTCTGAAGCTTGCATACCTTAGTCTTTTCAAACTTGAACACGAAACCTTCGGGTTGAGTCATATAGAGCTCTTCCTCTAAGTAGCCATTCAGAAAGGCTGTCTTCGCGTCCATTTGCATATCTCATAATCATGGTAAGCAATTATAGCAAGCAAAATCCAAATAGACTTAATCATGGCTACAAGAGAGAAGGTTTCTTCATAGTCAATCCCTTCTCGTTGCCTGTAACCCTTGGCTACTAGTCTAGCCTTATAAGTCTCCACATTCCCATCAGTGCCCAACTTCCTCTTGAAGGGTCTATAAGAGTCTAGACTTAATTTTAATACATGGAATCCATCTCAGATTTCATGGCCTCTTGCCATCTTTTTGAATCAATGTTGGACATTGCTTTAGTGCAGTCTCTAGGGTCCTTCTTTATGCCATTGTCAACTAGAAGGTCCAATTCCCCAAAGTCATTATCCAAGCCATACCTCTTTAGTGGCTTACTGACTTGTTCAGATCTATGTCGAGCTAGGGGTTCAAGACATGATTGTCAACTTGTCGAGTGCTTGCTTGTGGTTCATCATTAATCACATTAATTTCCATTGTTTTACTTATAGTTCCTTTGAGAACAAATTCCTCCTCTAGAAACTTAGCAGTTCTAGCGATAAAGACTTTCTGGTCGTCAGGATAGTAGAACTCATATCCCATGGTTTATCTAAGATATCCCACAAAATAGCACCTAACTGATCTCGATTAAAGCTTAGTAGCTTCAAGTTTCTTGACATATGCTTCACAACCCCAAATCTTAATATGATTAAGACTTGGCTTTCTGCCATGCCATATCTCATAGGGCATCTGTGAAATTGACTTGGAAGATACTCTATTAAGCAAGTAAGTTGCTGTATATAGAACGTATCCCCAGAATGTTACTGGTAGGTCAGCGAAACTCATCATAGAATGAACCATGTTCATCAAGGTTCGATTTCTCCTTTCAGAACTCGTTACTTAGAGATAATCTATGAACTCGTTCCTTAGATACTCTCCCCCTCGATCTAATCTTAGGATCTTTATCTGCTTCCCAGTTTGCTTCTCAACTTCATTCTTGAATTCTTTGAACTTTTCAAAGGATTCTAACTTGTACTTCATAAGATATAGTAGGAGAATGTGATATAGTAGGAGAAGCCTCCTCTCGATGTAGTAGACATAGGTCCACATACGTCAGTGTGGATTAACCCTGGAATTTCAGTGGCACGCTCTCCCTTCCTAATGAATGGAGATTTGGCCATCTTCCATTTCAAGCAACATTCACAAGTACCCATTTGATCATTACCTAATGGGCATAAATATCAGTCTTTTGACATCTTGCGAATCTTATCAAGGTTCACATGTCCAAGTTTAAGATGCCACATCTTTTCTTGGTTAACTTCTTCTCTAGCCCTTTTGGGTTTTGAGGTATTCCCACTTTCAATACAGTGCATCCCACTACTTGTCTCTAGGTGAAAAGTCCCTTTATCATATTACTATAAGAGATAATACAACCATTCAAGTATAAGGTGCAACTCATTTTGTCAAACAATACTGAGTGCCCGTCTCGTGAAAGCATAGAGATGGAAATCAAATTCTTTATACATGAAGGAAAATATAAACAATTTTCAATTTCCAAGACCTCCTCAGATGGTAGTTTAAGCATGTAGGTGCCTACTGCTTTTGCAGAGATCTTAGTGTCGTTCTCAACTAGCACAATCATCTCTCCATTATGCAGTGTCTTGCTCCTAGTTAGTCCTTACAACGAATTCCAGATATGTTGACTAGCGCCTGAATCAAATATCCAGGAATTGGATCTTACTGTAACAGCACTCTCTATGACAGAAATAATCCCTTCAAAAGTTCGTGTCATATGACTCACAATGCACACCCTGTATTTCTTCTTCCAACGTTCATCCTTTCCACAATGACAGCATGTTCCTTTGGATTTTATTACCTTCTTCTTATGCAACCTTTTCCTTGTGATTGCATTCTCACTCCCACTGTCCTTTTTGAAACTTTGTTCAAACTCACAGCACATGTCAATCATCTCGGTAAAAGTATGATCGAATCTATTCACTTTATAGTTTACTATAAACTTAGTGAAATCATCGGAAATAGATGCAAGGAAAAAGTCTTGGTCCATTTTTCCATCGATGGAAGTTCCTAACCTCTCAAGATCTTGAAAGATCATTTCCATCTTTTATCCATGTTTTTGGACAGTTGTCCCCTTTGCCATTTTGGCATTCAATAGACTACAAACATTTGAGAATCGTACGTTACTTGTCTCAATGTCATGCATCTTATGCAAACTATCAACCATGGCACAAGAAGTGTCCATGTGCTCATGTAACTTCTTAAGCTCTTCACTAAATGAAGTGAGGACTAAGCATTTGGCTTGTAAGTCATCCTCAAAGTGTCTAGCATAATTTTGACACTCCTCATTTGAAGCTAGTTTCCTAGGAGGTACATGAGGAGGGGATTTCTTGAGCACATACGATATGTTATTAATCTTTGAGACATTCTCAATGTGATGATACCAAGCAAGGAAACGTTGGCCCCTTAGGCCCTTTTTGTCAAGTATAATGGTAGGTGTAATTTTAGGCATGTCGTTAACTACATAGCATAACAAAAATAGTATTAGATTGCTGATTTTAAAACTACTTGATTGGGTCTTAAATCAAATAGTACCACTCACTACTTGATTGGTTAGCAACAATAATGATGAGAGAATAACGCTTTAGTCATTTACAACTCTTATAATTACCCATCTAGTTTGGCCTCTAAAGAATGATGCCTCACAATGATATGATGTCGGCACCATTGCAGTTAGTTAAGTTATTCCCACCATGCTAGTTCGTGTAGGGGTTCAAGAATAGCCTCACAATGATATGATGTTGGTCATCCTCGTTGCCTACCTCACTACATCATGTATGTACATATGGATTCCTCCTGAATGTAAGCACATACTTTGAACTTCCCCATGATAGGGTGAAGCTAGCGTAAAAGTCACAAACGATTGGAACCCACCACGGTGGAAGGCCTACGAAGAGATGTTCAAATCATATCTCGCTTATCAACTTAATATTCGTTTTATTGAGGGAGTAGTGGTGGGCTACATCGATTTCATTTTAATCTTATTAAAAGAACTTGGGCCTATCACAATCATTGGTCCAAGTTTATATGAATTAGTAGTATGTAATACTCCCACTATTTCAATGAAACAAGCAAGATTGCATAACATCCTCATATGGATTATATAGTCATTTTAGGTATTAGGATGATTATTAACCGTTTGATTTGATCCAACACGAGCCTTGTGTTAGACCTTGGGTCGAAGGTAGGTAGTTGTTGATTTTAGTTACGTGTTTAATCTAATTAAACCGTCATTTCCTATTGGGCGTTGGACCCAACTATTCCAATTTGCATGCAAATAAACAAAAATGAATACTTGAAATGAAGAGAATAGCTTATGCCCTTTTACAACACATTTGATGTACTTATGCCCATTTACAACACATGTGAACTAATCAAATTACATTCAAATCTAAACTACTTAACCAAACATTCATAATGTAAATCGGCCAATCACATAGCTCAATTATCGAGGCCTTTGGTTCATAATCACCTTTTTCTTAATCAATCACATTAACTAAGAAAGCAACTTAAACAATTGCTTTTTCGATTCATAGAATTGATTTAAATGGAACTAATCCAATTCTCATTAAAGAATCAAAACCATTTTGTTCTCATCATAATTTGGGCTGAAAATGCAATGACCACAACTCAAAAAAAAAAACTTTTGGGGTTAGTTTGTAAAAACAAAAGAGTCCACAACTTCATGTAATTACATCTAGAGCCCAAAAATTTCAACCATCACATAAACTTTATTAAAGGAGCAAAACAATTTGTCCTTTAGTGATTTTGGGTCTTTATGTAAAAATATAAACTTTTGGGCCAAAGTGCAAATACACAAAACTATCAAAACTTTATGTAATTGGATATAAGGCTCCAAAAGTACCCCCACTAAGGGGTGGCCGGTTTTGGTAGTGTAAAAGGGGTGGGGGGTTGGTTTTTGGTGAAATTCAAAAATTTAAAGTGTTGAAAAAGTGAAAGGTATGGGTTGAATAGTTGATTGGCATGGTTGAAAAGCTTGATTGGTATGGGTTGTAAGAATAGGTTAGTCAAACAATAAAGACACAAATCATCCATCACCAATCAATAACAAACCAAAACTTTATGAAAAAGAACAAACACATTGAATCAAAACACCAAACCTTTTTATTCTTGGTAAGAACATCAAGAACATTGAAGAACACACATGAAAACTCATAAGAGCTCCATGAATGTTGTCACTCAATAAAACTCAAAAATACACTACACAAAAGAGGGTTAACATCCTAGGGTACTTAGGGGTTCTAAAAGTCACTTTAAAACTCTTTTAACAAGACAAACATGAACCCAAAAATCCACCCTTTGGATTTGGCCGAATTTCCCCACATACATGGCACCAAATTTTAGTTCCAATATTCATGCTTAAATGAACTACATCTACAACATTTGAGATGCTAAATTTTCAAGCAAAATTTATATTCAAAAGGCAAGAACAAAACTTGTAACATTTACAACATTTAAATCTCCAAAACAAAAAACCCAAAAGGATTCACCATTCATTAAACCTAGGCTCTGGTACCACTTGAAAGAAAAATTTTATCCTAGCTAAGAACATGTGAGAACATTTGAACACATAAGCAAATTAATAACACTTTAAACTAGACATGCATTCAAAAACAATTCTAAAACCCATGACTTTCGAGGCCAAGTGAATGCTGAACCACAATACTCTTTAACAATATTAAAGAGAAGAAAGGATTTTGAGATTCATTACCCTTGAAGCTCATCCTTGTTTACACAAGGGATTCACCCAAGTAGAGGGCCTCCAAGTCACCTCCTAGCTCCTTAGATCTTCCTTGTGATTTTCTTCCTTTTGATATTCCTTTGCCCCTTGAGGGTGTGAGGAAAGGATCTCCAAGAACACCAAAGGTTTAGTGTCTCTAACTCTCCACACCAAGGATGAGATGTGAAGATGAAATGGATGACTAAGAAGAAGAAAGATTGCTAGCTATCCCACCCCTAAGTGGCCGGCCTTTATAGAGAAAATGAGAGAAAAAGTTTCTCTTCTTTTCCTCAAGAAAAACCCTAGTGAGTAAAAGCTATAAAGATGACTTTATACTACCTCACATGTGAGGTAGTAACTTGCAATTAATCCAAGTTGCAATTAATCCAAGTTTGCTTCCACTCACCCTTATGGCCGGCCTTGACTTTGTTATTAGGCTAATTTCCCATTTTGTTTTAGTTGTCATACAACTTAAACATAATGGGCCTTGTGGACCAAAACACTTTTGGGCCCCGGAAACCCAAAACTAAATTGAAAGCCCAATACGAACCTCTCGTATAATTAATTAACTAATTAATTAATCTTAACCATTCTCAATTAAACCATTTATTTGCTTATTCATCTCATTTATATTTCTTCACTTTCATCCTTGCTTGGTGCACGATCCATTAGGTTCCAATTAGCTAGGCAATGGACGATTGTTACTCTTAACGATCGATTGTGAATTGAAACTACATTTCAATTCTCCATTTGAAGAAGATTAGTGTTTGCTAATCCTTAAGGCTTCCACAAACCATGAGTGACACGTAGCAGTATGTCATGGCTACCCAAGCTACGTAGAAGTGGTTGGAGAACCTATCCAGTTACAATTACAATGCAATACAGTCTTTATCTAATACAATACTCTTAATCACATTGTTTGAGTTATTGTTTGTTTCATGTCTATTATCCAATGTGATACTTCCTATATGATTCAATTGAATATGATTTGGAACAAACTTCCTAAGTCATATTCTTTTGCTTTGCCCAAATACTCCCGAATCATATCTCAGAGTATTCTCCCTCCACCGTGGAAGGTTAAAGATCCCTTGTTGTGCATTCATATGCCTACATGACTAGATAGCTTGACCCCAACAATGTCGTGGACACTCTCAATGGAATGCCTTTGACACAATCAAACATCAAGGACCTAACCATTTGACATCTATGATGGCTCAGGTCAAATGACTACTTTGCATATTGCAACTTATGAGTTCTTACATGACATGTATGTTCGAACTCTTTTTTTATCGTTGTTTAGTGTACTCAATTACCTTTTGAGCACCTATGTGTTTGTCTCAGTGTCCGACACTAAATGAATTGAGACTAGTCATACTCATGCTTGAGTTAACATAACACATACTAACCTTAGTGGATTGTCAATGGCCAATTGTCAATCCTATGGCTGGAAACGTTTTAGGAATGAGCATAAGAGAAATGTGTCATTAATCTAACTTACTTAGATCACCTCTCTTTTAGATTAAATACATTCCTTGGATTCCCTTATTACTTAAACACATAATACAATGAATAGTGATTAACAATAAGCTTTGGCATTCCAAAAGCTATTACATCAAATGAGTGGCTTTATGGGCATACTTCCAACACATCGACTGGCAGGGGCTAGGTTAACTGCATGGCTCATGCCTTTGACGCAGGCCAGGCCGACAATTAAAAGCAATAAGGAGGTCACGGGCTTCATGAGTTGCTGGAATATTGGGCATGCAAGCCTCCTGCTTTCTGTTCTAAGGGAAAAAAATGAGGGAAAAGCCATCATGGGTTGAGCTCCCCTGTCGAGTATCTTGAATGGCGTGGGCTGCTTAGTTTTCTTTGCCAAGAGAAAGATAGACTGTTCTTGAGAGAGGAGATGAAAATGATCAAGGCGAATGCATTGGCTCATCCAATCGCTGTTGTGGACAAATGAAGGTGAAAAAAAGAGATGTTCCCCACTTGCTCAAGAAAAGTTGAAGACTTCCTTCGCTGCTCGTAACGGTCCGCCTGCTGCTGATAAGCTTGTGATTGACTTGACTTCTTCCAAAGGAAAGAAATATGAGGTTGCTAGATTTGAACCAGTGATGCTTGCAGTGCCAAAGGTGTCTAGTACAATTAATGATAGGATTGCTCAACGTAGAAGTTCCGTTATGCCCCCAATGCAAAATTTTTTGCCAAAATGTTCGTCGGGGGCTAAGTCTAGTTCACCTTTGGAGAAACTTGCTACTATGAAGAATGATAAAGTGGACTCTGCTGCTAAAGTGGCGCTAAGGACTATTCCCCTGCTACTGAGACTGATTTGCCTGCTGAGAATGAGGAGACTGCTCACTTGGGTAGTTATGAGAAATCCATTGAGCTTGTTTATGGGGAGGCTGCTGAGATCTATGCACTTTTGAAACCATATATGCTTGAAGACATGGATTCTTATGCCAAGTTTGTCGATGGCGTTAGAAAGGTTGTTTGCCCAAATTCCTTTGCGAAGCATACGACCAAGTATAGGAAAACTACTTTACTTGCAATGATGCAGAAGATGGCTATTCTGGCAACAAAGTCTATGCTCTTTGACCAAGAAGCTGCCAATGAGGTGGCAAATGATATGGCAGCTAAAACCTATTCTTCAACCGAGAAGATCAAGAGCTTGGAATCTAAGCTCGTCACTTTGAAAATGAATAATATCTCTGCCCCCACTTTTTTGCAACTTGAAACCGCTCGCCAAGAGGTTGTTAACTTGAAGACTAGGCTTGATACGATCCAAGTTAAGTATGAAAGTGCAGAGAAGGAGATTGGATGTCACATACCTCATATTAAAGATCTTGAGCGTGCCGTTTCTGACCTTCGTTCTGCTGTTTATGTAAAAGATGAAAAGTTGATTGCTGCTTATAACCAAGTGATCCATTTTAAGAAGGTCGTTGATAGGTTTGAACCCCAAGTGTTGGAATTCCAAGATGCGTTGAAGATCAATGAAAGTTTGAAGAAAGAAATGGATGAGTTGCAACACGTCTATATTGGTCTGTTCGAGTAGAACAAGCAAGTAAAAGGTGAGAAGGCTAGGCTCGAGACTCTGCTTGTTCAGAGTCAGGCCAATTTCTACAATTTGGGTTATGTAGATCATCTCTTTGGTAGGCCATCCGACTTCGAGTTTGTTAAGAAAGTCTTCAAAACCTTCTCTATTTCTCCAGAAGACTTGATTGCCTTTACTTTTGAGGCCTCTATTAGTGAAGTAGTCGGAGAGGTTAATGCCTAAGTTGGAGTAGCCGAGGGTCAAGCGTCGGATGATGCCTCTGTTGGGAGCGTTGAGGCTACTGAAGGTGTGGCGAGCGAGTAGTCATGGGATGTCTAAGCTGCTAAAAGGTAGTCTTTTAGGTAGCCTTTATGATTTTCTTTGTTTTCCTTGTTGCTATTGTTTTGCTTGAACTCTTTTGACCTTTGCTAGTAGTTTATCAATTTTGCTAGAAAATTTAATAAACTTGCTTCCTTCGCCTTTCTCATCTTCATTTCTTTTGTTCATGCCCTAACCTTAGACTTTATAGACCAGTGGCAGGCGTGCTACTTTTTTATAAATAGACAGGCCCGTGTAGCTTACGCTGATGTAGGTGTTGGTGTAGAACTTTTCAAAGTTGTTAGCCATAGGGTCGCTTGATGGATGCCTTGCTTACAGAAATAGACGAGTTAGCGTGACCACTAGACTGTTAACCTTAGCTTTCTCCAATTCTGTAGATTACGTGGCAAGTATCACAACACTTTAGGACTTGGTGTAGGTCGTTCTGCGTTTTGGCAGAAATGAAGCCCATCGACTGTGTAACATGTCAGCAGTGGACGAAGCTTCGTTTATGTACACTAACTTGTTTAACCTCTCATAGAAACGTGCGGTTGTATAAGTTTAGCATGGCTTACTAGTCGAAGGGCAAGCCGTAGGCAATCTTCTGGAAACCATAGGCTACCTTAGTGTACTCGATAGTAACTTTAAGGTTTCAGGGCAGCCATCCTTAGGGTGTACTATGTAATGTGCCCCCTCCATTTCTAGGGCCTAGTTCCCAACGGATTAGGCCAAAAGACCCAAAATCCTTCCGTTAGCTAAGCCTTGAAAAAGACCATTGTGGCTACTTCTAGGAATCCGAAGGCAAGCCATCGTGCATCTAATTATATCAGGGCAGTCCGACTCATCCACATCTAGATATTCAGAGTGTAAGTTTATCCTCTCACCTTGGAGAGCAGACCCATGTGGGTGTCGAGGAATTGGTTTACTCTTTCGCACTAGAGAGTAATGAGTTTATCCTCTAGAACTAGAGAGCATGGTTGGTCCCTCAGAGGGCGCAATTCTTGCCATGAGTCCTTAAATAGGGTGCGATATTCTTTTGAAGTGCAGGAATGATTAGTTGTTGTAAGCATGCAACTGAGCCAAGTTGCAGATTACTTTTGAATTCCTCATTGAAAAACAAGTGAAACGAAAAAGAACTTAGCTGTAAGGTAAGAATTGCATAACAACTGGATAGTCCTTGACTTACGAGGTGGTACCCATAGAGCTACATGAGTCTTCGGGCTTTGATGTAGTGGGAGGTCACACATGGTACTTCCTCAGATTGTAGGTGTTCCACTGCTTTTTGATCTCTTTGTCATTCATGGTGGCAGGGGTGTAGCTACTCTTACCGCCTACATTGCTAATCTTGTGTGGACCTTCCCAGATGGGATCCATCTTTTTGGAGCCTTCTCTAAGGGCAATGATGAAGGCTTTTCTTAGGACTAGATATCTGGGCTGGAACTACCAGATCTTGGCCCTTTTGTTGTAGTTGAAAAAGAGCTGCTGGTAGGCTGCGATGCAGGTGATGGTTTGCTCGCATTTTTCCTTTGCCAAATCTAGGCTTGTGGCCATCTCTTTACTATTCTGCTCGATGCTTGGCAGTAGAGTGATAATGCTTGGCATGATGACATTAGGAGGAATGATTGCTTTTGAACCAAATGCCAAAGAGAAAGGAGTCTCACCAGTGGCTCATCGTTTGGTGGTGCGATAGGCCCATAGACATCCGGGTACTTTGTCTGGCCATTTTCCCTTCTTGTCGGAGAGGGACTTCTTAAGGCAGTCAAGAATCATCTTGTTGGATGCTTCAGCTTGCCCATTGCCTTTAGGATATCTCAGTGTGGACATGTGTTTCTTAATGCCATACTTTTGGAAGAACTTTACCAAATCTTTGCCTACGAATTACGGGCCATTGTCTATGATAATGGATTGAGGGATGCGAAAATGGCAAATGATGTTTCTCCATATGAAGCCCTATATGCCCATCTGAGTCGTGGTTGTCATGGGCTCTGCTTCTACCTATTTGGTAAAGTAATCGGCTGCCACGATCTTCATACCTCTGCCCACAATAGCGAGCAACATTGGCCTTACCAAGTCGATTGCCCATTGTATGAACGGCCAATGACCCATCTGCATGTATAGTTCGCTAGCAGGCAATGCTGGTACCGGCTTATAACGTTGGCGGCGGTCACACTTTGTACTAACTTCTAAATGTCTTGATGCATAGTGGGCCAGTAGTAGTCTGTGTTAAAAGCCTTTTCTGCTAAGAATTGGCCTCCAGAGTGATTTTCACAAATGCCTTTGTGGGCTGAACTTAAAACCTTTAAGTCATCGGGAGGCATTAGGCAGTGGAGATATGGTCTAATATAGGATCTTCAGACGAGAATGCCCTTCCATATGTAGAAGCGTCCTGCCTTTGTTTGGAGCTTTCAAGACTCCAAACTTTCCATGGGGAATATGCCATTGACCAGGTAGTCTATAATGGAATCTTGCTGGTTTGGAGTTGTTGGATGCTTTGAAGCCTAAAGTAATCGCCTACTCAAGCATTGAACTATCTGGGTGACAAGGACCACGCTTGCTCTCGAATCTTTGTAGTTGGATACGCCGTCGACATGCAAATGCTAGAAGTCTCCATCGGGTAGAGCAAGTGCTGCTAAGGTGTGCTCGGCTGCCTTTAGGGCGTTGTTGGGCCTCTCTGTTGCGTTGCCTAGGCTAGGCGTGAAGGCGTGCTAGGGAGCTGCAGAGTTGGGGCCATGTTACACGCAGCAGGAGATGCTCAACTATCTGTATTGGGCCATTCTAGAGCTGAATTATGAAGCAAGGGTATGTTGGGGCAGTGTGACGCGCAATAGGATGTGGTGCTCAACTGCTGGTACATGTTGTTCTTATGTAGAATCTTTCAGGGCGAAGAGGACAAAACTTGCTTCCGAGTGTGTCCTTTTAGTGTTTGTTTGCCCTTGACGTGCCTTTTAGGCTGAGTTGTTGCATTCGTCAAAAAACTTTGCATCGATAGTGTCTGCGCCTTTTTCGTCGCACGTTTGGATTGGGCAAAATAGTGCATTATAAGGATAACTGCATGCGTTTGAAGGTATAACTTGAGCTTCTGGGTTGCAATAATTGTCGCCAAAGTTAGCTTTTGAATTTCTGGTAGTTGCTTTCTGCATCGAATAAGGCTTTTAAATTGTGGAATATAGGTTGTTGGGCCTCCAGCTCTTCTTGTATAAGGTAAAGCTTATTGTTGCTTCAGATGCGGCTACTCATCTAGTCAGACCTTGAATCTCCTTCAGAGTAGTGGGGGACTTCATATTCAAGATTGCTCAGGTTTGCCTTGAATGTGGATCGACGAGCCTCATCCAAAGTGCATGCTTCTTTGCCAGAGCAAAAAAAGTCTCCCAAAGTTATATCTTCTTTCATGATCAATTCTCCAAACAGCGAGTGGTCTACCAAGAGTCATTTTTGGGAAGGCTGCACTAGCTATCGAGTCGTTGCATCTAACTATATTTGCCTTCTCTGCTTTGAACTTCTTTGGGTTCTTCCTAACATTGAACAAGTGGTCGGACTTCTTCTTGATCGAGTGATATGATGAATATTATTTGGTGAAAACCAAAGAAAGGTCATCGAAAATCCAGATGGATTGTGGCGGTAGGGTATGGAACCAATCTTGCGCTTCGCCTTGTAAAGTGGTGGTGAATATCTTGCACATGAAAGCATCATTGTTCTGATAGAGGATCATTGCACTTCGGTAGTGCTTTAAGTGCCTATCCAGATCTCTATCTCATTTGAAAGATGTGAAATATGGCATGTTAAACTTGCGTGGAGGCTCTGCCTACTCGATCTCGTCCGTGAAGGATGACCTGCTCATGTTGGTCATGTCTAGTCGTAGTGCTTCATCGGCAACTTCGTTGCGTTGGAAATCTCTTAATCACTCATTTAAGAGCCTCTCTATCTCTTCCTGAATCTGCCTTTGTTGGGCTAATAGAGCTATTGGTTGCCCCTGGTTTTAACTTGCTAGTCTAGGCTGCTATTCTACGTGCTCGGCTAGTTTACGCCACAGTTGCGGTGCATGTGGTTTGTTCCTAGTAGGCAAGGGAATCCTTCTTAGGCTACTGGTTGAGCTTGAGCCAGAATGAGTGACTGCTTATCTTCGTCCTTCGTGCTGCATATTCTGATGTGAGGTGGATGATGCTCCTTGCTGGCCTAGCCATGAATGAACACTTCTCCAGGAAGGTTACTCATGCTAACTATCGGAGTGTGGCCCCAACTGTGAATGTATACTCATCCGTGGGCCTAGTCGATAGTGCATGCTCGTCTACGTGCTAAGATGGGAGTATACACCATCTCAAAGGCCAATTAGGAGTGTACATTACCCGAACGCTCGGTTCGTGGTTGATCAAGTGTTTGCTTACTGAGACGCTATTGGAGAGGTTCTTCGTCTGCCCTTGTCCCACTTTGGGACACCTCATATAGGGCACGTTGGATCTCGTCACGCTGCAAGAGCTGATTTACCAAGGTAGTCTGTTGTGGAAGGGCACTTGTCAACTCTATGACTTGTTGAGACAAGTGTTGTTCACCATTTGGATTAGAAGAGCTTGGAAGAAATGCATCTCCTTAAGAAGTGGAAGTGTGGTAGACTCTGGGCGTGAGATTCGAATTGGGGAATGTCAAATCCACGAAGAAATGTGGTGAAAATGCCTCCGGTTCAATCGTAGGCTAAGAAATTTGAAGCCGGGACGGTCAAACTAATCTTGGGTTTGGGCAGCTCGGGCCAACTCGGCTAGGGCTTGGGCAGTTGAAGGTTGAAGCGGCACGACTTGGGCCATGGCCTTGGCGCTGTGGGTTTTATCGAGGGTGGCCATCATGGTGGTCATTATGGTGGTGCCCCGTGGGGGTGGTACCGCTCCACTCATCGTTGTGTTGAGCCATGTAGATCGCCGTGGTCCTAATTCTTGAATGTTGGAATTTCCGTTCGTCGAGGTTTCTGAATCTCTTGCCAATGTACTTTTCTTTTACGTTTTATCGAAGAATTTTTAGAAATAAAAATTCCAAGAATAAGAACATACGAAAAAATCTACAAATGAACAAGAAAACGAAAAAACCTTGAATGCGAGAGTCTTCTATGAGTGCATGATTCAAACTCTCAATGAAAGCACCAAGGTGTGGATGCAAATTTCAACCTTCTTAATCTTGGATGAAGATGCACCTACAGGTCAAGGCCAAGAGCCTCATGCGCCCACGATGAATTGGGAGGGGGGTTTGGCCGAATAATCTCTGATGCCAAAGTTAGAATTTTGAGGGAAAAGTATTTAGAGAATTTGGAGAATGTTGCAAGAGGATTCCACTTAGGTTTTTGGAGAAATAAGGTGGTATTTATAGGGATATGGCTAGCCCCCTTTGGAGAGGTGGGAACCGACCACATTTTGTGGTTTTTAGGTGTAATTGCAAGATATCTTGCAATCAATTAGAAAATTAATTAATTAATTTGAAAATCAATTAATTAATTTAGGTAATTAATCCTATTATGAATGAATATTTGGAGGTTACCTCATGGGGAGGATTTGATGAGGATGGATGAAATAGGTTTTGAATAAATACCTATTTTGGTCACTTTTGACCTTGATTGAGTGGTAATTGTCTGTTGCTCGCGCGTAGGAGTTCTGATGTGCCTCGAGGGTAATCTTATATTTTTCACCCAAAAATCCACGTGTCCCTTCCATATTTTCTTAATTATTTTTAGCTCCACACTTATAATCCTTACACAACATCAGTAAAATTGTCACCACCAATGATCAATTACAGTAAACTTCCCCATGCATTCCAAAATCATCCAATGAATATTTGTTCAATTACCCTCTGGAACTTATTCCAAACCTGACACCAGCAAAGTTAGCCAAAGTCTAGTTTCCCCCAAACTTCCATTACCAACCAGAAGAGTCATACAAAACCCTTGGGTTTTACAAGAGTATTCTCTTTGAAACAGAGTTAATAATCATTAAACCCATCACTAGTCACATAAATGAAAACGTCCTTTACCATAATTTACCCATTAGAAAAATCATGACAGAAAAGGAATGGGGAATCCCCATTTACAAACACAAGTCCCTTCATACTCAACCACCAAATGATCATTATAATTACTATGATTACATCAATGCATGGACAAACAGTTTCCTCTATCAGAAAGAAGATTTCAGTCACTCTTAGTTTATCAACTTCGACAAGTAATTTCAACCAATACGCCGACCTTGGTTCTCTAGATGGTGGTCTGTTCATGGACCAACAACTAGTCTCATTCAACAATCGCTTGCACAGAATCAACCATTTTCAATCCAGATTCGACAGAAGTCAGCTCAACAAGAAAATACCTTTTCTTTTAATTTTCAATGCCTAATATAAAGTTCCATGGATTTTAAAATGGGGTTATGAAGCAGACAATGCAGAAGTTCATAGAGTCATATCAGTCAAATGGTAGGACAAATGCAATCAGCAAAGAATTATCGACTAGGTTCTTAGAGAATTTCCCGCTAACTCACAACTAGTTGTTGCAACACAGTTATTATCAGACATTTCCCCATCTTCCTCACTAAAAGGAAAATCAAAATGTTCCAAGTCATCAACATCAAAGCACAAAAGCTGCAGAAATTGAAGAGCTTGGACAAAAACTACTTCCTCAAGCAGCATAATTATAATCACAAGCAGCCTAGTACAATTATAGTTAAAATCTGAAGACGAAGAAGCTGAAATCTCCTCCGAATCCTCAGATGCATCCTCTCAGCAACTAGTAAAGCCAAATAGTCAAAGTTCCAGATGGGCAGACTACCAAGATGCGCCAAACCCATTTGCATAATCAAGTCATGCAGTCAGTCACCATGTGAAGCATTCAGTCATCATTCACACCATGTGAAGCATTCATTCATCATTTCACACCAGTCAGACACCATGTGAAGCATTCAGACATTATTCACAATAAAAGTAAGGAATCATTTAGTCAACAAGAATGACTCAACATGTTCTACAGTAAAAGAAAAGCAACAATTATTCAGACGGTTTACTATTCATCAACACTAAAAGCAAAGTATCTACCACCCCGTGTTTCAACAATAAAGAACTCTATGAAAGATAGAACCTTGTGTTTCACTATCGCATTAACGGACATGTTTAGGCATCAGGTACCCATGTCTGGGGGTTGCCTCATTTATATTCTTATAGTCTACACAACATCGAATGGCTTTGGTTGATATTTCAAAACAGGTACAATATTAGCTAACCATTCCACATATTTTGTAGTTTTAATAAAGCCTACTTTCACAGGCTTTTCTATTTCTTCTTTGACATTTCCTACTATTTTCTTAGACATTCTTCTTGGTGCATGTTTCACGGGCTTGTATCCTTCCTTGATTGGCATCTCAGTATAATGCCACGTTATACAGTCCCTAAATTCTTGAAGGATGGCAATCATCTTTATCTGATCATCCTTCCTAAGCAAGCCATTAATCTATATTGGCCTAGGATCATCCCCAATTCCTAAGTTGATAGTATCCAAAGAATCTTGGACCTCGGGTGCCGGTTTATTAGGCTTCAGGCTCCTCGTCTGGCCATTCGAGGTCGTGAGTGAACTCTGCCATATGATGGCCGTCTTCATCTCTTCTTCTCCTTCAATCTCTTTACTAGGCTCACTTATATTTCTAGAACTTTCTTCTCCCCATTCTACCATTTCTCTGGCTAAATCATGCCTGATCCTTCTTCTTTCATCTCCGTACTCCAACAGTCTTTTTATAAAAGATATGACTGCTCTTACTTGGTCATTCCTTCATTGATCTGTAATGTTGAAGGTACAGACACATAAGGCATGTCTCATTCTTCCATGGTGAGGGTTAGGCCATGCTCTAAGAGGCCATCACCTCGGTCAGGCTACTGTTCTGATAATCTTCTAAGCATTCCAAGATTCCAATGTTGGGGTGGTAGAAGTTAGCTTCCGCCACATTGCTGAAGGAAAACATGGTCATAATTCGGCCTTTACCATCTCCCAAAACCCTTTCTCTGTGCTGGCTGGCTCATGATAAATAGCCAATTGTTGGTGTAAGGTCGATGGCACGCATAAACTATAGTGAATCCAGTCTCATCCTAACAACGCGTTATATATAGAGCTACTACCTACTGCAAAGAAGGCTAGCATAATCTTTTTCAAGCCCAACTTTATCTCCAAAGGTAGGATCCCATAAGTTTTTGTGATGGCCTTGGAGCAACTTGACACCATGTGGTCTATTGGGATGACATCCTTCTCATTTCTACGAAGCCTACTTAGTTGCTTGAAGGGCAATACGTGCACGGTTGCCCTACCATCCACAAACACTCTCTTGAAAGGAACTCATTCCATATGTGCGGTCATATATATAGGTTTGAAGTGATTAGCCATAGCTATATACTTGGTTTCTCAAACACATATCCTCTAAGTAGATCCTTTCGGGCTCAGCTGGGTTCATCGGACTTTTTCTTCGTATCCTTTTCCTCTTCTCCGATCTTCCGGATACTAATGAGAGTTGTGATTGGGTTTTTTACCATGAAGTCATTCTCTATAACGGCTGGTTGGTTCAGAAGGGCGCAAAGGAAGGAAGATGGAACACATGTCATATTGACTTGAAAGCTACCTAGCTCATCGGGCCACCTTTACTTGGTTAGGGAATTCCTATGCCTGCCTCCCTGATTTGCGCCATAAACCAATTCATCCAGTCTCTTACCTCTTCATCTAACACAAGTTTGGGCAATAGTCCTTCTTCCATTCAAGGTCTCGAGCCATATTCTAATGATTGCTCCTGATCATCCGTCCTTCCCATTTCACATTTGGTTGGAACCAGGCTTTCTCCAAGGGAAGTTATCTTAAAATGACTAGGCACTGGTCTCCATTTAGGCATAGGAGTTTGGATAGCTTCTACTTGGATCCTTTCCTAGGCCCTGTCTTCCCCAGGGCATTGTTCTGGCAATACATGCTCCCATATGCTTTCAGCCTGATTGTTGGTCCTTTTTACTTCTTTTCCTGCCCTCTGTCTAGGCATCTCATCTTGTCTTTAGACATCTTCTTCAGTCTTGATGTTTACAGAAGCTTCTGAGGTAGTCACATGACAATTTAATAAGGATGTTGACAGATTTTTTCCGAAATGACCAAATAAGATAGAAAAACTCAAAGACCACTTCTACCAATTTTCATTGTTAAGGTCCAAAGTGAGGAGTTATACTAATCTCATCAATCATTTTTTACTAAAACGAAAATTCACAACTATTGCCATTTGCAACAACCATTTCTTATGAATGGTTTAGGGTTGAGTTTTGATCCAAAAACCAATTAGATATAGATGGTGGATACACTCATTCTTTTTCTTGGTGTGGGTCATTTCTTTGCATTTTCACATCTTAGTGCAGTAATACTATATGGTGGATACCTCATTCTTTTTCTTGATGATTTTAAATTCATTAAATTGCACTGTATAGGGACACTTTAGATACGGTCCCTATCTATCAATATTCTTTGATTGAAACCTTATTAATTTTTAGTTTTTTATTGAGGTCCCTGACATTAATGTAATAATGTAAGTTACTATATTTTTTTTTAAATTAAAAATTAAAAATTGAAATTTGTAATTGTTTATATTAATGAGATTTTAAATAAAACTCATAATTTATGGGTTTAAAAATAATAAAATATAAATTATACTCTCTATTATATTGTGTGTGTGTGTGTACATATATGTATGGGTACATTAACCAAAATTAACAAAAAAAGTTATTGTACCAAAACATGGATACATTCTCAAATCAACCAAAAAGAATGTACCCATATAAGTTTAAACATGGATTAAAAAATTTGAATGGATTTTATATTAAAAAAGGGTACATTTTACATATAACAAATTGATATATTTGAGAATGGGTACATTTAAGATTAAAAAAATTGAAAAATTATATGAATGGGTACATTTAAGATTAAAAAATTGAGAATCTTTTTATATATAAAAAAAACTAATAGGTACAAACTTAATTTAATTTAATTTTTTATTATTTTGGAAATGTTTGAATTGAAAATTAATTAGAAGTTTAATAGAGGTGTGAGTATTAAACCCTAAATTAATTACTAATTTTTATATTAAAAAATTATATAATAAACATGTAAATTCATTATCATATTAATACTAGGGACTTAAATCAAAATTTGAAAACTAATAAGGTCTTAGTCAATGAACAGTAAGAACTAGGGACCGGATACTAATTTTTCTTTTTTTTTAAATGTCCAACGTACAATACATGTTATAAACATGTACATACATACCATTCACGTTTTATAAACTTTAATGTCACGCATTTTTCAATAACTAATACATATAAAATTAACGTATTCAACATGTATCTTTAATATGGAATAATTAATTAAGTTAATTAAATAAATATTAAAATTAAAAAAAGTGGCCAAATTTTTCAGATTAAAATTTTAGCAAAGTTGTCGAATATTACGCGTACCTATTTTTTCACATATTATATCTCTTCCCTTTTTTATGAGGTACGGTTAGGGACTAAAAGGTTATAAATACTATTTGTTGCCTAAATTCTTCTAGCACCCCGGATTTTACTCATATATGTTTGCATTCCTACCCTAGAAGGTTAACTTGATTATGCAAAATGAGTAGAATCTTATTAGGTTTTTAAGAAGGGAATTCTGAAGAAAAAAATAAGAGAATTGTTTTTATTAATTAACTCTAAAAGAAATAGTCATCTACACTACCAAATAGAATAGCATGTCAAAATATGGAAAGCACAAAAACTAAATGCAGCCCATAATACGCAAAAAAAGTATAAATGCCACGAAGCGAATTAAATTAAAAGATGCATACTTAAGCCTTATATCATTCATACAAATTAAATAGGAGAAACTGAAACTTTTCCCTCAGCTCACTTGAGTGGAACAATACTTTTCACACAAATAAGAGCTTCAAAATCTACGACCTTATTGAGAATAGGAGGAATATGAAGATACTTGAGATTTCTAGTATTAGAATTAAAAGAGGTGGCCTTTCCATCGGAGGTAAGCATAAGAAGCTCATCACATTTCCAAAATGTCAATGGATACTCAATGCCTTTAAAGGGTCCAATGGTTAGGAGTTTTGTCCATGAACTCTTAACTCCTTTGTAGTCGTCCATTACCCATATTTCAAATAATTTAGAATCCTCACTTGGATCAAAAGGAGAGCAAAAGGAAGCTAGGGATTCATTTTGGAGAAAAATATAATCAAACGTAAAACCGAATTTTCTCCTAGAAGGCAATTGTATTATGTGAAATGTCTCATCACCTAAATCAAATGAAAGTATGTATTCATCGCTATCGCTTGCAAACCAATAACAAAATCCCTTCAGGTACACTGAAGAAGAACAGTGATAGGTTGTACTCGGTATATCAATCTTGATCTCTTTCCAAAAGTTAGTAACCGTGGTGTATACCTCAGCTGTGTGAGGGAGAGCAATACGATGATAAAATGTTTGCTCATCATCTGAATACTCACAATTTTCTATAATTCGCACGACCTTGTAATCTTTAGCATTGCAATCATAGCCAAATCCCAATGCTTGGAAGGTTGTTTCCAATTCGAATTTTCCCTTAGGAGGGGGTAGAAGAAGGCATGAATGGGGAAGCTGCCTGAATTCTCCCGTTGCAAGATTGCATAAAAGAACATTTTTCCCTACATCTACACACACAATCCCATTGCAATAACCGAAAATCTGTACGAAATCATGATCTTCCAATGGAAACGGTATATTTAGGTCCTCAACATCATAATCAAGGTTGTGGTCATCACTATCAATGGAAAGATTAATCATGGACCAGAAAACTTCATGTTTCCAACTCTGGTCTGGGAAGATGTGAACCTGAGAACGGTTGAGAAGGACACCAGTGGAGGATAAGAGTTTGTTGCCCAAAGAATTGTTGAGGTGTTTGGCCACAAAACTTGAACTATTGATGAGAGCGCACCAAGACTTGTGTATGCATTTGAATCGCATCAAAGTCTTGGGAGGCAACCTGGACAAGATTTCGACGACCTTATCTTCAGGAGTTTCACTTTTACGCACCTGTGACATTTCGGCAGTTTTGTTCCACATGAATTCTTCAGATGTACATATGCACATGAAAGAACACCATCGGTTTGAGAGCCAAACTAAGTCAGACTCCAAGTCCCTAAGGCCAGCGAGTTTTATGAAAGATCATACGTTCAAATTTTACTATTTTTAAATTTTCTATTAATGCAAAAATAACCATTCAATTTTTTATTTTTAATTCTACATTAAATTAACGAAGAAAGGAAAATTCACATGATATCCGTATATGGATCAATGTGTAACATTACATGATTTTAATTAGCTAAGAAAGGAAAATCCACATATTCATACACGAGTTTTAACTAAGGGTAAATTAAAGAAAACTACTTTAACTGTGAGTCGAATCACAATTTCAGAACTCATGTTTTAAAAATTACAATATCGTACTTCAACTTATAAATTCATTGCAATATCATATCTCAATTTAGTTTTCCGTCAATTTGGTTGTTAAATGATGACGTGTCAAGAACAGGGCCCACTCCTTTTGCCACATCATCATTAACAGCCAAATTATTAATTTTTAGGCCAAATCGGATAAATGATCCATGTGGTTATAAGATATTCGGAAGATAACCCATGTGCTAAAAAAACTCGGATTTAAACCCGTGTGGTGTACTCTATTAGCAAATTTAGTCCAAAAGTGATTTTTCCATTAATTATCTGTTAATACATGGGTAAAATTATACTTTGACATGTGCACTCTTCCTCGTCTCTCTGCTCTCTCTGTAACACATCCCCCACCAATACTGCATGAAGCTGGTTACTGAGACGCTACTCCTTCACCTCAACCGGCAATAAATCATCAATCTCTTTCTCAATATCAAATATTGTCTCATCAACTGGTGCATCCATATAATTTCCCATACCTGAAACTGCCTGGATGGTTGATTCTTTTAATTCATTTAGTCCCTGCAATACAAAAGTGTTTCAATTAAAGCACGATGATCACCTGGTAATTAATATCATCAAATGTTCTAAACTACGACCTTCTTGCCATTGCAAATCAAAGCCATAGGTTTAATATATCAAAAAACTTGAAAATTAAAATATATATTCTTGTCATACTCGAGATGAGGCATCCTGGTAAACCAAAGGAGTCTGCATTTGTCGATAGGCATCTTGCATATTTCCATACAGTTAGATAAAGAAAAGGTTTTGTGTGATTACCTGGTGTTTAAGAGTAGCTAAACTCTTTGTATGCATTGGAGACTCTGGGATGACTCCATTTCATGTAGGAATTCCAAGCAGACCACACATTAAAGTTCTGCCATGAAAGAGCTCCAATGATACAGAGGACTAGAACATTGAGCATGTCCTGCGAGAGGCTAGTCTTTCAAGCCTTTCTATTCTTGCTGTTCGTAGAAAGCAACGAGAGGCCAGTCTTGAAGCTTCATGCCGATCTCAATGGTGGCTTTCTTAGAACTGGTTTTGTGAAAATTCAAATTACAGACAGAGCAGAGAAACGAGGAAGAGTGCATATGTCAAAATACAATTTTACCCATGTATTAACAGATAGTTAACAGAAAAATCATTTAGCATGAGGTATAATAATGTGGTTTGACCTATAGTTGAGATAGTTTTATTCCAATTGGCAAAGGAGTGGGGCCCGCTTGTGGTTCAACCTATAATTGAGATACTTTTGGCAATTTACTCTTTCATTAATTAAGTCAATTTTTTCATTAGAAATACAATCATATAACCACCTTTCATATAAGTTTACCCCAAATTTTTTCTACACTCCATTAAAAATTTAAAATTTAAACCTTTTCTAAGTTCACCATATTTCTTTCAAAAATACCCTCAAAGACCAACACCGCATCCATAAACGCCCTAACGTATGCAGCCTCCCGTGCACCCCCAATTTTTTAACTTCATTATAGACCTACATCTTTTTATCTCTTCTGAATCATTCAATCTATCGTAATATATATATATATATATATATATATATATGAAAATGGTCATCAGGCGGGATGCAATTGATCGCCAAAGGATACCTTTGACGCAGCCTCTAGTACTAGCTAGGAGCGCGCATTTAAAAATGGTATATACCTTTGACAGGGCATAAATGTCGTTATAATTGTTTGAATGGGAGGGGGGCGTCATCCGACAGGCAGACGACACAGATGCGCTCGTGCAAACCGCCTCAATAGACAACTAAGGGCCACCAACCCGAATTGCAGTTATTGCCTGCGCCAAACGACTGATATACCCTTGCTCCAACTCAGCAAGATGATCAAGGTTGCATCTTCTGCACTGCCTATAAATAGAGCTAGAGGCCATCAAGCTCGAGACCTTTGTCAAATTCAATCTCTTTAGATTATACAAAAACCTTTGAGTGTTTCTTCAATCAACCGCAAACTGCTTTTCAACACAAAACCAATTGCTTTTCAGCAACCAGGCTTTCAGCTCTTGAGACACAAACATTAAACCCTTCCTTCAACGCAAAATCATGCGTACGATCCCTGAGATCTAAAATTGTTTTCACTTTGCGACCACGTGGTATAATTTTTAGTTGATCTACAATCACCCCCAGGTAGAGCTTCTGCTTATGGAAACATGTGGGCAGTGGCGGATCCAGAAAATAATGTTTGTGGGGTCAATAAGGATAGTGCGCGCAGCGCGAAATTTTTTTTTAGCCTCGTTTGGTACTTCGGACTGTACTGACTATTTCAGTCGGATATGATAAATAGTCGTCGGATAGTACTAACTACATTAGTCGGGCGTTTGGTGCAGTGTCGGATTAATCTGTGCATGGAACAATAATAAATTTTTTTAATAATTTTTAACAAAATAATTGGTGTTAAAATGAAAAAAAAAAGGAGAATATTAAAAAAGAATAATGTGTGCACCAACAAAAAAAAAAGAAGGAAGATAAAAAAAAAAAAAAAAACGCAGGTCGTCTTCCTCGTCGTCTTTCCCACCTGCAGTAAACCATGTTGATGAACCTTCCAATCCTGTAAACCCAACCTTCCAATCCTCAAAATTAAAAAGCTGCACACAACGAAACTCTACACAGAACCTGCAACCGAAGTCTTTTTCTTCTCGCACGCGCGCCCTTCCTTCTTCTTCAACCTGCAACCGAAGTCTTTTTCTTCTTTCAGACATTTCATCGAACACGTGGTGTGCAGCTCCAAGGGGTCGCACCAGAAGCTCCAAGGGACCTCTAAGGTTATTTCCATGGCTTCCAAGGGGTCGTGCGACCCCATTGACCCCACTGTGGCTCTGCCCCTGCATGTGGGGATGGAGCAGGGAAATGCATAAACGACGTTAGAAAATTTTTTTTCTAGTGCATATTCAAGACCGACAATTCTTTCAGCTAAACTTAAAACATGGCACAATACTTGTAAAAGCAACCTATATCACATAATTTATGATATTTCTGTCCAAATACCATGTACGAAGATGTGATCGAGTCTTTGCTGGTACCAAGTGAACTGAAACCTTCTGGAAGTAGAATTAATAACTCAGGTAATCACAAACTTGGACACACGGAGTAGGCTGGCAAACGGGTCGTGTCTGTCGTGTTTGTGTCATTTTCGTATAACACATGTTATCTTAACGGGTCGTGTTGTGTCACACTAGTTATCTTAATGGGTTAACAGGTCGGGTAAAGTGACCCGACCCGTTATGGCACGATAAGAATTTTTTTTCTTTCTTAAATTTGCACATACCACACATTGCCACATAAATATTACTTCAAAACATTAAAACACATTTGTCGTACTACATTTACACTCAAAAATAAAAGTCTAATAAACAAACATTCATACACTACTATTCTATTACAAAGTATTAAATGTGCAAGGATATGCAAAATGAAGAGTTTTTGCTTTCAAGGTTGTGAAGCATTTCTCAAAAGTTTAAACCTTACCAATGGAACTCAAAGCTTGCATGTTATTCCTTTTACAAAATCCTCAATTTTCATCGATCATCATGACATAAGATTTTATGGTATCCACTAGTGTAAATATTTTAAATTGAAGATCAAATTCATTCATTGAATTCATATAGGGTCAAGGAGTGTAGTTGTAAAAAAAAATCATCAACATCGGAGTTAAAATAACTGTTAAATTGTGATTTTTCGTTGATAACCGTCAAAAAATTTTGTCCCGTTACTTGATCTCTTAATGTTTGTTTTTTTTGCGATTTTTGGCGTATGCAATCTTGAAGCATATACAAACAAGTGTGACGGTTGGATCGTTCAAATTAGTTTCGTAGACTACGTATCCCATCAAAACGATAGATTCACTAACACTTAGGATGCGTTTGTTGCACCGAACTATCTCGGACTGGATTAGCTTCAGGAACTAAGCTGGACTGGCTTAGATTAGACTAAGCTAGACTGACTTAATGAAGCATTTGGTGCAGTGTCGGACTAAAAAACAGAATAATTAACAAATCTTAATATTATATTATTTACTCTATATATATTAATATTATATTATTTAATTTATATTATTAGTATACTCCATTATTATTTTTTTCATAACAATTCTCCATTTTTCTATTATCTCCCTCCCCCATCTTTTTTCTCCGTCCAAAGCAACCCAGTCCCTAGATCATCCCAATCGCCATCCAAACCCAGAAATAGAATCTTCGCCTCCTTCTGCCATAACCCGTAGAAGCAGTCCAGCAAAAACATGGCGGCGACTGATTCTTCTCCAGGAGCAGATTGGTGGAGTTATGAGCGAAGGACCAAAATACCCACAACGAATCGAATGAGGAGAGATCAAATACAAAAGCTGTCTGGCGAACGTTGCATGTCTGTTAGATCTGTGTTTAAAAATGATTTTGGGAGAGCAAGATTGGGAGTCGATGAAGCCAAGGAACTAAGTAGAGAAGTGTTGCCTCTCAACAACGAGCTCGGCGATAAAGCATCTTGAGGATGGGCGAATCTAAGGTCTTGTGATTGTGGGTTCAGGGCGAGGAAGCATAGGGTGGTGACCGTCTGTTGGTGTAAGAGGGAGAGCGGGAACGATGTGGTTGACGTCTCGTGAAACAGAGAGCAGAGAGGGGTCTTAGCTAGTCTCATAGTTTCTGGGGACTCTCGTTAAGAACCTCTAGCGATGTCCTTAGTCTAGGCTAATCCCAGCTAGTCATATTAACATTAGTCTCGTGCAACAACAAACACAGGACTAGACTAATTGTTAGTCCAGTCCAGTCCAGTCTCACTTAGTGAAGGCAAACAACGCCCCCTTAGAGTTTATTTATACTTTCATTAAGTATAACATAAGATTTTGGAATATCCACTAGTGTAAATACTTTACATTGAAGATCGAGTTCATTCATTGTATTCATATAGGGTCAAGGAGTGTAGCTGTAAAAAATCATCAAAATTGAAGTTAAAATAATCGTTAAATCGTGATTTTTCATCGATAACCGTCGAAAAGTTTTATCCCGTTACTTGATCTTTGAATGTTTTTTTATTGCGATTTTTGGCGTATGCGATCTTGAAGTATATACAAACAAGTTTGACGGTTGGATCATTGAAATTAGTTTCGTAAAATGCGTATCCCATCAAAACAATAGATTCACTAATACTTCAAAGTTTATTCATACTGTCATCAAGTATAATATAAGATTTTTTGGTATCCACTAGTGTAAACATATTTAAATTGAAGATTGAGTTCATTCATTGTATTCATATAGGGTCAAGGAGTGTAGCTGTAAAAAATCATCAAAATTGGAGTTAAAATAACCGTTAAATCGTGATTTTTCGTTGATAATCGTCCAAAAGTTTTGTCCCGTTACTTGATCTCTAAATTTTTGTTTCTTGCGATTTTTAGCGTATGCGATCTTGAAGCATATGCAAACAAGTTTGATAGTTGGATCGTTGAAATTAGTTTCGTAGAATGCGTATCCCATCTAAACGGTAGATTCACTAACACTTAGAGTTTATTTATACTGTCATTAAGTATAAGTGTAAATATTTTAAATTGAAGATCGATTTCATTCATTGTATCCAATAGGGTTAAGGAGTGTAGCTGTCAAAAATCATCAAAGTCGGAGTTAAAATAACTGTTAAATCGTGATTTTTCGTTGATAACCGTCGAAAAGTTTTGTCCCGTTACTTGATCTCTGAATGTTTATTTTTTGCAATTTTTGGTGTATACGATCTCGAAGTATATCCAAACTTGTTTGACAGTTGATCGTTGAAACTAGTTTCGTAGAATGCGTATCCCATCAAAACAATAAATTCAATAACACTTAAGAGTTTATTCATACTTTCATTTAGTATAACATAAGATTTTGTGGTATCCACTAGTGTAAATATTTTAAATTGAAGATCGAATTCATTCATTGTATTCAATAGGGTCAAGGAGTGTAGCTGTAAAAAATAATCAAAATCGGAGATAAAATAACCATTAAATCGTGATTTTTCATTGATAACTGTTGAACCGTTTTGTCCCGTTACTTGATCTCTGAATGTTTGTTTTTTGCGATTTTTGGCGTATACGATCTTGAAGCATATACAAACAAGTTTGACGGTTGGATTGTTGAAATTAATTTCGTAGAATGCGTATCCTATCAAAACGATAAATTCACTGACACTTAGGGTTTATTTATACTTTCATTAAGTATAACATAAAATTTTGTGCTAGTGTAAATATTTTAAATTGAAGATCGAATTCATTCATTGTATTCATATAGGGTCAAGGAGTGTAGTTGTAAAAATTTATCAAATTAGAGTTAAAATAACTGTTAAATCGTGATTTTTTGTTGATAATCGTCGAAACATTTTGTCCCGTTACTTGATCTCTAAATGTTTGTTTTTTGCAATTTTTGGCATATGCGATCTTAAAATATATACAAACATGTTTGACGGTTGGATCGTTGAAACTAGTTTCGTAGAATGCATATCCCATCAAAACAATTGATTCACTAACACTTAAGAGTTTAATCATACTTTCATTAAGCATAACATAAGATTTTGTGGTATCTAGTGTAAATAATTTAAATTAAGATCAAGTTCGTTCATTGTATTCATATAGGGTCAAGGAGTGTAGCTGTAAAAAATCATCTAAATCGAAGTTAAAATAACTGTTAAATCGTGTTTTTTTGTTGATAATATAAGGTTTTGGCCCATTACTTGATCTCTGAATGTTTGTTTTTTTTTTATTTTTTGCTGATGCGATCTTGAAGCATATGCAAACAAGTTTGACAATCGGATCGTTGAAATTAGTTTCGTAGAATTCGTATCCCTTCAAGTTCAATGATATATATATATATATATATATGTACTAAGTAGATTTAAATTTATTTATTTTGTACATATAACACTTAAGAAATTGAATGGTATGTATATTTAAGCCGATCCAATGGTCACCAATTTTTAATATTTAATTTAATTTAATATATATATATATATATATATATATATATAATTGTTATAGTTTTTAGGAGTATGGAATTGTGAAATTAATATATATAATTATTATAGTATTTTTTTAGGGTTATAAAATTATAAAATTAATATTTTCCTTATCGTGTATCGTGTTACCCACGTGTATACTCAAACCAACCCGTTATCTTAACAGGTGCTTATCGGGTTACATGATAACGACCTGTTTCGTTATCATATCGACTCGAACACCTGTTAATTTCGTGTCGTATCGTGTCGGGTTATTGGGTCGTGTCAGGAATTGCTAGTCCTAACATGGAGACATGTGGAAAAAGAATATGTGGCTCAAAGTATACTTCATTGATACGTGAATATATATACAATTACATTCCTTGCACAGCAAGGACTCCACCTACAAGTTAGGAATACAATCATAATTTAATTCTAACTATTTATCTATTTGTCTAACATTCCCCCTCAAGTTGGAGAGTGGGTGTCAAGAACTCCCACCTTGCTCAACATAGTCGAAAGCTTTTCCTTTCTGAGAGGCTTTCGTGAATAGGTCTGCCAATTGGTGTGCCGTACCAACATACTGGTCATTATAGTGCCATCTACAATCTTATCTCATATAAAGTGACAATCCAACTCAATGTGATGAGTCCGCTCATGGAAAACGGGATTAGTGGCTATATGCAATGCTAATTGATTATCACAAAATAAAACGGAATGGTCAACTAAAGGAATGTATAAATCCTTCAACAAAAACCAAAGCCAAATTACCTCACAACAAGCACTTGCCATAGGCCTATATTCTGCTTTAGCTAAAGAGAGTGAAACAATTTTATGTCGCTTTGTCTGCCATGAAATCAAAGAATTTCCCAAGAATACACAATACCCAGTAGTAGATCGGCGAGTAATAAGACAACCCACCCAATCAAAGTCACAAAATGCAATTAACTTAATCTGGTTATCTGAACGTAATAATAAGCCTTGACCTGGAATGGACGTCAAATAACAAAAAACTCAAAGTGTAGCATCCATATGAGGTATCTATGGCTCTTTGAGATGTAGTGAGGTAGATCAACTGACCTACTAAATGCTGATACATTTCAGGATCTTTGAGAAGTTCTATTTTATCAGATAATTTTGTATCATCCATAGGAAATGCAATGGGTCGTGTAACAACCAGTCCCTAATTTTACAGTTTTATTATTTTTAAAGTGTGAATCTACGAAAATGCCTTTTGAGGCGAAATTGTTGACTTTTTTTTACCTTCGTATCGTGAGATGTATGACCCATTCTTTTAGTACTCGTCGCTACAAATGTGTGGGCACAAGTGAAATCAAATTTGGAGATATAACGTAGATTTTACGAGGCTTTAAATGTCAAAGGCATTTTGGTAAATTAACATTTTGAACACATGTTGCATTTGGGTGTGCGCCATGTGGGGCCCACCCCCACTTTTTTGGAATGCTCTCTCTTTTCTTCTTCTTCTTCTTCTTCTTCTTCTTCTTCTTCTTCTTCTTCTTCTTCTTCTTCTTCTTCTTCTTTCTCTTCATGTTTCTCTCATTCTTCATCTTTCTTGAACCCTCTCTTCCTCTCGTGAACACATCACACCAAATCAATTTTTTTTTTACGAATTAGACCCTACTAACACCATGAAAACACTCATAGCATCCCTAGAAACATGAATCCAACCTTGAGTTTTTGAAAATCAAAGTCCAAACGCGAGTCATGCATCCTCCATTGGAGCTGCGACTTTCCTGGCCAATTTTGCATATATTCCAGCCTCTCATTGAGTAGATGAATTTCCATATATAGATCATCGAATTTGGTTGAAAAATGAGGAAGTTATAACCTTTTAAAGTTTACCTAGTTTTCATCGAACTCCACGACTTTCAGGCCATTTTCTGGTCAAACCACGCCGAGTTAGCTATCGAGAAGGGTACCAATCTGATAGTCTCTTTTTGAGGTATGATTTTTATTTTTGAATCACTCAATTTCGATGAGTATTGAAGAAGGTATGGAGCTTTGAAAAATACCCAGAAATCCAGCCAAATTTGTAGAAACTGTTGGGTTGACCGACCCGTTGACCCATTGACTTGCCTGTTGATCGACCTATTGACTCAACCCGGATGATCGACTCGTTGACCCGACCTAGATGGAATATTCCATGCGTTGACTTTTATGAAATTTTTCAAGGAATTGTCCTAGACTAATTTTGACGCCCCGAGTTCGTTTTCAACATTCGTTTAGTGAAATTCTGAAGGTTTAACGTAGTTGTCCAGCTCGATGTCTCAGTTGACTTTTTTGGTTGACCGTTGACTTTTTCATTGACTTTTTACAAAATTTGCCCAGGACCCCTCTTAGGGTAATTCGACTCCCTGATTCCAAATCAGCACTCCGTTTTCCCAAATTCAACCATTTTAATAAGGTTTTACTAATTGGTCCTTTTATGTGCTTAGGTGAGTTTGTTAGAGGCAACCCCGTCCTTTCTAGTTTGCACGGCTCTTCGCCGACAAAGTATCGATGAGTGGACCCCTTCTCAAATTGCATGATTTTATAAAATGGTATGATTGCATTCATGAAAGCATGATTCCCTGATTTTACATTTCTTGAAATATATTTATGATTTATCGAATTTTACGTTTTATGAAACGTTATGAATTATTGGATTTATGCATTATGAAATATTACGAATTTATGAATATGATCTATTATGGATTTATGATATGATGTTTTGAGCTTTTGAGCTTCGACGATTTGATTTGGAATATATTATGTGTATGTTTTCTGTGCTTACTTAGTAGGTAATCATACAACACATACACACAACACGAGTATGTATCTGGCTACGGCCATAGGACACAATTTGATGATTAGTGAGGTATTTATGACATACTCCTAGCTTCACTGGCGAAACCAGTGTCGGACAGCTTCACTAGCCACGGCTAGTGTCAGCGTGTTATGTACCTTTTCTTCTCTGGCATAACCTAGAGTCGTATAGCTTTCCGGTGATGGGGCCTACCATGTTTCTTCACTGGCGTAACCCAGTGTCGTACAGCTTCACCCTCAAGTGATGGATATGCCTTCGAACGACTATGATACCCCTAGTTAAGTACATTATTTGATGATTTATGAAGGTTTTATGGATTTTTCTTCAGACGACCATGTTACTATTACCGAGCATTGTTTTATACTTACAAGATTTACAATGGTTTTATGGCATGTTAGGGTTTTAAAAAAAAAACCTACTATGTAGTACTATATGAGTTTTCAAAACAGAAGGTTGGTCGGTTTAGAAAGAAAACGGTATTATTATTATTATTATTATTATTATTATTATTATTATTATTATTATTATTACTATGTAGTACTATATGAGTTTTCAAAACAGGAAGTTGGTATGTTTAGAAAGAAAATGGTATTATTATTATTACTAGAATATGGGCACACACTAAGTGTGTGAGGAAATTTTTTTATTTTTGTTTTTGAAATAGGAGAGAGGAAGAAAGTGATAGAGAATGTGGGAGTATGAAGTTTTTTTAATTAATTTAATTTTTTTTAAATTAGAGATATGTTAAGATTACATGTAGGTGAGGCTTTGAAAAAAAAAACAACAAAATTTGGTTGTGTGAAATTAGATTTCTGCCCCATATTTCTTATTCATGTTTTGTTTTAATTAGACCGTTAAACTGGTAATTTCATGTATGTAGTACTATATGAGTTTTCAAAAGAAGAGGTTGGTGTGTTTAGAAAGAAAATGGTATTACTATTATTACTGGCATATGGGCACACATAAAGTGTGTGAGAAAATTTTTTAATTTTGTTTTTGAAATTGAAGGAGAGAGGAAGAGAGTGATAGAAAATGTGGGAGTAGGAAGTTTTTATTTTTATTTTTATTTTTTTTAAATTAGAGATATGTTAGGATTACATGTGACAATCCAACCCTAAATTTACATTTTGATTTATTTTAATTGAGGGAATTGACGAAAATGCCCTAGATGCAAGGACTTTGACTTTCGTTGACCATTTTCTAAAGAAACGTATGACTTATTCTTTCAGCGTATTTAAGTAGTACTCATTGGTACGAACGCATAGGCGAAAGCCGTTTGTGAGTCCGGATTCTAACGATGTAGTTATGGACGGTCGAAGTTGTTTTTCCTTATTTTTTTTACCGTAATCCTTTAATTAAATGAATTCCCACCAGGTGGGAATTCGGCCCAATCACAAAGGAAAGGTAAGGTAACCAATTAGATGGTGAGTTAGTGACCAATCAAATTAAAAGGTTAATGGACCAATTAGAAGAGGAGAGGGAAAGGGTTATCTCCTTTTCAACTCATGCATACCATGAACCCAGTTTCGATCCAGCCAAAATTCCAGCCAATCTCTACCATTTTTTAGTTGAAATTCACACATCCATCACCTGCAACCTACTCCAGCACCTCCCCTCTACCATCTCCTCCTAATTTGAGGGTTTTTAGGTCCTAACCCACAAGGAACTTCACTGGAGCACCGAAGGTGCTTGACTGTGATTTCTCCATTTCGACGAGTTCCACCACCCACCACCACTCTTAATCAACTCTCCTTGGACCCAGGAACAAGACCTAATTAGTGTTAAGGGTGTTGGAACATCGGAGAAGTCGAATCGATGAACACCCATTCTAGGGTTCCGGCGGGTTCTTGGCGATTTGAAGTTTTTTGCAGCCAAGTTGAACTTGGCCACAAGTATGAAACTTGATTTTATCATTAAGATCTTCATTCCTGTAAAATTTGAAATTTTTTAGAAATAGTAGAATTTTCCCGCGAGTTGGGGCGGCTGACCTCCATGTGCGGCGGCGCATGGTGGCGGTGCGTAGGCCGAGACACCCCTAACCTTCCTAGGCTAAACTTGATACCCCAATTCCATATGTGATGTCCGATTAACGAAATTCCATTGTTTGGGTACAATTTTGCTAAGGTCCACTACTTGGTCAATATAAGAATCAACGTTCCGACCGTTGGATTGTCACCAAACTTTAATAGGTTATTATTCGTAATATTTGAGGACCTTAGGAACCAATGGATTGAGAATCTAACCTATGGATCTTCTCGAATTGGATTTGAAAGTTTGTAAAATAAAACGTTAACCGTCACCTGAATTTGCAATTGATGGAGATCCGATGGTTTGATCGTAATGAAACTTTAGTATGATGTTTTAAAAGTATAATGTGCATCTTTGGAAGTTATGAATTGGAAATCTGATATACGGATCTTCCGAATTGAGTTAAGTAGGGTAGTGGACCCTACCGTCGATATTTGACCGACAGTTGACTTTTGGTCAAGGGGTCTCAAATCATTCTAGAATGTCCTTGGGGATGTATTTTATGTAAGTTACGTGTTCTATCAATAAGAATTCTGAGATGTGACTGAATATTTGTTTTAGGCGACGATCATCCATGACGCCTTGATGTTCGTGCTAGGGAGTTGTAGCGCGGACCTCAGTTGAGCGGGTCTTTTTCCTTTTTATAGTGTGTGTGTGTATATATATATATAAACTTTATAGTTTCCACAAATGCTTTGAACCGAGTTATGCATATCATGCCATTATTAAATAATGTTATATTTAAAATGTTACGTTGTTATGAAATTGTGAAATGCCAAACGATCCTATGGGATGTGCAAGTAAGTTCAGGTGAGTTTACTTTGTGATTGGAATTTTTGCATCATATGAGCATGCAAATATTCATTTAGAGCTCATCATTGCTGCATCCCGATGTTAGTGCTCCCGCCCCGGGCCAGGACACAGCCTTCACGTGTATGTTCACCTCCTGCACCGCATGCTCGCCTTGGATCCAAGTAGGTGCTAGCCTATCGTACAGACTGCATTAGGCAGTTCCGACTCATAGATGACCAGCGATTTATCACTAGCCATCAAGTGATCGTAGCACTAGAGCGTACATTTTTACACCTAGCCTATCATAGAGGTCACCCTAGGTGACTGATAGGGATTTTTACTACTTATGTGAACGGGCTTAAATCTCCTATTTTACTTGCAAGAATCACAAGGTTATTGTAGTATAAACGGATTTCGCAAGGTCATCTCCACAGGGATTATTAAATAATTCAAACTAATCAGATTCCATTTAATTATTGTAAAGTAGAAATTGAAGTGATTGAGTTTATAACCTAATTAAAATAAAAACGAATTTAATGAATTAAAATAAACAATCTGCAATATTAGGACTAGAGAGAAGAAAACAGTTATGAGAAAATCAAATTAAGAAAGCACTAAGGTTCCACCATCACCTAGCAATCCTATGAATTTTTACCAATTACTTATGATCTACACATGTCACTTTGAAGGTTAGATTTTCCTAGTTCATATTCTACTTGGAACCTCCAACATAGAATGTATATCTAACATGCAACCCGTCCGGACGTTCGGATCAAATCTAAACATGAAAGACTCATTATGCTTTATGAAAATCCTTTGAAAAACCATGCAATCCTTAAGACGTGATATTCATCCTAAGAGAAATTACAATTATTAATCACAAGAAGCCAGCGTCAATTTCAGGGAACCTTCCGACCAAAATTGCATCAAATTACTTTTCTAAAAATCCTAATGGTGATCAGGCATTAAAACAATTAGATAGTTTTTATCCCGATGATTAACAATTCAAAGTACGCATGCAATCAATCATAAGAAATTAAATAAAAATCACATATTCATGCTAAGGCTCAAGGCTTCGTCCTAGCAATAGAAATTAGTTCCGCATATTCATAATTGAAATCATAGAAAATATATTCAAGAAAATGATTGAAAGCACCTTCAAGTAAAAAATCTTCAAAACCCTAACAATTCTCTCTGTCTCCCAAAATTGCATAAAAGAAAGCGTAACCTAAAACTGTAGACGGCCAAGCAATATATTTGCTAAGCCCCCACACAAACCCTAGCAAACTAAAATTAATAAAAATCCTAAATAAAAATAGTAAAATTCGTCTAAAATCTGAACAGCCACGTTTTGGCCCATAAGCTGCTCCAAAACTGGCCCAATATAGCTGGATTTAATGTTTGGAATATTCTGAACACTTTTCCAGAAGGCCACGAACCCATCCGAGGTCATCTTGGGCTCCAAAAACGTCATTTAAGCCAAAAAACGTCATTTTCCAGCACTGCGCGCTGCTTCTTTATTTCATCGCCAGAAAATAACCGCTTGGTGGAAAAAATCCCAAATTTTGATACGATCAAGCTAAGTGACTCACGAACGTCCTCCAACTGGAATTACTCCAAAATTAGTCCATTTGGTCCTGTTTTGCTTCAGAGGAAGTCGAAAGTCCTATATTGAAAATACAATTCAAAGTATCAAAATTCTTCCAAAATATTAACCAAAATATACTAAGATTAGGGTAAAATATATAATATAAAATCTACTCATCAGTGACTCTGACTCGTGTGCTAGCATAGACTGATGAGCAATAAGTCCAGTCGTACAAGTCACATTAGGTGACTGCGACTAGTATGATAGTTAATTTATTCACACCTAACTTACATTTATTTTTGCTGAGATATTGTAACATGGCATGCTTTTGTTGTCACTGCTTTTATGCATTGGTTTTTCATACTTACATAGTATGATTTTATGGAAACTATACAAGTTTTATGGTGAGGGGTTATATCGTTTTCAAAAGGTTTTTATTAAAACTTTATTTTCAGGCCCACTCACCCTTGTTTTTCGTCCCTCCAGGTTCTAGTAGCAGAGTTTTCGTACCGACGAGGATTATTGGCAAATCTTGGTGTAGACGATTACCATCGATGGTATAATTGTCACCCTATTTTATTGTACTGTACTTATGCTCTGTCATCACGTGTGAATTGGGTTCATTCCCGCTCACAGCGCATTCTTATATTTAGGCACTTTTAGGTTTAAATGTATTCACATTTTCCACATCACTACACTTTATGGCTTCGTCACCTTCCAGGTTTCGGCTAGCACAACTTGATTCGAAGTCCTAGTGGACATACCAGGTCGGGTGTGTCATTACATGTAGGTGAGACTTTGGAAAAAAAAAAGCAAAATTTGGTTGTGTGAAATTACATTTTTGCCCCATATTTCTTATTCATGTTCTGTTTTAATTAGAGGGTTAAACTGGTAATTTCATAGAATTTTGGTTGACAATGAGTGTTTTATTAATTAGTAAAGATGATGATGATGATGATGATTATAATGTGGGAGTAGGAAGTTTATTTTTTATTTTTTATCTTTTTTTTTTTAAATTAGAGATATATTAGGATTACATATAGGTGAGGCTTTAAAAAAAACAGTAAAATTTGGTTGTGTGAAATTACATTTTTGCCCCATATTTCTTATTCATGTTCTGTTTTAATTAGAGGGTTAAACTGGTAATTTTATAGGATTTTGGTTGACAATGAGTGTTTTATTAATCAATATAGATGGATATGATGATGATGATGATGATGATGTATAGGTTTATGGTTGAGAATGAGTGTTTTATTAATTAGTAGAGATGGATATGATGATGATGATGGTGATTATTATTATTATTATTCATAGAGTTTTGGTTGACAATGGATGTTTTATTAATCAGTAAAGATGAATATGATGATGATGATTATTATTATTATTATTATTATTTCAATGGCACCCACGTCGTTGCCTATAATCACAATATTATCCATATAAATGAGCAAGGCTATGAAAAAAGTACCTAACTTTTTTGTAAATAGTGAATAGTCAGCTTTGGATTTTTGAAACCCAGCAAAAGAATGGCACTAGTTAACTTGGCAAACCATTGGTGAGAAGCCTGCTTGAGATTGTAAAGAGACTTGTGAAGGGGACACACAAAATTCTCCCCTGTCGCCGAAGACGAGGACACATAAATTTCCTCATTCAAATCACTATGCAAGAAAGCATTATTAACTTCAAGTTGATGGAGAGACCATGACTGACTAGCAGCAAGGGCAAGAAGCACCGTAAACATCTTAGTAGGAGAAAAAGTGTCATGATAATCAATAACTTCTGCTTGAGTGAAACTTTTATCAACCAAGCAAGCTTTGTAATGCTCTATAGAACCATCAAAATTATGCTTTAGTTTGTAACCCACTTACAATCAATAGGAACTTTGCCAGGAGACAAGGTAGTCAATGTCCAAGTACCATTGGCATGTAAATCCTCAAGTTTCTCATTCGTGGCACAACGCCAATTAAGATCACTAGCAACCTTTGCAAAAAGGCATATAAAAGATGATGGGGGAGAGAAACAGTGGTAAGAAATAAAATTACAAAGCGGATATTGCATACCTTTAACATAATCGGGCTCGAAGTCCAGAATAAGTGCAGAGGTTGAATCACCTGCGAGCAAACGTAGTCTTTAAATAGGATGGTGGTGTGCGTACGGGAAGAAGTGTGGGTGGGTGGTAAAGGAGTTGAATTTGTCGTGGGTTATGAGACAACAGGGTGGGCCATGAGTGGTGATGTAGTACGAGGGGTTGTGGGTAGGTTGAGGGAATTTGAATTTTGGTGAAGGAGGGAACCGGTGGGACCGGGAGTGAAATGGCAGGAGTGGGTGGCATGGAATTTGAGGTGGGAAGGTGATGGGGAGGTGAAGTGGTCTTGGTGTTTTAAGACAGAAGGGTGGGTGATGTGGCAAGGTTGGGAGGTAGCAAGGAAGGTTGCGTGGGTCTTGGGGGTGGTTGATAGGAAAGGTCCAGGGAAGGTGGAAGTGGCAGAGGATGTGTGGGGGGTTAGGTAGGTGGAAGTGGCAGATGAGGTTTGGAAGGGAACGAATCTTCATGGAAAATAACATCTCTACTGGTGAAGGTGCGATGGTTGTCTAAGTCATATAATTTGTATGCTTTTTGGCTATGAGGGTAACCAATGAATGTGCATCGATGTATTTTAAGGGAAAATTTTGTGGTAGGATTGATAGAGGTTGCATAGGCAAGACAACCGAAGACACAGAAGTGGTCATAGGATGGGGTTTTAATATGGAGGACCTCTAAAGGAGATTTATTATGGACAACTCGGGTAGGGATTGATTGTATAAGTACTTGTAACGACACATTCACCCCAAAATTTTAGTGGAAGGTGTGATTGAAATCAAAGGGTGCGAGCAATTTCAAGAAGGTGCCTATATTTGCGTTGAACAACGCCATTTTGTTGCAGGGTGTAAACACAGGAAGTTTGAAAAAAAACCACACTGTCAAAAAAAAAATTGTGAAGAGAAAAAAATTCTCCTCCATTATTGGTACGAATGCTTTGGATCTTAGTATGAAATTGGGTATTAACATAGGCCAAAAAATATTTGATTATTTGTTATCATATTTATGCTTCATGAGAAAGACCCACATAAAATAGGAAAAATGAATGACCCACATAAAATAGGAAAAATCATCCACAATAGTAAAAAAAATAATGAGCAAAAGGAAACGTTGTTGAAATTGAACTTAAACCAAAAGGTTGACGAGTTTGTTTTGCCAAAGGACAAACATCACAAACATGACTAGAGTCAAAGGAAAAATAAAGAAAATTAGATGCCAAAACTTGCAAACGGGCAGAAGAAGGGTGACCAAGACGTATATGCCATAGGGAGGTCTGTATGGTGATGATGTTGCATAGAGGTTGACTGGTGGGGAGAGATGAGGCAAGGGCCATGAGGTAATAAAGGTTGCCACGTCTCTTACCCACACATATTATTGCCTTTGAAACCAAGTCTTGCAAAACGTACCAAGAAGGAAAAAAATGTTACCAAACACGATAATCCATCTACAGTTAAAGTAATTAGAGCTATGACACCACTAGGCAAAGAAACAGGCAGCAAGTGTGAAGCAAAAATATTAACCAAACATGAAGCGAAACAAGTGATATGATTTGTGGCGCAGCTGTCAATGATCCATTGACCATGACGAGAAGCCACGGGTAACAAACCTTTGGCAAAGTCATCACTAGAAACGGCACGGGTCTGAGGAGTGGGTGTCATGTTATCATTGAGGGCAGCAAGAAGATGGGAATGCTACTCGGCTGAAAGATGGGGTATGGCCACCTGCAAGTCATGCAAAGTGGGCTGACCTTGCATGTGATGTGATGATGGGCCAGGTCGTGGGGGGTCTACTGGGCTTGTTATGGACTGAGAGGCAGCATTGTTATTGCTAGCAGAAGAAATAGCAAGGCTGATGCGCACAGAACAAGCGGAAGTGGAGAGTCAGCTATGTGGTCTCCATGGCTGACCATGGAGAAGATGGCCAACGGGATACCTTTGACATTTATGACAAGTGACTTGGGTGTGGAAGTCATAATCACAATAGGTGCAATGTAGAGGAAGCCCATCGAAAGAAGACCAAGGAGAGCTACGCACCACCATGGCTGGGGGGTTGGCAGGACGTGAAAAATCGGGGCACTTTGTTTTTCAGCCTGAGAGACAGAGGAACATGCTTGGTGGACAGTGGGTAAAGGGTTCATCAAAAGGACATGGTCCTGAACGGTGGTAAACAAGTCATTGAGACGCATAAAAAATTGCATGAGTTGCTGACGGTCATGTTTAGTGCCACAAGAACATGAGCATATATCATTATAGGAGGCGAGCTCATCCTAGAGCCCTTTTCAGGCGAGTGAAGTACACTGAGACCGAGAAGGACCCTTGAGAGATGGTGGCATTTTCATGATTCAGGTGGAAGATACGGGGAGCCTTACACTAGGAAAAACATTCACGAAGATTGTCCCAAACAGCCTTGGTGGTGGTGGAAAAAAGAACTGATTCGGCAAGGTCGGGCTCCAGGGAATGAATGATCCATGATATGACATGTCGTTGCAATGTCTCCAAGAGGCGTAAGCATTAGGGTCCTCGGAAGAAGAGGCTTCTCAAGTTTATTCTCGGTGCTTGAGGAGATGTGCATCATGCGTGCCTATGTCATGTAGTTATTGTTAATGTGTAAATTGTGATCTCATGTGGCAGTTGGTTTCTAGCTCATATTGCTAGGATTGTGTGTATGCTTTCTTATTAAGTCTTATAGGTCTTAAACAAGTGAGTGTATATGTGTCTTCATCTCATAGGATGTAAGATGGATGGCTAAGATTGGTTGGATGTAATTTGAATACTGCCAAGTTTAAATTGTAATTGAAATTAAGAAGAGAGAGAGAGACTTTTCCTCTCTCACTCTCGGTGGAATGAAACAGTGAAAACATTTGCAGAGTCATATTCTCTGCACTCTTCATCCCTTTCTCTCACTACATCATCTTCTTCATTGGTATAAACTGGTTTTATTCCATAATACAGAACGTACCTGTGAGTCACAGCTCACAAGGAAGGTTAAACTTCGTTTTAACACTAACATAGCCTCAGAGCCTTGTTCGGTCTGATTTTCTGGGTGTAGATTTTGTGAGGGTTTGTTCTAGCAACATTTCGTTGGAGAGAAAGTCAGTGAGAGTGAGAAGTAAGATCTTAGTCTAACATGGCTAGATCTGGTGGAGGAGAGCTTCGCACTCCGATATTCAACGGAGAGAACTTCGATTTCTGGCAAATTCGAATGAAACCAATTTTCTGATCTCACGAGCTTTGGAGCATTGTTGAGATGGGTTTTCTACCTCCAGCGAAGGCGGTGGGTGAGATAGCAGAGGTGGAGATGAAATTGCATCGTGAAAATTTGGTCAAGGATGCGAGGGCTCTTGGAATCATTCAAGGAGCAGTATCGGATCAAATTTTTCCACAGATTGCAACTCTAGAAACTGCGAAGGCAGCTTAGGATATTCTGAAGCAAGAGTTCGTAGGAGATAAACAGGTACGATCTGTGAAATTACAAGGTCTTCGTCGTGATTTTGAATATACTCGTATGGGTGAAAGTGAATCTCTAGCTGCATATTTAGCTAGGTTGTTTGATTTGATAAATCAGATGAAAAGTTATGGTGAAGATCTTAGTAATCAAAGAATTGTGCAAAAGTTGTTGATCAGTTTACCTAAATCATATGATAGTATTGCTTCTGTTCTTGAAAATACTAAAGATATTGATGTAATTGATGCACAAGATGTGGTTGCCATCCTGAAAGGGTATGAACTGAGATTAACTAGGCATGAAGAGAATAGCACTGAACGTGCATTTTCTAGCTTAGATATTTCATCTAAGAACAGTAAAGTTGGTAATCAGTTTACCAATACTGGTGGATCGAAATCTCAGTACAATTTCAAGTTCAAAGGGAAGCAGTGGACTAACAGGTTCACTCCGGATGTCAAGAATGAAGCAAATAACTCTGGAGGTGCTTGTAAATATTGTGATAAACTTCACTATGGAGAATGTTGGTTAAAAGGGAAGATTAAATGTCACAAGTGTGGGAAACTTGGTCATATTGCCAGAGTTTGTAATCTCAACAAAAATGTCCAGTAAGGAAATTTTGCAAACAAAGTGGTAGAACAAAAGAACTTTGCAAATAAGGATGGAGAACCTGGAAATCTATTTATGGTTAAGCAATCAACTGAAGTGAAGGCTGTGAGTGATGCCTGGTATATAGATAGTGCGTGCAGTAACCATATGACTTCCAGAGAGGAGTTACTTGTGGAAATTGATAGAAGTATTAAGGCAAAAGTGCAAGTTGGCACAAGGGTTCTTGTTGATGTGAAAGGCAAAGGAACCTTAGTCATTGACACTGATAAAGGGAAAAGGTACATAAGAGAAGTTATGTTGGTACCTAGAATTGTAGAGAATTTACTTAGTGTTAGGCAGATGACTGAACATGGGTATTTTCTGGTATTTGGTGATTATAAAGTGGATATTTTTTATGACAGAACTCTGACAAATTTAGTGGTTAGTGTGAAGCAAAAGGGGAACAGATGCTTTCCACTTGTGTTCAAATCAAACGATCACTTGGTACTGAAAACCAATATGCATTAGAGTAGTACAATATGGCATAAACGGTTTGGTCATTTGAATTATAGGAGTCTGCAACAATTGCAGGAGTATGATATGGTTCTTGGGTTACCTGAAATGCTTGACAGTGAAGGTGCATGTCAGGGATGTGCATTTGGTAAGAATCATATAATGTCCTTTCCAAGGGAGTCAGTTTGGAGAGCAAGAATGCCATTGGAACTCATACACTTAGATGTGTGTGGCCCTATACAAACACCAACCATGAGTGGAAACAGACACTTTGTTACATTCATTGATGATTATTCGAGGATGTGCTGGATATATCTCTTGAGACACAAGTCAGATGTCTTCCATGTATTCAAGAAATTCAAAGCTATGGTGGAACTTCAAAGTGGCTTTTCTGTGAAGAAATTGAGAACAGATAGAGGAGGAGAATTCATCTCAAATGAGTTTGAACAGTTTTGTGAAGCTTTGGGTTTGGAGAGGCAGCTTACTGTTGCATACTCTCCACAACAGAATGGAGTTGTAGAGAGGAAAAACAGAACTATAGTGGAGATGGCAAAATGTATGCTTCATGAGAAAGGTCTTCCTTATAGTCTTTGGGATAAAGTTGTGGTTACATCTATCTATTTGCTCAACAGATGTCCTACCAAAGCATTGGAAAATGTGACACCTTTTGAGAAATTCAGTGGAAGAAAACCTGGAATTAAACACTTGAGAGTGTTTGGCTCATTAGGTTATTCTCTTATTCTAGGAAATCTGAGACATAAGTTGGATGAAACAAGTGTCGTTGGTATTTTTATTGGATATGGCACTTGTGAAAAGGGGTACAGATTACTTAATCCTGAAACTCATAAAGTAATCATTTCAAGAGATGTTATTTTTGATGAGAATGGTAAATGGGATTGGGATAAACAGAAGATCAAAGAAGTGTACATTTCATTTGCTGCAAGTGAATCTTCAGAGATGAAAGAAGTTGATGAGGATTCTGATTTCATGGAACAAGTTGTTATTGAAGGTTCTTAGACTCAAATTACAGATTCTCCATTCATTGAGTCTGGAAGTGCTAGTGACTCAATTTCTACACCTCAGGTTGATCATACTCCTTTAAGATATAGAAATTTGAGTGAAATCTATGAAAGATGTCATGTGTGTATTGTTGAACCAGAATCCTATTATGAAGTTACACAGGATGAAGCATGGAAGAAAGCCATAGAAGATGAAATTTGCATGATTGAAAAAAATAAGACTTGGGAATTAGTGAAAAGACCATCTGATAAACCTGTGATTGGTGTGAAATGGGTGTACAAAACTAAATTGAATCTGGATGGATTAGTTCAAAAGAACAAGGCTAGGCTTGTTGCAAAAGGCTATGCATAAAAGCCCGGAATTGATTATAATGAAACATTTGCACTTGTTGCAAGGTTGGATACAATCAGAACATTAATTGCACTGGCAGCAAAGAACAAATGGAAGCTGTTTCAATTGGATGTAAAATCTGCATTCTTGAATGGTGTGCTAGAAGAGGAAGTGTATGTCGATCAGCCAGATGGGTTTATTGTACAAGGAGAGGAAGATAAAGTCTACAGGTTACATAAAGCACTGTATGGTCTGAAGCAGGCACCAAGGGCCTGGTATGGTGAAATAGACTCATATCTTACACTCTGTTTGTTTAAGAAAAGCACCAGCGAAGCAACTTTGTATACCAAGTGGAGGAAAGATTCAGAAATGATTATAGTATCCATTTATGTTGATGATATAATATACATTGGAAGTTGTCAGGAATTGATGGATGCTTTTAAATCTGATATTATGCTCAAATATGAGATGACTGATGTTGGACTCCTACATCACTTTCTTGGTATGGGAGTAATGCAAACTGAGGAGTATATTTTCATTCATCAGAGAAAGTATGCTTCCTCTCTACTGAAAAAATTTGGACTTCAAGATTGTAAGTTAGTGAGTACTCCATTGGTTCCAGGTGATAAATTGAGAAAAGAAAATGGAAGTGGGACTGCAAATGAAGCTCAATATAGACAAATTGTAGGCAGTTTGCTGTATCTCACAGCAACTAGACCTAATATAATGTATGCTGCATGTCTGCTATCACGGTTTATGCATTGTCCAACCAACAAGCATTTTGGGACAGCAAAAAGAGTACTAAGATATGTTGGAGGAACTCTTGATTTTGGCTTGGAATACAAGAAAGGTGAAGGGGCAATCTTTGTGGGATTTTGTGACAGTGATTGGAGCGGTTCTGAAGATGATATGAAAAGTACATATGGGTATGCCTTTACGTTTGGTAGTGGAGTTTTCTCTTGGTCTTCAGTCAAGCAACAATGTGTTGCGTTATCCACATCTGAAGCAGAGTACTTTAATGCATCTGAAGCAACTGCACAGGCTACTTGGTTGAGATTTGTTTTGGAGGACTTTGGTGAAATGCAAAGAGTTGCAACACCAATAAATTGTGACAATACTTCAGCCATAGCTATCACTAAAAATCCTATCTTTCATTAGAAGACTAAGCACATCAACAGGAGATACCATTTCATAAAGGAAGCACTGCAGCAAGGAGTAATTGAGCTGTTGCACTGTCCTACGAAAGAGCAAATTGCTGATATTTTTACATAGGCATTGGCAAGGGAACAATTCAGTTATCTGAGGGAACTTCTTGGAGTTAAATCAGTCCACAATTTAAAGGGGGCTGTTAATGTGTAAATTGTGATCTGATGTGGCAGTTGGTTTCTAACTCATATTGCTAGGATTGTGTGTATGCTTTTTTATTAAGTCTCATAGGTCTTAAACAAGTGAGTGTATATGTATCTTCATCTCATAGGATGTAAGATGGATGGCTAGGATTGGTTGGATGTAATTTGAATACTGCCAAGTTTAAATTGTAATTGAAATTAAGAGGAGAGAGAGAGACTTTTCCTCTCTCACTCTCGGTGGAATGGAACAGTGAAAACATTTGCAGAGTCATATTCTTTGCACTCTTTATCCCTTTCTCTCACTGCATCATCTTCTTCATTGCTATAAACAGGTTTTATTCCATAATACAGAACATACCTGTGAGTCACAGGTCACAGGGAAGGTTAAAATTCGTTTTAACACTAACAGTTATCTCAGTTTAACTTCTTGGAGACAAGAATAAGATTGGGATGGTCAGAATGGTGAAGATAAAACGAGGTGGTGCTACCTTCTAAAGAAGAATCTCCCATGGTGAAAGTGAGAAACAACAGAGACGACCGTAAAAAAAAATTGAGAAAAAAGGGAGCTAGAACCTGCTCTCATACCATGTAGAAAAAGAATATGTGGTTGAAAGTTTATTTCATTGATACGTGAATAAGTATATATACAATTACATTCCTTGATAGTAAAGACTCCTCCTACCTGTTAGGAATACAATCATAATTTAATTCTAACTATTTTCCTATTTGTCTAACAAGAAATAAATGCATATAGTTTTATAAGGTGAATCCAAAGATTGTGGAAAGCGATCCACTATATGGGAAAACTGTCACGCCCCAAAACAGGCACTTAACAGTGCTACGTTCTATTAGTAACACAATGTTATAGTGTTCAAACCCAACACTACAACACTGCATTCCTCATGAGTCGATATTATACTAGATATTTTACCTAAATCTTAGTATTAATGTATTCGTTATGTTGTGAGAATTTTGATACTTTGAATTATATTTCCAATGTAGGACATTCGATTTCTTCTTGAGCATAAAGTAATCAAACGGATGAGTTTTTTAGTGATTCTAATTGGAGGATGTTCGTGAGTCTTCATGTTCGTGAGTCTTCTTGAGCATAAAGTAACCAAATTGTTTAACCGTGGCAAAGAAAAGAAGGCCCAACGCACAACTTTCCTAGATTGATGTTTTTGGATGTTTTGGGTATTTTGAAGGTCAAGATGGAATATTTTGAGGAAGGTTCTTTCTGATTTGGGACGTCTTAAGTTTTCAAAAGAGAAATTTTGGGACCAAATAAGAGTTGATTGAGCCGGTCAAAAGTCTATTTTTCTGAGAAGTCCAAATTTTAGTTTAAATAGGTCTTAAGCTTTCAAAATAGACTTTTTGGGACCAAATTAGTGTTGATTGGGTCAGTCAAAAGTGTATTTTATTATTCCTTGTTTTACTCTAAGTCCTTTTCTAAGTAGGATTTTATCTTGTAGTAGTATAAATAAGGCTATTTGGCGATTAGGTGGCGGGATCAATTTGGAGGACTTCGCTAGGCTTTGAGGATTTGTACTCTTCTTTCAAGTTGTTTTCTATCCATGTTTTTAATAATATTTTGTTTTATGATTGTTCATAACTAATTTCTTTTGCTAGGGCGAAGCCATGAGCCTTAGTATGAATATATAGTCTTTATTTAATTGCTTATGATATTTTGCATGCATATTTTGAATTATTAATTATTGTGTTTAAACTATCTTTGTGTCTTAATGATTCGCGACTATGAGGATATTCAGATAAGTAATTGGATGCAATTTTTGTTGGAATGTCACCCTAAAATTGAGGAATGCTTCTTGTGATTAATAATTGTAAGTTCACTTAGCGCGAATGCTATGTCTTATAGGTTGAATGGTTTTTCAATGGGTTTTCACAAAGTGTAATGAGTCATGTATGTTTATATTTGATCTGAATACCATAGACGGATTGCATGTTTGATATAGATTCTAGCTTGAATGCCACAAGTAGAATATACATTAGGAAAACCTAACCTTCAAATTTGCATATGTAATTCATAAATAATTGGTAAAACTACATAGGATTGTTAAGGTGACGACAGAACCCTAGTGTCCTTTTATTATTGTGTTTCAAAATATTTGCATTGAATTTGGTTTCCCTAAATTTGGTTTCTTCCCAATTTATTTAATTGTATTTACTAAATTTGTTTTTATTATTTTAAATTACAAAATCAATATTTTCAAAACTTTATTTTAAATAATTAATTACGATTTGGTTTTAACATATAAATTATTTCTGTGGAGAACGACCTTGCTAGAGCCGACTATACTACGATAACCTTGTCCTCTTGGAAGTATTTAAGCGCTATGAAAATCGTTGGAAAATCACGCAAACCCTAATTACATGGCATCTTCAAATAGGAATCATGGTATCAATTGCAAGAAGCTAAACTCAAGTTAAGTATGACATCTACTCTAACTTGTATCAAATCAGCTTAATTAAAACCCAGATGGTGATCAAGTATCTAAATAAAACTCAAGCGCATTGCGAATGACAAAAGATGCTCTGTATGAAAGAAAAACTTGGGAATAATAATGACACTGTTGTTGGCATAATTTACTAAACAATTATGGAGGCCATATAGAGAGAGAAGGTGCGGCATAGAGAGAAGAAGAGAGAGAGGTGTAATTGTGGGTGTGTTCTATTACATCCCATTATGCATTTATTTATAGTAGTAGGGAAGGTTAATTCCTTACCCTTTTAGGATTACAACTCTTAATAGGTAATCAGCTCCTAATAGGAATATAAGAGATATTCCTAGATATACTAGGATTTACACAATCACATTCTTAATCTAATAGGATTGCAACACTCCCCCTTGAGTGTGTAAATACTCAAGTATATGGCGCATCAGGTCTTCAGCAATGAAGTGAGTACAATTGATGAAGTCGTTGACACAATGAGCGAATGCGAGTATCAGATCAACGGAAGAATGCATAAAAAAATTAAAACTCACAAAACCTCGTTATAGTAAAACCCAAGGTGTGAGAAAAACCCATAGATTAAGGATAAAAGTGAGAAGTTGCATTAAGTCAAAACTATACGTCTTTTGGACTCAAGTAGAAGAGCTCACAAGGGTATGATCAGCCCAGATGGGTGCCTCGTTAAAACCTAGTTAGGTAGCAAAAACCCAGTGGAAAAAATGCTCCTAATCATTGGGAAAAACAGTACATTAAGATCCAGTGAGTATACTTCTGGATACTTCCCTTAAGTTTGACAGAACTTCTAAATGAAAACTACAAGCATTGCTTATGATCATTAGGCATACCAATTCCTCGGACAAGCTTCTGGAAGGTTGACTTCGGCAGTGACATCATGTAGAGGTCGGTAAGGTTGTCTGGGATCGGCTTGCATGACTTCAATATCCTGATGCTTTGTTGATGTAGATGTGGACACAATATGTCTTGGTGTTGACTTTGTTGATGTATCATGGCTTGGTTGGGTGGATACATGAGGCATAGTCTTTATTGATCGTCATCGGGACTCAACAATAGATAAAAACAACAAGTACTTCAAATATGCTTAACAAGAACTCCTAACCATGTCTCACTTGTGGTGTAGTGAAGTAAGATGAATCTTGGAACGATTCGAAGATTTCGCAATTAAGGTCATATCATGGACCTCCAAGATATTGCAATATCCTTAATGGTAAAGACATAAGCATTCAGTGATTTTGCCTCATGTGGGTTTGATAAGTAACCTACATCAACACAACAAACAACACAAGCATCATTTGGAGGATCCGGGGGGTTGGATCCGCTCGATATGTGTTGGGATTTGATTTGCCCAAATTTGTAGTACTTTTAGGGTAGTCTTTAATACCAATTCAGTGGTTGTGTATAGACACAGTGCTGCATCTTTACCAAGATCAATAGCGAAGGAGCTAAGTACAACGAAGCGCAAAGTTAAACTTTAGATATTGAATTTTGGATTCCATAACCTCTTCAAGGGTCTCATTTGCATATAATGTATGGACGATCAAAGGTATACTCAAAGGTGACACATTCAGGGTGTAGTTTGACTAGTAGACCAAAATACCGTTAGACCAAAATACTGTCAGAACAATGCTTCAACTTCAGGGCAAGGCATAAATGAGTTTTCCTAAGATCTTTCATCTCAAATTCCATCTTCAGGTGCGAGGTAGTTTTCTCAAGCTCTTCTAGAGTCTTAGTGAGATTCGTGTTAACGAAATAAACTGTAACTCTAGCAATTTGGAATAAGACTTCATAATTTAACACGCAAGAGCATAATTCATCCTTGATTGATCAAATAATTACTTAGACGGGTATACTAGATCTTTCGAATTGTAAGTGAACACCTCAAACAAGTTAAAAGGGTGTTCCGTGGTTTTGGAACTATTTGAACTAGTCCATTTAATTATTCGGGAACTTACATTTCAATCTCCGTATCTATATCCCCATGGAGAAAACACTAACCACATTTCATAATGCTGCTATCAATCACAAGACGTTTGAGAGAAACCTTGCACCGTAAGGCGTGCATCATATCGTATTATTTCATTCATCTCATAACGCTTCCTTTCCCACTTGTAACATAATAGGGTTACCTTGGGCAGTGTAGGAACGACAGATCCAAAACACACTTTGGTAAGGAATTTGACCTAGATTGTAAATTCGGTTGTCCAATCAGTTCTACATTGTCACTTAATCAACGGAACACGGTTCGATATCGCTTTTCATTTATGTCGGTAGCTACCATATAAGTGAAAACATCATCAATGGTAATCTCATTTCAATTCCATTTAGCTTACCCAAACTAGTACACTAGACCAAGATTCAAGTCTCGAGAGTAATCCGGATTAATCTCATGAGATGGAAATGATTTGAGACATCAATCGAGTTTAGATTCATTATTGTGCCATGTCTTCCTCTTCTAAGGAAGTGAATCCTACGAACCGAATAATCTGTCATGCTCCAGGCTAACTTGGCACATGGAATGCAGACCCAAATACATAAATACGAAAATTGTCAGGTTCGTACCGAGTAACTAACTGTAATGTCAAATAGGTTGGGTGGCAATGGGCCTCAAGGTGGACCAACATAGTTGCATACAAGATTGCATAGCCCTAGGGAAAAACGGAAGACTTGGTACGTTCACCAAAATCCGGGCGATCATTTAAATTACGTTTTATGATCACTAGGCGAGGCTATTTGGGGTGAACATAGGAATTCGATGTTCAATTATAAACCCAAAATACATGCAATACTTTATCGAAAACTATCGATATAAACTCTCCGGCATTATCTAGTCTCTCGAACTTTAAGGGATAAGGAGAATGGCGAGCCCTTAATCGGCCATGAGGTTTAGCAGCAATGTATGTGGACAAACGTGTGACCAGTTTGTCAATTCATCAAAGTATTTATATGGACTGCATTTTGGTTGGATTAGTCCACATATATTGCCTTGAATCCACTATAAAAAGGGGGTGATTTCGTATCTTTGCCAGGAATGATATAGAAAATCAATTTCCGTAATGAGCAAGCTTGGAAAAGTGTGCTTGTAGGCACAAAATCCTTACTTCGAGTAAGGAGATGTGTCGTAGCATCATTGTTTGACCTAAGTGTCCCAAATGGTCGTGCAAAAGCAAGTAAACTACTCAATCACCAGGCTCCAGGCCGCCACATGTGGCGTGATCCCTAGTTAGGAGACAACCTATTGGCCCCAAATCAAAGCTGCATGCTCATGTTTGGAGGTGGTGCAAAGATATTCCACTCTATTTTCTTCAGTGGTTTCATTTATGATCATTGTTCTCTTGAATATCCTTAAAAACTCAACGACAGGGAGAATTTAAGGTCCCTTAAATGGTAATTCAATACCATTCATACAACGAGGAGCATGCCAAATGCTCTTAATCAGGTTGGATAAACCTAAAGTCGTTGTTAGAGATGTGAGTTAGGTGAAAATTTAGTGTGCGTAGTACACATTCATCTTGACAACTAACTTTCCCACATTCCTACCTAATCACGTGTTTAATTGAATCAGTCAGATGTATTAAGAAACATGATCCAATTAACTCATATTCGAGGACAATATCAATAAGATTATCCATAAGTAAAACATACACCAAACTTGAATCCAAGAACATGGGAAAATGTCCACAAAGTAAATGGTTTACTAAGGGGATTCGGCCAACAAGGCCATCCATGTCAAAATTCTGCTCTTCCAACGATATTTGGTGAAGCAAAATTAGTCTCACATATTGACTACTAGAATGGTACTCCTCAACAACATTGGTAGGGGCACGAACAAGTGCATAAAGAATGATCTATTCCATTGAGACCGAAATAGATTCTGCAGGGTTAAGGTTTGAGAATATTTTCCCTTATTCTTAAAATTTTAGGTCTTAGGTGCCAAAGATCACGCTTCGGGCATGAGGCCATACCTTGGCAGTCCCTGATTCTACCATATGTTTGTGGTAGTAATCAGATCCGAGAATTTGGTAAACTTCCGCTTTTACACTACTGCTTCAGAAGCGAGTTAGAAACAAGGAAGGAAGAGAAAAATATTCTTTAGTCAAAATTTGATCGGATTTATAAACTTCAGAATTGTACTCATTCATGGATGAAATCATGGTGTGCTTCAGGCAATGTCTTTCATGATTAGACAGTCCATAGGAGCTAGCCAAACAGCCATGGAATCCTCATTCAGGAGGTACTTCCATTTGTAATGCTTTGGGCATAAGTCTTCGAATAAAGATCATGGTGGAGGCTTATTTAGCTCTTCCTTGCCATTGTTAGCTTCAATGGTTTCTCAGCTTCTTAATAGTCAAGTGGAGATTCACGTCTTATACCTCACATAAAGTGGTTTCTAAATAGAAACATCCAAATCAGGAAAATCGAACTTGTGACAGTTCAACAATCCATTGAATTGGATGGAACACTATTGTGATTGGTGCTATAGGAATGAATCATCCATAAGCATCAAATTTAGAACATTGGAGTTCTAAGACATGTTTTTCTTGAAAAACGTCGGGTTTTCATGGGTGTATTGTTTTATGAAAACTGCGGGTTTCAAAGGCACTAAATTTGAAACTACAGGTTCAATTTAGTTTTATGAATGTTTAGTTCATAAAAGAGAGGTTCCTGCAAGAACACAAATGCAATATGCTGTTTTAAGTGTAGTGGATTTGAGTTTTGTCGGGAACTCAAGTGTGAGAGCTTCAGGAGTACGGAAGTATGTTAGCGGTTCAAAGAGGAGAAATAAAATATTGAATCGTTAATGTCCAAAAGTGATCTTCAGGTCAATAATTTTGGATTCATTATCAAATTAATGAACTGCAGGTCACTTTTAATTAATTCAATAGATCGGGACCAAATAGGGTCGATCGTAGAAGCAAAAATAATTATAACATTCGGGTTAAAATTATCTAAAATGCCCAAAAAAAAAAATTAAGCATTGGGTCGAAAAAGGAACATAGTCCAGGATGTAATTGTTGACTGCAGTACATGAGACAAGGTTGCAGGCCTGTTGGGCCTCGGGGAAACGGCTACAAAGCAACCCAGTTCGCTGTAGTGCAAGTTGTAGGCTTGTTGCAGATTAGGCCGATGGGTTGGGAAGAGCCTAGCATGCACTAGTATTTTGGATCAGAGGTTGGGGGAGTGAAGCCCATTCAGCTACAAGCTGATGGAAGATGGACCGAGTGCGCGGACAAGCCCAACACCTACTGGCTTGGTCTGGCGTGGGTTGGACCAGGAGAAAACCCACGGGTTGGTATGCTGCTATATAGGTTTGCGGGCCCAGAAACTTGCAAAAAGCCTAGGGCATGGCTCAGTTGAAGGTGTTCCCATAAATCTTAAATTCTTTTTCAAAATCGATAGGGTTTGAAAAAACCCTAATATGCTTCTAATTTATTTATATTTCTTGACTCACAAATTCCGCATAGCAAAAATTGCGTAATGCATGAAACAAATATATATATTGACAATATATGAACATATACAATCAATATATATATATATATATATCAAAAGGAAAATATAAATGTAGGGGGTTCATTATCATGGGGAATGTTTTCATGCTTCAAGGTCGTTTCAAATATCTTACTTTATTTTAAGCATACCTGATTGGCAGAAAACAACAAAAGCCTTTGAATTTGTAGAAGATCCTTCTCAGAAAGCCGGAATTACATCTCTAATGCGTTGTATCATGTTCAACACACAAAAATTAAATTGAATCAATAGCATGTAGATCAATTCTCTTGTTAGCGTAGCGTGAAGAGCGTGCTAATAACGTGTTGTAGGCATAATTTACTGAACAATTATGGAGACCATATAGAGAGAGAAGGTGTGGCCTAGAAAGAAGAAGAGAGAGATGTGTAGTTGTGGATGTGTTCTATTCCACCCCATTGTGCCTTTATTTATAGTAGTAGGGAAGGTTAATTTCTTACCCCCTTTTAGGATTACAACTCTTAATAGGTAATCAACTTCTAATAGAAATATAAGAGATATTCCTAGATATATTAGGATTTACACAATCACATTCTTAATCTAATATGATTGCAACAGACACCAAGAAACTAAATATTCACGATTAGACTACATCATAGCCCTAACAAAGAGGAAAAAAAAATCTAGAAAATCACTTCCTTGTTTCCTTCCTTGCCGCAATATTTTTGTCTGAAAAATGTCATGATGTTGGTGCTTTGGCTCAATAATCATAAGTAGAATGATTCTCCTTATAAACCCCACGGCAATAAGCAAGTCTTTTCCAAGCCATTACAAATTCCTAATCTAATGGACTTTTAAGTCCTTATTAAAGAAAAACAAAGAAAAAAGGGACTTTAAGTCCTTAGTAAAGAAAAACATAAAAAAAGGGAAATCAGAAGAGCTAGCAATATTTGACAAAAAAAAAAGAAGAGCTAGCAATAAAGTTTCTTTTTATTTATTTATATTTTTATAACAAACAATATTATATACTAAGTGAGTGGACTAAGCCTCATAATGAACTATAAATAACGTGGTCCAAATTCGACTTTGGAGAGAATTTAACCTAATACATCTCACTTACAAGTGAAGATGAATACCACTAGACCGTAATATTAAGTGGCAGTAATTAAGTTTCTCTTAAAATCCAATGAATAGCATTCCCATGTCACTATGATCTCTAAAGTGAAATGTCTTGGTGCAGTTAATTAACCTCTTGCTCATTAGAACGACTCTAGACCTGCATAACTCCAGTATTGAATGACTACAAATTAAAACTATAGAATTTAGGGCATTTAGTCCGTTCGAACATACAAAATCCAACGGAACTATATGATTCAAGTATAAGAAAATATGATCACATCACGTTGCAGTCTTCTCCTCCACAGCCCACACTTAGGTGGCCCTCGGAGATCCTAACAGACACTTATCCGAGGTTTCGGGTGGTCCTGAGTCATGCAGAAATACATTATTACTATTAATTAAGCTATTGATTTTTGAAACCAAAAGTATGAGTTGTGGCAATTTAATAAAAATAATATGTCATTTGTGTATAAGATTTGAGTTTAGAGGACCAAGCAGAGACATTCCATTGATCAATAAAATAAACCATATGGGGAAGGGGACAACAAAAATTCATATATGAAAGTTATAGTGTAACACAAGATGAGATTTAGAACAACGCTAGGCTATGAGTACTACTTACGTGGACATGATCTCACCAAAACAATGTTCCACCGATATATCTTATATCATGCATACAAATATATAGGAGAAAGTAGAACTTAAACTGCCCTCAACTCACTTGACAGGAACAATACTTTCCACATATATAAGAGCTTGGAACTCTCTAACTTCATTGAGAATAGGAGGAATATGAAGATAGTTGAGATTTCCGGTACTAGAATTATAAGAGGTGGCTCTTCCACCGGAGGCAGCCATAAGAAGCTCGTCAGTTTTCCAAAATGTAGATGGATTCTCAATGCCTTTTAAGGGTCCAAAGGTTAGGAGTTTTGTCCATGAACTATTAACTCCATCATAATCATCCATTACCCATATTTCACATAATGTAGAATTCTCATCACTTGGATCGCAACAAGAGCAAAAAGAAGCAATCGTTTCATTATAAAGAAAAAGATTAGAAAATTTAAAATTGGATTCTCTCGTAGAAGGCAATTGTATTCTATGAAATATCTCATCACCTAAATCAAATGAAAGTATGTATTTGTCGCCATCGGTTGCAAACCAATAACAAAATCCCTTCAAGTACACTGAACAAGAACAATGATAGGTTCTACTTGATATATCAATCTTTATCTCTCTCCAAGAGTAAGCAGCTCTAGTGTATACCTCAGCTGTGTGAGGAAGAGCAATACGATGATAATAGTATCGTTGATCATCTGAATACTCACAATTTTCTATAATTTGCACAACCTTGTATTCTTTAGCTTTGCAATCATACCCAAATCCCAATCCTCCGAAGACCGTCTCCAATTGGAATTTTCCCTTAGGAGAGGAAGTTATAAGAAGGCATGAAGGGGGAAGTTGCTTGAATTCCCCTGTTGCAGGATTGCATAAAAGAACATTTATCAAACGAAGATTTTTTCCTGCTATTACACAGACAATACCATTGCAATAGCCATCAATCTGTACAAAATCATGACCTTCCAATGGAAATGGTATATTTAGGTTCTCAACATCATAATGAAGGTTGTGCTCATCATTATCAATTGAAAGATTAATAATGGACCAGAAAACTTCTGGTTTCCAACTATTGTCTGGGAAAACATGAGCCTGAGAACGGCTCAGAAAGATGCAAGTGGAGGATGATAGTTTGTTCTCCACAGAATTGTTGAGGTGCTTGGCCACAAAACTTGGACTATTGATGAGAGTGCACCAAGACTTGCGTATGCATTTGAATCGCATTAGACACTTGGGTGGCAACCTTGACAGTGTTTCAACCACCTTATCTCCAGGAGTTTCACTTTCACGCAGCTGGAACATTTTGGCTCTTTTGTTCCACATGAATTCTTCACACGCATATATACACAAGAAAGAAAACCACCAATATGAGAGCCAGACTAAATCAAACTAAAAGTCCGTAAGGCCTGGTAGATAGAGGCTCAATTTCAACAATACTGAGTAAACTTGAAGTTCTAGGACCACACATAAAAAAATTAAGGGGCGATCGAGTCAACTTTGAGTTTTATGGTGGATCGTATGTTCAAATTTTACTATTTTTTAATCTTTTTATTTGATACAAAGCTAACCATTCAAATTTGACTTTTTAATTCTACATTAATTCGAAGAAATAAAAAAAGAGGAATGTAACCTAATTTCTCCTTTTAGATATTGATAGTAGACACATTTTCAAATGTTTTCTGTCTCAGAAATCATTTTGAGATTAAATAACCAAAAGCATTCTTAAATAATAAATTTAAAAAAAAAAATTAAAAAATTATTTTGTAAAACGATATGAAACGGACCCTTACTTTCTGCAGAATAATACTCATACGCTTTTCATATTTAAAAGAATCTGTTAAATAATTCCCAATCTTACTTCCGTACATGATAGACTAAAATATTAAAACAGAATAATGTAAAGACACCTTACAGAAAATGCAAAGTTAATATTTGATATGGGAACAAGAATATGATTGTGTTATCTTGATGCATCAATTTGGTTTTAGAATATTTTTTTTTATTGTCAAATGATTGTATTAGTGGGTTAAATTGTTAAATGTTAAAAGAAGGGAGATTGGTGAGGATCGAATCTGCACCAGGGCACATATGAATTATTGCTTTCTGTCCTGTGGTAAAGCATTGTCTTCTTTGTTTTAGAATTAATAAACACACACATTTTTGTATCCATTGGGTAAAGAAAAATTAGAGAAATTATATAAGATGTGTGAGAGATTAAAAATGATGTGTGAAAACCAATTCCGTTTTTGTTTTTCTTGATGTACAATTTTCATTTTAACTTTGAAAGTAAGTGAGACCAATTATCATTGGTGTGGTTGACTTTGTAGCAGAAATGTAGTGAAACATTTTCTTGAATTCATTCTTCATATGTAAGATGGCTATGTGGTCACAAGAATCTGTCGTCTTCAGCCTTGACGAATTTGTACCTACAAAACAATTAACACATATGATCAAAGATAAGGCCACACACGCCCACGAGGTGGAGGAGGGGGCTTGGCCAAGGGATCTCCGATGCCTAAGTCAATAACTATGAAAAGAGTAAGTTTTAGGGTTTATATGTACAGCAAAAACTTATACGTAGCGTAAGCTTACCAAAACTTGATGGAGAGGAGTATTTATAGGGAGGTAGTTGGCCTAGGTGTAGGGTTTTGCCCTACATGTGACCACTTCCCATTGGCCAAGGTTGTGTCATTTGTAGTCAGCTGTTTGAACCTCTAAGGATGTTGAGCTATGCATAGGAATATATGTGTGCCATGCCCATTTAATGAGGGCAATCTCGTCTTCTTTGGGAAAAGTCCACGTGTCATCTCTAGGATTTTTGGATTATTGTTGGCTCCACATATGCTCCCACACCGACTAGGTTGCACACAAAAAAGGGGCGGTAGATGTAGAAATTCCAAGCTGCATTGGAGAGTGGAGAGTTATTTCCCAAGTTGATGTAGATTCTCCTCTTTGGCTTGGAGATAAAGTTTTCTAGGAAAAGGAAACCAATTGCTACTAAAACTTATTTAGTGTACCTTAAGTAGATGGTTAATAAATTTGGAGAGCAAAAATTAATTTTCTTCCTTCTTCATTTTGTTTGGAGCCTCGAGGCTTGATGGTGGAAAATGCCTAGGATGTGAATTGGCATTCATGGGAAGCCATGATGCTATTGGGATCGACTCGGAAGAGTTACTACAGGGGTATGGCACGACTGGTTGCGTTAGGCTCTGCTCGGGCCGAGGATTGGAGTGGGCACGCTAGACGAGTCGTGAAGCTCAAACCCCTCTGGTCTTTGGCTTGGTGTAGGCCAAGCTTGATGAAGGCGGGAGTAGGGGCGAATAAGGGCTTGATCTAGGAAAGCTAGGCTTTTTGCCCTGGAAGATGGAAGCGCAGGCCTATGTACCTTCTAGACTAAGAGGAGATGGAAAATAGTGGAAAGAGGTGCTGGGAGGCTTTTTGTTGAGGTGGAATGGTCTTGGCCTATTGGTGCTAGAAGATAGAGATGCAAGCCTCTTTTTTTATGGACTGAGAGTGAGGAAAAGATAGTGGCTCGTCTTGGCCTTGCGCCTTAAGGCCATGGGCTAGTACACTAGGCTATGGCCTAGTGTGCTACTCCATGCTGATTTTCTTTTATTTCTTTTTTCTTCCGAACCGCCTTCTAAATATTTCTCTCCATATCTTATATGCAGGAATTCTTCGAGTATGTCTCCCTTAAGTCGCAAAAGTGATAAGTATCTTCTGCTCTTACATTGTCAAGATGGATCTTCTAGTAAGGTGGGTTACTTCAAGGTTGCTCAGTTCAATATTGATTCTGACCAGCTGTTTAGAGACTTCCCTGAGACGTATATGCACACAATTCCATCCGGAGTTCGTTTGAGACGAGCGAAGGAAGGGAGCAGCCATAAACTGTGTAGGGAGAATGCTAAAAGTGGGAAGAGCTATCAAGTTTCATCCTTATTACTTCGTGCTGGGGTTCAGTTTCCCATTTCGCGCTTCTTCCAGGAGGCAATCTGCTCCATGTAGTGTGCTTTTGCCTAGTGTTCTCCAAATACAGTCATCAACAGTAGGATTGTTCATTTTAAGCAAGTTCTTCAATTGGACCTGACCATCAATGAGTTTTGTATTTGTTTGACGTTGGCCAACAGAGTTGGGTAGCTAAGGTCCCACCATAAGCTATTCGATCTCTTAAGCAAAGGGGATCACAACTAGGCCAAAGATAGTGGAGAGTGGGAATTCGATTCCTAACCTGTGTTGCATGTTCCGACTGCCTTGGCCAAAGATAGTGGAGAGTGGGAATTCGATTCCTAACCTTTGTTGCATGTTCCGACTGCCTTTATTGATGGTAAGTGAACTACTTTATCTTTGATTTGCTTTATGCTTTCATTAAGCTGCACTTAACTTCAAATTACTTAATGTCCTCTTCTGCGTGGGATATGAAAAAGGTGCATGTTGCCCAGGGCATTCTTATTGAGCTTGTGGGTGGAGCTTGCTACTCAATCTTTTTCATCAAAAGAAAGTTGAACTACTTCCAAGGGTGGAAATGAAGCGGATTAAAAATAGGCAATCTATTGTCTGAATGCGGTTGTGGAGGCTGCCACCAATGAAAGTGAGGCTGCCACTAGTGAAAGTGGAAAGAAGAGATCTTCGCCACCTACTCGAAAGTCGTTGGCTAAGAAGAAGTCAAAAGCTTATTATGTTGCCCGTGTGGGTTTGTTTACTACTGAGAAGCTTTTTATTGATTTGACTTATCCCACGAAGAAGCAGGAGACTATTAAGTTTGAGCCTGTGAAGCTTGCTTCTCCAAAGGTAGCTAGAGCCATTGCTGAGAGGATTGCCAAACGTAGAAGTTCTGTGATGCCCTCAATGTGTGGATTTGCGTCGAGATGCGGGTTTGGAGCCAAGTTTCATATGGTTTCCATTGTTAAGGTGCTGTCGGGGACTATTCCTTCTGCTGGTGCTTCTGGTCTGCCTATTGAGAAGGAGGAAACTGCTCATGAGGTTAATTGTGAGAACTCCACTGAGTTTACTTCTGCCAGTCTTGATGAAAATGCACCTACAAAATAATCAACACCTTTGATCAGAGACCTAAGCCTCACGCACCCATGAGGTGTGGGGGGGGGGGTTAGGTCAACAGATCTCCAATGCCTAAGTTAGTTTCTGAGAGAATAAAGTGTTTAGAGCTTTTTAGGGTTACAAAAGCTATCCAAAATTGGTAGAATAAGGGGTATTTATAGGGCTAGGGCCGGCCATATAGTGTTTAATGGAGAAATATTCTCTAAATATTCCCAAGATTTTAAATAGGAAATAATATCTTAAGATAATGGGGTAATTATCCCTAATTGATTTAAATTAGGATTACTTACTTGATTGGAATCAATCTTCAATTAGGAATGTATTAAAGATAGGATTTGGGTAATTAGTCCTTGTCTTTAATTCCTTGCCAAGGGCAGGTGAGCTGTGGGCAATTGTGTTCTACTGCTGAGCCCTCCAGGGATGTGAGCTATGCGTGGGAGCATCTAAGAAACTTGCCCATTTATTGGGTGCAATCTTGTCCTTCTTGAATAAAAGTCCACGTGTCACCTCTAGAACATTTGGGATTATTTTAGGCTCCACAAATGCCCCTACACCTATTGTGCTGCATGGAAGAAAATGATTGTAGGTGTAGGAATCCCAAGCAGCTTAGGCTTCTGAAGTTGTTTCCCATTTTGAACTTAATCTTTTTTCTTGATTTGGAGATAGACTTCTTCTAGGAAAAGGAAAGCAATTATTCCTAATACCTATTTAATTTTGACTTAAGCAGAAGATTAAACAAATTTGAAAAATAATTACTATCCCAACAAGGAAGAGAAGCCAGAGGAAATTTTTATTCCCCCTCCCCTAGCGTTCTTCTTTTTCTTACCTTTGCAATGAGTCATCTCTCGTTGTAATTCTTCTTCTCCGTGCCGCACCAAGGTAAGAAAAAAATTGAATCTTTTCTTCTTGAAATTTTTGGGAGTCTTGGGACTTGAAAAATGCCAAGAAGGTTGGTGACACACGGCATGGAAGCCGTGGATTGCTATGCACGAATGGGCAGCATAGTGGTGCAGAGTGGGCCTCTCCTCCTGCTGGGCCGAGTGCCATGGGCCACGTGTGGGGCAAGTTGGGCATGAGGGCCGTGAGGCTTGGTGCGAGGGTGCTGGGCTTGTGGTTCTTCTCTTTCTTTTTTTCTTTTTGCAAGCTACCTTCTAAGTATTTTTCCTCGTTCTTTTTGCAGGGACTTTGAGATGTCTTCATCCGACCGTAAAAGTGACGAATATCCTCCACCTTCGTACCATCAAGGTGGTTCTTCCGACACGATAGGTTACTTCAAGGCTGCACATATCAAGATCAATTCCGACGAACTGTTTTGGGATTTTCTTGAGGCATACAAACATGCGATTTCGTTAGGGGTTCACATCAAGCGGGTGAAAGATGATAGCGGCCATGGACCATGTGGCGATGGTGCCTCTGCTAGGAAGAGAGCTATCAAATTCCATCCGTACTACTTCGTGTTGGGATTTACTTTTCCCATAACGCGTCTTTTCCAGGAGGTGATTTGCTCCATGAAGTGCACGCTTGCTCAGTGCTCCCCAAATGCAGTTTGTGCGATGGTGAGACTCTCAAACTTAAGCAAGTTCTTTGATCTTGGCTTGACCATAAATGAGTTCTGGTACTTCTTTGAGATCAGCTGCAAGGAAGGCATGGGGCAACTGAGATCTCGCCTTCGATGCTTCTAGCAAAGGTGACCATGAGTGGGCAAGAGACACCTTGGAGGTGAGCAGAGAGTGGGAGTCTAACTCTTCTCCTGAGCTGCATGCCCTGACTACCTTTATTAGTGGTAAGTGAACTGCTTCATTCTTGTCCTGCTTGAATTTTGTTGAGCCGTTCCATGACCTCAATTTATTAATCGTCTTTCTTACTTTGTGTAGATTCGGAGTTTGGTTTAACTCCCAGGACTTCGGCAGATATGAAGAAAGTGCATGTTGCCTTGGGCATTCCTACTAGTACCATGAGTGGCACTGGTTGCTCAGCCCTCTTTGTTGGGAGAAAGGTGGCCTGACTCCGAGGGAAGAGATAAAGCGAATAAAGGACAAAGCGTTAGCTCGCTCGATCACTGTTGTAGAGCCTACTGCCAATGAGGGTGGAAAAAAAAATCTTCCTCAGCTGCTTGTAAGCCATCGACCGAGAAGAAGACAAGGTCCTCTTTTGTTGCTCGTGGGAGCTTATCTGCTACCGAGAAGCTTGTCATTGATCTAACTTCCCTCAAGAAGGCAAATAAGATCGTTGAGCCTAAGCTTGTGAAACTTGCTGCTTCAAAGGTGAACGCATGCATTGTTGAGAGACTTGCCCACTACAAAGGTTTGGTGGTGCCTTCAGTGTCTGAGTTTGTATCGAAGCGTCTGTCAGGAGCTAAGTCTGGTTCCGCTTAAAGAGCGAGAATGTGGATTCTACTGCTGAAATGGTGCCTGGGCCTGCATTTCCTTCTGTTGTGACTGACTGGTCTGTTGAGAAGGGGAAATCTGCCCGCACGAGCCATTGTTAGAGATCCACCGAGTCTAATGCTGGTGAGTTTCCAGAGGTTTATGTGCTGCTTAAGGCTAACCTGCTTGAGGACGTCGATACATGTGTCAAGTTTGTTGATAATGTTGGGAAAGTTATCATCCGCTAGACTTCTTTACGAAGCGTACTGCCTATTCGAGGAGTTCTTCCCTGATTGCCAAAATGCATAAGACTTTGATCCTGGCAGCTGAGTTTATGCACTTTGATTAGGATGCTATTAAGTATGCTAAGGAGACCGAAGCAGCATTGGTTGCTCAGCTTCACTCGGCTGCTGAAAAGATCGAGAAACTCGAATCAAAACTCGCCGTTTTGAAGGGATCTAATGTCTCTGCCTCCACTTCTTTGCAACTGGAGATCGCTCGTGAGGAGTTTAGGGCAAAGACATTTAGGCTTTATACAAGTTTTATTACCTTAGTACTTGGATTATGTATAGTTTTCATCCCTTATTAGTAGTTTACTTGTGGTTTTCTTATTTTGTAGGATTAATTGCAAAGAAAGAGAGTTTAAGGCAAATAAAAAGAGTTTTGAGAGCCTAAAAACGGTCCATAAACATTTAGAGGAAGATCACAGGATATCAAAGCAATGCCTCAGACATGGAGATGACACAATTTGGAAAATCTAGGATATGGGAGTTTCTGTCTAGCGACTTTGATAGGTTGCCATTTATTCATCCAGAGGAACCTTATTGCATACCATATATGGATGAAAAGATATAGAAGTCTTCTTTCAAAAGGAGTTTGAATCATGTCAATTTGATATCTCTGCAATGAATTATGATCATCTGAGTGACTACTGTTCGAAATTTCAGGTACAGTCAACTTTGAATTTAAAGTGATTTGGGTCAAATCTATGCAGTTTATTTGAGTTGGAGATTTAAAGCCCAACAAGTAAATTAGTCTGGCTATTAGAGAAATATGAGCTGGCCTTTTTAGGCCCAATAATGCACTTAGTCCTCATCACAAAACAAGTGGAGAGTGGAGATGAAAAGCAAAAAAAAATAAAAAAAATAAAAAAGGGGTGTTGAACGGTTTTGGTTCCTAGAAGTTGTTGCGGTAGAGGAGGAGCACCATTCGGAAGAACTAAGCACCGAGGTTCGTTAGTGAAATGGGGAACTGAATTAGCCGCCATGGGCTGAGGTCTTTCCTGTTCCTCTTCCATATATTGCGTTTCTTTTTTCCTTCTTAGATTTCGCAAAGTACGTTCAGTCTCTGGGTCAAAGGAATTCGCTCAAGGCTTCTTGAACGCCTTCCGTTCATTTACCAAGGCAAGTACCTGAAATACGGAGAAAGAAAACAAAAAAAAAATCAAAAAACAAACTAATAGATACAACAAAGGGTTAAATAATTAGTACTCAAATCAAAGGCAATCGTTCCCCGGCAACGGCGCCATAAACTTGCAGATAAACGTAATTAGAGTTAATCTATTTTAGGTTGCTCTAATTTACGCATCAAGTTTATGGCGCTGTTGCCAGGGAACAGTTGCCTTTGATTCAAGTACTAATTATTTAACCCTTTGTTGTATATATTAGTTTCTTTTCTGATTTTTTTTTCTTTCTCCGTATTTCAGGTAATTACCTTTTGGTATATAAACGGAAGGTGTTCAAGAAGCCTTGAGTGGATTCCTTTTGACCTAGAGATTGAACATACTTTGCGAAATCTAAGAAGGAAAAAAGAAACGCAATACATGGAAGAGGAACAGGAAAGACCTCAGCCCATGGCGGCTAATTTGGTTCCCCATTTCACTAATGAACCTCGGTGCTTAGTTCTTCTGAATGGTGTTCCTCCGAGTATGCAATTGAATGCATCCACATTATCGTTGATGCCTAATTTCCATGGGTTAACTCAGGAGGATCCCTTTGATCATCTCAAGCTTTATGTTGAAGCTACAAGCACAATCACTTATCCGACCATAGATTAAGATCAAATTAAAATGAAATCATTTACTTATTCACTACGGGACAAAGCCAAAGATTGGTTGCATGAAGCCAAGAACAATTTGGAGTTTCACTGATCTCACAGATTCTTTTCGTTTGAAGTTCTTTCCAGAGACTAAAACAGATGTTTTGAGGCAAGAAATCATGCAATTTTCACAAGAGGAAGATGAGCCATTTTTTGACGCATGGGAATGCAATCAAAAGCTTTAGAGTAGGTGCTCTCACCATAATTTTGCAGATTGGTTACAAATTAAGTTCTTCTATAATGAACTTAATGAGAGTGACAAAGAGCGAGTGGATAACCGAAGTGGAGATGGCTTGATGATGAAGCCATATCCGGATGCTATAACCTTGTTTGAGACTTTAGCTACTCAATTAGCTTAGAGAGGAAAAAGAAAGACTGAAGCACCAATGAAGAAGGCTGGAATGTATAAGATCAATTCAGGTTCCGGGTTAGAAGCCAAGGTTGAGACACTTGGGAAACAAATGGCTAATTTGATGAGCATGGTAAGTCAACAATATCAAAATCAGCCTCTAGTAAATCAAGGAAATTTTCAAGTGCAATCGGTATGTTCTATTTGTTCTCAGTTTGATCATGTCACTGAAGCATGTCCTCAATATAATTCTGAAAATACGTTTGATCAAGCCAATCAGCTCCAAGTATGTCAAGGGAAACCAAAGAATGATCCGTTCTCTAACACCTATAATCAAGGTAATATGGAAATACAGCCGAGACCTTATCAAGGGAACATGCAAATGGTTCCTACAAAGCCAGACTCTACTTCATCTTCACTTGAAGTTATGATGCAAGGATTCATGCAGAGAATTGATGATGCAAACAATAAAGTTTTGACTACACTTATTAATTTCAATCAAAATATGACCTCCATGACAACTCGACAGAACACTATGAAGGCAACCTTGAAATCTTTGGAGGGTCAAGTTAGGCAAATTGCTCAGTCTATGAACACCCGAGTGAGTGGAAAATTTCCAAGCCAAGTTGAGCTAAATCTAATGGATCAACAGTTTGAGCATGCCAAAGCAGTAACTTTGAGGACCGGTAAGATCATTGGGTAAGAAACTTGTCAAAAGGAAACTAAGCTTGAAAGTTTAAAAGTAGATTATACATCACTAGTTGTTCCGGAGTTGCACTCTAAGCCTGAAGAGGATTGTACAAATGCCAAAACCACTTCAGACACTTCGAAAGTTGTTGAAAGAGTTTACAAGCCTCTAGTTCCTTATCCTTAAAGGCTAGTGAATTTGAAAAAGAACAAGCACATGTTAAACATCATTGAACAATTCAAGAAAGTGGAGATCAACATTCCTCTCCTTGATGCAATCAAGCAAATTCCTTCTTATGCAAAAGTTCTTGAAGGATTTGTGTACTAACAAGAGGAAGTTCGAGGAAGATGAGAAAGTGATGTTGTCTGAAGAAGTTAGTGCAGTACTACAAAGGAAGCTTCCATAAAAAATAAAAGATCCAGTGAGTTTTACTATCTCTTGTACTGTTGGTAATCATATGTTTAAAAAAGCCCTCCTTGATTTGGGGGCTAATGTGAATCTAATGCCTTTTTCAGTGTAAGAACAACTAGGTTTGGGAGATCGATCAGTAAAATATCCCAGGGGAATTCTGGAAGATGTTCTTATTCAAGTTGATCACTTCATCTTACCAGCAGATTTTATTGTGCTTGATATGGAAGTTGCTTAGATGCCCGAGAAAGAGATTCCGATTATTTTAGGAAGGCCAATCATGGCTACATCTGGGACTAAGATTGATGTAAAAGAAGGTCTCTTAACAATGACAGTCTTGGGGGAGACAATCGAATGCAAAATTTTTGATGCTATGAAGCAACCGGGGAAGGTATATGATTGTTTTCGAGTAGTTACCATTGATCACGAGGTTCAAAAATTGTTTAATCTTACTAGTTCCCCAGATCCATTGGAGACATGTCTTACTCAAAGCTGTGATGAGTACGAATCGGAAAGTGAACTTTATGAAATGCAAGTTGCACTTGATGCATTACCAGCAATTGTTGAGGTTAAAAGTATGCACCAAGTTCCAAATAATCATGCCCGAGGTCACCATGTTTTTTAGGAACTTCGTCCCATTTTTAGCAATCTTCTTTCGTCAGTCAAGAAACCTCCGAAGTTGGAACTCAAGTAACTACCTGAACATTTGAAGTATGTCTACCTTGGTGAATAAGAAACATTGTCAGTTAATTGCTTCTAAGTTGACTAAGGTAGAAGAAGAAAAGCTTTTGAGAGTGTTGAGAGAGCACAAGACAACTTTGGGTTGGACTATAGCAGATATAAAAGGTATTAGCCCTTCAATGTGTATACATTGCATCTTTCTTAAAGATGATGAGAAGCCAACTAGAGATCATCAAAGACGGTTGAATCCGAATATGAAAGAAGTAGTAAGAACATAAATTCTTAAATTACTTGAGGTTGGGATTATCTATCCTTTTCTGATTCAAAATAGGTGAGTGCAATTATGGTGGTACCAAAGAGAAGTGGTATAACAGTGGTAAATAATGAGAACAATGAGTTGATACCTATGAGGTTGACAATCGGGTGGCAAGTTTGTACTAATTATCAGAAGTTGAACGATTCAACACGCAAGGATCACTTTCCCATGACTTTCATTGATCAGATGTTGGAGAGGTTGGCAGGGCGTAGTCACTTTTGCTTTCTAGATGGTTACTCCAGGTACAATCAAATTCCTATTGCTCTAGATGATCAAGAGAAAACCACATTCACTTGCCCTTTTGGCACTTTTGCTTACCGGAGAATGCCGTTTGGGTTATGCAATGCTCCTGCTACTTTTCAAAGGTGCATGTTGGCCATCTTTTCTGATATGGTGGAGAGATTTATCGAGGTATTCATGGATAACTTTTTAGTATTCGATTCTTCATTTGATAACTGTCTCGATCACTTGTCTCAGGTTTTGGAAAGATATAAGGAGACCAATTTGGTCTTGAACTGGGAGAAATGTCATTTCATGGTTCAACAAGGCATAGTATTGGGACATGTGGTTTCCAGTAGAGGTATTGAAGTGGATAAAACTAAAATTGATTTGATTGCTAAAGTTTCACCACCGACTTTGGTCAAAGCAATTAGATATTTCTTGGGGCATGCTGGCTTCTATTGTTGATTTATCAAAGACTTCTCTAAGATATCAAAGCCTCTATGTGATCTCCTTGTTAAAGATGCCACCTTCAATTTCAATAATAAGTGCTTGCATGCTTTTAATTCTCTTAAAAATCTTTTAACTGCTGCTTCTATTATGATGGCTCTAGATTGGAGTCTTCCTTTTGAACTAATGTGTGATGCTTCTGATTATGCAATAGGAGCAACTTTAGGACATAAAGTTGGCAAGCTACCCCTTGTTATTTATTATGCAAGCAGGACCCTTAAAGATGCTCAACTGAATTATTCCACCACTGAAAAGGAGTTGCTAGCTGTGGTTTTTGCATTGGAGAAATTCAAGTCTTATTTGATTGGTTCTAAGGTAATTGTATTTTATGATCATGCAGCTCTCAAGTATTTGCTTACTAAGAAAGAGGCTAAACCCAGGTTGATCCGTTGGGTTCTTTTGTTGCAAGAATTTGACTTAGAGATTCGAGATAAAAAAAGGGTAAGAGAATTTAGTAGCAGATCATCTTTCTCAGTTGGTTTGAGCTTTGAGAGATGATGAAGCAGAGTTACCGTTGAATGAGAGGTTTCCTGACGAACAACTCTTTGCCATTTCTGAAACAAATTTTCCTTGGTTTGCTGATATTGTGAATTACTTGGCTACCGGCGAATTTCCTGGAGTCAGTAATTGTCAAGAGAAAAAGAAACTTCAATCTATGGCCAAGCATTATTTTTGGGACGATCCATATTTGTTCAAGCATTATCCAGATCAAATTATTCGAAGATGCATTCCCGAGGAAGAGCAGCAGAGTGTGCTTACTTTCTAACATAGCTATGCATGTGGAGGACATTTCGGGGCCAAGAAAACTACTGCTAAGGTACTGCAATCTGGATTCTTTTGGCCTTCTTTGTTTAAAGATGCATATGATTTTTGCAAGAGATGTGATCGCTGTCAGAGGATGGGAAATATTTCACAACGAAACATGATGCCACTTAACAACATTCTAGAGGTTGAGTTATTTGATGTGTGGGCTATTGATTTCATGGGACCCTTTCCAAGCTCTTATGGTTATCAATATATATTGGTGGGAGTTGACTATGTTTCCAAGTGGGTTGAGGCTTTGGCTACTCGAACCAATGATCATAAAGTTGTTTTGTCTTTCCTCAAAGACATCATATTTCCTCGGTTTGGGACTCCTAAAGCCATTACCAGTGACAAAGGTACTCATTTTTGTAACAAGCCCTTTGAAGTTCTCATGAAAAAGTGTCTACACCTTATCATCCTTAGACAAGTGGTCAAGTTGAGGTTTCGAATAGAGAAATCAAGAGAATTTTGGAAAAGACAGTCAACATTACGAGGAAAGATTGGTTTGTTCGTTTGAATGATGCTTTGTAGGCGTATTTTATTCTAAGACCATTTCTAGGAAGTATTTTATTTTATAGTGGTATAAATAAGGCTAATTAGCCACTAGGGTTCTCGGTGCACTACTTTGGAGAATTCGGCTTAGAGATCTTTGAACGATTCAACTTTATTTTACAAGATATTTTCTATTCATGTTCTTAATAATATTTTTCTTTATGATTGTGCATAACTAATCCCTTTTTCTAGGGTGAGGATGTGACATCCTGTCCCAAATTTAATATTATTTTATTCCCTAACCTTGTGAAATTACGAAAATGCCCCTAACAGACTAAGTGAAATTTTCTGCGTGGATGTTTGAGTCCTTATCATTCTTTATCACCTTGCACATATTTGTAAGTAGTATGTTTCCTTACGAACACGTAAGAAATAATGAGCCATAAATCAGACGATTTATGCACGTTTCCCAATGAGGGGTAAAATGGTAATTTCGCAATTTTTGGAATTTATTACTTGTTTATCAAGAAAAATTGAGTTATCAGTATTGTGAGCTGAAAACTATAATACCGGTGGCTTATTTGTCGTGTTTGTAAAGTAGGTCCGTTTGTGTTAATATTTTATTAATTAAGTTTCGTACCTAATTAATTATTATTCGGACTTGACCTAAAGACACACGCGCGCACACGCACAAATTCTTAAAGAATTCGGCGATACAAGACCACCATCTAAACTCTAATTCTCTCTCTTTCCTTACCTCTCTCTGTCTCTCGTCCCTCTCAACCTGGAACACCATGGATGATGGCTCCACCGCCCTACCCATTGAACTAGACCACCATAATCGCCATTCTCATGGCAGATGAAGCCACAACCACCACTCATACTTCATTATCTCAGTGAGCGTCTACGAGCACCATTAGTATCCCTGGTGAAACTTTGACGAATTTGATCGAGGTTTGATTTTAGATCACTGGATTTACCTTTCCCTTGTTATTTTGATGAATATTGACCCATTATATACATGTTTTGGCAAGGTTTGAATGTACAAATGACACGAGAAGTTTTTCCCCAGTTTTTTCGGCGACGAACCCTCCATTTTCAGGCTTTTTTTTTGGCCGACACCGACCATGACTTGGCTCCATGTTGGTATGAATCTATTCTCCTCACTCCTAGCTTCAAAACCATATAAAATACATTGAAAATGGTTGAGTATCGAGCTTGAAATGAGCTCTAGAAGTCGAAGCAAAAGCCTGCAATCTGCAGGCCTTCATGAACGTAGTGGGTACGTTTGTACTCGTAATGCGTGATGTGCACGTGGGTGGCCAAATGTCTCTAGCGCATGCAACCCGTGGTTGCCTGTGCAGCCATCTTTTAGAGGTGCATGGCGGCATGTGGAGAAACCCAATGTCCTTTCTTAGGTCTCTCGACTTACCAAATCCAAATTCGCCCTCCGTTTTCTAAAATTGGATCATTTTAAAATAGTTTCTTTATTAACAGTACTATGTACAAAAACGCGTCATTTTGTTATTACGTTATATATTTACATAAATGGTTTCGTTTCTAGGAGAAACACATCTCAAGGATCTTTGATGCCAACGAAGCAGGTTCGACCCCACGACATGATTTATGAGTTGGTCTTTGCTTTTAATTAGTATATATTTATTTAGTTTCCACACACACACACATATTAATGAATTTTCTATGTGATGCCATAATTAAATTAACGTTTATAACAAATGTTGTAAAGATGGGAATTATGAAATCATCATAAATCCTACAGGATGCACAGGTATGCATACTATTATAAGATGCCTTAATTATATTTACAGCCATGAATATTATTATATTGAATAAAATTACCGAATTACTATGGGATGATCATATTTAGGGGTGGAAAAAAATACCGAATATCCCAAACCAAACCAAAAAAATTCCAAACTGAAATTTTTGGTACGGGAATCAATCTCAAGTTTTCGTTCGTTCGGTAATCTCGAACCGAACCAATATATATATATATATATATATATATATATTATTTAATTTTAAATATATATTTGGAATTGTAACAGTCGTCGGATTTGGTTGAGATAATCTCAACCGTTGAATACAAATCAAAGTTCAAATCCTAACTCAACTCAGTCACTCTCTCTGTCTGTCTCTACTCTCTCGACTCAACCTTGCCTCACACTCACAGACAACCTCACGGTCCTCACCACCCTCCTCGACCTCACCTCAGAATCCAGCCACACCCACATTACACAAGTGACTCACCTCTCTGATCTCTCTCTCTCTCTCGACTTCTTATCCCTCAGACCCTCACTATGGAGGAGCTTTCATTCACTACACAGAGGCAGAGTCACAACCACCGGGTCCGCTCACCTCTCTGATGTCTTTCTCTCTCTCTCTCTCTCTCTCTCTCTCTCGACTTCTTCATCCAGATTCCAGTGCACTATGCACTGATTCTCCTCCAAATGAAGTAAATTTGGGAATTAATTTAGGGTTTGTGAAATTTAGCAATTGGAATTGATATGGAGGTTGTTGAAACCTGTCGAAATGTGGGCATAATTTTTGGGGTTAAGTTTATATTGATTTCGGGTTTTGCAAATTGATGATCTCACTGTGTTTCTATCATCTATGTGCATGTGCAATAATTCTCCCTATACATATTGCATTCAAAAGCTTGAAATTTATGTATATTTAGCATTGGAACATAATTATTGTGCAATGATCAGAGCTATTCAAATGTTTACCATTTTTTTCAAAGCTGAAAGCAACTTGATTGACCTTCAATTTCCAGGCCAAAAAGTCTTCAACCATACCTATAATTGGCTTGAGATTGGCACTGAATAAGTGAATATTCTCACACTTTGTGTTTGATGAATAGCATTTCGAGCCAGCGGAAGTTGGAATGCTTGCTAGGTGCTTCTGTATACAGTATACCTCTCGTATCTACTCGTGTGGGGAAGATCAACAAACAGGGGACTCTCGTGTCCCATTGCTGCTAGGTAAACATCCGACTATCGATATCCATTGGTGCTCTGGTTTGCTGTGTTTGTTTGGTTGAAAGATTGTTTGTAATTTATGTTTTTCATTATTTTTGCTCGTTTAAATAGTTTGAACAAGAACCGTACAAATGAACTGGGTTTTGATGATTTTTTTAAGAAAGTTAAGAGCTTGAAGTCATACACTGCCTTAGAAGCTCCTTTGCCAAGGATTTCATTATACTACAACCAAATATAAATCATAGATATGCAGATTGGCTATTGTGCACACTACACATGCAAGTTCTTATAGCCGAAAAGCCCAAATGCCCAAAACTATTTCGGGATTCCTAATTTGTCCTGAAATTCCGAAACTATTTCGGGATTCCTGAAAATTGGGATTCTCAAAAATTTGGTTTGGGATCGGTCTTGAAATTGGGATTCCCGAAAACTTTAGTTTTGGAATCGGGACAAAGGTTTTGGTTCGGTATCCCATACCGAACCAACCCTAATCATATTTATGTTAACTGCTCATCATGCATGCTACATTAGTGTTAGCACTGCCCTAGGCCAAGGCCAATCTTCATGTGTATGTTCACATTGCACTGATACACTCACCTTAGATACATTGTAGGTGCTAGTCTTCACGTGATTGTAGTATTAAAGCGTAAATCATTATTACACCCAATCATGTTCATGTCAGAATATCTCTGCATGAGCTCGTGTGTCAGCATATGTTGATGAGTACCCGATATTATATGTTCGTTTATGCGATATTGTGATCACCGGATGTTATATGTTTGACATGTGATATATTGTGATTTACTGAATTTTAAAAATATTGTTGTTACAGTAGTTCTCCTACTAAACATTATATATATGTATGTGTATATATATATATATATATGTATGTATATATATATATATATGTATATGTATGTATATATATATATGTATGTATGTATTTGGAAACTATACTTGTTGGGGTTACACATTTTTGAATAAGTTTTATTTTCAAGCCTAGTCACCCTTGTTTTTCGCCCCTCCGAGATTTAGTGGCAAAGCTCTTCTGTTGATGAGGATTTTTGGCAAAAGTTGATATAGGAAATTACTTCCAATGGTAAAATTCTTATTTTACTTTTACTGTATTTTACTTATGCTCTAACGTCACGTGTGAAATGAGTTCATTCCCGTTCACAAGTGCACCCTTGTATTTAGTCACTTTTAGATTTAAATTTATTAACATTTTTCCACATCACAACACTTTTGGGTTTCGTCAGCTTCTAGGTGTCAGCCAGCATAGCTCGATTCGGATTCCAAGTGGACATTCTAGATTTGGAAGTCTCAGGCCACGAGCCTTATTAAGAATATGTAGTTTCTTTTCAATTTATTGATGATATTATGCATGCATGTAGGTTTTGAATTATCAATCACCATGTCATAATGCATGATCACCATTAGGATATTTAGAAAAGTATTTTGATGTAATTTTGGTTGGAGGGTTGTCCCTGAAATTGACGAATGCCTCTTATGGTTAATAACTGTTTTCACTTAGAATGAATACCATGTCTTAAGGGTTGCATGGTTTTTCAAAGAGTTTTCATAAAGCTTAATAAGTTGTGTATGTTTAGATTTGATCTAAATGCCACAGACAGATTGCATGTTTAATATATGCTCTATATTGGGGGTCCAAGTTTTGTTCAAAATAAAAATATTGCGGATCCAAGTAGCGCATACTTTAGGAAAACCTAACCTTCAAAATATGCATGTACCAGCCATAGTTGGGAGAACTGCATAAGATTGTTAAGGTGACGACTGATCCCTAGTATCTTTTTAAAGTAATTTTCAAACACATTTTATTCGCCGAATCTTTTAAATTGTATTTATTAAATTCATTTTCATTAAATCCAAAATCAACATTTTCTAAACTTTGTTTTAAATAATTAAATAAAATTTAGTTTTAATATCAATTATGTTAAATAACTTATGTGGGCAACGACCTTGCTTGAGCCGTTATACTACAATTACCTTGTTCTATTGCAAGTATTTTAAGTGTTTTTATCCTTATTTTTGCCGGTGATAAAAATCCTATCACGTACCAACCCTTTGTTAGCTCAACAGAACTGTTGAGCCCTTGTGGCTTATAAAAGTCTAGACACTCCACTCAGACTAAGCAAGATTTAATGAAAGAATTAGCCCAACATGACCAGATAAGAATTTAGCCCTAGCTGCTTATCATTCTCAGTTTTCTTGTGAATGTAGCTTGCTGGAATATGCTCCAAAGTTCAAAAAATATTTCTAAACTTTTTCTTAAGTTAATAAAAATGAATGCTTTAATTTAAGTACCTAAACCCTTCAACTTTTTAGTGTCATTCTAAATTGATCTCAACTTTTTTAAACATTTCAAAAAAGCATCCAACCGAAGCAATGAGAGGGGTTCTTTGGCTTCAAAGAATTCAAGGGAGCATTCCTTGTCACCAATTTCTCATGCAGACTCAAGCACGGGATTATACCACGGATCTCCGAACGCCAATCATCGCCAGGGGGCTTCGCTGACACCCTCGATGTCAATGGGAGAGTCTTATCCCTTGGCTATGCAGGTTATGGCTACAGACTACACCCCTATTGAAGAGCAAGATGCCCCATGAACGCAGGCAAGAACCTAATTACTTCACCACAATGCATGACTTGGCTGGCATCGTCTCACGAGGCAAGACAAAGGCGTTTCTTTTTAACCGACGCACCACTCTGACAGCGTTTCCACCAAAAGCAGATGAAGGTTGTCGTGAGAATACACCATCCATAACTTTGTCACTCAGAGCAAGTCAAAGGCTTCTGCTCAACATACCGCTGCCATGGTGCATCCATCTAAATCACCCGGAGTTTGTAAAAAGAACAAGTCGGTCATCTTCCTTACTTCACTAAGTTCTTTGATCGCACAAGGTGAAAGGGCAACACCAAATGCTCCTTGCTCGTATGAGCCTAAAGGCGACACCAAATGTTCATCATCTGGATGAGCATAAAACCTGACAACAAGTGCTCCTCCTCTGCACAAGCCAAAACTGCAACTAACATCAAATCCACATCAAATGCTCCATACAAGCATAAAAGGCAAACACCAAGTGATCTTTATCTGCATGAGCCAAAATTCCAAATGACAAGAAATCCACACTAAATGCTCCCCGTCTGCATGAGCCAAAATTGCAAATGACAACAAATCCACACCAAATGCTCCTCATCTGCAAGAGCATAAAAGGAGACTCCAATTGCTCCTTGTCTACATGAGCCAAAACTGCAAATGACATCAAATCCACATCAAATGCTCCCTGACGCATGAGCATAAAAGCCAACTAGAAAATGCTCCTTGCCAAAACCAGCCAAAACTGCAAATAACATTAAGTCCTCCAAGGCTCTTGGTCGGCATGAGCCTAAATTGCGTATGAAACACAAAATAAATAAATAAATAATAAAAAAAAAGACTAGAATTACGTTATGACTTAATCTCTTCTTAAAAAGGGTGCGTAGGTAGCTCGGGAACCAAATTCAAGTTCAGTCGCATCAAAAGCAAACATGTTGTTACTCATGGAGTTTGATGTGCACCACCTCTAGTTGACTTCTACTGTGTTGTACGCAAGGTGACACCACAGGTTGAAAGCATCATGAAGGCCAAGTTTGAGTCCTTCGCTTTAGCTTTCTTTTGCCAGCATCATTTGCAGCAAGTATAAGAGTAACTTCAAGTCACACCTCTTACATGTGAGCTTACGTGGCGGGCATCGTGGGTCTCACAAGTTGCATCATGTCATCAAAACCGGATGAATCATCAAGAGTGACCCGCATCAACAATTGATGAAAAATAATAAAAGATAACCTTGATTTAAATCAAATAAATTAATTGATTTAAATTAAAGGAATAATCAATCGTTACCAAATCTGGGAGGTTGCCCAAATTAAAGATGGCCAGATTAAGGATGAAGTTGATTGATTTATTGATTAAATCAAAACTATTTAATTAAATAAAAGATTATTTGATGAAATCAAATGGGGCACGAATCAAGTCCAAATCAAGGTTTGGTTCTTTCTTCAATCAATCAAGTCCAAATAAAGTTTTGATTCTTTCATCTATTAATGAAATCCAAAATTAATATCAAATCAAGTCTTAGTTCTTTTTTTTTTCTTCAATTAATCAAGTCCAAAATCAACACCAAATTAAGCTTCAATCGAAACATGGAGAGGCCTATAAATACATGGCTCTAAGACAACGAAGGCCTCCACACACATCTTCACATCCTCAAATGTTCAAATACCCAAACACTCGTGGCCTTGATCAAGGTTGTGGAGAATCAACAAGCACAACAAATACACGTGCTGATTCATCCACACCAAACCTGACGAACACCCACCATGTGAAAAGCCTCATGGTCCCGCTTCGTTCAAGATTAAGCCTCGATGGCCCTTGAAGGAATCAAGTCTCTACGACCCTTACCACACACATATTTTCGAAGGTTGAATCAGAGGATCAAATTTTGTACTCAGAGATTGTAAACTAATTCTCTCATTGATACAAAATTTATTTTGTACACATGTTCTTGGTTATTCGTTGCAGGAAAGTTTGTGTTTACACTTGTATCAAGATGTGGAAGCAATTTTTTCAAATTAAAATCAGTGGCATAAATTTTCTGGGCCGGGTGAAAGGATTTCGCCCAATGGAATTTCGTTTGGTTCCATTTTTGTTTTCTCACTTCATCTGGGCAACTGAACTTAGATGTGTGTACAGAGAATTCTAAACAGCTTAGTGCAGATTGTCCTTGGTCGAGTTATTTGTTGGTGAAGATTGTAGCAAAAGGCGTTTTAAATTATTTGATCTCCGCAGTCAAAGCTAAGTTTCAGGGAAAGTCACTGTAAAAACCGATCTCGCAGGTGACCATAGAGGGCACGCTTTAAGAATTCAAGTCAGGTTTTACGGGGAGTTGATCTGCCTACAAACTATAGTTGGTTGGAACTTTAAATTCTTCGAACTACCTTGAAACTCTCTGCGGAGCATCGTTATGAAGTTTAGTTGATGGCATGTTGATATGTATATATGATATAATCCAGCATGAAACTGATGAAAACATGTGCAGTTAGGATTTAGGTTCTTGAGGCAACGGGGAAATGACAGTGATGCGATTGATACTATGTACAGTGACGTGATTTATACTATGTAGTACAAATCTTGACCCTTGTTTCTTATACAATAAGTTATGACTTAGTTGACCAGCCGATCGAGTTGTCACGTTTCGTTTTATTTGTTTTGTTCAACAAACATTACGCTATGAGTGTTGGTCTCATCTTCTCTCCGATTCTTAATTGATCGTAACCTTCCTGCTTGAGTATTCAGGTCATCTTCTCTCCAACAACAAAATGGTTATGTGCAGGATGTCAAATTATCAGCCTGTACCGGACTTGTAAGGTTTGCATCAGACCTCCTCTCATAATGAAGTGGGACAGACGTCTAATTGTACTTCTGTCATCGAAGGTAATGCTAGGAAGACTAAATTTATAAACTAAATAACATGTCATCAATAGGAATAAGCACGTTTATCAACGTTTAAGTAATAAACAAATCATCAATTTTCATGTCCTTTAGTTTTCAAAACTTTGTCTACAAATTTAATCTCCCTAGCAATACTCCTGTCATCAATGTGAGAGGAAGTGCTACATGATGCGACTCACAAAACAATTACAGTTGGTCCAGCAAGTATTTTTCTAATTCCGAATTGTTATACCTTGCGTCCTTCTTTCCTCCATATATAAACCAATAATGTCAATTTATTTACATATATAATAGAGCTAGAATTAGAGGCCAATATGAAAAGTGATGTTAATAGTAGACAGAGGAGGAGGGTGGTACAATTTGAATTAGTTAAGAGTATCACCTTGTCCCAAAACAAAACAAAAGAGGAATCTTTTTGTTTTGTTTTTCACCTTTTTGTGTTATATTGGAAGGGATAGAAGAACCCTTAAAAATACCAAGATTCTACCAAATTTGCAGACCCTCCCTCACTGCTAGTTAGGGTCAACTAAAGTCCTTTTTCCTCTATAGTTACTAACAAAACCACCATTTCCCAAAGTTCGCGCAAGGACCCAGTAGCTCGAATGGTTAAAAGTATTAGAGCTCGTTTGGATGTGCTTTTAAAATGAATGAAAGCACTATTAGAAAAAATATTTTGGGATTTCAAAAGCACTTTAAGTGCTCTCTGCAGGAAACACCAGTTATGTGCTTCTTCCAGGAAGCACTTTAAGTGCTTTTCCAGGATTTACTTGCATATTTAATAATGATTAATTCTAAAAATATTTTCATCAAAAGCGCTTTCAGTCATTTCAAAAGCACATCCAAACGAGCTCTTAAACTATTCACCCGATATTCATTGTTTGAGTTTGACCAGGAAATTTCCCGAGCTCCATTCAAGCTCGAATCTCAACCATTTTCAATGAAATAAAAGTCAAATGAAGCTTATGAAGTAAGGGTTCACAATATACCAATAGGGGACGGAGCCGTGGCCGGAGTTGCCCGAAAATAGCTTGCAAAACCCCCTTTCGTTATTTCTGTGTTATTTCATCACCAAAATCCGCAGATAAGTCCGGAAAACTACGTAAATGATAGTATTAACAAGATGTGAGGGTTTTTTATCCTTACCCAATCGGAAATGTCGAGTTCACCGGAGAAGACAATGAACAGTGGCCATGGCAGCCACTGTGCAACATGGGAGAAAGAGTTTGGGTTAGTGGTGGCGTTATGGTTTAAGAACTCGCCAATGTCGTGGTGCCTTGATGATTGGCACACTATAACACAAATTAATTCCCAAAACACCAATATAAGCATTGTAAGAGTGACCAGAAGCCACCCCGTCAAGGCCAACAGAGCCAAGGTCCATCTAAGGGAGGAAACCGAGCCCAAAAGCGCCCTAACCTCGCTTCCAAGGTTCCGAACTTTGAAGAATAAGAGCAAAGCACCTGACACCATGGATGCGGACATGTGCTACCGCTATGGTTCCAAAAACCATTGGTTTTGTGTTTGCTGTGCTCTCTAGAAGATTGTAGCTAAATATCATTCTCATCGTAAGAAGTTTGAGTCAAACTTTTTGCAAGTTGATGAACCAGAGAGTACCAAGATAGAGGTTGCTGATTTTTAGGAAGCTATTACCCCTATGGAAGATTAGAATCTTAGATATGAACTATTTATAGTTGATTTTAGAAAATTGGTGGCCGAATACCACCTAGTGGCTGAACCCCTCCTTTTTTCTTGGTTTAAGTTTGAACAATTTTTCTTTGTGTTTGGATTATTTGTTGGTTATTTATATTTTGGATATTATTTTTTTTTAATTACCATCATAGAATACTTAAATTATTTTGAATGGATATTTGTTTTTCGAACTTCTATGCATTTGACCAATTCAAATTAATTTTTATTTCTAGGTATGACTAGTGGGAAAGTTAGTTTTCTGACAAATAGTGCGACCACGCACACTGTTTTGCTTAAACACATCTATTTCACTAACTTCGTACCAAAGAATGCACCTCTAACAACCTTCTCAGGTTCATCCAACCTGATCGAAGGACACAGTAAGGCATGTATAATGTTGTCGAATGGTACAATCTTAAACATTGATGAGGCACTTTATTCTCCACATTCTGAAAGAATGTTGTTGAGTTTCAAGAACATTCGAGACAATAATTACCATGCTGAAACCTATGTAGAAAATGGAGTAGAATTTATGTGCATCACTTCCTATGAATATGGTGAGAAGCATATTCTAGAGAAGATGGAGCGTATCCCAGGTGATCAGTATACTATAACCATACACCTTATAAAGAACCACTATGTGGTCGACCCTCTTTGGCATGATTGTTTGGGACACCCTGGATGAATAGCGATGCACCGTATCCTCAAATCTTTACATGGGCATCCACTAACCCGAAGTTAAGGTTTGATTCAATGAATCATATGTCAAACCTGCTCTATAGGAAAGCTTATTATTAAGCCTTCTTATGACAAGATTCGTTTGAATCCTTCTACTTTTCTACAAAGGATTCAAGGGGACATTTGTGGACTGATTCACCCTTCATACAGACCATTTAAATATTTTATGCTATTGGTTAACGCTTCCACACATTGGTCACACGTGTGCTTCTTGCCCATAAGGAACGTTGCATTTCCAAACTGTTGGCTCAGGTTATCAAGCTTAGGGCTTATCACCTTAATTATTTGATCAAATCTATTTGATTGGATAATGCTGGAGAATTCACATCTAAAACTTTTGGGGTAGAAGTTGAACATCTAGTACCCCATGTTCACACCCAAAACGGCATGGCAAAGGCATTCATTAAGCACTTACAAATGTTTGCTCGATCATTGGTCATACATACCAAGCTCCTAATTGTTGCTTGGGGCAATGCAATATTGCACACAGCCATGTTCGTCTGCATGAGGCCTATGGTGACCCAACCATGTAACGCCATTCAGTTGGTTACTAGATACAAACCTTGCACATCTACGCGATTTTGGTTGTGATTTCTATGTGCCGATTTAGCCGCCCTTACGTACAAAAATGAAGCTTGAGCAAAGGATGGGAATCTATGTTGGATGTGATTCTCCTTCAATTATTCATTACTTAGAACCTTTGACTAGCGATCTTTTTACCATCTTTTCGCGGATTGTCACTTCTATGAGACAGTCTTCCCGTCGTTAGGAGAAGATAAGAATGTCACCATTCTTAAAGAACGATGCGAATTATCATGGATGACTCCCACTTTGTCTCATTTAGATTCCCGCATTGCTTAGTTTGGAACTAAATTGCAGGGTATATTAGATCGCCAGAGCATAGCTCAGAGCATGCCAGATGTTTTCACCAATCTAGTACAAGCGACAAGATCACATATTCTAGCAGCAAATGTGCCCGGAATGATGGATGTACCAAATGTTCGACGGACTTCCCTCCTAGAAGCCCAGGATACCACCTTGGCTGACCCATGTACATTAGCGGCTAGCCAATCTTCTGCCCATACACAAAAGCGTGGTAGGCCACTTGGTTCAAAGGATTCACACCCCTAGAAGAGGAAACCCATGGCATAGACTTTTGAGCCTATCGTGAATCTGAATGTCACCTACTCATTCTATCTAACTCATGGGGAAATTCTAGATTATGGAAACGTACTTAAAGAGACGAATCCACCTCCCAAGAATCAAGAGATTTTGGTCCATTATGCTAGCTTGTATGATGTTTGGTGTAGAAATGAGATGATCATCGATGATGCATTAGCATATGTAATAGCTACTAAGATCATGTTGAGCGATGACATTGAACCCCATTCTATTGATGAATGTCGACGTAGAACTAATTGGTTAAACTGGAAACAAGCAATCCAAGTCAAACTCGATTCACTTGTGAAAAGTAAGGTATTTGGACTTGTAACTCATACTCCTCCACATGTGAAGCCGGTTGGCTACAAATGGTTTTTTGTTCGGAAGCGTAATAAGAAGAACGAAATTGTGCGTTACAAAGCTCGTCTTGTTATGCAAGGCTTCTCACAACACCTCAAGGTCGACTATGATGAAACTTATTCACCCGTTATGGATGTGATTACTTTGCTACCTTGTTAGTTTTGTAGTTTCCAAAAAACTGAGTATGCAGCTAATGGACGTAGTAGCTGTATATCATTATAGGGGTCTTGATCATAAATTTATATGAAAGTTACCGAAGGACTTAGATTGATTGGATCAAATATTTCCAAACCCCAAAACATGGTCTCAATTTGGATGAGGAGTTTACTCCACTTTTCTAATATCGGCCTAGGCAGCGCATGATGGATTTACTACAAGGCATTTGGAAAATTGACTGGAAGCTAGGCGACCCTAGGCGGTCCTAGGTGGTTTTTTTTTATATATATTTTTTATTAATTGTGTTCTTTTTTTCTTTTTTGGTTTCATGGTGGTATACTTATGGAAATGGTGTACCTAATTTGCAAATGATGGATTTACTACAAGTTCATCCAATAGTGAAACGAATTGGAGCACTTTTGAGGGGATACATACAAAGAAAAGAAATAAACTAGATACAACAAGGTTAAATAATTTAGTCTATATCTAATCCAATACAAGGATCATGATTCATGAACAAAAAGAATTTAGTCTATCATCCAAATCCTCCTCATTATGATTATATGATTACTGTTTTTTAAATATTGAACTTTTTGGATGTATATAATTTGGGTATTCATCTACTTCTATTTTTGCATTTTATCATTCTTTTATAATCCATACAAGTATAGTTTTTTTTTTTAATTTTTTAAAGCGTAAATAGGCACTTATTTACAAGATATATAATAAATTTACATAAATCCGCCTAGGCACCCTCCTAGCCGCCTAGGCGCTAGGCCCCTACCCACCGCCCGACTAGCGCCTAGCGATTTTTTGAACCTTGGCTTACTCTACGGTTTGAAGCAATCCGAAAGAATGTGGTATAACAATCTGAGTGAATATTTGACTAGTTAGGGATACGTGAATAACAAACTATGCCCTTGTGTATTCATTAAGAAGTTACATTCCGGTTTTACAATTGTTGTAGTTATGGCGACAACATGAACGTCATCGGAACTCCTGCAAAGCTCAAGAGAACTGCCACACACCTTAAATCAGAATTTGAATGAAAGATCTTGGAAAGACTCGATAGTACCTTATCTCGAAATAGAGCACCGTTCGGATGGAATCTTAGTACATCAATCAAACTACAACCAAAAGGTGTTGTGCCGCTTTAACGAGGATAAAGTGAAGCCTTCGAGTATTCCTATGGTTGTTCAATCGCTAGATGCAAAATGAGATCCCTTTCGTCCGAAGGAGGATGAGTAAGAGACTTTGGACCTTAAAGTTCCTTATCTAAGTGTGATAGACGCTTTATTGTATTTAGCTTAATGGGCTTGACTCAAAATCTCCTTCACTGCTAATCTTTTGGCAAGATATTGTAATACATAGACATGCAGACACTAGACTTATGTTAAAGACATCTTCCGTTACCTTAAGGGTATTACGGATCTGGGCCTATTCTATCCTTACAAATTATCGAGTGATGCCGCAACCCCTTATCTTAAGTAGATTCTTGCCTTGTTGATTATGCCGATGCAAGTTACTTATCTGACTAACACAAGGCGCGCTCTCCAACGGGTTATGTTTTTACCGTTAGAGGCACCGTAATATCTTGGAGGTTAACTAAACAGACATTAGTTGCCACTTCGTCTAACCATGATGAAATTCTTGCCTTACACGAAGCAACTGGGGAATGCTTCTGGCTAAAAGCAATTGTGGGCTATATTCGAAGTTCATGTGATCATTACCCCATCGTTGACGTCCCAATGATGATCTATGAAGATAACGCAGCATTAAACAACTCAAGAAGGGTTACATCAAATAAGACAACACCAAGCACATTACACCAAAGTTCTTCTTCTCACATCAACAAGAGAGCATTAGAAGATTGAAATCACGCAAATCTGTTCTCAAGACAATATGGCTAACCTCTTCACCAAATCACTACCGAAGGTGATGTTTCAAAATCTTGTTCAAGGAATAGGTATGCGTAAAATTTATGAGTTGTAACATTGTTAGTTCTCTTTGGAATTATGTCAAACTCAGGGAGAGTATCCTGAAGTATATTTGCTTGATCTTAATGTATTCTTTTTCCTTACGATTAGGAGCATTTTTTGCACTGGGTTTTTGCTACCTAACAAGGTTTTGACAAGGCACCCACCTTGGGTTGATCATATCCCTGATGACATCTCGTAGACATTTCATTTGATTTTGCATTCTCTCACGCATTTTTCCTTAGATTATGGATTTTTGTCCCTACTTGGGTTTTACCATAGCCATTGGGTTTTTTGTGAGACTGTTAACCCTAAAAACTACCAAGCCTACGTGGCGCGCAGGCCGAGTAATCTATGAGCTAACTACGTACTTCGGTTGAATGCGGGGCGCGCCAACTTGCCGGTCGAGCTAGGCCAAGGAGTAAAATATGTTGATGTTGCGTTAGGTGCGCGACCGACTTCTGCGTCTTACGATTACGACCAAGGAAGGAACACGTCTCGGTCTCTTGGGTTCTCGAACCTGAAAACAAGGCTACTATTCTTACGAAGTTCACAAATCGTCGTCGTCGGATTCGGTCACAGTGACAGTATTTGTCAGAGTAAACTCATGCCGAATCGACACCAAAGTGTAAAGGCACAAGTACTCAAAGAAAATATAAGTCTTAATAGTAAACGTGGTTCGACCGTTGGAATGCCGAACTCTAAATCTCATTTGTGAGTATCCAATCATAAAATAACTCAGCGTGCAATGTGCCGAGCCCAGTAAACTGTAACACCTCACTTCGCCGAGAAGGCTGATGAGATGACCTCGACCAACAAGGATTTGGAAATCCTTCTCGACCAAGACTTGGATAGATAACCAGTCGCCCTCGATGCAGTGCTATTTATCCAAACTGAAGATGCTGCGAGATCGGCTGATCCTACGGTGACAGTGCTATCTATGCCGACTGAAGATATCACTGGTTGCCTTCACAATGTTGTTTATCTAAACTGAAGGTGTGTCGACGAAAAGAGAAAAGAAAAAATCTCAAGGTTGTTTGAGAGAATTTGCACAGGGCAATTATGTGTTGAATTGGAGGGCCTTGTTTCGATGTCTTCTCTCCCTATTTATAGCAGCCAACCTGTATTGAATCATGTTCATTCTTGGATTAGAACTCCTTTTCATAATCCATCTTTATCTCGACTAATCCAACTCCTCCTAGGACTTTGAACACAACTCATTATCAAACCGTGTTCACTCTCAGCATCCTGATCCCTTCGAGACTACCTTTCATATTAGGATTCGTCCACATTCCTCGTTCCAATAGGATATGGCCAAATTTAACCGTGCGGCCCATGGACTAAATATCAATAATCACCTGTACACACCTTCCGGGCCGAGAACGAATCTAAACTCGGCCTATCCAATACTAGGCCGAAAAAGATCTAAGCTCGGCCCAAAACAATATTTTTGGGCCCAAACAGAGACTTAGTTCCAGATGCAAGTTCCTACGTTACTTTGAGACTAGCTTGTTCCCAAAATCAGTGCTGACGAGTCGACTTCCTCAACTCTACATGATGCCGAATCTACTTGAGCATTTACACACTCAATGGGGAGTGTTATAAACATTGTATTTAAGAGTGATGGTATAAATCCTAGATTGTATGTGATACTAGTTATTCTTCCCTATTAGGACTTGTATTTCTTCCTTCCCTTATTACTATAAATAAAGGCACTTTGTAGGGGGAATAACACATCCTTTACACAACCGTACAAACACATCTCTCTCTACTATCTGTCTCTGAAGTGCGCCCTCATCTCTCCCCTGTTAGATAAAATAAGCCGCAACACTAACAATAAAAAAAATAAAAAAAGAATTTTGTGACAAATCTCAGTTGGGATATTTTAATTATTCATATTGAACCAAAGGAAAAAGGGAAAGTGATAATCTTCTTTGCTTCTCTCACATCCAAACTAGAGCAAAAATCATGATATTGACAGGAACCTTCGGGATTGTTGTCCTCGGAAAACATGGCATTGCAGCCAATTCCTTGGCATTGATATAGAGCTGCTCGCTGACCCCTCCATCTTCTCTCCTTGGTCTCTGTGTCTGTCTAAGAAAAATACAAGCCTGCATCAATGGAAACGCACTGGAGAATTAAGATTTGGGATGAGTTTGGTGACGGTTAGGAGGGTGGCAGTGGTGGTAGGGATAATGGTGCGGTAACAGAGGATGGACATGGAGGAAGTTGGCATGGAGATTGTGGGTTGTTTGGTTATAATGATTAACAAGCAGTGAAGCCCGCGCGATGCTGCGGGTTTCAAAACTATCTTAAACATGCAAAAAGTAGGGCATATATACGTGAGAAAATATGTGTTAAAGAGTAGGGTTATATACATATATTACATGAGAAAATTGAGGATACTTATGTGGCACAGTTAAAGAGTGCTATTTACATTCTTATATTACATGACAAAAAATAGTATAGTTATTTAAAACAAAGACTCTCGCTTATCACTTGCAGCCATGTTTCCAATTCCTCCATTTCTTGTGATTTATTAATTTGTGTTCTCTAATCAAGGGAAATTACAAAATCATATTGAAAACCCCTATCGAAGCACATTAATAATCTAACTAATGAATGTGATTCGAGAATGCAATCAATCAGATCTCGCCATTGCATTGCTGGTTCCAACACAGCACTCCGTACACAAACTCCCAAAAAAAAATCATTAAGTAACCTACTTAATAGATTAATGTAGGCAGATGTGAATTTGAATGGCTTAAAACTCAATAGGTAACCTACTTAACAAACCAAATTGAATGGCTTAAAACTCAAAAATTGCAAAATTTTATAGAAAAGTTTCGATCAGACCTTATTTCAAAAACATTCATCTCTTCTTCCTTAGGCTGTGGAACAACTCCTCCACCAAAATTGATTTATAGCATCTGTTTCGAGCCTAATCATTATGAGTCAATTTGGAGATTTGATCAAAGATCTCAGAGGTTAAATGAATAATTCAGATTAAAAAAAAATCATATCAAAAGAACTCATAACTTCAAAAGAAAAATTATCCTAAACCCTACAAATTTAAACAAAGAATTCTAAAAAAAGGTAAATCGATCCGATAAAGACATGAGTAAATTAATTTCATAAATATAAAATCATAAGCATGCGATTCCTAATACTACTGTTGGTATGAACAGTAAATTAATTTATGAGTAAATTGATTTCGATTAGCTTTAAAACTCAACCATTGCACACCAAATTCACAACCTAAGAAAATTTGAGGGTGTAGAGTAAGAATATCACCTTCGCGAGACCCAAAAAAGGTCGGAAAGGCCTGAAACCGGTAGGAGAAAACTCAGATCTTAGTCGGAAAAACCCACCGTGAGCTGGGTTATGGAACTCCTCGGCCTAGGGGCAGATTCGAGCATGCAAAACTCAAATGTTTTTGTTAGGACTCTTCTAAGTTGAATATATTGAGATAATGCTCTGAAAGAATAGATGCAAAGTTGCAAATACACACACACAATCCCTCCAGCTTAAGGGCATTCATATGCAGATTATACAGTTTCGTTCAAAAATATATGAATTAATCAACCTTCTTCTCTCTTATGAATGCTTATTCTACTTATCATTGATATATATAAGTTCAGGAATTCTCCTTACTATGTCCTCAAATGTGGATTGGCTGACTTTCAATTCAACTGATGCAAAAAGTACTATATATGTTTTGAGTTTATCAACCTAAAGATGTAAATAGTACTACATACACCAAACTGGTACGATGTATGCACTACGAACCATACATTTATTAAGTAGATGATTTGTCCTAAAACAATCACAACATTAAACAACTAAAGTTTAGAGAACGAACTTTGAGTATCAGAGTACTTGACTTATCTCACTCTCTGCATAAAACATTTAAAAAACCAAATGCCAATTATTAAAATGGAAAACTAAAGCACCTGGCAAAGTTTTTCTTCTTATCCAGACATTCAAGATGGTAAACAATATCTTTGAACACCCACTCTAAATATGACAACTATCGGCAACCCTCAACCTTGTAACTTGAATCAAGCAGGTTTCAAATAAACCAATGGAAAACCAAAATATCAGTGTTTGGGAAGTAACCTTATTTGAAATACCATTAAAAAAAGAGAGTATACTTTTAGGCAAATATTGTTCAAAAACCGAAATATAATTCATGATACCTGCCAAAAGGAAAATACGTCTCGATTACATTTCTTTCCTTCACAGACTTTTTCCTTGACAAAGTCTTGAGATAAAACCAAAAAGGAAAATCAATCACAACTGATGCAATTTATCATTAAAAAATCACCGGAAAAACAAAACCCAGATTCCACAATAAGCAAAAGGTAAGGAAAAAAGTTGATTTATTGAAGATTTTGAAATCCTACATACACAAAGGTAAGAGAGAGAAAATCTTTCAGATAGTTGCTTTGTTTCAACATGACCATTACTTTATATGGCTGGAGACGATTGGTGGTAAGCTCACACAAAATTTGTAGATTAAACCACATCTACAATTGAAAAACAACGATATGGGATCACATTGATCATAAATTATTATCTGCAACTCAAAAAATTAAAAGAGAGAGAAATTATTATCTGCAACTTAAAAATAAAAAGAGAGATAGAAACTTGCCGGAAAAACGAAAACCCTCGCCGAAGGGAAGACGATTGGTGGCAAAGGGGAGGTTCGATTCACAATAGATGCAAAATTACAGATACACACACACACACACACACAAAACCTTAGACAATCCTTCCAGCTTAAGGGCATTCATATGCAGATTATACAGTTTCCTTCAATTCATCTTAAAATGAACTAATATTGAACATGCAATACCTTAATGTATCTCCTAAAAGTGAGAGAAGTTGTTTCCAGGTAACAGAGAGGCTCAATTCGCCGGCGATCAGAAGGAATTGGGTTGCTAGAAAATATGTCTGAAACCCTAACTATTGGTTACACGAAAACAACGACAAAATTGGCGAGAGCTTGACTACGAAGAGTGAGAGGGATGGGTTGGTAGTCGTTCAGAGGAGTGTAATGGTCGTTTTATAGTAGTCGTGGTTGGGAGGCGGCGTGAATCGCACCCATGGAAAGGAAGAGGAAGGCAGGAGGAAGAAACGGAGATGCAAATATTTGGCATATATAAACAGTGGCAAACTTGAAATAACAGAAACTAAGAGAGGGTAAAACGGGAACAACACTGTGCTTATGAACAGTGTTTCAAGGCAAAATGGGTTTTAGTATATATTGAATTTGGTTAGGGTGGTGAGTTTGTAGGGGGTGGGTCCCACATTTTTAAAATAAAAATATTTAAATAAAATCATTTAAATAATCAATTAATTTTTTAATCCAATTGGGCCAGTGAGTGGGTCCGCCTCGAGCCACATCAATATTTAACAAAGAAATTGAAATAAAAACTAATGGAGGTATGACATTGCAATAAATTCATGAGATGAGGTATGCCATTATAATTTTTAAAATATGAGGTATAAGATTGTGGTTCGACCAATAATTGAGGTAGTTTTGTGTAATTTTCCAAAAAAAAAAAAAAAACCAAATCATAACAGCTAGTAATTAAGATTCTCTCTCTTTTTTTTTTTAATTTATTTTTATTTTATAAAAAAACTATATTATCTACCAAGGGGTGGGCTAAGCCTCTCAATATGCTCACAATAATGTGGTTCTAATTCGATTTTCGTGAGAATCGAATCTAAGATTTCTCATTTACAAGTGAAGAGAAATACCACTAGATTGTAGTACTAAGTGGAGTAATTACGTTTCTCTTAAATCCAATGAATAGCATTCCTATGTCACTATGATCTCTAAATCGAAATTTCTTGGTGCAGTTAATTAGCCTACTGCTCTATTGGAATTACTCTAGACCTACATAACTTCAGTATTGAATGACTATAAATTAAAACAATAGAATTTAGTCCATTTAATATGTTAGAATATACAAAACCCAAAGGAACTATATGATTAAAATATATGAAACGTGACATTGCACTCTTATCCTCCGCAACCTAGACTTCCTCAAAGGTCCTCACAACCACTTATCTGAGGTTTCAAGTGGTTTTAGGACACCCAGGTCTCTTAATAGATCTATCCTACTTGGTATCATGCAGGAATATATTACTACTGTTAATTAAGCTATTGATTCTTGAAACCAAAAGTATGAGTTGTGCCAATAAAAATAATGTAGGGTAAATTACACTTTACCACCTCTGATTTGACGTTTATTGCAACCTCATACAACATCTTCAAAACATTTCACTTTCATACCTCAAGTATTATTTTATTTCAATATAATACATCCATTACATTTTCTGTTCGTTACATTTTTCATCCATTGATCTGTTAAAAGCTGACGTGGCTGCCACTTTGTGCCACATGGCAAAAAAATAAAATTTTAATTTATAAATAATAAAAATAAATAAATAAATAAATAAATAAAATAAAAAATGAAAACCCAGAACCCCATCCTCACCTCCCCTGCAACCCCCCACTCCTCTTCTCCCTCCGAGCCTCCCAACCACCTCCCGCATCGACAACTTCGAGCCCCTCTGTACATCGCAATCGCCAAGGCCATGGAATCCGCCTCTAGTCGAAGAGGGCAAGGTCAGGGCCTTCTTCATCGGTACCAAGCTTCGCTCCCGGGCATCAACTATCTGCCAAACTTGATTGTTCGACATCTCCAAACGGGTGATCTCAGTCGTCAAATCATCAATCTACTTTTGCTTCTTCATTATCAATCACCTCATGGATTTGCGGTTGGACAACATCGTTTTTCTCTTCTTCTCATCCACCGTCACGAACCCATCGGATCCTGAGCTTGATTGGCGCTAAATTGAAGACATTTCTTCCTTTCTTCGGGTAATTTATCCAAGAATTGCAAAAATTAGGACTTGATGTTTGTTACCAAAATTAGATAAGGGTAGAAAGAATTGGGGCGAAAATAACATTAGGATTGGGATTCAAATTGGAGGCAAGAAATTGATGCGATTAATTCATGAGAAAATGTAGAACCAGTACAGGAAGACAACGGAGAACGAGTGGAGCAAACGGATACGATACATAATATCATAGAAAGACTAGACCCATTGATTTAGATTTCTACGAACCCAGAGTTTCTAGGCTTCAATTCAGATCCGATCGAATTGGATTTCAAGAAACTCGGGAGGGAGAAGACAGTGGAGGAGAGGTGGGTATGATGAGAGTGGAGGATAGGGAGGTGGTTGGGAGGCTCAAGAGGGAGAAAGGGGGCTGGTGGGGGCGGGGGCCCGGGGGGGGTGTTGCGGGGGAGGTGGAGGTAGGGTTTTGGGTTTTCAGGTTTTTTCTTTTTTATAAATTAAAATTTTATTTTTTTTGCGCACAAATTTGGCAGCTACATGGTACAAATGTGACAACCACGTCAGCTCTTAACTGATCAATGGAGGAAAAATGGAACGGATGTATTATATTGAAATAAAATAGTACTTGAGGTATGAAAGTGAAATGTTTTGAAGGTATTGTATGATATTGCAATAGACCTCAAACCGGATGTGGTAAAATGAAATTTACCCAATAATGTATTATGTAACCGATTTGAGTTTAGAGGACCAAGCAAAGACGTTCAATTGATCAATAAAAATAAAAAATAAAACCATACGGGGAAGGGGACAATAAAAATTCATATATGAAAGTTAAATGTAATACAAGATGAGATTTAGAACAGCGCTAGGCTATGAGTACTATTTTTGTGGATGTGATCTCAACAAAACAATGTTCCATCGACATATCTAATAGCATGCATACAAATATATAGAAGAAAATGGAATTTGCCCTCAACTCACTTGACCGGAACAATACTTTCCACATAAATAAGAGCTTCAAAATCTCTAACTTCATTGAGAATAGGAGGAATATGAAGATATTTAAGATTTCCAGTACAGGAATTATAAGTGGTGGCTCTTCCACCGGCGGCAACCATAAGAAGCTCATCTGTTTTCCAAAATGTAAATGGATTCTCAATGTCTTTTAAGGGTCCAAAGGTTAAGAGTTTTGTCCATGATTTCTTAACTCCGTCATAATCATCCATTACCCATATTTCACATAATGTAGAATCCTCATCACTTGGGTCGCAACAAGAGCAAAAAGAAGCAATCGATTTATTACACAGAAAAATATTAGAAAACTCAAAATCCGATTCTCTCCTAGAAGGCAATTGTATTCTATGAAATATCTCATCACCTAAATCAAATGAAAGTATGTATTTCTCGCCATCAATTGCAAACCAATAAAAAAATCCATTCAAGTACACTGAAGAAGAATAATGATACGTTTCACTTGATATATCAATCTTGATCACTCTCCAAGAGTTAGCAGCCATGGTAAATACCTCAGCCGTGTGAGGAAGAGCAATACGATGATAATAGTATTGCTGATCATCTGAATACTCACAATTTTCTATAATTTGCACAACCTTGTATTCTTTAGCTTTGCAATCATAACCGAATCCCAATCCTCCAAAGATCGACTCCAATTGGAATTTTCCCTTAGGACGAGAAGGTAAAAGAAGGCATGAAGGGGGAAGTTGCTTGAATTTCCCTGTTGCAGGATTGCATAAAAGAACATTTATCAAATAAAGACTTGTCCCTGCTATTACACAGACAATCCCATTGCAATAGCCCTCAATCTGTACAAAATCATGACCTTCCAATGGAAACGGTATACTTAGGTCCTCAACATCATAATGAAGGTTGTGCTCATCACTATCAATGGAAAGATTAATCATGGACCAGAAAACTTCTGGTTTCCAACTGTTATCCGGGAAAACATGAGCCTGAGAACGGCTGAGAAGGATGCAAGTGGAAGATGATAGTTTATTGTCCATGGAATTGTTGAGGTGTTTGGCCACAAAACTTGGACTATTGATGAGAGTGCACCAAGACTTGCGTATGCATTTGAATCGCATCAGAGACTTGGGCGGCAACCTAGAGAGTGTTTCGACCACCCTATTTTCAGGAGTTTCACTTTCACACACCTGGGACATTTTAGCAATTTTGTTCCACAAGAATTCTTCACATATATATACACAGGAAAGAAAACCACCAGTTTGAGAGTCAGACTAAATCAAACTACAAGTCCCTAAGGCCTGGTAGATCGAGGTTCAATTTCAATAGTACTATATTAACTTGGAGTTCCAGGACCACAACATGTATAGCTGTCAAAAATAGGGGCGATTGAGTCAGATTCGAGTTTTGTGGAGGATCATATGTTCAAATTTTACTATTTTCGAATCTTTTTATTTGATACAAAACTAACCATTCAAATTTTACATTTTAATTCTACATTAAATTGATTATAGACTCACTTTTAATGTTTTCTTTCTCAGTAATCATTTTGAAATTAAATAACCAAAAGCATTCTTAAATAATAATATAGAAAAAAAAAATTCCTATTTGCCGTTTTTGTTTTACACAATAATTTTTTAAAACATTACAAAATGGACCCTTACTTTTTGCAGAAGAATTATACTCATAGGCTTTTCGTATTTAAAAGAATCTGTTAAATAGTTCACAATCTTACTTCTGTACTTGACAGACTAAAAAATGAAGTAGAATAATGTAAAGACACATCACAGAAAATCAAAGTTAATATATGATCTCGAAACAAGAATATGATTGTGTTATTGTTATGCATCATTTTGGTTTTAGAATTTTTTTTAATCAAATGATTGTAGTAGTGGGTTAAATTATTAAATGTTAAGGGAAGGGGATAGGTGAGGGTTGAACTTGCACCAAGGAACATATGACTATTGCTTTATGTCAATGTGGTAAAACGTCACCTGCTTTGTTTTAGAATTAATAAGCAGACACATTTTTGTATCTATCGTGTAACCGAAAAATAGAAATATTATATAAGATGTGTGGGAGATTAAAATGATGTGTGAAAACCCGTTTCATTTTTGTTTTTCTTGATATACAATTTTCATTATAATTTTGAAATTATTGGTGTGTTGACCTTGTAGCAGAGATGTAGTGAAACATTTTCTTGAATTCATTATTCATATATAAAATGGACTATGGGATCAAAATCTACTGTCTTCAGTCTTGACGAATTTGTTCTTACAAAACAATTAACGCCTCTTGTAGGATTTTTAGTACTTGTGCAAAGAGGGTTAAAATCACACCAAATATTTGCAAGAGAAAAAAGTTATTGTAGTAACAATGCTCATGCAAGGTCGTACCCATAAAGATTTTTTAAAACAATTTATGTAAAATCAAATCTTAATTAATTACTTGAAACAAAGTTTGGAAAAAAGTTGATTTTTAATTTTTAAAATTTAAAAATAAATAAATTTCAACTAAGCTAATTAAAGAAATCAGCAAGAGACCAATTTTAAAGAAAAAAATTTGAAAGGAAATGGTTTTGAAAGATCAAATTATAAAGCACTAGAGTTCCTCCGTCACCTAGACAATCCTATGTAGTTTTACCAATTACTTATGAATTACACATGCAATTTTGAAGATTAGGTTTTCCTAATGCATATTCTACTCGTGGCATTTAAGATAGAATATATATGAAACATGCAAGTCGTCTGCGGCATTCAGATCAAATGTAAACATGCATGACTTGTTACGCTTTGTGAAAACCCTTTAAAAAACCATGATCCCTTAAGACGTGGCATCCACCCTAAGTGAATTTACAATTATCAATCACAAGATGTATTCCTCAATTTTAGGATGACATTCCAACATAAATTGCATCCAATTACTTATCTAAACATCCTTATAGTACCTACTCATTAAGACAAATAGATAGTTTAAGCATAGTGACTAATAATTCAAAGTATGCATGCATAATATCGTAAGAAATTAAATATAAGTTGTTGGAAATGTGCTCTAAAGCCAATCATATGATGATACTTTACGGACATTTCACATTTTAAACTAATCTAGTTTAATATAAAAGGCAAAGATTATTGTTTAAAGCCGTCTCATATAAATGTTATATTCTTAAATGATAAGTCCAAGGAATATGTAATTGGGAGAATATGATCTAAAGAAGTTAGATTCATGAGACCATTCTCTTTCGTATACATATCCTAAACGTTTATGATCATAGGATTGCCAATTGGGCATTGAATGCGATCAACAAGGAGTTCTCATACTCATGTCACATGAGAACTCATGGTTGGGATAATGCAAAGTGGTTCTTTGCCTGAGGCATCATAGTTGTCTTATGGTTAGGTCTTTGATCTTTGACTATGTCAAAGTCACTTCGTTAGAGGGTGTCCACAACATAGTTGGGGTTAAGCCACTTAGCCATGGAGGCAAGTGAATACACAACAAAGGATCTCTAACCTTCAAACCATTTGAGGGAGAATACTCTATGATATGATTTAGAATCTCTGGCCAAAGTATGAATGAGATTTAGGAAGTCGTTCCAAATCACGTTCAAGGTAATCATTTAAGTAAGAGAATCACATTGGATAATAGACATGAATAAATTATCAAACCAAACAATGTGGTCAAGAGTATTGTATTAGAGAAAGACCGTATTGCATTGTAATCCCAAACTGAATAGGTTCTCCACCTCTTCTTATTAGCTTGGGTAGCCATGCCATACTGCTAGGTGTCACTCATGGTTTGTGGAAGCCCTAAAGATGTATAATCATTAAAGGGAGAATTGAAAGTAAGTTTCAATTCACAATAGATTTGAAGAGTTCTAATCGCCCACTGTCTCGCTAAAATGAACCTAATGGATCGTACACTGTGTAAGGTAGAGATTGAAGAAACAACAGAGATGAGCAAAGATAATTAAATGGTTTAATTATTTATGGCTAGGATTTATTAATATGTTAATTAATCAAACGAATAAGTTCGTTTTAGCTTTTGAGTAATTAGTGGACCTTAAGGCCCATTGGGCTTAGAACCGTCAAGCCCATTAACTTAAGTTGTATGACAACTTAATGACTAAAAACTCAAAAAGGCCCACACAGCCCAAAGCCTTTAGAAGGTCGGCCATATCATGAATGAAAGGTTTTTTGGTTCTTTTTGTCACTTAAGTGAAGTGACTATATAAAGGACTTTATAGCCAAAATTTGTTAGGGTTCTCTCTTAAGGAAATTGGAGAGAACAAAAGCTCTCTTTTTTCTCTCTAGGAGGCCTGCCCCTTTAGAGGGGATTTACTATTATGAATCCTCCTCCAAGGTCACTCATCTCTAGGAGGCCTGCCCCTTTGGTGTGGAAACTTAGAGGTTCCCTTTCTTGGGAACTTGGAGAATCCATTCAACCATCCTCCTCCAAGAAATCCATGGAGCTAAGAAATAAGGAATGAAGGCCCTTTCTCTTGGGTGATTAGCCTTTGCTTATGCAAAGAAAAGCTTCAAAGGTATAAAAGTTTCTCAACTATTTTCTTTAAGATTTAATTTGAGTCTTGGTTCACCACAACTACTAGGCCTTGAATTTCATGGGTAAAGTTTTGTTTTGAGTGTATACAAGCATGATTCCGCCTTTAATTGTTAATTGCATGCATTAGATATTGCTCAAATGAACTTGTTTTCATAAATTATTTTCTTCAAAAGCTACATATTCATGCTAAGGCTCATGGCCTTGCCCTTGCAAAAGAAATTAGTTACGCATATTCATAATTAGAATCAAAAGGAATTTTATTGAAATAGAAAAAGATTGAAAACACCTTATAGAATAAAGCTTGAAATCCATCATAGTCTTCGGCAATCCTCGCAAAAGTTCGTAGAGAAAACCTATGGCCGGCCACCTTTATTTATAGTATTAATATTTAAATCCTTCCTAGAAAATGTCTTAGAATAAAACTAGGACTATAATAAAATAAGGGCTTTTTAGCCAAAATGGTCCCTAAGATTTGCTTAACTCCTCAATTTGGTTATCGAGATTTAAAATCAATACAAGTGGTCCCTAAGATTGCCCACCACCAATCATTTTGGTCATTCCATGAATAGTTATTTTAAATAAGGATTAAAATGACAAAACTACCATCAATTTAATAAACAATAGGCCAAAGTTATTTGACAAAAATTAAGGGTATTTTTGTCACTTTATCCTTATTTAATGGAGATTTTTCACGAAATAACCAAAATGATTGACGGTGGACAAAGGGGACCAATTCTATCGATTTCAAATCTCAGGAACCAAAGTGAGGAGTTATGCAAATCTCAAGGACTATTTTGACTAAAAAGCCTAAAATAAACTAGGAAACAAACTGCTAAACAATAAAGGAGAATCTACTATAGAACTAATCAGCCACGTTTTAGGCCTTGGCCACCTCCAATACAGGCCCAAGATAGCTTGTTTTACGGTTTAAAATGTCTTGAACCCTTTTCCAAAAGGACCCCAGCCCAAAATAGGCCATCTTGAACTCCAAAAATTCGCAATTAAGCTTAAAATCTCAGTTTTCCTACACTGCTCACTGTTCCTTCGTTTCTTCACCATAAATAATCCATTTGGTAGAAAAATCTTAAACTTTTCCAAGAAAAATTGAAAGAATCACGAATATCCTCCAACTAGAATCACTCCAAAATTTGTCCGTTCGAGTAGTTTTTGCTCAAGAGAAAGTCGAAGTCCTACATTGAAAATATAATCTAAAGTATCAAAATTCTACCCAAATATTAACCAAAATATACTAAGAATTGGGTAAAATATATAATATGAGATTGGCTTATCAACCTTTGATCAAAGATAAGGCCACACACGTCCATGAGGTGGGGGAGGGGATTTGGCCAATGGATTGCTGATGTCTAAGTCAATAACTGTAAAAAGAGTTTGTGTTTAGAGTTTGTATACATAACTAAAGCTTATGCGTATTGTAAGGCTTACCAAAATTTAGAGGAGATGAGAGTATTTATAGGAGGTGGTCAACCTAGGTGTAGGATTTTGCCCTACACGTGATGACTTCCCATTGGCCAAGGTTGTGTTATCCGTAGTCAAATGTTTGATCCTCTAGGGATGCTGAGTTGCGCGTGGGAATATAGGTGTGCCCTAACCATTTAATGAGGGCAATCTTTGTTGGAAGTATGCCCACAAGGCCACTCATTTGATGTAATAGCTTTTGGAATACTTATTGTGTTAAACTATTATATGTTTAATCAAGGGCAAAGCTTATTGTTAATCACTATTTATTGTATGTGTGTTTTAGTAATAAGGGAATCCAAGGAATATATTTAATCTAAGAGAGAAGTGATCTAAGTAAGTTAGATTAACGAGACCTTTCTTTAATGTTCATTCCCAAAACGTTCCTAGCCATGGGATTGCCAATTGGGCATTGAAAATCTCCTAAGGTTAGTATGTGTTATGTTAACTCAAGCGTGAGTATGACTAGTCTCAAGTCATTTAGTGTTGGACACTAAGACAAACACATAGGTGCTTAAAATGGTAATCGAGTACACTAAACTATGACCAAAAGAGAGTTCGAACGTACATGTCATGTAAGAACTCGTAAGTTACAATATGCAAAGTAGTCATTTCACCTGATGCATTATAGAGGTCTAATGGTTAGGTCCTTGATCTTTGATCATGTCAAAGGCATTCCATCGATGAGTGTCCACGACATTGTTGGGGTCAAGCTATCTAGTCATGTTGACATATGAATGCACAACAAGGGATCTTTAACTTTCCATGGTGGAGAGAGAATACTCTGAGATATGATTCGGGAGTCTTTGGCCAAATCATACGAATATGATTTAGGAAGTTTGTTCCAAATCATATTCAATTGTATCATATAGAGAAGTATCACATTGGATAGTAAACATGAAACAAACTATCACTCAAACAATGTGGTTAAGAGTATTTTATTAATAGTATTCAAACCCAGTTACTTACAAAGCACAAAATATATATATATTAAAATTGTATGGTTTCGAAAATTAGGATTCCCTTCTTAAACGCGTGAACCCTTTCGTTATATGAAATTTTCCAACGGTGAAAGTTTTGAAACATGACTCTCTCCCTTTTTCATATGCGAAAAGGAAAAGAAACGCGGGAGGAGAGAAGGGGAGTGAACTATCAAAACGGAGATGGATAGAGGAAAGAGATTTGGAGCAGAGAGATGGTAAGGGAAGAAGACGGAATGTTTCGCATGAGAAATTTTTGTTTAATTTAATCACTTTTCAGAATTAGTCTTTTGGTATAACATGGATTATTTAAGTTAATAGCTTAATGTACCATAAGATTAATTTAAAGGCTCATATGAAAGAAAGACCTCACAAGTTCTCAAAATGAAGGCCTTAGGAGAGTGGTTATGCCTACGTTAGAAGGTTTAACTTGATTATGTTAAATGAGTAAAAACTTATTAGGTTTTTGAGAAAGGAATTTCAAAGAAAATAAAAGGAAACCATAACACTATGTTTGGATGAGGAAAATAAACTTGGAATTTGGATAAAAGTCAGAATTTATAAATTGACATGCACCAATTCCTTTGTTTGGATTCATAAACATAGAAATTTAGAATTTTCGCGTGGAAAAAAACTTGGAATTTGGGACCCTCCCAAGTTTAAATTTCATTTAAATAGGTGTCATTTCCCAATTTCTATGATTGAGAGTTTAAAAATAACAAATTCCGTATTCAATTCAATTGTTCTTTTAGGTTAACCAAACAAGAAAATTCACAAATTCTAGAAAATAAAATCCCATCATTTCAATTACCATCATTTTAAAATATCTTAGTAATCTTAAATTTCTTCATCCAAATGTAGTGTAAGGGAATTGTTATTACGCATTAACTCTAAAATAATAGTTAACAAACACTTCCAAATAAAATAACATTACGAAAAAGTGGAAGGCCCATGATAAGCAAACATAGTACAAAACCACAAAGCAAATTAAATTAAAAGCTGCAAACTCAAACCTTCATGCATACAAATTTGTTGAGTTTTGGTTTCAATATTTGTTGTATATTTCATTATGAATGTTACAAGAGAGTGAATGCAACTCTTATAGAGAGCCAAAAGAAAGCTACAATAGATTGTAGGATAACTACACAAACACAATCCCTAAAATTTGCCCTAACAAGTGGAAAAGCAAAAACCAAATTACAAGTAAAGAAGCTTTTACAAGCAACTAAGAAAGGTTGATGTAAAGTGAATGACAAGCTATGGAAAGTGACTTTAGCCTATGACTTAGCTAAAGTGAGGATGACAACTCATACATACAACCCATCCATACAAACTGGTTTCAATACACCCCTTCAAGCTGGATCAAAGGGATTGATTGATCCAAGCTTACACAACAAATGCTGAAACTAAGTAGAGTCTAGTGCTTTTGTGAATAAATCAGCAAGTTGATCGTGGCTGCGTGTGAACACGGTGTCTATCACCTTGGATTGAACTTGAGCACGAATATAATGGCAGTCAACTTCAATATGTTTGGTCCTTTCATGGAATACTGGATTTGAGGCAATGTGCATGGTAGCTTGGTTATCATAATACAAGGACATAGGTGTCATGCTTGTAAATCTGAGCTCGAAAAGAAGACCTTTCAACCATATAAGTTCACAGGCCGTTGTTGCCATAGTCCTATACTCAGCTGCGGCACTAGATCGAGCAATAACAGTTTGTTTCTTGCTCTTCCAAGACAAGGTTCCCTCCAACAAATGTGCAAAAACCTGTTGTGGATTTTCGATCAAGGGCATTTCCAGCCCAGTCAACATCTGTGTAGGCCAAGATGTGATTTGATCCATTGTTCTTCATAATTATCCCCCTTCCTACTGAGCCCTTGAGATATCGAAGTATTCTCTTGACGATTTCCCAGTGAACTAGAGTAGGAAAGTGCATGAACTGACTGGCTAGGCTAACTGAATATGAGATATCAAGCCTAGTAATGGTGAGATAAATAAGTTTCATAACCATTCGCTGATAAACACTAGGATCCGAGAGAGGTTCACCTCTTTCATGCCACTGAAGTTTGCTAGCTAGGGGTGTCCGAGCTGGTTTACATTCCATCATGTATGCTTCATCTAGAAGATTGAGAACATACTTTCTTTGATTCAAGAACAATCCCTTTGAAGAGGTAGCCACCTCAATTCCAAGAAAGTATTTCAAGGGCCCCAAGTCTTTAATTGCAAATTTTTGGTGAAGTGACTGCTTAAGCATCTTGATTTCACTTATATTGTCACCTGTAATAATTAGGTCATCAACATATATAAGCACAACCAATTTGCCAGCAATACTACTTCGAACAAACAAAAAAGAGTCAGCATGACTCCTTTTGAACCCTACAGCTTCAAAGACTGAACTAAGCTTCGAATACCAAGCTCGAGGGGACTGTTTGAGACCATATATGGCTTTGTGAAGTTTGCAGACCTTGTTGGGTTCATTTTCTCTTGGATGACCAAGAGGCAACTTCATGTACACTTCTTCTTCAAGATCCCCATGAAGAAATGCATTCTTCACATCTATTTGGAATAAGGCCATGCATTATTGATTGCCATAGACAACAATACCCTCACTGTGTTTATTTTGGCAACAGGAGCAAAGGTCTCCTTATAATCAATGCCATAGGTTTGAGTAAAGCCTTGAGCTACTAATCGTGCCTTGTGTCTTTCAATGTTGAATTTGGTCTTATATATCCACTTACTTACCACGACCTTCTTGCCATTTGGAAGATCCAACACACTTCATGTCTGGTTGTCACTCAAAGCTTGAAGCTCTTTAGTTATAACATCTTGCCACTCAGGCATGCATGTGGCTTCATGAAAATTCCTTGGTTCCAAAGTGTGGGACAATTTGTTAAGGAAAGAAGTATGAGAAGATGAGAATCTGTGATAAGAAATGGCTGTAGAGATATGATGCCTTGCAGTGTAAGTAACATACTCTTGTAACCTCACTTGTGGTTGTCTATCTCGTGTAGGATTTCTTCTTGGTGCACTTATAGCTTGCTAATTTGGTTAAGCTTCTGATGGTTCAGAGGAGCTTAGCACTGCATCAATTACACTTTCAGTGAGTTGAGAATTATTAAGGCTGATATGAGCATGAGTGACTTCATGAATTTCTACTGGAATAGGTAGTGGAAATAGGTCAATAAGATCTTCTATATTAGCATTAATCTCCAACCCTTTATGGAAATAAGGTGAATATTCATCAAATCGCACATCTCTAGAGACTGCCAGCTTCCTCGTGTTAGGGTTGTAGACTTTGTAACCCTTTTAAGAACTGGCGTATCCCATAAACACACATTTGACAGCTTTAGGGTTGAGTTTGTCACGATGGAAAGCTTGAATGTGCACATAAGAAGTACAACCAAAGGTCCTAAGGTGAGACAAACTTATAGGCCTGCCCTTCATGACTTCAAAAGGAGATTTAGTATTTAACACCCGAGTTGGCAGTCTATTAATGATGTACGTGGCAGTGAGTAGAGATTGAGACCAAAATTTCTTAAGAACATTCATTTGGATCATAAGTGATCAAGTCTTCTCCAATAAGTCTTGATTCTCTCTCTGCCACACCATTTTGTTGTGGTGTACCAACACAGCTACTTCTATGCAAAATGCCATGATTGCTCAAGTAATTACTCATGTTATTGGAAGTGAACTTAGTACCATTATCTGATCTTAACATATATAACTTAGATGAAAATTGATTGGTGATTAGGTTGTGAAAGTCCTTAAAAGCATCAAACAAATCACTTTTAAGTTTTAAAAGATACAACCAGGTTACTCTAGAATAGTCATCAATAAATGCAACATAATATCTATACCCATCAAAGGATTCTACACGAGAAGGACCCCAAATATCAGAGTGAACAAGCTTAAAAAGTTTACTAGTTCTAGAATTAGAGGAAACAAAAGGAAGTCTAGTGGCTTTTGACATTTGACAAGTTTCACAATCCAATGTGTTTTTACAAAAAAAAAAGGGAAACAACTTGGTCATCACATGTTCTGAGGGATGGGCAAGGCGTTGATACCAGAGTTGGTGTTCCTGAACTTGACTTAAGTTGACACTAAGCTTTTTGACAAAATTGGACTCCTTTGAGAGATAGTAAAGTCCATTCAAGAAGAACCCTTCACCAATCTTCTTCTAAGTAACTCGGTCTTGAAACACAACATTGTGAGGGGAAAAAATGGCTAGACAGTCTAAGGTTTTTATGATTTTTCCTATTGACAAGAGCTGAAAAGGAAAAGAAGGTACATAGAGAGCAGTGGAATCAGTATGCTTACTTTGCAATCTAATCTTTCCTTTCCCTAGAATAGGTTCCCCTTTCCCATTTGCAACAGATACATGAATTGGATCAATAGTTCTTTGAAAATCGTGGAGACTAGAGGGTTTATTAGTTATATGATAAGTGGCACCAGAGTCAATAATCCAAAAATCATGTGTAACATTTGCATTAAGAGCAGTGGAAATGGCATTGATAATACCTGGAATATTTCCTTTCGATGTGTTCTCTGAGTCAGCCAAGAATCCAGCAAATTTCCCTAGCATTGCAGTAGGGTTTTCAGGTGTCATTTCATTAGGTTCAGTGTTTCCTTGCTTCTTTTGAAGAAAAGCAGCAAACTTGTTGATCAAGGACACAGGATTTGTTGAGAAACTAGCCACACTCTTCTTCAGTTGAAAGATTCGAACTGAGTTGTTTTGGCTGCCATACATGTCTTTGACAGACTCCCATAGGAGAAGGGAAGACTCTGAGTAGCTGAAAAGCTCAGACAGTTTTGGCTCCATGGAGTTAAGTAACCAAGACATGACCAACTGATCAGTAGCATGCCATGCATCGTAAGTTGGTGAAATGGATTCTTGGGGCTCAGAGCTTCCATTGATAAACCCTAGCTTCGATCTTCCTCCTAGAGCAAGTGACACAACTCTTGACCAAGGAAGGTAGTTGAACTCGTTCAGTAGCACCGAGCAGAGTCGTTGATTTGGATTGTTCTCAACCCCTTGGGTTAAGTTTGGGGATGAGGATGATGCACTGTCGGCACTAGACACATTTTCTTCTGCCATCTCTATCGAATATGAGCAAATGAAAAAGTAAAAAAAAAAATGAACAGAGTCAGGACCCTATGGTTCCTGCTCTAATACCATGTTGAGTTTTGGTTTCAATATTTGTTGTATATTTCATTATGAATGTTACAAGAGAGTGAAGGCAACTCTTATAGAGAGCCAAAAGAAAGCTACAATAGATTGTAGGATAACTACACAAAAATAATCCCTAAAATCTGCCCTAACAAGTGGAAAGCAAAATCCAAATTACAAGTAAAGAAGCTTTTACAAGCAACTAAGAAAGGTTGATGTAAAGTGAATGACAAGCAATGGAAAGGTTGATGTAAGGTGAATGACAAGCTATGGAAAATGGCTGGTGAATGACAAGCTATTGAAAGTGACTTTCGCCTATGACTTAGCTAAAGTGAGGATGACAACTCATACATACAACCTATCCATACAAACCGGTTTCAATAAAATTAAAAAGGAGAAAATGGAACTCTACCCTCAACTCACTTTACTGGAACAATACTTTCCGCATAAACAAGGTTCTAAAAATCACTAGGCTCTAGTCGGGCGGCGGGCGGGGGCCTAGCTGCCTAGGCCTAGGCGGATTTATGTAAATTTATTATATATCTTGTAAATAAGTGCCTATTTACACCTAAAAAAAAACTATACTTGTATGGATAATAAAATAATGATAAAATGCAAATTAGGTACACCATTTCCATAAGCATACCACCATCAAACCAAAAAAGAAAAAAGCACACAATTAATAAAATATATATATAAAAAAAACCGCCTACAACCGCCTTGGACCACCTAGGTGCCACCTAGCTCTCCGCCTAGGTTCTAAAAATCAGGGTAGAGCTCCACCGCCCAATGCCTAGGCGGCCGCCTAGGCCAATTTTTAGAACAATGCACATAAATAAAAGCTTCGAAATCTATAACCTCATTAATAATAGGAGGAATATGAAGATACTTCAGATTTCTGGTACTAGAATTATAAGAGGTGGCTCTTCCACCGGAGGCAAGCATAAGAAGCTCATCACATTTCCAAAGTGTCAATGGACACTCAATGTGTTTGTACTCAAAATATACCCATTTTTACTTATTTGGGCAATTTGGGTAAAATATGGCATTTGGATGATTAATGATTAAGAAGACTAACTTGGAAGATATTTAGCTATCAAGTGGATGGATTTGACACTATAATATTGTTTTTCCCATTTGTTTTGGTGGTGGAGGTTTGCCAAAAGAATTGTTTAATCAAGACAAATGCATGCTTTTTCATGCAAGTGGATGAGAATGCACCATGAGAGCTTTCGGACAAGGAACATGTGAAAGAAGCCAACTTGCTTCTTTTAAATGTTAGTTTATTACAAGTGGGAAAACATGTGATGAAAGCATGTGGTGGAGGTGCAAGTTTCCATTTTAATATTATTTCTCCATGCAAGTTGGCAAGGGAAATACAAACTGCCCAAGTTTCTTTCTGGCAAATGCAGTGTCTTCAGCAGGAGGGTTTCCTCCAGATCTCTATTTAAAGGATCCCAAACACAAGGATTATGGACACTCAAAACAACCAATCAAAACTCTACTCAAATTAGCTCATCAGCTTCCTTGTAGACATTTATTTTTAGCCAAGCATCCTTTGCTTTTCTTGTTTATTAGCTCTGCTACTCACTTGTAGTATCGATTTGATTTGTAGCTTTTATGTACTCATTTCTAGTCATATAAATTACAAGCAATCTGCAATATTAGTCACTTTCCTCTGTCATTTATATTTCCAAGCAACCTTGTCATTTACATATTGTTCTATCTCTCCATATAAGTAAAGTCCTTATTTTTAAGGCAAACAAAGAACCTTAATTTAAGCAACTCCCACTCAAATGGCACAATCTCTTGATTTGAAGTCAAAAGGCGCAACCTCAATCATTCAAATCCTGTCTACTAGCGGCATCTAGTAGTGGCACGCCCGCACCCACCAATCTCGTATGTGAAGTAAATCCCCAGCTTGCCCGCAAGGCGCCATGGCGGATTTAGGGAGCAAACATATTTTGGCACACCCGGTGGGATACTTATATGAAGTTAGATCATGAACAATCCTTATGTTCATGATTTTTCTGCTTCTTCGGAGTATGAGGAGGATGGCGGTGTTGAAGAACGCCCAAGCTATGGCTATCACATAGAACTAACCTATGAGTTGCCAACTTATGGGTACATGGCGGAAGAGTACTCAAGTCCCATGGAACATGATTGTCGGCCAACTATTGGCCATCAAATAAATAATAATCTTGAAGATTGGCCAACTTATGGCTATGATGAAGGTTATTATTCTTTTGAAGACAATCATATTCATGAATACTATGATAGGCCAACAAATGGCTTTGAGTATCAAAAGGCTTCCAATGAGTACATAGAGCCAATATATGAGATGCCAACTCATGATCATCCGGATGAAAAACTCTACAAAGAGGATGTGGGCAAATTAGAGAAGATGTCCAAACTCCATGTGGCAAGCATCGAGTATGGTGAAGAGGTCACTAAGTGTTTTAAAAGGGTGGAGGAAAGCTATACAACTTTTGGAGAAACTTTGAAAAAGTTGATAGATCAAATATGTCAAATCCCCTCTACAAAGCACGCTCACCCTACTACAACCAAGGAAGAACAGATCATACACGTTGATGAAGGCCAAACAATGGCCCCACCCAATGAAAAATCTATGAAAATAGATATGGTTGTAGAAGACCAAGCCAACATATCAAAACTGATAACGGCTAAGATGGAGCTTGTGGCTATTGTAGGCCAAACACCAACGCTCGAGGGGCATGAGCCCACACCTCATGTGGAGCCCGAAGAAGAAGAAAATAGCTCCTACACTCTTCCCCGCCAACATGAGCATGTTGTCCGCATCGAGATCTCAAGGAGGACAAAGCTTGGGATCAAACATGAATGGCTACCTCCTATGGTTCCCAAGCTGTATGTCATGGCCAATTTAAATGGTGGGTATGATCTCTCTACACTCAATTTTAAAAAGAGAAAAAGATTTGAGTGTTGAGAGAAAAATAACACTTGAGCAGCCAAGGGGCTTCATCCAATTTGCCTGGATGGCTTTCTTTTGTGTTATTCTTTTGTGCATTTTCTCCAGTACCCTTCTTCTCCTTTTTCTTTTCTTTTGTTTTCTTTTTTCTTTCTTTCTTTCTTTCTTTCTTTTCCTTCCTGTCTCTCTCTCACCTGTCCTTCTGCTGCCCGAAGGGGTTACTTTTATATCTATGTATCTATTTATTATATTATATTATATGATAAAAGTGTTTTGCCCGACAGGGGCTGTATGTACATATATGTTATAGTAGGGGGATGGAGATTATATATATATATATATATGTATGTATGTATTGAAAAGAAAAGACACAAAGAAAAGATATAAAAATTTAAAAATTCCAAAAACCACAAAAAGATTTTGCTTTCTTGTTTTTGTCTGGCTTTCTTGCTGGGGGGGCTTTGTCTTTGTCTTTCTTTGTTCCTTTCTTTTGTTGTTTCAGTCAGCCCGAAAAAGCGCTCTCTCTCTCTCTTTTGTTTTTCCTTTCTTTCTTTTTCTTTCATTTTCTTTTTTCTTGTTCTCTCTTTCTTTATGTTGCCCGAATTGGGTTGTGAGCTATATATAAAAAAAAAACAGAAAATATAAGGATCTGAGCAGTTGATTCATGGAATGAGGAGCTTCATAAGAGCCAAAACTATGGCTTTTCCTGCTAAAAAACTTATCAAATAGCTTCTTAATGGCTATTGCAAGAGGAGCATAGGGTTATCTTGCGCAATTGCTGGTGCCCGACGAAAGCCACAATCTTGCCCGAGGGCTTTGGCGAACAATGTATGGAGATCAACCACTCTTGAAGAAGTTCTAGCAATATTCTTGGTGGAACTCAAGACAATGGCAGCAATCGAGCGACTTGGGAAGTGGAGCAAATATATGATGCTCATATATCCCAAAGATAAGAAGTCATGGCCATTTGTAAAAGGAGGAGCCGTACGAAAGAATGAACCCGTTGGAAGCCGTTGTCACTAGAGCATGAGTATTTTGCCCGACTGGGCTATCTTGCCCGACAAAATCACAAAGAGGAAGTGGCCCTGGGCATAAGAGTAATTTGATGAAATTAAAAGGCTTCAGAATCCCCAATTCATTGGTCAAGAGCACATAGACGGTCCACATTCCAGTACGATGTAGTCTTTGCTTAGGCAGCAATCAAAGATTAGTGACATGCGGCGGTTACAGCAACATGCTTCCTCCATTACAAAACGAGCTGTTGGCAACCATTCACCAGCTCTGATCAACGGTGTTCCCATCAACAAGTCGTCTAAAAATCAATGTCCACCTGATCTTCTTATTTGGGTTCTCAGATTAAGTTGAATAGCCGGGGTTGGAGGAAGAGTACAGAAAACTGTTTTTGAAGTTTGCCCGAATGACCGACGGAGCTTTTCTCAATTCTTCTGCCATCCAAGATGACGCCATCAGGATATTATACTTTTCCCAAACTATGACTCATGCTTCAATGGAGCAGGCCTTTTCCTCAACGACCATATGGAAATTTTGCGAAAGATGAATCTGTCAAAATGAGGCGAGCAGCGAAAAAACAAAAATGGGGAAGAACAGTGCGAGGAAATCCCAAGAACCCAGGGTGGCGTTGTGGCTCCAGAACGAATACATGGGTGGTGTCTTGGAGTCGCAGCTTAGGCGAAGAACATCAACCAGCAGAGCAAAGTCCAGTGCAACTCAATGGAACGGATAAGTGAGCAACAAATGCAATCTGATTATCTCTCAGTATGGGAAGAGAAATCTGGATTTTTGCTGGCTAAGGAGAGTAGTGTGTGAGCACTAATCATACAAGACTGTAAGGCTCTCTCTCTTTCCCTGTCGTCTTCATTTTCTTCATTTTTCTTCCTGTTTCTCCCTCTTATCTCTTCTGTTTTCCTTTGGTCCGAAAGAGGGTCTCTCCCTTTTTCTTCTTTTTTATTTTTTATTATTTCTTTCTCTTCCTCTGTCTCCTTTTCTTTTTATTTCTTTTCTTCCTTTCTCTTTCTCCGTGTCTCTGTGAGAGACACATATATCTATATCTAATATTAGTTGTTTTATATTATAACATAATATAAATCTGACTGCTTTTCTTCCTGCAGCCTGAAATGGCTGTCTCTATCTTCTTTTCCTTATCTTTCTTCTTGTCCCCTTTCGTTTCAAGTTGCCCAAATGGGCTATGTATTATATATATAAAATGGCCTAAGATAGGGAAGTCTAATCAAACCTTTCAGGCAAAGAAAAGGTTGTTGGACTATAATATATATTATATATATAATATTATAGTATATTATGTAAGAATAAGGGAATTAGAGTACTTTTGCCCGAAAGGGCTAGATGTATATATATATATATATATATTATATTATATTATATTACATATGAAATGAGGCAAAAAAGAAAAAGAAGAATAAAAAGGATAGTTGCCCAAGTTTCTCTCTTCTCCATCTTTTTCTATGTTTTCCAGTTTGCCCGACTTCGGGCATTTGTCCAGTTTATTATATATGTGACCAATGAGGATGCTCCCATGTTTTTTGGTATCCACAAGAAGGAATACAAGCCAGACAAAAACCTTCTTTCCCATGCTAGTTACACTGCCAATTGCCTTGCTCATCTTGCCAAGTTTATCAACGACAGAAGGACCGAAGAGGTAGACGTGCCTCTTCCTTTCTAGCAGCACTGGAGCCACCAAGGCTTTTGGGAAGTCATAGCAAACAAAGTTCCCATTTGTGATTAAGTGTTCTTCTTGCTCAAATGTCTTTTATGCCTGCTATATCATCAATCTTCTGGAGGAGCTTATTGGAGTTGTAAGTTTCACAAACTTTGCTCAAATTTGTAAAACTTGGGGGGCACTGTTTGTACTCAAAATATACCCATTTTTACTTATTTGAGCAATTTGGGTAAAATATGGCATTTGGAGGATTAATGAGTAAGAAGACTAACTTGGAAGATATTTAGCTATCAAGTGGATGGGTTTGACACTATAATATTGTTTTTCCCATTTGTTTTGGTGGTGGAGGTTTGCCAAAAGAATTGTTTAATCAAGACAAATGCATGCTTTTTCATGCAAGTGGATGAGAATGCACCATGAGAGCTTTCGAACAAGGAACATGTGAAAGAAGCCAACTTGCTTCTTTTAAATGTTAGTTTATTACAAGTGGGAAAACATGTGATGGAAGCATGTGGTGGAGGTGCAAGTTTCCCTTTTAATATTATTTCTCCATGCAAGTTGGCAAGGGAAATACAAACTGCCCAAGTTTCTTTCGGGCAAATGCAGTGTCTTCAGCAGGAGGGTTTCCTCCATATCTCTATTTAAAGGAGCCCAAACACAAGGATTATGGACACTCAAAACAACCAATCAAAACTCTACTCAAATTAGCTCATCAGCTTCCTTGTAGACATTTATTTTTAGCCAAGCATCCTTTGCTTTTCTTGTTTATTAGCTCTGCTACTCACTTGTAGTATCGATCTGATTTGTAGCTTTTATGTACTCATTTCCAGTCATATAAATTACAAGCAATCTGCAATATTAGTCACTTTCCTCTGTCATTTATATTTCCAAGTAACCTTGCCATTTACATATTGTTCTATCTCTCCATATAAGTAAAGTCCTTATTTTTAAGGCAAACAAAGAACCTTAATTTGAGCAACTCCCACTCAAATGGCATAATCTCTTGATTTGAAGTCAAAAGGCGCAACCTCAATCATTCAAATCCCGTCTACTAGCGGCATCTAGTAGTGGCACACCCGCACCCACCAATCTCGTATGTGAAGTAAATCCCCGGCTTGCCCGCAAGGCGCCATGGCGGATTTAGGGAGCAAACACAATGCCTTTAAAGGGTCCAACGGTTAAGAGTTTTGTACAGGAACTCTTAACTTCGTTATAGTCCCCCATTACCAATATTTCAAATAATTTAGAATCCTCACTTGGATCATAACAAGTGCAATAAGAAGTGATGGTTTCAATATACATAAAAAGACCATGAAATTTAAAACCGGATTCCCTTCTGGAAGGCAATTGTATTCTTTGAAAGAGCTCATCACCAACATCAAATGAAAGTATGAATTCATTGTGATGGCTTGCAAACTAATAACAAAATCCCTTCAAGTACACTGGACAAGAACAGGGATAGGTTTTACTTGATATATCAAACTTGATCTCTTTCCAAGAGTTAGCAGCTATGGTGTATACCTCAGCCGTGTGAGGAAGAGCAAACAATGATAATATGTTTGCTCATCATCTGAATACTTACAATTTTCTATAATTTGCACAATCTTGTATTCTTTTGCTTTGCAATCATACCCAAATCCCAATCCTCCAAAGCTCGTTTCCAATTCGAATTTTCCCTCGGGGGAAGGTAGAAAAAGGCATGAATCGGGAAGTTTCCTGAATTCCCCAATTGCAGGATTGCATAAAACAACATTGTTCCCTATTTTTATACAGACAATCCCATTGCAATAACCGTAAATCTGTATATGATGATTGTCATCCATTGGAAACGGTATATTTAGGTCCTCAACATCATAAAAAAGAAACGGTAGGCACAGCTAGTCTGTGAACAGCTAACCATCGCATTGTAAAAATTGGATAGGTTCTATTTAAAGTCATTTGGGCCTCCTAAAAAGATCTAGATGACTGATTAGATTACTAGTTTATTTAACTGAGGTTCCCCGCCTAAGTCCAAGACTATAACTCAACAGCAAGCTGCCTTTACTTGGCTTCAAGTTCGGAAGAATAACTAAAAGCGAGAGAGTAGCTGCCTGGTGTAATCAATTTGCAAATTCTTCAGCGGTTAGTTAAAAGAATGAAATTGGCTGATATTATGACGATTTAGTATAGATAAAGGTTGTGCTCATCACTATCAATGGAAAATTTAATCATGGACCATAAAATTTCATGTTTATAACTATTGTCCGGGAAAACGAGCGAATGAGAACAACGGAGAAGGATACAAGTGCAGGATGAGAGTTTGTTGTCAACGAAATTGCTGAGTTGTTTGGCAACAAAACTGGACTATTGATGAGTGTGCACCAAGACTTGCGTATGCATTTAAATTACATCAAAGACTTGGGCGGCAACCTGGACAGGATTTTGACCACCCTATCTTCAGGAGTTTCACTTTCACGCACCTGGGACATTTCTGCAATTTTGTTTCATAGGAATTCTTCACATGTATATATACACATGAAAGAACACGACTAGTTTTAGAGACAAATTAAATCAAACTCCAAGTTCTTGAGGCCAAGTAGATCGAGGTTTAATTACTAAACATATTGCCTCATAAGATGCCAAAATCCAATAGTATTAAATAAACATGGACTTCCACAGCCACAACATATATATAGCTATCAAAGAACACATGGGTGATCCAGTCAATTTCGAGTTTTATGGAGGATCATACGTTCAAATTGTACTATTTTTAAGTTTTTTATTGATACAAAAATAACCATTCAAAATTTACTGTTTAATTCTACATTAAATTAATTAAGAAAGGAAAATTCAAATGATATCCATATATGGGCCAGCATGTGACATCACATAATTTTAATTAGGGAGACTTTGGATGCGGTCCCTAGTTATGAATAATCTTTGACTGAAACTTTGTTGGTTTTCAATTTTTGATCCAAGTCCCTAAAATTAATTGATAATTTATTTCTATGTACGTTACTATATTTTTTAAATTAAAAATTAAAATTTATAGTTGTTTATAGTAATGAGATTTTAAATAAAAAACATAATTTGTGGGATTAAAAATATTAAAATATAAATATACTATTGTGTGTGTGTGTGTAAACATGGGTACATTCATAAAAAATAACCAAAAAATTATTGTATCAAAACATGGGTACATTCTTCAAAATGGGTGCATTTAGCAAAAATAAAAATGGTACAAATAAATAAAAAAATATGGGTACAATACAAATAAAACTTTAAAAAATATGGGCACAAAAAGAAATTAATATATGGGTACAAATTAAAATTGAAAGGAAAATTGGTACAAATTAAAAAAGGGTTGCAAATTAAAAATGGGTACAAACTAAAAATAAAAATATATGATAAAAAAATTTAGCCATAAATATAAATATACTAATTGTAACATTTTTAATATTAAATAAATATATTTAGAAATAAAAAATATTTTATTATTGAAATAATTAATGATATTATTAATACAAAGGACCTTGATCAAAAATTGAAAAGTAATAAGGTTTTAATCAATAGAGTAGTAAAAATAAGGATGAAAACCTAATTACTCCTTTTAATTAACTAAGAAAGAAAAATTCACATTGTCATATGCGTGGGACAATGTTCAAGCAAAAGATAAAACAAAACCAATCGGTTGCTTGGTAAGGGATCCTAAGGGGATAAGATGGATTGTTGGAAACGGGGATAGTATATTGTTTTCGTCTCATAATTGGATATTTCCTTTCTTAGGAATTTTATTCCTGAACACAAAAGAAAATCAACTAGAAAAGAATTTAAAAGTTAGTGATTTCATTGCTATTGTTAACAAAATTTGTAGCGTCCCGAGGACGAGTTGATTTGGGGTCCTTCCACCAACGAGGTTTTGCGGTTAAATCTGACCCGTGGATTCAAAATGATGACAAGAAGAGTCACCAGAACCAAAGTCTCATTGATAAAATTTGGAAACTAAGCATATTCCTCATAAGGTTAAACTTGTTGGTTAGCTATTGGCTCGAAGAAGACTACAAACAAGAGTAATAGTAAGTCGATTTATTCCTAATGCTCCTTATTTGTGTTTTTTGTCAAGTAGATGATGAAGATCATGACCATCTATTTATTTCTTATTGTTCTGCAAAGAGTGTCTGGGAAATAATAAGGGATCTTAACCCTGAAGAAAATGCAAGTACCAATGGTATTGTTAGTTGGCTCAACCAACTACCTGCTGAAGACAGTGATGATATGGCATCCTTAAGAAAAACCCTATTAATATGTTGCAAATATGGAATGAAAGAAATAACCTAATTTTCAGAAATATTAAAATTCATCCTGATCAAGCACCTATGAGAGCTTACATTATTGGGAATGAATATATTCAAGCTAAAATAAAAGTTAAAAAGGAAAGTGGAGACTAGAAATCATGAGATTATTAAGTGGAAGCCGCCTAAGCTTAGTTACTTTAAAATAAACTTTGATAGTTCAGTAATAAATCAGAATGTTGTTGCGGGATTCATTATTCGTGATGATCGTGGATGTCCTATTGTTGCGGGAACAAAGTACTTAGGAAAAAATACGATTTCAGTTGCAGAAGCTATAGACTCAGAGATGCTCTCATTAGGGCATGCAATAGAGGTTTCAAAAAGATTTGCGTTCGAGGTGATTCCAACTGGGTCACAGATGCGGTCACAGGAAGGGTGGAGTTCCTCGGAAATCAAGAATATAATTTTGGACATCAGGAATCTGAACAGAGAACTTTCTTAGTATAACTTGGAAGCACATCTTTAGGGAAGCTAATTTGATAACGACCGTAGTACTAAGTGGCTCTAATCAATTCACTAATGGGCCTTGGATTACACTTAAAGATCATCCAAACGAGCAAATGGATGAATGTATTATCATTTTAAAGGAACTGGATACACATACATGTGATCTAAAGAAGAGATGAGGGCTAACTACACATTACAGGAAAAAAATACAATACAAGACAATAGAGATTTGTCTGCAAAATATTTGGACGACGGAGGATCATCAGTCAAGTTTCGTAGGGGCTAGATCGTCGCACAAAGTTTTACTCGACATAAATTTATGTCCGTCGGTAGGACTATTCACAAGCATCTTGTCATCAAAGCCAGTTCCCTTCCTTCCGACAAAGAGTGTGCTGCCTTATTCTTTTTACTTACTGACGAATATTCTTCTTGTAAGACAAACATTACGTGACGAAGGCAACTGTATAATAATACAACAATTTAATCCGACGAACTCTCCGTCAGGCAAAAATTGTTTAAGAGGCGGCACTTCCGTCAGGCAGGATAGTATGATATTAAAAAATATATATATATTTTTTGCTTCATTAGTTAATTAAAGAAGTAATTGCAGATAAAAAATATTACATATGAAGATTAAAAAAACATATTACAATCCAAAAAGATAGTTGTAAAATTGAAACTAAATATATACAACCCAAAAAAAATTTGTTCGTTCAAATATATTACAAAAAAAGAAAAAGGAATTGTAAACAACGAGAGGTCTTGATCACTGTTGGGGCGGCTCATTGGACGGATGCATAATGGGCTCCTAGGACGACTACTGGGGAGGCACCCTGGATGGCGACACGAGCTCGAGCGACAGCGGTGGAATCATAATGCCAGAAGATGACAAGCTATGGCATACAACCATGGCTGAATAATTTCCTTTGACATGCCAGCTCCTCCTCCACTTGTGAAAGTCCAGAGCCGGTCTCGATCGCTGTAGTGGAGCTCGACAAAGAACAGAACCAGACTTCCCTGACCGACTTGCCCTGAGGCCACGGATTTCCTTGCCCTTCCTTCGACCAACCCCATCCATCAGCACCTGTGGAGACACCTCTGGATCAGGTGTCAACTCTCCATAGGCATGTCAAGATGCTGCTAGGAGAGAGTGGCGTGGTACTCGCCTCTCTTCTATACCATTGAAGCCTACAAAAAAACTAAGAATACGAAGTTAGTCAATTCAAATTTAAACCATAATTACGGTAATTAAAAATAAAATACAAAGTTATGCAAGGATACCCACTACTGACAACTTCCCATAGCTCCTGTGATCCAAACAATGCCTTGAATTGGATACACCATCTTTCATAATTTTCTTTCTTCAATGTGGGAACCTGAAGCTGCACTAAGTTGGATGCCATAACTGTTGCACCTGCCAGAATGGTATTCTAGCTATGATGCCAATTGTTAGTATTCAAAGTTTACTAACTCAATACCAAAATATGTGGGTGATAAGTTTACAAACTCTATCATACCTCTCACTTTGCACTCTCAATAAAATTGGACAAAAAGAAAAAAAGAAAGGAGGGAAGCAACAAGCTTCAGCAAACAATGCACTTTGATATATTTCAAAGAGTTTCCAAACTCAACTGCTGAAATGGAATGGGAATTGGAATGGTATACTAAAGCCTAGCAAGAAGGCCTATTTATACAAAACAGAAATTGATTAACAATACAACAATATGCAATGAATGATGGTGTTCACCATCTTTATACCCTTTCACACATGCACCAGCTGCTAGACACTTTCACACACATGTTTTGCATCCTTCCAGCTTGCAATCATAACTTTTGGCCATCACATGGCAGCAAGCATGTTTGTAGTTACTGGAAATGTGAATACAACTTGTAAAGCAACTAACAGCTAGCAGTAACTGCCATCTTCAGCTAGGGAAGTTTCCTGGCCGACGAGCACACAGCTCCCCGAGAGGTTGGCGCCGGTTGATGCTTTCTGTCGAGCTTCTGCTTTACTGGCGGGCTTATCGGGCAAGGCTTGTCGGACAAGGCTTGTCGGGCAAATCTTGTCGGGCAAAGCCTGTCGGGCAAAGCTGAAAGAGAAGGACATAGTTAACTTTGAAAGGTGCCTTCGTGGGGCCTTAGGTGTAAGTCTTGAGGCTCACAATCAAGATTAACTTTTAAGTGCTCAGGCGTGCCACTGCCATCTTCAGCATGGCAGATGTAAAATGGATGTTGAGTTTTAATTGTATATATACTCGAGAGACTGTGTTAGTTATGACAGGTGCCTTTGTGGGGCCTTAGGTGTAGGCCTTGAGGCTTCCAGTCAATAACTAACTCAGTACTCGAACATATAATGTTCGTTTTATTGTTTCATGAGTCTTATAACCATTATTCTTCTGATTACCCGAGCCTGAAAGAGCAGAATGAATCCAAATAGGTGCCTTTGTAGGGCCTTAGATATAGGTCTTGAGGCTTCCCATCAGAATTCCTTCTATACTTAAACGTTCTACAATAATCATAATATAATGGAAATAAAACTAAGAGATAGGTCGATTACTTGCGCCCCAAGTAACTTCAGACTTCTTATTTATCAAAGCTTGTCGTGGATGGGTTAAGTCCACATAAGATTCTTTTTTATGCCTTGAGGTCAAGGACTTTTAAATGATCAATCTTACATGCCCGAGGGCTTAGAACTTAGATCTGGTTTGAACTGTGAAGACATATTCAAATCGGATTCAAGAGCTGAGAGAGTCTTTTAATAGTCATCTTACTAGAAATAACTTGAACATAACTGGAAGTATGCAACATATTGCTAGGCTAATGACTGAAAAGACGAAAACAAAGAGGGTCGGGCAAGGTTTAACCTTGTCGGGCAAGACTGATCGCCTTGCAACTTCTTATCTTTGTGGTTTGAGAGCTTAGAAAGGGGGGAGGGTGATGAGTTTACAGAGATAAATCGATACTACAACATGTTTGGGACAAGATAGTAGAGCTATTACAAAGGCTTTTGGTGAGGGTTTATCCCGAAGAGGATGAAGGCTTAGGCTGACTACAGCTTCGTTTGAAGGCAAATCTGGCTTTGAGCAGAGTTTGTGCTTGTATTTGTTTGATTGAGTGTCCTTATTTCTGATCTCTCTTTCTCCTTTTATAGACACTTTGGCTTGGCCTCCTGTGGCAGTAATCTTGCCCGAATGCCTTGAAGGGTAGTGACTCATCAGCTATTTACTTGTACTGCCACTATAAAGTGCTTTTTGGGCTAATGAGCTGGCTGGTCTATACCACTTGGTCTTTGGGTAGGTGAGCAAGTGGTGCAAATGACCTGCACCTAGTCGGGAAAGACCTTCTCTGCCTTATGGGCTTCGGCTGGGCTTCGGCCATCTCTCCTTCGAGGCTTCCCTTTGGGCTAGCTCCTTCTTAGGCCCCAAAGTTCAAGTTTTAATCCAAACAACAACCATTTACAACTTGTTTTTATTTGAATTTCCAACACTCAGGAGTCATAGTACTTGTGGAGCTCATACTTCCATTTCTTGTACCGTGAGCTCCAGATCCAGTTTCCACACATCATTTGTCCTGCTTGTTCCGTACGAAGTTGGACTGCAAATTTTCATTAACAAGAAACAAATAATGAATTAAATACAAAATATTAAAAAATATTTTGAAAAAGACGAACATGTGCTAGTTGTAGACTTACCGTAAGCTGGCGGCATATCTCCTCACGAACCTGCCATCGATGTGAAATCAACCAATCAGCATTCATGGGGCATTTCCTCAGGATGAGGACCTCGCAGTCGTGGGTCAACAAACTGTTGACATTGGTGCACGCTTGGCGGTGGCAGTCCAGGTCCTGGACTGGGTGGTCCGAGTGATCCGGTTTGTCTTCAGGCTTCGACAAATGCCCCGGCTCTTCTTATTCCTCGGCCTGGTAGGGAGCTGTCTTTCTGCCTCCCCTCCCTCCACGGGGGCCGATTTGGCCTCCATGCTTCCAAATGGGGGTGATGTGATCGTGGGGTGTGGTGGGGGTGGCTGGTGGCAATGGCTGATGTGATCGTGCAGTGGAGGTAATTGGGTGGTCGAACTCGTCGCGACAGCGGACTCAGTAGTCAGGGCCTGGTTCCCACTGGCCACCACAGTAGCACTGAGGACCGACGTCTCACTTTGAGCCGAAGAGGAAGTAAACTGGTGACCGTTGGTTATCAATCGGAGAGCCATCCACTTTCACAAAATAAATTCAACAAATTAAAAAACAAACAAATTAACAAATTAACAAACTTAACAAATAAATAATAAATAATAATAATAAATCAATAAAATAAAATAAAAAAATAAAAAATAAAAACCATCAATCGGAGAGCCATCCATTTTCACAAACTTAGCCCTAAATACGGATTCAATCCCAAATTAACATATTAGGATCCAATTCACAACAAAAAAATTTAAATTCAATTCATAATTTCACAAAACACATATCTTTCACCGTGCATAATCCATCCCTAAATATCACATATTCAACCTCTAACCCTAATCATCATAGATTCAACATATTAAAACCCTAACCTTAAACATCACAGATTCAACAGATACAAAACTAAACCTAAATATCACATATTCAACCCCTAACTGATAAATTATAATCCAAGTCACAAAGTATAAAAGACTCAACCCCAAATACAAATTATAAATCATCAAACGAAATCAAAAATCAAGAAACCAAAATAAAAAATTACTCCTTACACAAGAAGAGTGAGAGTGAAAGGGATTTTGTGAGAGCGAGGAGGATAACCTGAGTGAGGAGGATGGTCTGAGTGAGAGTGTAAGAGTACTAGAGCACTAAGAGGGAGACAAAGTGAGAATGAAAGTGAGAGTGAGAGAGAGTCAGATCAAAAGTGACAGTGAGAGTTAGAATGAGAGAACAGTTTGAGGGAGAGAGATACTGAAACGGCCCGAGGAGGAAGAAAGAAGAAGCTTCTGGGCTTATAAGATCCTTAAACCTTTACCCGACGGAGGTTCGTCGCGTATAAATATTTAAAATCTGCGACACCTGTTGGTTAACCTTGGAGCTTTAACACCTTTAACAAAAAACCACCAATTTTACCTTTTTCCTGGTACTATTGAATACATCTTTATTTATCCATTTTCATTAAAACTAAAGTTTTTTTTATTTTTCATTAGTTTTCCTTATATTTAATTGACTAAGTAAACTGTCGCGTGTAAAATTTTCCTGAAAATTCAAACATTTTAGTTGGTGTTGCAGTCATATTTGGAATAGGAATGTGATTGTGTAAATTGACACACCCCGTCCCGAAGGAGGGCATGCTGGCCGTCACGTGAGAGTGACGTAACCATTTGCACAGTACGGAAGCTTTAAGATACAATTTATAAGTTGATACACCCGAAGGTGAGTCCTAATTTTGTCCATTCTGTCAGAACACCGTCGAATTCCTCGTAGTCACCACACCTTTGTGATTCCTGAACCTGGAGGGGCGCAAAACCAAAATTGAGTGGGTCAGTAAAACAATTCTTTTCCAAATCCAAACATTTCTCAAAACGTTGTAACCCCTCTCCGTAAAACCTGTATACTTTCCCAGAAATGTAAAATATAAATATACATATATATTCTCAAAACTTCATTTTTACTATCTCAACATTTTTCTTTATCAATCATGCCATGCCATGTCTAATTCAACAGTTAAGTATGGATGCATCAACAATAATCATATCAGGTGCAAGAAAGTAATCAACCGGAGGCCCTCTAATAGCCCTGTACGGTTGAACCTAGAGCTCAAAATCTATCACTATCACTCTGCCGGAGTCACCTCTATGACCTGTACGGCCTTCTGCACATAAGTTACGCTCTATTGCTTTCTCATCAATCATCTGTGCACATAATCTAAGGTCACCCACCAGTCGAAATCTCACTAACACTCTTCGACTGGCCCGTCGCACCCACTCCGCGTGGACTGTGCGACCAGCATCTACTTGGATCCAAGGCGAGCGTGCGATGCGGTGAATACTATAAGCACTAAACTATGGTGCAGGATTTGAGCTCAATATACATCAACATCATCATAACAGTAATTAAATACTCACCTGATACTCACCTGTGCGTCCGCCGCACCATTCATTCATATGCATCATATCTCAATTCATACTTTTCATATCATTTCATGCATGGCAATTCGATTCACATTTCTATATACTTTGCATATAATTTTATGCATGGCATCTCAATTCACATCTCAATATACTTTTCATATAATTTTATACATTGCATTTAAAGCATAATTTCATGCATTTTCAATTTCTGGGAAAACGGTAAGTATATATGTATACGGAAAACAAAACTGCCCACTTACCTGGAGTTCGCCCTACAAATCCCTAGCACAATACGCCAAGGCGTCATGACGATCGGCGCCTAAAACAATAATCAATTCCAACCTCAGAATTCATATCGATAGAATATATAACTTATATAAAATACGTCACTACGTAGTTCGATCCGGAAGATCCACCACTCAGATTTTAAATCCATAACTTCCAGAGGTCCACAATATATCTCTAGGATAACATCCTAAAATTTCATCACCATCCAACGGTCGGATCTCCGTCAATTAACAAAACTAAGTGACGGTTAACATTTTATTTTATGAACTTACAACTCCAATTCCGGAAGATTCGTAACTTGGATTCCCAATCCGTAAGTTCCAATAATCCTCAAACATTACGTATTGCAACGTATCAAATTTTGGTGATGATCCAACGGTCGGATCGTCAATTCATATTTTCACCTAAATGCAAAAACTATAAAACGTTATTTGAACACCTAACCAACAATCCTTAATAACTTTCTCATACGGTGCTCAATTTGAGTATATGAATATACCACAGTGATATAATCGACGTCACGGACGTCGACATATTTTTAAAATAAATTTTTACTGTAGCACGCGCCCCTACGCGCCAAGGAAGGCACGGGTCCACGCGCCCCCACGCGCACCTTCTTCTTCCTTGGGTCGCCGGACTGGTTTTTCCGGTGACCGGAAAACTGGGGAATTTTCAAATGCTTCGTTCTCCTTCGTTTCTCAACCATTTTCTTCGTATAATATATCAAATTGAAGCCCCAAACATGTAGAATCACAATATACTACTTTAAAGCTCTAAAAACCAGGAAATCTCACCGGAAAAATTCCAAGAAAACCGGCCAAAGATGAACAACGTGATCCCGACGTCCATTTTGTTCAAACGAGGCACTCCGAGCCTCCTCGTGACCTCCTTAAGCTCACTGTGAGCTTGTTTTAGCCTAACACGTAGTCATTTAGAAGATCATGAACAGTGCCATTTCACGGGGCTTTAAAAACTTGGGTTTTTCGAAATGAAACTCACCTGAATTTGGTATCCCCGTGTTCGTGAAGTCCTCAGGATCACGATGGTAGTCTTAAATTGGACGTTCGTGGAGGTTTGATTGAGGTTGTGTGTGAGTCCGGTTCGAGAGTAAGAGAGAGAGTGAGAGAGTTTTCTGAGATGAAAGAAGAAAAAGAGAGAGAAGGAGTTACGGGTTTTAGGGAGGGAAATAAGGAATGGGGATCCCACGTGGTCCTTTTCCAATCCCCAACTCCAAACCACAAAATTTTAACCTAAAAATCTAAGTTCCATCCTTATTAAATTCCATTTTATTTTCAAAACTTAGGAACCTAGATAATTATCAACTTAAGCTTCACATACTTAGTATTTCTTAAGGGCAATTTCGTCCATTCACAGCCACGAATGTAATATTTTGGAACGGGCTGTGACAATCTCCCCTCCTTATAGAATTTCGTCCCCGAAATTCCAGCAACCAACTAAATCAACCATACTCCAACAATAGCTTCGGGTAAATCTCTCTCATCCGATTCTCTTTCTCCCACATAATTTTCTACTGAATGATTTCCTTTACAAAGCTTTTACCACTTACTTTGTCTTAATTCTCAGGACCTTCTTTTTCCAATCCAAAGTCGTCCTTGGTTCCTTAACAAGTCGAATCCAATTTAATTCTCAATAGTTGCACCAGAATCTCATGTGACGACTCTGCCACCTAGTGACAACGCATCGAAATATAATACATTATGCACCTTAGCCAATTTTGAAGGCATCACAAACTTATGTGCAACTTCATCGATTCTTTTAATGATCAAAACGGTCTGATGTGTTTAAGACTTATCTTGTCTTTCTTTCCAATTCTCGCCATTTCTGTTCGTGGTGAAATTCCAAAAATATCAAACCATGAAACACATCATGCACTTACGACAACTCTGGAAGCCATTCAAATCTGTAAGCAACTTCACCAACCTTTCGATGATCACTTAAAGTCCGATGTACTTAGGATTTAACTTGCCTTCCTTTCCGGACCGAATCATACTTTCCTAAGGTGAAAATTTCGAAAATATAAAACCATCTACGTTATACACTCGATTAGTGACATATCCATCTGTTACTCTCTTTTGCCATTCCTGGTTACTTTCAGGTTAACTTAATCACCTAAATACTTTGAGGAGATTCATTCATAGTCTCAGGGCCTACTAAAACTCCTTCGTGATCGAATCTTTCTTTTTCCCCTTCTTTCCTTGCCTTGGTTAATTCTTAAATTTCTTTGTCAAGCATTTGAGTATCGAGTACGACCTTACCAAAAATGCCTAACTTGAAAATTAGCAAGTAGAGCTTCTTCTCGATCTACAATTCTCAACTTTACTTCAGTTGATTTCCAATCCACAAGAAGATAATCTTGGCAAGCGTACCAAACATTAATTCTTACTGTAGTCTTCTTATCAAGTGCTTCAACTACAACAATTCACGATCACCCTGATCGTACAATCATAATCACTAAGTAATTCAATCCACCTTTGTTGCCTCATATCAAAATCCTTCCGAGTAAACAAATATTGGAGACTCTTTTGATTTGTAAAATCTTGCATTCTTATCAACATATAATGTCTCCATAACTTCACAGCAAGGATGATAATCGTGACTTCCAAATCACCAGTAGGGTAATTCATCTTATGAGGTTCCATTTGTCATGAAACATATGCAATCACCCTAACATTTGCATTAATACATATCCAAGAACATTTAATGTAATATCATCATAAATCAATAATTACCGCTATCTTCTAGGAATACTAAAATACGTGCATGAGTGAGGAAATACTTCAGTTGTTGAATCCTTTGCTCACAATTTCCTTCCCACTCATACATAACCTCTTTTCTCAACAGTCTCGTCAATGACAAAGCAATGACTGAAAAATCTTTCACAACCATCCAAGATAGCCTGGTAAGCTAAGAAATTCCGAATCTCAATTATGGCTTGTGGTTGTTCCAAATTTTTAATTTCTGCTATCTTTTAAGGATTCACTTGAATACCTTAAGAATATATAACAAATCTCAGAAATGCTGCTTGATTCATCCAACATTAGCATTTGCTAAACTTAGCATACAACCAACGTTCTCTCAATCTTTGCTTCACCAACTTAATATGTTTACATGCTCTGCTCTGGCTCAGAATATGCCAGAATATCTTCAATGAAAATGATATCAATTTATCAAGGCATTATTGGAATACTTCATCCATCAACTCATAAAACAGCATGAGTATCCATATAGCATCACCAAACTTCATAAAGACTATAACGAGTCCAGAAAACCATCTTATGATCAACGTCACTTATAATATTCAATTGGTAGTAACCAGATCTCAATTCAATATTTGAATCTTCGCAATTACTTCTGAGCTGGTTAAATAAACATCAGTACATCACCATGGATAACGGTTCTCAATCGTTACCCGACTCCATTGTCTATAATCAATGGATAGCCTTAAAATCCATTTTCTTCCTCACCAACGAACTAGGGCTCCCCCAAAGCGTTGTACTAGGTTGAATAAAACTTTTATCAACCAATTCTTTCAACTGAATTTCCAATTCCCTTAACTCATCCTGAACCAATCTCCAATATAAATTTATACCTGGTCACAATTCAATAATGAACCTCATATCTCTGCCTGAAGACAATCCAGGTATACTTTCAGGGAAGACATCAAGAAAAGTCTAACCCCTTTTTCATTTTTCACATTTCTCCGAGCAACATCCTTTAGTACCACATGAGCTAAGTATTTTTGACAGCCTTTCGAAAACAATCTCTTTGCTCTCACAGCATAAATAACGGCCTGACTCAATCCACTTTGCATACTTACAAAAGTAATCTCTGGTCATCCAGATCGATGGAAAGTACTGGTTTCCCGTAACATTCCGTCTTGTCACAATTATAACCAACCAATCTAATGGAACAGAATTAACTGATACAATATATATTCTATTATTATTAAGCATTCTAAATAAGTACAATACTAACATAAAATAATCTACCGGGTTGCTTGCTTAACGAATCCACGAATGAGTTATTAATATTACGGTCTGCAGCCCGCAATACTGATAAATCATCGTTGTCTCGATAAGTAAGCAACAACTCTCAAAGATATAACATTACTATTTTGATACTCAATGCAAAATACATACACTCGTCTCAACTACAATTAATTACTACTCTCTAGGTAATAACATACATAATAAGAAATATATCAGCCGAAGTCAACTAGAATGACCAATACGGCTGATTCAACTTTTATCTCAATAATACGTCGGCCGGATCCACTCTGCGTGGTCGGTACGGCCGAGCCTATAACTCACCAATTTCTCATGCGTCAATCAAATCCATTTCTCATGGTCTGTACGGCTGAACATATAACTCATCAAATCTCTCTGTACTCATGGTCAATCCGATCAAACTACTAAATCCATAACTCTGTTGAATCGACACTATGATATCATGGAAAATTGTTGAGTACAACTGATTCTAGGGACGATTCACAATTCTGTGTCCCCTCTGTTCACATAAACACATTCATTAATTTCACACTTCCCAAAGTGTTAATTTTGTACCTGCTGCACAAAGTACATTTCCTTTACTCGAGACACCTTGTCTCTAAAATCTGGGATTACCAGTATATCCATCACTTTTACTCTGACCAGCGACATTAAAACCTCAGCTGGAAGAATTAACTCTAGCTTCACTTCTTTCGAAGCTCTGAATCTTTCTATATCCTTGATATGACGAATCATTAACTTTATCGTCTTCTTTTAATTCCCATTCATTTCTTATTCTTCTTTATTCTCGTTGCTCATGTTCTCAGAGTCCTCAAGACTCAACAGCATCTCGTATATTCCTGGTAAGAAGTATAATGGATAGTGGTCACCCAAAATACCACTTCCCTTTTTGCCACCCAGCTTAAAACAACATAACACCTCCACCAAATTAACAACAATATCTGAATGGAACGAGGCAAGTCTGAAAACTTTCTATAATATCCCTCGATCATCACCTTCCTTGTCTCATATTTGTAAACTCTTGTTTACTACCATCGATAAATGCCGGAGGGATAAACTTTTCCTTAAACAAGTCCTTAAACAATTTTAAATCGGCTGATTCCTCTGGTGACAACAAATAACAATCCTGTTTCCACCAGGATATAAATTCATACCCAAAACCAGGTAGTCGTCTCGACCCCTTGTCAGAAGGAAATTTCCTTTGACTTGCATAATCTGAAACATCTTTTCCAAATGGTTAAACCGTTACTTCGCTCCCTCAGGTTCATCATTTCATAAGGTGATTCAAATTCAACTCATAACCCGTCTTAAAATGTCCATTTTGATAATATACTGAATCACCATAATAATAGTTTCCCCTAAACCGCTAAATCAGGGAGACTAAGTTCCTCTAACTACGTGGTTTGCTACGAGGCGGTGTAGTTCTGACAGAATTCACTAGAACTTCTCAAAATGTCCAAGATTGCAACCATGCTCTGATACCAACTGACACACCCCGTCCCGAAGGAGGGCATGCTGGCCGTCACGTGAGAGTGACGTAACCATTTGCACAGTACGGAAGCTTTAAGATACAATTTATAAGTTGATACACCCGAAGGTGAGTCCTAATTTTGTCCATTCTGTCAGAACACCGTCGAATTCCTCGTAGTCACCACACCTTTGTGATTCCTGAACCTGGAGGGGCGCAAAACCAAAATTGAGTGGGTCAGTAAAACAATTCTTTTCCAAATCCAAACATTTCTCAAAACGTTGTAACCCCTCTCCGTAAAACCTGTATACTTTCCCAGAAATGTAAAATATAAATATACATATATATTCTCAAAACTTCATTTTTACTATCTCAACATTTTTCTTTATCAATCATGCCATGCCATGTCTAATTCAACAGTTAAGTATGGATGCATCAACAATAATCATATCAGGTGCAAGAAAGTAATCAACCGGAGGCCCTCTAATAGCCCTGTACGGTTGAACCTAGAGCTCAAAATCTATCACTATCACTCTGCCGGAGTCACCTCTATGACCTGTACGGCCTTCTGCACATAAGTTACGCTCTAGTGCTTTCTCATCAATCATCTGTGCACATAATCTAAGGTCACCCACCAGTCGAAATCTCACTAACACTCTTCGACTGGCCCGTCGCACCCACTCCGCGTGGACTGTGTGACCAGCATCTACTTGGATCCAAGGCGAGCGTGCGATGCGGTGAATACTATAAGCACTAAACTATGGTGCAGGATTTGAGCTCAATATACATCAACATCATCATAACAGTAATTAAATACTCACCTGATACTCACCTGTGCGTCCGCCGCACCATTCATTCATATGCATCATATCTCAATTCATACTTTTCATATCATTTCATGCATGGCAATTCGATTCACATTTCTATATACTTTGCATATAATTTTATGCATGGCATCTCAATTCACATCTCAATATACTTTTCATATAATTTTATACATTGCATTTAAAGCATAATTTCATGCATTTTCAATTTCTGGGAAAACGGTAAGTATATATGTATACGGAAAACAAAACTGCCCACTTACCTGGAGTTCGCCCTACAAATCCCTAGCACAATACGCCAAGGCGTCATGACGATCGGCGCCTAAAACAATAATCAATTCCAACCTCAGAATTCATATCGATAGAATATATAACTTATATAAAATACGTCACTACGTAGTTCGATCCGGAAGATCCACCACTCAGATTTTAAATCCATAACTTCCAGAGGTCCACAATATATCTCTAGGATAACATCCTAAAATTTCATCACCATCCAACGGTCGGATCTCCGTCAATTAACAAAACTAAGTGACGGTTAACATTTTATTTTATGAACTTACAACTCCAATTCCGGAAGATCCGTAACTTGGATTCCCAATCCGTAAGTTCCAATAATCCTCAAACATTACGTATTGCAACGTATCAAATTTTGGTGATGATCCAACGGTCGGATCGTCAATTCATATTTTCACCTAAATGCAAAAACTATAAAACGTTATTTGAACACCTAACCAACAATCCTTAATAACTTTCTCATACGGTGCTCAATTTGAGTATATGAATATACCACAGTGATATAATCGACGTCACGGACGTCGACATATTTTTAAAATAAATTTTTACTGTAGCACGCGCCCCCACGCGCCAAGGAAGGCACGGGTCCACGCGCCCCCACGCGCACCTTCTTCTTCCTTGGGTCGCCGGACTGGTTTTTCCGGTGACCGGAAAACTGGGGAATTTTCAAATGCTTCGTTCTCCTTCGTTTCTCAACCATTTTCTTCGTATAATATATCAAATTGAAGCCCCAAACATGTAGAATCACAATATACTACTTTAAAGCTCTAAAAACCAGGAAATCTCACCGGAAAAATTCCAAGAAAACCGGCCAAAGATGAACAACGTGATCCCGACGTCCATTTTGTTCAAACGAGGCACTCCGAGCCTCCTCGTGACCTCCTTAAGCTCACTGTGAGCTTGTTTTAGCCTAACACGTAGTCATTTAGAAGATCATGAACAGTGCCATTTCACGGGGCTTTAAAAACTTGGGTTTTTCGAAATGAAACTCACCTGAATTTGGTATCCCCGTGTTCGTGAAGTCCTCAGGATCACGATGGTAGTCTTAAATTGGACGTTCGTGGAGGTTTGATTGAGGTTGTGTGTGAGTCCGGTTCGAGAGTAAGAGAGAGAGTGAGAGAGTTTTCTGAGATGAAAGAAGAAAAAGAGAGAGAAGGAGTTACGGGTTTTAGGGAGGGAAATAAGGAATGGGGATCCCACGTGGTCCTTTTCCAATCCCCAACTCCAAACCACAAAATTTTAACCTAAAAATCTAAGTTCCATCCTTATTAAATTCCATTTTATTTTCAAAACTTAGGAACCTAGATAATTATCAACTTAAGCTTCACATACTTAGTATTTCTTAAGGGCAATTTCGTCCATTCACAACCACGAATGTAATATTTTGGAACGGGCTGTGACATAAATCCTAGTGTATTTAGAGATATCTTGGAATATTCCCTTTAGTAGTTATTATCCTACTAGAGTTGTAATTCTATCAGGTTAAGGATTTAATTTATCCTACTACTATTAATAAAGGCACAATGGGATGATACAACACACCTTATAATTAAATCTTTGTCTTCTCTCTCTTGTTACTGGCCTCTCTCCATTTCTAGTCCTAAATACAATTCGATCAAATAGGCCTACAACACTTTATTAACACGCTCTTGCCAGAAGCTAAAGAATTGAAGGATCGTGGGAAGGGGTTTTCTTCTACAAAATTCAAAAGTTTTAATTTGTTTTCTCCAATCAGGTATGCTTAAAATAAAGTAAGATATTTGAAACGTCCACAAAGCATGAAAACATTCCCCATGATGCATGAACCCCTATACTTATATTTTCCTTCCAATATATATAACGTATATGATTCATACATTTGTCAATATATTTTACCCATCATGCATTACGCAATTATTACTTTGCAATGTGGAATTTGTGAGTTAAAAACATATAAATAAATTAGAAGCAATTTAGGGTTTTTTCAAACCCTATATATGTCGGAAAAAAAAAGGAAAATTTGTGGGAATTTAATGTGGCATGGCTGCAGCTCGTCGCAGTGTAGCTGTTAAGCACCACTGCAGAGCACCTCGTTGGCCTTTAACCCAACGGTGTGGAGCTCTCCATTGGGACGACGTCATTACGATGTCTAGACCATGGCAGCAACCCTTTGAGCTTTGATGCGCCTACACGGACATGCCAGACCTTCACCCTGGTAGGGTTACATAGACCTGAAGCCCAGCCCAACTCCTAAGAAGGCCTGCAACCCTTCTTGGACCCGTCTACATGTCTTTGACCCAACCTGCCAGCAGCTTTATGCTGCTAGACTTTGTCCTGTGCCATAGGCTTGCTTGCAGTAAGCCCGTATCGCTTGCTGGGCTTTGCCCAAGCCTCGACCTACTTGCCCGCAGCTTATGCTGCTGGGCTTGCCTTTCCCCGACCCAGACAACACGGCCCAGAGGCCTGCAGCCTTCCCCAAGGCCCAATGACCTGCAACAGAGCTGTAGGGCCTGTCTCCGCGTGGTTACCAACCCACTTTTGGCTAGGCTGCATTATTTTTTCGATCCAATGCCAATTTTTGGCATTCCCGCATTATAAATCATGCCCAAATATTTTTTGGGGTACTTTGGTTTATACTAATTAATTCTACTTTAATTATCACTTGATTTATCACCAACCAAAGCTAATATGACCCGTCTGTCATTATTTTGCTTCCACGATCGATCCCGTTTGATCCCAATCGATTGAATCAGTCAAAAGTGACCTGCAATCCATTAATCTGATAATTAATCTAAAATTATTGACCTGAAGATCACTTTTGGACATTAACGATTCAATAATTTATTTTTCTACTTTGAACCATTGACATCCTTTCGTAGTCTCGAAGCTCTCACACTTGAGTTTCCAGAGCAACTCAAATCCACTACACTTAAATCAACATATTACATTCGATGTTCTTGCATGAACCTCTCCTCTATGAACTAATCATTTATAAAACTAAATTGAACCTATAGTTTCATATTTAGTACCTTTGAAACCCAAAGTTTTCATTCAAAACTTACCACATGAAACCTGTAGCTTTCATGTTTAAATTAAACCAATACATGTCTATAGAACCCAAATGTTCTACGATGTATGTCTATGGATTACCATATGACTAACCACATTTTATTGTACCCTTCATTTTAGAGACATGTCAAACTTGAACGAACTCGATTTCATCGCTCTGGAAGTATCTGGAAGAAACTACCTAAAGTGGGTTCAAGATGTGAAGCTCCATCTTACTGCAAAGGGTATTAGAGCCACCATCGAGGAACCTACCGACATCAAATCCATCGATGAAGCTTAGAAAGCTACTACAATGATCTTCATTCGAAAACACATCCATGGTGCACTGCAAACCGAGTACCTCGTTGAGGAAGACCCACGCATCCATTAACCTACTTTAGCCATTCTTTTTTATCACCAGAAACACATTTACTTGCCTAAAGCTAGACACGACACCATTTACGCTTCCAAGATTTTAAGTCTACGAATGAATACAACTCTGAAGTTTGTAGAATATGATCATTGCTTAAGTTTTGTAAAATGGACTTAACAGGTGTAGATCTCCTGGAGAATACCTATTCGACCTTCTATGATACCAATATTGTCCTACAGCAATAATATAGGGCACAGAATGACCCCAAATTTTCGGATTTGATCTTTGTTTTACTTCTCATTGAAAAGAAGAGCCAGTTTTTGATGAAAAATCATCAAGCTCAACCCACTGGCTCGAACGCTACGCCTTAAGCGCATGCGACCAATTTTAGCAGCCATGGGTGAAAAAAACATTGTCGTGGCCATGGTAATGGCCGGCAAGCCCACCCACGGGTCCAAGATCAATAGAGCCAAAGCCCACCCAAGGATGGAAATTTGACCCAAAAATACCAACCCCTTTCACCTATGGCCCCAAACTTAAAGAACAAGGGAAAAACTACCGTTCAATCGGCTTCCACTAAAATGGACATGTACTACCGCTATGGATCAAAGGATCATTGGTCACGCGTATACAAAGCTACCCCCAAGGCTATTGCCATGTATCATTTCCGTCGTGAGTCTAACTTTGCCAATGTAGAACATCCCAAAGATTCTACTACATCCATGAAGATATCAGATTTTCAAGAGGCGTCAGCACTTATGGATGAATAAGTTTTATTCTTCTAGAAATGTTGTTAGGGTGTTTTTACCCCTAGTGGCCGAACCTACTAGGAGTGGCCAGACCCCCCTATTATTTAGGATTATGGTTCAATTTTTGGACAATTTTTCTCAGTCTTAGGAATAATTTATTTGGTTTTGGTTTGTTTTGAATTATGGATAATTATTTTATGGATATTATTTCTCAAGTGATTAATTGAATGAATGAAATTATATTTATGCATGTGACCAATTCAATTAATTTATTTCTAGGTATGACTTATGGGGGAAGTTAGTTGTCTAGCTGATAGTGCTACTACGCACACCATATTGCGTGAGCAACACTATTTTACTAACTTCGTACCTAAGAATGCACCTCTGACAACCCTCTCAGGCTCACAGAAAAAGCCCGTATAATGTTGTCTATTTGTACTATCTTAACCATTAAAGAGGCATTTTATTCTCCAAGTTCCAAAAAAACATTGTTGAGTTTTAGAGACATTCGAGATAATCAATATCATATTGAAACCACAGAAGAGATTGGTACTGAATTTCTTTGTATCACTTCTTACGAGTACAGCCAGAAGCTTATTCAGGAGAAGCTGTAACGTCTCTCAAGGCCAACCCTATGCCTAGGTTACAAAACACTTTGCGACTTTGGCATGATCGTATGGGACATCCCAAACATGACATGATGCACCATATCCTCAAATCATCACACGGGCATCATTTACCTCCCTACGTTGGATTCCCACCATGCAAAGCTTGTTCTTTAGGGAAGTTGAATACTCAACCCTCAATTACAAAGATTATTCACAACCCTTCTAAGTTTCTTCAAAGGATTCAAGGGGATATTTGTGGACTTATCCAACCAACATGCAGACCATTTAGGTACTTTATGGTGTTGGTTAATGCATCGACACGTTGGTCACATGTCTATTTATTATCCACATGCAATATTACTTTTGCAAAACTCCTGGCACAAATTATTAAGGTTACAGCTCACCATTTGATTATCCGATCTAGTCAATTTGATTGGATAATGCTGGAGAGTTTACATCACAGAATTTTGACAACTATTGCATGTCAGTTTGGATTGAAGTTGAACATTTTGTACCCTATGTTCACACCCAAAATAGCCCATCAAAAGCTTTCATAAAGCGCCTTCAATTGATAGCTCAGACTTTGGTTATGCTCACCAAGCTGCTGGTATCTGCCTAAGGCTATGCAATATTGCACACAACTATGTTGGTCCACCTGAGGCCCATCGCTACCCAACCTTATTCAACGTTATAGTTGGTTACTGGATACAAGCTAGACATCTCACATTTATATGTGTTTAGGTGCAGAATCTATGTGCCAATAGTGCCACCAATACATACCAAAATGGGTCCTCAAAGAAGAATGGAAATCCATGTCGGTTAGGATTCGCCACAAATTATTCACTACTTAGAGACCTTGACAAGAGATCTTTTTACTACATGTTTTGCAGATTGTCACTTTGATGAGATAGTCTTCCCGTTGTTAGGGGGAGATAAGAATGCTAACGTTCCTGTAGAATGCCCCAAATTATCGTGGCATGCTCCCTTTATGTCTTATTTCGATCCCCGCACTGCCTAGTCTGAAACAGAAGTGTGACGTATTCTAGATCTTCAAAGCATCACTCAAAGCATGCCAAATGCTTTTTCTAATCTAGTAATGGTGATGAGACCACATTATATCCGCTGCAAATGCACCTGCAAGTATCAACGTACCTAGAGTACACCATAATACCCCCTAGGAAGGCCGAATCATTCTCGAGGGTGAGGCGGCCACATCTTCCACGCGACCCCATACATTGGTAACTAGCCAATCATCTACTTCTACCCTGAAGCGCGGCAGATCCCCTGGTTCAAAGGTTTCACAACCCTGGAAGAGGAAAACAGCACAAACTAGTGACCCTAGTCTAAACCCAACCATCGCTCACTCATCTATTCCAATGCATGAGGTTATTTTAAATTACAGTGATGTTTTAAATGAGATAACCCAACCTCCCAAGAATCGCAAGATTTCGATCCACTACACAGTATTGGATGAGGTTTGGAATCAAAATGAGATGATCGTCAATGATGCGTTTGCTTACACAGTAGCTACATACATCATGCTTAGTGATGATATTGAACCACGTTCCGTCGATGAATCCGGACATATAATAGATTGGTCAAAATGGAAACAAGCAATCTAGTTCAAACTCGATTCGCCTGCAAAACGTAAGGTGTTTGGGCAAGTAGCTCTTATTTCACCCTATTCTTAGTATAATTTGGTAATTATTTTGGTAGAATTTTGATAATTTGCTTTATATTTTCAATATAGAACATTCGACTTTCTCTGGAGAAAAACGTGACCAAACGGACAAATTCTGGAGTGATTCAAATTGGTGAACATTCATGTGTCTCTTGGCTTGTTTGTATCAAAATTTGGGATTTTTCTACCAAGCAGTTATTTTATGGTAATCAAATGAAGGAGCAGTACGTGTTGTTGGAAAATGACATTTCTGGGCTTAATATTTTTGGAGCCCAAGATGACCTCAGATGGGTTCGTAGCCTTCTGAATAAGTGTACAAAATAGCCCAATTTTGGAGCTGATTTAGGTCCAAAACGTGGCTATGCAGATTTATCGATGAATTTACCAAGTCAATTTAGGATTATGTTTCCTATTTTCTTTTAATTTATTTAGTTTCCTAAGAGAACGCACGCACTTTAGCTTTAGAGAGCTTTTGATGATTCAAATTTATTTTCAAGGTGTTTTCTATCCATGTTTTTAATAATATTTTGTTTTATGATTGTCAGTAACTAGTTTCATTTGCTAAGGCGAGGCCATGAGCCTTAGCAAGAATATGTAACTTCTTTTCAATTTGCTTATGATATTATGCATACAAGTTTTGAATTATTAATCACTGTGCTTTAAACTATCTAATTGTCTTGATGATTGGCTACCATTGGATATTTAGAAAAGTAATTTGATGCAATTTGGGCGGAGGGCTGTTCCTGAAAATGATGCTGGCTTCTTGTGGTTAATATGTGTAACTTGTTAGAATGGACGATACGTCTTAAGGGTTATATGATTTTTTAAAAGGATTTCACAAAACTTAATGAGTCTTGCATGTTCACATTCAATCTGGACGCCACAGACGGGTTACATGTTAGATATACGTTCTATGTTGAATACCACGAGTAGAATATGCATTAGGAAAACCTAACCTTCAAAATATGCATGTGTAATTCATAAGTAATTGGAAGAACTATGTAGGATTGTTAAGCTGACGGCGGAACCCTAGTGCTCAAATTTATTTTCAAAACTATTTTCTTTTGTTTTCTTTACTTTGCCAATTTATTTAATTGCTTTTAATTCTTTTTTAATATTTTTGGTCATAAAATCAACATTTTCTAAAATATGTTTTCAAATAATTAAGTAAGATTTGGTTTTATCATAAATTATTCATTCAATCCCTGTGGAAAACGACCTTGCTTGAGCTACTATACTACGATAACCTTGTTCTCTTGCAAGTATTTTTAAGTGTTTTTATCCCTACTTTTGCAGGTGGTAAAATCCTTATCAAGAAATTGACACCGTTGCCGGGGATTGTTTTAAATAATTTGTGTTTATCATTGTTAATGCACAAAATCAGTGGGGACTTTGGTACAACAGAAAATGTTAAGTTTGTGACCTTCGCTAGAATGATCCGGTCACTAATGTGGATAAGTATGTAAATGGATAGAGACAGGGAAGCAAAACACAAGATGTACATGGTTCACCCAGATTGGCTATGTCCACGGAGTAGAGGAGTTCTCATTAATTGTGAAGGGTTTACACAAGTACGTAGGTTCCAACTCTCTTTTAGTGAGTACAAGTGAATGATTTAGTACAAATGGCATTAGGAAATATTGTGAGAGAATGATCTCCTTTTATAGAAGAGAGTTTCTATCTTTGTTCTGACATTGACACGTGTCGTGTTGTGATTGGCTTCTGATGTTGACACGTGTCGCGCTATGATTGGCTTCTAATGTCGACACATGTCGCGCTGTGATTGGCCTCCTGGTTCGAGGGAAACTCTTCTGGGTCCTTGACGGTATAACGTTGACTAGTGCTTGGTAGTTTCGAGATTGGTCAAGTATGGTACAAATAGTGCTCCCCTAAGTTCCCGAGTGAGGGAAGCTCCTCGGTTGGGGACTTGCAAGATCTAAGCCGCTGAGTAATCACAAAACTTCTAAGTACCGAAGTGTGGTATCGTCTTTACTTGCCTTATATGTCTCATTGGTAGATATGGCATCTTCTCTGGAAGTACTCTTCCTCCATCTAGGGGTGGTATCTTTAACTGATGGAGATGCACAAGGTAATGTATCAATTTTACTTGAAGCTTACTTGTAATTTCAGGCTTGGTCAAGCGCGATACAAACCATGTAGTAAGAGTCCCCCAAATTGCCAAGCTAGGAGATCTACCCAAAGAGGTGACAAACAAGGTAAGCAATTAGAGCTCCAATCAATCAATCCCAGATCAGAAGTTTGATTTTGAGTACCGGCTGATTGTTCTCATTCTCCCTATCTTGCAGGCAGCATGAAGGATAAAGAGAAGAAAAAGGAGAAAAGATGATATGAGATACTTTTGCTTTTGAAGAAGTAACTTTCCACAAGCTTATTCTTGAATTGGGCTGAAAGGTTTTCTAGTTTCCTCCAAAGTATAAGGCCGACTCAAGAATTTGAGGTTCAAAATGAGTCCATCAAATCAAGAGTTCATTCGATCTAGATGATATGGGATACTTTTGCTTTTGACAAAGTAGTGGATATGGTATGCTGAAGCTTTGCTCTTTGGCAATGTTGCTAGTGAAAGGTTGTTGAAGTTTCTTGAGCTCTTCGGATAAGGCAGCGATGCCGAGCTTGGATTTGAATGGTCCTTCAAAGCATTACTTCTCAGCGACCCATCTATGCTTGGCAGCTTCAGTGTAAAGAGCCAATATCGTATCAACTGTTCTGAAGTATTTGCCTAAAGGATTCGTGACCTTGACAACAGTTGAGAATGAGTACTCGAGAGCAATGCTAGGTGAGCAACCAGGCAAATGTCTCGTTCAATCAGTTCCAGATCGAAAGTTTGATTTCAGGTTCCGACTGATTGCTTTCTTTCTTCTTGTCTTGCAGGTAAGAGCAAGGGCAAAGGAAAAGACAGGGAAAATCATAATATGGGATACTCCTGCTTTTAACCCTGATGGTATAAGATACTTTTGCTCTAGTGTGGCTTGTTTGCAGAGGTATTATCGGGGGAAAAGAAGCTGAGTATTTCGAGAGGCTTCGTTGGGAGTGCCCTCTCAGATATGAGGAATGGTTGAGCATTTTTGCAGGTCTGCCTGTCCGTGGAGGGTGGAGGTAGACATATATAAGAGTTTCCCCAACAACAAGTAGCAATGTTATTCCTTTGCCCTTCTTGGTCATAGCAATGTAGTGGGAGCTGCAAGCTTCACGTGTTTTAACTTTGTCAGAGCACTTTGAAAAAGTGGTCTGTGGTATTTGGAAAGCTAATGTTACGTTTGAAGAATGCAAACAAATTTTATCCAAGGAAATCTGTCTCTCGAAATTCGGAGAGCGGCGCCTCTTCGGTTTTTGAACAAGCAATCCTGTTAAGGATCTGGCTCTCGAGATTCGGAGATCGTTGCCTCTTCAATTTTTGAACAAGCAATCCTATTGGGGATCTGGCTCTCGAGATTTAGAGAGCGATGCCTCTTCGATTTTTGAGAAATTGATCCTGGTAAGAGTTTGGCTCTCAAGATTCGGATAGCGGTGCCTCTTCAATTTTTGAGAAAGTAATCTTGGTGGGAGTTTGGCTCTCGAGATTCGGGGAGCGGTGCCTCTTCGATTTTTGAGAAAGTAATCATGTTATGAGTGTTTTCTCGATGTGAGTAAAGGTTAGGTATTTTTGCCAGTCTGCTTTGCCACGGAGCACGGAGGTTGACACACATAGGGACTTTCTAGTTATCAAGCAGTGGTGTTGTTCCTTTACCCTTGTGGGTAATGGTAAGGTAGCTGGACCTCCAAAATTTATATGTTTAAACTTTGTCAGAGATCTTTAGCAAAGTTATTTGTGGTACCCGGTGAGCTGATGTTGCGTGTGGGGATTGTCGACATATTTTACTCAGGAATATCTACTTCTCAAAATCCGGAGAGTGGTGCTTCTTCAATTTTTTAACAAACGGCCCTGCTTCCCTTTCTTTTATAGGGGCACCAATTGTGTGCAAGAAGTACATTCAGAGAGTTATTACTTGTAGGAATTTTCCCCTTATTTTTGTACTTCAGAGATTTATTGGACCTCATTTCTCCTTCATCATTTCTAAAAATGTCTGGCCCATCCGATCGTCGTTTTGACTTGAACTTTGGTGAAAAGGCAGCCATGCCTCCTCAAGACAACATATGGCACCCATCGTTCTTATCTCCTATTGGTCCTCTTACCATTGGGGACTTTGTGATGAAGAATGATATGACCGCTACGGTGGTGGCCAGGAACCTTCTCACTCCCAAAGATAATAGACTACTTTCAAATGGTCTGATGAGTTGGCTGTTAAGGATTTTCTGGCTCTTGATAAGCTCATATTTATATATACTTTACATCAAATTCACTTGTCTTTTCTTAGTTAGTTCCTTATATTTTTGAGCTATTTACTTTGTTTTTGTGTTTTCTAGGATTTGTCAAGCAAATAAAAGAAAAATAGCACAAGTTGGATATTAAGTAACAAATTCGTCAAAACTGCCTGTGCAGGTCAGCTGACTTTGGAAGCAAGTTACGAATAGCTCAGAATGAATTATAGTATGAGCCTTATATGCTTGGAAAGCTACGGATGTCTATTTTCTGGAGAATTTTGCAGATTGTTAATATCATTTTTCTAGAAGAAGTTATGGCCGTTTTAACACTAAAAGGTTTCCAAGACGCTGAGCAGTTTGTAACTGCATTGAAGGCAATAAATCCAATCAAACTAGCAGCCAAAACTGATGCAGCCAAGAACAAGCCAGCTGACACCTCTTCAAATATCAGATCAAATGGAATTAAAGATGAGGATTAAGTGGGAGTAATTGGCATAAAGGTTGCCCAGTTACAATTGTTTTACCATTTCCTCTCACTTATTGTCATCACTAAATGGCTGTTAGTGGGGTGAGTTATGGAGCAGAAATGGGGCAGCAAGCATGGGCATAAAGGCTGAGGTTGCAGCAGCAAAAGGGAGTTCTTTAGAGGAAAAAAAAAATAGAAAAAAAGAAGGAAAGGAAGGAGAAAGAGGACAAGGCAGCTGCGTTGGGGAAGGAAGGAAAAAAAGGAGGAAATCTTGGCATTCTCTTCTTTCGGTTTTATCTTCTCAAACTCATGTCTTTCTTTTGGTTTAATTTGAGAACTATGTGTAACTAAATTTTTAGAAGTTAGGGGCTGTTTTGAAGCCCCGAATATGATTGCAAGTTTGTTATGACATTTCGTTGAATTACTTTTATGAATAGATGAAAATTGGTTCACTACTTGTCTCATTGATGAATTCTTTATTTGTTTTCTATGGATGCATACGTAGTAAGAATATCTAGGATTCTAATGCTATGAATATGTGTGCGCCTGCCCTTGTCGAATGAGGACCTACATATGTTCTAGAGTAGTACTTGTTAATTGCGATTAACATGTGAACCAATTTCTAGGATAAGTAAGACAACGCTAGTACTTACAATGCCTTGTGATGACTCAAACTCTTTTCGTTCTTAATGATTTCTTCTTGTTAAATCTATGAACACGCCATTCTAGATTGCATGCTAGGAACTAAGTTAAGTTGAAAACGCCATTCTCTTAACATACTACGTAAGAAAGAGTAATAGGTTGAGTTCTAACATTGAGCCAACTTGAGCATCTTCATCCGGAAATAAAAGAAATTTGAATGAAACATAACATGTTTTCATGATTATTTGGTGGTGGATAGCAATACCCTTAACTCGTTTTTCTTAATTTGTGAACTACTTAAAATTTGTTTCTATCCTGTTTTTGTTCAATTTAATTTAAATAGAAAATCAACTCCAAAAATCCCAAAAATTTGTGTGAGTGTAGCTTTGTGTATCTAGTATCTGCATATAAAATTTCCTAGACTTTAGATAAGTATAAGTCGGTCTAATAATTATTTTTCGGTGGCTGGTCAGTAGGGACAACAACCCAGTTTTTGTGCATTTTAGGTAGTTAGATAAAATAATCTTCTGCGGGAAAGGCCCTTATTTTCATATGCTACAATTGAAAAATCTTAGTGTTAATAAGGAAAATCAATAGGACATTTGTGTGCTACTTTGTGGTGTGCTTTTAATCCTATCAGCTCTCAGTGTTCAGTGTGCAGGTTCTGTGTCTAATATGGCCCAATGCCTATTTGCTCGAACCCGCCAAGTTGAATCATTGGCGGCTAAAGTGATAAGTCTCAAACAGGATATTAGATGGCACAAGCATGAGAATAAACAGTTGCACAGGCTCGCACATGACTATGCTACAAACATGAAGAGGAAGCTTGACCAGATGCAGGAATCTGATGGTCAGATTTTACTTGATCATCAAAGGTTTGTGGGTTTGTTCCAAAGGCATTTATTGCCTTCATCTTCTGGGGTTGTACCGCGTAATGAAGCTCCAAATGATAAACCTCTGATGTTTCCTCCTTCTAGGTTCTGTCCAGTACTGAGGCTCCGAATGATCACCCTCTGGTCCCTTCTCTTTCTGGAGCTCTACCGACTGCTGAGACTTCTCCTGAGCAACCTTTGTGAAGGCTCCTTCTTGTTTATTATTTTAACTCATGTATATGTACATATTTGTAACTTATCGGAGATATCAATAAATAAGCTTTGCTTCATTTCAACGTATTGTGTTAAATACACCAAAGCCTTTTTCACTAAGTTCTTTGAATTTTTTCTTTTGTTGAAGCTTGTATGTTGAAGCTTTGTGAGTGAGGGATGTATGTTGAGGTAGTGCTCCCTTAATTTCCCAAGTGAGGAAAACTTCTCGGTTGGAGACTTGAAAAATCCAAGTCACTGAGTGGTCGTGAGACTTCCGAGTATCAAGGTGCAGTAGCATATGGTAAAAGTCCCCCAAGTCTCCAGTCGAGGGAGTTGACGAATGAGGCATTTCCTTTCTAAGTGGTAGCCCAAAACTCCTCATTCATATATATTTGTTATGAAAGTTATTAGGCCCAAAGAAGAGAAGGCCTAGGCAATTTTTTTTTCTTTGAAATTTCGAATTTTCGAATTTTCTAATTTTCGAATTTTTGAATTTTCGAATTTTCGAATTTCCGAATTTCCGAATTTATGAATTTATGAATTTTCAAATTTTTTAATTTTTGAATTTCCGAAAATGTATATATATTAAGCTTTGTAGGTGAAGCTTTGGTGTTGAAGCTTTGTAGGTGAAGCTTTTTGGTACCATGAATTGATTTTGCTTCACACTATCTTGATCAAGAGTGTGTGAAGCTTTTGTGGGTGAAGCTTTTGTGTTAAAGCTTTTGTAGGTGAAGCTTTGGAGTTGAAGCTTTTGTGGGTGAAGCTTTTGTAGGTGAAACTTTTGTGGGTGAAGCTTTTGTAGGTGAAACTTTTGTAGGTGAAGCTTTTATGGGTGAAGCTTTTGTGTTGAAGCTTTTGTAGGTGAAGCTTTGGAGTTGAAGCTTTGTAGGTGAAGCTTTGGAGTTGAAGCTTTTGTAGGTGAAGCTTTGGAGTTGAAGCTTTTGTTGGGTACCATGAATTGATTTTGTTTCACACTATCTTGATCAAGATAGTGTGAAGCTTTTGAGAATTTGTAGTTGCCCTCCATTTGTTAAAGCTTTTGTTGGTGAAGCTTTTGTGGTGAAGCTTTGTAGGTGAAGCTTTGTTGGGTACCATGAATTGATTTTGCTTCACACTATCTTGATCAAGAGTGTGTGAAGCTTTCTACGAGTTGTAGTGTTTGCATTATTACAGAGGAGAAATGTCTGAAGCAAATGCAAGAGGGCTGAATAGCTTGATCTTCGTATGCCATGCACTGAAGTTGTTGTTAGCTTGCAATAAGACTTTGTTGGTGACTATAACTCTTGTTGGGCATATGTGCTCCCCTAGTTGAGTTGTCAAGCTTAAGGGTTTTTTATTATTTGTGAATGCTAGGAGTTCACATGTACAAGTTGTACCACTCGTCTTCTGGTAGGTGGAATGAATGGTGAGTTGCTTTCATCACTTGGTTGGTGGTACGAAGGTGAGTTCCTTCATCACATTTCATCACATTTCATCACCTGGTTGGTGGCACGAAGATGATTTCCTTCTTCACCTAGTTGGTGGCATGAATGGCAAGTTACCAAATGATATTAGAGTACGGGTTGTACATTTCATCACTTGGTTGGTGGCATAAAGGAGAGTACGGGTTGTACATTTCATCACCTGGTTGGTGGCATGAAGATGAGTTCCTTCTTCACATTTCATTACCTGGTTGGTGAGAATAAGGGCAAGGTGTTGAGGCACATTGTAGTAAGTGTCGAATGACACAAAGTATGTTGAACCCTTTTGAAGCACAGTTGGCTTATGTATGAATGTGTTTGAATGTATGATTGAATGAATATACTGTGAAGCTGTTCGTTTATTTGTATAGTCTTGTTGACATATACTTAGACTTTGTTTCATGTTGGAAGCATTCATGTTGAAGCTTTGAACCCTTGTATTTCATTGCTAGGAATGTAAGAGGATTAGGACCAAGTTGTCTAAATCACCTCTTTATTGAATTCATGCCAAATAGTTTTCGTTACATAGGATGCCGAACGGCAGAAGCTTAACACTTGTACAATGTGAGTTTACTTGTAATAGTACTTCAAGTGATTAGCGTTCCATGGATTGTCAAGGGTCTTGCCATCGAAGCTTCTAAGCTTGTACGAGTCATGGCTACTGATGCCAACAACTTCAAACGGTTAATCCCAGTTTGGACTAAGTGTTCATTCACTCGGGACTCTGTCGCAGAGTAATCTTTTCTTCAATACCTATTCCCCCACTTTGGAAGAACGAGGTTTGACCCTTGAGCCATAGTAGTTGGAGATGCACTGCTTGTAGGCGACATTCCTCAAGTGAGCCTGGTTTTTGTGTGTAGAAAGCCAAGATCCACAGTTTCTAAATATCTCTCATCTATTGATTCAATGTAATAATCTTACAGTGATGCAGCATTGTATATATAGACAGTACACTGCTCTTGCAATTACAATTATATCCTTGTCTAATCTATCTATTTACATAAGAAACTTAACAAACATTTTAACAAACATCTAACTAATTTTACTTGACTCTTTACACCCCCTCAAGCTGAACTTGGAGGCATCGAAAGGTCCAAGAGCAAGCTTGGATTGCAAATACAGAAATCTAGATTTAGACAAAGATTTAGTATGAATATCAGCTAACTAATCTTGAGAACACACATACTGGACTTTGAGAAGATTAGCAAGGACCAACTCTCGGATATAATGGTAATCAAGTTCAATATGCTTGGTTCGAGCATGAAAGACTGGATTGGATGCAAGAGATATGGCAGACAGATTGTCACACCAGAGAGAAGGGACGTGAGGAAGATGAAGGCCGAGATCTTTGAACACTTTGCAAATCCATGTGATTTCAGCGGCTGTGTGCGCTAACGATCGGTATTCTGCTTCAGTTGATGAACGAGCAACCATGGGTTGCTTCTTAGCACTCCAGCTAATAAGATTGGATCCCAGAAATATGCAATAGCCACTAGTAGATCGGCGATCAAATGGACAGCCAGCCCAATCAGCATCAGAATAGGCAGTAAGATGAACAATACCTTTCTTGAACCACAAACCATGACTCACGGTGGCTTTGAGGAATCTGAGAATACGTTTGGCTGCTTGAAGATGGGGTTCTCGGGGAGCATGCATAAACTGACAGACTTGATTTACAGCAAAAGATAAATCAGGTTGGGTCCAAGTTAAGTATTGCAATACACCTACAATAGATCTGTATTCTGTTGGATCAGGTAACAATGGACCGATGTGATCGAGTTTATTAGATCCAAGAGGAGTGAGACATGGTTTAGCACCATCCATGCGGGTCTTGTGAAGTAAGTCAAAAATATACTTGCTTTGATGTAAGAAAAGACCATCAGCAGATCTCTGAACCTCAAGACCCAAAAAATAATGCAAGGGGCCTAAATCCTTCACAGGGAAAACAGTACTGAGTTTCTGAATGAAATTTTGACAAGCTGCAGGATTTGGACCTGTGACAAGTATGTCATCGACATACACCAAGACAATAACAGGAACAACGTCTTGGAGCACAAATAAAGAAGCATCAGATTGAGATTGATGGAATCCCAAGGACTTAAGGACTGCAAATAATTTGTCAAACCAGGCCCGAGGGGCTTGTTTCAAGCCATACAAGGATTTGCAAAGCTTGCAGACATGATTGGGATAAGTTGGATCACTGAAGCCAGGAGGTTGCTGCATGTAGACATTTTCTTGAAGGTCACCGTGCAGAAAAGCATTACTGATATCCAATTGATTTAGAAACCAATCATATTGGACTGCAAGAGAGAGAAGAATTCGAATGGTGACGGGTTTGGCAACAGGACTGAATGTTTCCTTGTAATCCAAACCAGCTTGCTGATGAAATCCTTTGGCCACAAGCCGAGCTTTGTATTGATCTATAGTGCCATTAGGATGTTTCTTGACCCGAAACACCCACTTACATCCAACAATATTTTGTTGGGAGGTAAAAGGAACGAGAGACCAAATGCCGGTTGACTGCAGGGCATTAATTTCATCCTGCATAGCAGACCTCCAATGGACATATTTTGAGGCCTGAAGATAAGTAGTGGGGATAATATCAACCGTATCTGGTAAAGGGTGTTTGGTGGCTGAGTAGGCCTTGGGTTTAGAGATGCCAGCTTTATACCTAGTGATCATAGGATGGGTATTAGTAACTGAAGAAGGCTCATGAGTTACGGGAAGATCCTCTTGAGGTACGGGAACATCAACAGTTACTGGAAGATTCACTTGAGGTACTGGAACATCAACAGGTACTGGAAGATTCACTTGAGGTACTGTAGATGTACCAGATTGAGCAGCATGTATGGTGAATTGCAGATTAATAGATGAATTCACTTGAGAAGTATCAGGAAGAACATTAGATGCACCAGGAAAAGCAGAAGATATACTCTGAAATGGAAAGGTAGTCTCATCAAATATGACATGCCGAGAGATATAGACTCGTTGTGTAACTGGATCAAGACAACGATACCCCTTGTGTTGAAGACTATACCCAAAGAAAACACATGATGTACTTTTGCTGGCCAACTTGGACGTAGTATAGGGTTTGAGCCATGGATAACAACAACAACCAAAAATTCTGAGTCGAGAATAATCTGGAGAAGTGCCGAAGAGGAGTTCCCAAGGGGATTGCAGTACACCACCAAGGGGAAGTCGATTGATCAGATAAGTAGCAGTTGAAAAGGCTTCAACCCAAAACATATGAGGCACTTGAGATTGCACTAAGAGTGTACGAGCAGTTTCAACCAAATGACGATGTTTCCGTTCAACACATCCATTTTGCTCAAGAGTATGAGGACAACTAAATTGTTGTAAAATGCCATGAAGTTTAAGATAATTCTGAAATTGATGACTAGTAAACTCACCCCCTGAATAAGAGCGAACAACCTTTATTTTATTACCAATAGCGTTCTCTACATAGGACTTGTATTCCACAAAAGTTGAAAATACAGAGGACTTGGACTTTAAGGGAAAATACCAGCTATACTTGCTGTAATCATCAACAATAAGCAAGTAATATCTATAGCCACTCACTGATACAACAGGAGATGGCCCCCAGACATCACAGTGCAACAGTCCTAGAATTGTAGTAGATACAGATTGAGGAGTACCAAAAGGAAGCTTGTGATTCTTTGCTAAAGCACAATCTTTGCAGAAGAAGGCCAGAGAGGATGTGCCTTGGACAACAACTTTATTGGTAGACAAAACTTTACGAAAAATAACAGAAGATGGATGACCAAGTCTGATGTGCCATATGCGAACATTAGCAGAAGTACTTACAAGTGCAGTAGAAGAAGAAGTGACATTGGATAGAGCAGGTGAACCATGGAGCGGAAAGAATCCATCTTTAACTTGGCCCCGCAAAAGCGTCCTCCCCGTAAAACGATCCTTGACAGAGGATCCATGAATATCAAGAGTCAAAGAACAATCATTATCTTTAATAAACTGAGAAGCAGAGAGGAGACTATGTTTCATTTGAGGCACATGAATAACATTGTGCAGTTTAAAAGAGTGAGCAGGAGTATGCAAAATAGATGTGCCAATATGATCTATAGACAGACCTTTACCATCTCCGATGTACACTTTGTCTTCACCATGATAGGGAGTAGGAGATTGGATATTTGATATATCATTCGTAATGTGAGAGGTAGCACCCGAGTCTATAAGCCAAGAATTGGAGGACTTTGCAGTATAATGACCACACATGGCAGCAAGTTTAGCTGGAGGAAACCTGCCTGAGATTTCTGGATTCATTCGGTCGAAGCAATCAAGAGCGTCATGACTAGTAGAGCCAAAAATTTGACAAGGAGTTTTGTGACCTGAAGAAGAAGCATGACGATTGAATCCAAAGTTATAAGATCCTTGATTGAAACCAGAGTTGAAATTACCACAATTGGAACCATGATTGTAGTTGCGATTAGAACCACGGGTAAAGCCTCGGTTAGAACCACGAGTGTAGCCTCTGGTAGAATTATACCGAAAGGAATTCTGAAGTGGTGATGCTCCAGGATTTTAAGCAACAAGAGCTTGTGGTGGTGGTGTAGGAAGGAGAGGCGCTTGGCTTTGCACAGAGAATGCATGAAAAGGCTCAGAAGAGGAAGATTTCTTGCGACGCTCCATGGATAACTCCTTAGTGAGCAACAAGCCATGTAATTCATCCAACGAGGTAGAAGAAAGGCGAAGTAAGATAGAATCAGTGAAGGATTCAAAATCATCAGTGAGACCGGCAAGAGTCGCGGCAATGAGATCATGATCGGTGACAGAGGCACTAGCTGCAGTGAGAGAATCGGAGATCTCCTTGATTTGTTGAAGATAGTTAGCCATGGATTGAGAGCCTTTCTGAATATTTTGAAGCTTCGAACGCAATTGATGAATGTGTGCATCCGAGACACCACCAAAACGCTGCTCAAGTTTGAGCCAGAGATCACGAGTGGAGGAAACACCGACGGTGAACGGAATGATTTCCTCAGAGAGCATCAAATTGAACCAGATAAGCAGATTCTGATCTTTCTCGTACCATTGCTCAAAGTGTGGATTGAGGGAGCGATCTGGAAGAAAGGGAGATAGACAGGGCTCAGTGCCATCAACAATCCCTAGAAACTTGTAGCGACGAAGGATCGGAGCAAACAAGGTTCGCCACGGCAGATAATTGGAGCGCCGGAGCTTGATCGGAACCATACTGCCAATGTTCTAAATCGTGAGAGAATTATACATCTAAGAGGTATTGAGATTTGGGGAAGAGGAATTAGGGTTTGAAGGAGGCACCGACTCAATTGGAGAAGAAAAATCAGAGGGAGACGCCATTAAGATTCAAGAAAAAGAAAGCAAGAATCTGAATCGGAGTATAACAACAACTCAAACAATCACGTCGGAGAAGACGATCAGAGAGGAGTGGAAGATTGAAGAAGAAAATTGCAGGATCGAAGAGGCCGTGAGGCGGTTTGGCGATGGTACCATGTAGAAAGCCAAGATCCACAATTTCTAAATATCTTTCATCTATTGATTCAATGTAATAATCTTACAGTGATGCAACAGTGTATATATAGACAGTACACTGCTCTTGTAATTACAATTATATCCTTGTCTAATCTATCTATTTACATAAGAAACTTAACAAACATTTTAACAAACATCTTACTAATTTTACTTGACTCTTTACTGTGTTCCTCGACTAGATCTAAGTTGAGGGTAAGTTGTTTGTCATTTTCACTTTGCACGTAGTTCTGGACTCGGAACGTTGCTTGCTCAAGCTCAACTGAGACAACTGCCTCTGTACCAAAGGCAAGTGAGAATGGGGTTTCTCATGTTGATGTCTGATACGAAATGCGGTATGACCAAAGAACTTGGGGTACAAATTTTGGCCAACAACCTTTAGCCTTGTCCAAGCTGGTTTTCAAAGTTCGCTTGATTATTTTGTTGATGGCTTCGACTTGTCTATTAGACTGGGGATGAGCTGGGAAGGTAAAACATAAGTTGATGTTGAAATTAAAGTAGAACATCCTGAACTTATTGTTGTCGAACTGTCACCCGTTGTCAGTGACTATCGCATTGGGAATGCTGAATCTACAAAGGATGTTCTTCCATACGAAGTCTTATATTTTTGCCTCAGTAATGGTTGCCAAGGGTTCTACTTCAGCCCATTTTGTGAAGAAGTCAACTGCAACGATTGCATCGCGGACCTTGCCCTTCCCTGCAGGCATTAGGCCGATCAAATCAAATCCCCATTAGGCGAAGAGCTAAGGGCTGATCATAGGAGTGAGCGGCTCGGGAGGGGAATGAGGAATAGTTGCGTAGCGTTGACACTTATCACATGAGCAAGATATTCTGATAGCATCTTGGTGGAGTGTTGGCCAGTAATATCCTTGGCGAAAAGCCTTATATGCTAGGGATCGAGATCCAGCATGATCTCCGCCGACTCCTTCATGTATTTCCCAAAGGACAATTTCCGCCTCCGCGGGCGTAAGGCATCTTAGATATGGTAGGTTAAAACCCCGTTTGTAGAGTTGGTCATTAATGATCAAGTAACAGGTAGCCTTGTATCGAATATGCTTAGCTTGGACTTTATCATTTGGAAGGGTACCATGCGCAACGAATTTATAAATCGGGGTAATCCAACTATCCCCCTGTTGTAAGTTACACACTTCTGCGGCCATGGTGCTTGGTGCTGCCAACAATTCGACCTAAATTTTTCTCCCAATTTTGTCTTCCACTGCTGAGGCGAAGCGAGCCAAAGCGTTTGCGTGACTGTTTATCGCTCAAGGAATTTGGGTGATCTGGTAATGGAAGGGCTTGAGCAACAATTGTGTTTGTGCCAGATATGCTGCCATGGAGCTATCCTTAGCGTCAAATTTATTGGTGACCTGGTTAACCACCAATTGGGAGTCACTGAAGATATCAATTCGTTTAACCCCAAGGTGTTTGCCCAAATGTAAGCCTGCTAGAAGGGCTTCAAATTCGGTCTCATTATTCGATGCCTTGAATTTGAAACGAAGAGCATACTTCATTGCCACTTTGTCAGAGGTCATAAGGACTAGTCCTGCTCCACAACCCTGTTGGTTGGACGAGTCATCAACATATAGACTCCATGTTAGGGTTGTTGGTTCTATTTTCTGAGCTTCCAAGGGTAATGAAACCACTTTTTTAGGCATAGAAACCATGTCAACAAGATATGTGAAGTCGGCGATGAAGTCTGCCACTGCTTGTCCTTCTCAGTTGGCTTTGGTTGGTAGGAGATGTCATACTCACCCAATGCTATCGCCCATTTGATCATTCTTCCCGAAATGTCATGACTTTGGAGTATCTGTCGAAGAGGATGATTGGTAAGCACAATGATGGAGTGTGCTTGGAAGTAATGGCGAAGTTTTCGAGCGGACATGACCAATGCTAGAGCCAATTTCTCAATGTTAGAGTATCATTTTGAATGAGAACGAAACTTACTGCTGAAGCCGATACCGATAAATAGATCATGAGAGTGTCACCAACCTCAGGTTTAGAAAGCATAGGGGCTTTACTCATGTAGTCTTTGAGGTTCTTGAATGCCTCGGCACATTCATCAGTCCATGTAATGTACTTCTTACTTCCCTTAAGTGCTTTGAAGAAAGGAGAACATCTGTTTTTGGCCTTAGAGATGAACCTAGTTAAGGCTGCCACCTTGCCAATAAGGCTCTGGATATCTTTTGAAGTTACCGGTTCCTTCATGTCGAAGATTGCTTTGATATTCTGGGGATTAACCTCAATGCCTCGTTGGCTTATCATGAAGCCTAAGAATTTGCCAGAGCCTACGCCGAAGGCACATTTGTTGGGGTTCAACCTCATTCGATACCTCTTCAGAATGGTGAAATTTTCAGATAGGTTAGCGATGTGTTGGTCAGCATGTTTTCTCTTGACTAGCATATCATCAACATAAACTTCCATGCTTTTCCCAACCTGTTTGGCGAACATTGAATTGACTAGTCTCTGATAAGTCGCCCCTGCATTCTTTAGGCCGAAGGGCATGACTTTATAGCAATATAGTCCCTTGTCAGTAGTGAAGGCTGTGTGTTCTTGGTCTGGAGGGTTCATGAGGATTTGGTTATATTCTGAGTAAGCATCCATAAAACTCAAGAGTTCACACCCTGTCGTAGAGTCTATAAGTTTGTCAATAAGAGGAAGAGGAAAGCTATCCTCCAGGCATCCTTTGTTTAAGTTAGTGTAGTCGACACACATTCTCCATAAGACTTTTTTGGAGCATGAGACTTTCTTTGGTCAGATTCTTCTTAACAATGACCACATTTGCTACCCATGTTGGGTAATTGACTTCGTGGATGAAGCCTATGCCTTTGAGTTTTTTAACTTCTGCCTTCATTGCTTCGTATCGTTCAGCGTCATAAGATCTTCGCTTCTGTCTCACCGGCTTGGTCTTGGGGTCAATACTCAAACGATGACATATGATATTGGGAGAGATGTTTGGCATGTCCTCGTATGACCAGGCGAAGACCTCAGTGTTCTCTTGCAAAAAAAAGATCAATGTCAACCGAATGGATGGTGACAATGTAGTGCCAATCTTCACCATGAGATCTGGATAATCTTTTGAGATAGAAACATTCTCCAACTCTTCAGCGGGTTATGCTTGCTGGGTGAAAGAGTCATCTCGAGGATCCTCGGGTTGACTATTGCCACCGTGAAGATCCAAGTTGGCTTCGTCTGGGCTGGTCTTTGTGACTTGGTCATGTATAGAAAGGGTTTCCTTAGGCACAGGCAGGTGTTGTTGCTTGACCAAAGTGTTGTAACATGATCGTGCGCTAAGTTGATCTCCTCTGATGTAACCATTGCCATAGGGGGTTAAAAATTTCATCAACAACATATGTGTGGATACCATGGCCGTGAGATCATTGATGCTTGTGCGTCCGAATATGCCGTTGGGCAATCAACCACCAGGAAGTTAGTGGTAATGGTAGCTGTGTAAGGGCATGTACCAATGGTGAAAGGGAAGTGTATGCTCCCTAAAGGTTGCATGATATCATTGGAGAAGCTTATCACAAGAGAAATCGAGCGATCGAGCAAGTGTTCAGCTACATTAAGTGCCCTAAAAGCTTCAGCAAACATGATATTGACCGAAGCCCCTGTGTCTACCAGGATTCGTCTTACGTCAAAGTTAGCTATGTGAGTTTCCACGATCAGTGGGTCATTGTGAGGGTAGATGATACCTCTTTCTTCCTCAGGGTAGAAACATATTGGATCCCAGTTAGGCTTTTAATACTTGCCTCCCCTGATGTCTTCCACGTGAAACACTTGGTGGCCAAGCCTTAAAGCTCGTTCGCTATTTTTCATAGCCCTGTTGGAAGATTTAGATATAGGTATGCCGCCACTTATGGAATATATCACATTCACCTGGCGTTGGTTACGGTTACCCTTTGGAAGGTGAATGAGGAATTGATCAATTTTGTCTTCATATGCCAAAGCTTCAATATGATCACGAAGGGTGATACACTTCTCGTCGTCGTGGCCGTTATGCTCGTGGTAGCAGCAAAACGTGCCCGTGTTCTTCATGGGCTTGTAATCCGGGTGCCTCGGCTTTGGCTTAGGTATCAGGTGTGCTATGCTGGGGTAAATGGCCACGCATGTGGCGTTCAAAGGTGTGTATGCCTCATACCTCGGGGTAGGGCCTGTCCTGACACGTGCTTAACCCATTGTGTTGACTGCTTGGGGTCGGGGCGATACCCTTGGTTATCGCAGTTGTGTCCCTTACTCCTTTTATTAAAATGAGACTGGTGAGGATGGAAATCTTTCTTTTTGCCTTAAGATTGATATGTTTGTTGACTTGGCAAAGTATTAAGTAAGGCAGGGGGAGGCACCGCAGCCGTTTGGAAGGTTGAGGTTTTCTCATTTGGGTGGGTATGGCTTCCATTTCCCACTTACTGATAGGGGATGGTTGTTAGGGGTTTCTCTTGGTATGTCTTTGCCTCGGCGGAGACATGGTTATAAGCCTACGCCATCACCTCAGAGTAAGTCTTCCAAGTGTTGGCATTGATCATATACTTAAAGAAATAATCACGTAGGCCTGTCGTGAAGGATTAGAGGGCAATCTTGTCATATACCTCGGCACAACGGGAATACTCATGGCTGAAGTGGCCAGCACACATACATAATGACTCGTCTGGCTTCTAGCAAATAGTGTACAAGTCATCTTCAAAATGCAAGCGATCGATCTAGAAAATGTGTTGAGAAACAAACAGTTTCCTCAATTCCTCAAATGAGTCTACCGTCTCAGGTGGAAGACGACAATACCAGTTTAGAGCTCCGCCAAAGAGGGTGGAGGGGAAGAGAAGACATCGCTCTTCGTCGGTGTGCATCCGGTATGCCATGGTGGACTCAAAGAGGTTAAGGTGTTCAATCGGGTCCTCTTTTCCAGTATAGAGTTGCAAGCCAAGCTTCTGCTTTGTCTTTGCTTGGAGGGGGTGTCGATGATCCTCCTTGTAAAAGGGCCAAGCTTAGGTTGGTTCCAATCAGGTATCTCAGCTTGTCGTTCAGCCTTCAATTTGTTTACTTCCTCAAGGAGCTGTAGGACAAGAGGGTCCTGAGTTGAGTCTTGTACCACTGGAGCTTTCTTTCGTAAATCACTGAGTTGGGTCATGTACCACTGGAGCTTTCTTTCATAAATCTACATCTCCTCTTGGAAGTAGGAAGGTTTGATCAAGAGCATGTGATTTTTCCCTAGACTCGCCATACTGACTTCCAAGGTATGTCTGTCAGAACATCTATGAGTCCCCTATACCTTCGTGTTTCTCTAAGACTTGTTGCCCCTTCTCCAAATTGGTAGCCGACCTGGGACATAGAAGGGGACCGAGTCTTTAAGAGACCTTTGGGTCATTGATCTTCAATCTTACATGGATGGGATTGTCTCGACGTTGCTTTAGGAAGTTTCGACAGTCGCGAAAGACGGCTTTCGATCCTTCCATTCCTTCAGTAAGGAGGTGCCTTCCTCCACTCCTCCTGCTTCAGGTTGAAGCAACTGGGTTGAGAGAAGTCTCATGTTGGTCTCCATTTCGATGAGTAGCTCGCTCCTCAACAGGAATATCCATGTCGAGGGCAAATGACCCTCCGTGTTGGGGGGCACCCAGTTGATGGTTGACTTCCACAATGGTGATGAGCTCGTCTGTTTTAGTATATCTAGCCTCGTGGAGCATCTCGAAGACCTTCTCATACTACTCTTGAAGGATCTTATTCTTCTTTGCTATCTTGTTGTTCTGAGCCTCCAGCTTATCGACTTTAGCCTGAAGAGCAAACTTCTTTTGTTCCTTCTTTTGTTGCTTCACATCAGGTGCAAGAAGAGTGTCATTCTGTGTGTTGTGGCTTCCTTTGCTCCCCATGTTGGAAAGGGATGTCTGGTCAAAAGAGAGTGTACGAATGGTGGAAACCAGTTTAACAAAGCTGAAGAGAGTGGGAATAAGTCGTTCCCACAGACAGCGCCAAATGTTGATGCACAAAATCAGTGAGGACTTTGGTACAACAAAAAATGTTAAGTTTGTGACCTTCACTAGATTGCTCCGATCACTAGTATGTATAAGCATGTAAATAGATAGAGACAGGGAAGCAAACACAAGATGTACGTGGTTCACCCAGATTGGCTACGTCCACGGAGTAGAGGAGTTCTCATTAATTGTGAAGGGTTTACACAAGTACATAGGTTCAAGCTCTCCTTTAGTGAGTACAAGTGAATGATTTAGTACAAATGACATTAGGAAATATTGTGAGGAATGATCTCCTTTTATAGAAGAGAGTTTCTAGCTTTGTTCTGACATTGACACGTGTCGTGTTGTGATTGGCTTCCGATGTTGACACATGTCGCACTATGATTGGCTTCTGATATCGACATGTGTCACGCTATGATTGGCCTCTTGGTTGGAGGGAAACTCTTCTGGGTCCTTGACGGTATAACGTTGACCGGTGCTCTGTAGTTTCAGGATTGGTCAAGTATGGTACAAACAATCATATTCTTAGTTAATTATTTTTGTATATAACTTTTTATTTACTTGATTTTATTTTTTTTTAGGTTACAACTTGATTTTGAGAGCAGTACACTGATGGAATTTGTTCCTCCTGGATTCAATCTACAATTACAAAGACCACCTTTATGGGTTAACTCTGCAGAATGGGGTTTTTATGGATTTAAACCTACAATTTGTGCACTTTGTTGTTTGAAGACCCACGATATTTTACAATGTCCTCAGAGGAAATATTTTCCAGATTATGTCCAAGAGCATATCAATATGAGAAACGACTCAAAAAGAAATTGGAACAATCCATATTCATAATTTTTTTGAGCAATTTAATATGTCGCATGAGCTTCCGGTAGAGGACAAGCTCTCTAAATTGTTGGAATCAACTGAGTTGTACATTGAAATAACTAATCAAGGATTTCTTATTCAAGCATTAAATTGTGGGACAAGCTATGATGATCGAGAGGTTGGTGTAGAAACTGAGGAGCCATCTGCCTGTTGTTCATGCCTAAGGGAGGAAACAACAGATGTTGAACCTAAAATCCTCCCAGAACCGAGTGCTACCCATGTTTATATGCCACACGAACTTTTCCCACAAAAACTGCAAGACTGCGTTGAAACTGATAGGTTAGACAGGATTGTTCACAGCAAGTTAGGATATGCAAAATCACATAACAGTGCACCAGCAAAGCCAGTCATAATTGCATAAATTAAGTGCAAGTTCATCAAGAAGACTACATTTTACAAGGGACAGAAGAGGCAACTTAATGGCAGCCCAATTCTCCATCACAAAATTCGACCAAAGCAAAAAATTGTGGGCATTAAATACAAGATTAAAGTCAGTTCAAGGGAAACACAAGCATCGATGGAGAGAATCCTATTTGATCACAAAGATTCATTCACATAGAATTGCAATTATGAAGAATTCAACCACTGATAAACAATAACTCATTCCATATCTACTGTTGCCGTATGATGCTATTAAGAAGTGGTTAACTCTAAGAGAACAAGTGACGTGATCATAAACCACATTCCAACCCGTCTAGCTATGGACGTTAACTAAAGGGCTAATTGGGAGACATCCCAATTTTTCTAACTCTTTCCTTTTTATTTCGTTTATTTTATTTCCTATTTTTATTCCTAACTATAAAAATCACAAAAAAAATAAAATAAAAAAAATAAAAAAAAATCGAAAAAATATTTGCAATTTTTAATTCTTGTTATTTTTCTTTACTTATCTGATTAGGTTTTTTATTTGTGATTACAGGTTGCATTCGGAATTGATTCGGTCTAATCTCAACTACTCATGGATTCATACATCCATCCATTCATCTCAGTATGCATTCAACCATTCATTCATCACAACAAAATTCATCATCACATTCATAAGAATATTCATGGGAGTCAAATTCAACACAAATGCAAGCACAGGATACAGAAGAAGCCCAGGATGAGGTCCAAGGATACTCACAGTGGGGATACTGAGAAGACCTTTATGCTAATGGACCCTTTTTACTCTCTCACTCTCTCACACTTCATTCCAAATATAATTACATTAAAGTTTGGGGGCGGAGATCCAAGCAGTACAGAGAAGAACAGTTATCAGGACCATCCATATGCATATATTTTTGCTCAACCTACATCATCAGGAAACATGCAAGAACACACAAGTACATATCCATGGATGCATGCACCAACAAAATTCACAGAGGCAAACAATAGACAATTATCAGAGTTTCATGTCAACCATCATCCTAATGCTATGAAGAAGTTCCAGCCAACACAGTGATGGGAGCTTGCTTTATACCTTTTTAGTTATGAAACTGAGGATCTCGTGAAATCCACCGGTTTCTTGTTCACCAAATTTCCAGTTTGCTGTGCTTCGTATTCTTCATCTTTGCTATCACTGTCACTTCCAGGACTCTGGCACAGAGAGCAAGCATGCATGAGAAATCTTGGCATACATTTTTACCTAATCTATGCTCTGGGGACGAAATCGTAGGACGATGGAGTGGAGTTTTACCTTGTGGGTTTTGGCTTTGAGTACTGGATTTCTGATTTGGGAGCCAACCTGAGACTATGACGAATTTGCAGCAAGGATGGCTTGAATGTGGGCAGTGATTGATGGCAGCAATTGTAAACTTAGTTGAGAACGACACTAACAAAAATGGCAAAATCAAAAACAAGTTCACCAGAAAAAATGAGAAGAATTTATAACCTAGGAGAACGAATTTTAAGTACAAATCACCCAACCAAGATAATAACTTCCAAAAGACTAAGGATCAATGGAGAGAGAAGGGGGTTTGCTTTGTTTGTGGAAGAATGAATCACATGGCTAAGGATTGCTTCTACAAGAAGATTGAGGAGAACAAGTCTAAGTTAAATCATATTGGTACAAAAGCCCAAGTGAATATGCTGATGGAGCAACAATCTTCTCAAACACATTTTAAGTATGATTACTTTGTCAATTTTACTAATGAAAATAAGGATTAGTGGGTAGATTCTGGAGCTAATGTACATGTCTGTTTTGATCGTGAATGTTTCAAAACCTACCATGAATCAAGTGGAGGAAGTGTAACTCTAGGGAATAATTCAATGTCTCAAGTGCTTGGAATTGGAGACATTAAATTGAAGATGACATCTAGAAAGGTCTTAATTTTGAAGGACGTGCGACATGTACCTTGTGGAGCCAAAAATAATCACAAGGCGACACGTGGATTTTTGGACAAAAGAGGGCAAAAATACCCTTGAGGTACAACGGGGTTCCTACGCGCGAGCAGCGGGCAATCATCCTTCAACCAAATCAAAAGTGCCCAAAATAGGTAACAAATTCAAAGTTATTTCATCCATCCTCATCCTATATTTTCCACAAGGTAATTATAGGATGAGGATGGATGAAATAATCCCATGAAAAAGGTTCAATGGGTAGAAACAATCCATGTTGCGTGACTTGTATTCAAGCACTCTAAAATAGGAGATATGAAATAAAATCCCATGCTCATCCCTATGACAATTGTGCTGATGATATGTGATGTTAAGGAAGGACATTATCTTGAATGAGTTCCAAGGCGGGCAATCTTCCGTAGGGCATAGGTCACATGTACTCTTGGAGGACTCACCTATGTGAGAGTAGTTGTGAGGCCGCGACTATGAGAATTAGGTTGTTCTCTAATAACACTCTTGAGAATCAAGATTAAGTGCATGGCCATAAATAGAGCTAACCCATGCCAAGTTTTTGATCAATCATGTGTGTCTCATATCTTGTAATCTAAATTAGAAGAATCTAGTTCAAGGCTTGGTTCACTATGATTCCTTCAGGTGAAAACTATGAACAGTAAGTGTAGATTCAAGTCCAAAAGACAAATACAACCATTGCATGTATACAAATTTCCCAAACTTCTATTTCTTCAAATGTGTTTTTTTTTTTTATTCCTTATAGAGTTTTGAATCTTATAGGGGATTGTTGATTATTTTAATTATTTTAATTATATTTTATTTATTTTTAATATTTTAGAGTGGTGTTTTATTTGAAGAGTCATAATCCCTTTCTGAAAGGGTATGAGAAGTTCTTTAAACAAGAAACTTAAGATAGAAAACAAACTCCTTCACTTCTCACATCTATGTCATCATCAATTACATTCCTACAATTCATGCCTTAGAATTCTTGGGCAATTGATCACTACTTGGCAATCCCGTATGTCATTGGCATGCATAACAGATCAAACATCCTATGAGGCTTTGGGATGTACCTTGGAGTTGTAGGCACCGCCATAACCTGCACATGAGGAGGCGTTTAAGGCTTTAAGACAGCGACATCATGCCTTTCTTCGGTTCACAGGCTAGATATTCTTATTCATTTTCCTTATTTAATTTTTCGTAAATCTGATAGTGATTGTACATTTAATTTGTTATATTTGATTATATAAGTAGTTGCTATATTTTTGCAATATATTTCACAATTTCTGTGTCAGTTGATTCATATGCCACTGGGTTTCTGTGACACTTTGGAAATAGAAGTCTTGAACTTTTGACCAATATATGTCTACCCGACAAATCTCCGTCAAGGAAGTTTTTGTCAGTAGATTCCCAACACACGTGTTTGGATTTATGTGACAACTTGCAAATTTGAATTGCAACTTTTGATGACCGTTAAACTCTAAACTGACAATATTTCGTCGGGTAAGCAACATTAAAGTTCATTTTCCACACTCCCCTAGGTATTTGGGACACTTCGAAATGTGTTTGACCAAATATTACCAATAAATAATACTTACACTTCCAATTTTTTTTAAAATATCATCAAAACATAAATTCTTCAATATCGACCATTTTTATGTTACAATGTTCCCTATTCTTGTCGAATTAGATACCATAACACAAATACATTTGGTAAAACTAGTTTCCACGAATCTGTTTCCCCTTTCATTAAGCAAAATGCAAATTTCAGTGAAAAAATGCTCAACCATAAGGTTTACAACTTTACAAACTATTTCAAAATACTGAAAATATATAAAAGTTTATATAGTATCACCCAATCCTCTGATTCTTGAACAATACAATTTACAACTTACAAATCAGGCAGAAATGCTTTGATTCCTAACCATGCAGAAATGCTCCGAGTACTGACCACGTAGGAATGCATTTAAAACAAAAAACAAAACGCTTAAAATAAAAGCTCGGTGGCGAACTCACTAGGAGCACTTTTAAATCCAATGCCGCCTGAGCTTTACAAACAAGGCTGAGCCTTTTGTTTTTTTTAACCAACCTAGCCTTACAATTTAGGGCGTTTCGCCCATTATGGTAGTATCTTTTCCATGTTCTTCCACATGCAAGAAATTCAAGCAACTTTTATTTACAATCGTGTTCGACTGTGTTCGCCGTCGCCTTTGATATTACAATGGTACCCTTACCATGTTCTTGCACATTACAATAGTATCCTTTCCTTGAACTCCCTAGACCACCGGCCACAATATGTGTTTGCTAATGAGGCTTTTTCATAAACTTGTGTTGAGGATTTAGGATGGGAGGAGATGGTGGAGGAAAATGAATGTATGGATATGGATGAGAAAATTAAAGTAGAAACACGAACATATAAACTGCAATTGAGAGTTTACCCGACAAACTACTTCGTTAGGTAACTACAAACATGGGTAGGGTAATGTTTAGGCGGTGAAATTTTTTGACACGTGGCAAATGGACTTTAGACCACCTCGAGAAAAGTTTCTCAACAAACTACTCCATCGGATAAATCATTCTACCACAATGACACATTTTGTTTGTTGATTAAAATTTGTCCTCCTTGGGGCCAAAATTTTACCCAGTGAATTGTCTCTTCACCTACGAACTATATTCATCACGTAAGAGCTTTCAGTCACCTAGTTTGCTAACTAATATTGCCCTAACACTGGCGATGTCCGTCGTGTAAGATAGCTTTAACCGACGAAATTGTTTCTGTCGTTGAAAATTTGGTAGGGCAAGCTAAAATTCCTGGTGTTGACATATTAAAACAAGATTTGCCGTTTTTTTGAGCACATTGAGGAATTCGGTTTTTCAAAAGTACAAGACAATTGAGGAATTTGGTTTAAAATGGTTGAAAAATTGGAGAAGCAAAATTGGAGAAGCCTAAGTGGAAGGTACATGGTTAATGTATTATTTACTTACATGTAGATGCTTGATGTGAGATGGTTGGATTTTAGCTTTGCTTTCTTTTTCATGTAGAAACAAAGTGCACAAAACACGTGCAATAAGTAGCAGTCCACAATTGTGCACACAACAGGTTCAATTTCAATGACAACGTATAGAAAAGATGAGGTAAAATACTATGTTTTTGCTTCGTTTTCACATTGTCGTTTTGCATATTTAAAATTTATTTAATGAACTTTATATTTAAAAATCTTAATAGCTTGATCGTACTAGAATTAAACCTAGCCCAATTGATTGTTCCAAAAAATTCCACTAAATAACTTTATATGTGTTGTCACACTCTTTTATTACATGTTATTATGTGTATAACCTATGCTTATATATTACAATTTTATTGAAAGAAAAAATAGATAATAAAAAGACTACTGCAATTAGGGTTGGGCACGGGTTGGGCTGGTCCAATTTTGAAGGGATCGAATCGGATCCAGATTTAAAAGAAACGGGCCTAATCAGGACGGATATAACATATTTTATTACTGGAACCCAACCTAACCCGGCCGGTTTGAAATTGGCTGGTTCATGCTGGGTCCACAATTTTTTTTTTTTTTTTTTTCAGGATCTTTCGTATTATTCTGCACCTCAATAACACCACCTGAACCACCGTCACTCAAGCCATCTCCGCCCATGCCCACCTCACCATTAGATCCAAACCCACCAAACCCAGTTCTAAATCGCCACCCTCTCGTTGATCTCGTCCCTGAAGAACATCGAGACGACTTCAATGGGAGCAGAGCTCCATCTTCGTCGATCTCGAGCTCACTGTCATCGACGAGGTTCACTATCAACCTCCTCATCATGTTTCAGGCAAAGCCAGCAAAGATCGAAGACCTCGAGTGCCTCGGAGCATCCTCGATTTGGAGCCTCGTGTCATCGTCGGAGCAAAGATAGACTTACCATTGTCTGTAAAAGCAACCGAAAGTCTGAAAAAAGTTTCAATCGAACAAAAATCAGATTCATGATGGTCTCTTTCTTCAAGTAAACTAATACTTTTGGAAGTTGCATCGAATTGCATAAATGGGAGCATAAGATAGTTAGTTTGATTGGAGAAGTATCTATAGCTTGAATCAGAAACATCCTTTATCCATCTGGATTCTTCTTTGGACCAGCAATTTCTGCTGAAGAGAACACTTAAGCCTAGCTGGGATTACTCTTCTTGACGTTGGAGAGAAACTGATTTATTGAAATTCCTTATTACTCGAGGTCTTCGATCTTTATTATCCCTCAGGTGCCTCGGAGCATCCCCGATTTGGAACCTCGTGTCATCATCGACGCCATCTTTGATGGCCAGAGTCGGGAGATAGAGACATCGAGTTGGGATTGGGAGAGATGGGCGAGAGAGATGGGGACACAGTATGAGCTTGACTGGTTGCGCCGCGACCAAACCCGGACTCTGAGATTTAGAGAGAGAAGGGGACTGAAGGACTGAACGAGTAAAGCATATAACGGGTCGGTTCAGGGTCCTGGGATTCTAAATTATGGAACCGCCCCGCCCCGAATCGGCAATACCCACCCCAACCCGTGGGTCTTGTACCCGTTTGCCCAACCCTAACTGCAATGGAAGGACAAAATGATCATTTATTATCCTCTTCTTGGTTTAGGTGTTCGCTTTATACTATCTGCAATAGTATTCTCTTACAAAGGAGATTTGAATTTATGATTAAGTCGTTACAACCTCTTAATGCCACCTTCTAGAATAACTGTTTGACGTTGAATTTCAGTATATTTATTGGGAGCAAACTTGGTGGCAAATGCCCTGATTCGGATCTAGAGAAAATCTTTTGGTTTCGGTCTGAAGAATTGTCATTTGAGACATAAGTATCATTGATGCTCTTGAGGATGTTTTGAGACATAGACCTTGGTGTCATGCAGGAATGCATTACTACGATTAATTAAGCTAATGATTTTTTTTTTTTTATGAACAAACAATATTATTTATACTAAAGGGTAGGGAAATGGGCTAAGCCTCATAAAAAACTAATAATAATGTGATTCAAATTCGTCTTTGGCGAGAATATCACTAGACTCTAGAAAAATATGAGTTGTGGAAATTAATAAAAATAATATTTTATTATGTACATGAATTGAGATTAAGGGACCAAGAAAAAATGCAATAAAATAAAATAAAACAGCATGGGGAAGGGTACAGTAAAAATTCATATATGAAAGTTTAATGTAACACAAGATGAAATTTTGAACAGCGCTAGGCTATGAGTACTACATTTGTGGATATAATCTCAACAAAACAATGTTCCATCGGTGCGTCTTATAACATGTATACAAATATATGGGAGAAAATGGAACTTAATTTAGGATCAACTCACTTGATTGAAACAATACTTTCCTCATAAATAACAGCTTGGAAATCTCTAACCTCATTGAGAATAGGAGGAATATGAAGATATCTGAGCTTTTTGGTACTAGAATTATAAGATGTGACACTTCCATTGCAGGAAACCATAAGAAGCTCATCACTTTTCCAAAATGCCAATGGATTCTCATTAATGCCTTTTAAGGGTCCAATGGTTAGGAGTTTTGTCCATGAACACTTAATTCCGTCATAGTCATCCATTACCCATATTTCACATAATGTAGAATCCTCATTCTTTGGATCATAACAACAGCAAAACGAAGCAATGGATTTATTACACAGAAAAATATTATAAAATTTAAAACCAGATTCTCTCCTAGAAGGCAATTGTATTACATGAAATATTTCATCACCTAAATCAAATGAAAGTATGTATTCCTCACCATCATTTGCAAGCCAATAACAAAATCCCTTCACGTATTCTGAACCATAACACTGATAGGTTTTACTTGATATCTCAATCTTAATCTCTTTCCAAGAGTTAGCAGTCGTGGTGTATACCTCAGCCGTGTGAGGAAGAGCAATACGATGATAATATCTTCGCTCATCATCTGAATACTCACAATTTTCTATAATTTGCACAACCTTGTATTCTTTAGCTTTGTAATCATAGCCGAATCCTAATCCTTCAAAGATCGTCTCCAATTGGAATTTTCCCTCTGGAGGGGAAGGCAGAAGAAGGCATGAAGCAGGAAGTTGCCTGAATTCCCGTGTTGCAGGATTGCATAAAATACGAACACTTTTCCCCGTTATTACACATACAATACCATTGCAATAACTGTGAATTTGCACAGGATGATGGTCTTCCGTTGGAAACGGTATATTTAGGTCCTTAAAATCATAATGAAGCTTGTGCTCATCACTATAATTGGAAAGATTCATCATGGACCATAAAGTTTCATATTTCCAACTCTGGTCCGGGAAAACATGCATCTCAGTACGGTTGAGAAGGACACAAGTGGAGGATGAGAGTTTGTTGTCCACGGAATTGCTGAGGTATTTGGCCACGAAACTTGGACTATTGATGAGAGTGCACCAAGACTTGCGTATGCATTTGAATCGCACCAGAGACTTGGGCGGTAACCTAGACAGGATTTCAACCACCCTATCTTCAGAAGTTTCACTGTCATGCACCTGAGACATTTCGGCAGTTTTGTTCAACATGAATTCTTCACATGTATATATACACAAAAAAAGAACACCACCAGTTTGCGAGCCAAACTAAATCAAACTCCAAGTCCTTAAGGCCTAGTAGATCGAGATTCAATTACTAAGCATATTACCACATAAGATGCTAAAATTCAGCAATACAAAGTTCCACAACCACAACATATATAGCTATCAAAAGAACCCGGTCAGTTTTGAGTTTTATGGGGAATCATACGTTCAAATTTTACTATTTTTAATTTTTTTTTATTTGATACAAAACAAACCATTCAAATTTTACTGTTTAATTCTATATTAAATTGATGAAATTAAAAAAATGAGGGATAGAAACCTAATTTCCCCTCTTAGATATTGATAGTAGATGGATTTTTAATGTTTTCTTTCTCAAAAACCATTTTTGAGATTAAATACTAAAAGCATTCATTGTTTTTTACAAAATTGTTTTTAAAAAATTGTTTTGTAAAACGATACAGAAATGAAATGACCCTTACGCGGACTTTTCATGCATATTTTAAAGAATTTGTTGTATAATTCGGAAAAGGATCCTCCCCGGATCCTTTGTTTGGGAATCCTAAGGATCTCATGATCGTGACCATTCATCGTATATCGTGCGATCAATTTTCGTTAGGTATTATTTATATTTAATTTAAAATTTAAAATTTTGAAATAATTTCTGACCGCACGATGTACAATGCACAGTCACGATCACGGGATCCCTAAGATCCCCAGAACGAGGATCCAGCGAGGATCTTTTTCCGTATAATTCGATATTTTTTCTATACATCACAGACTAAAAAATTAAAATAAAATAATGTAAACACACCTTACAGAAAATGCACAGTTAATATATGATCTAGAAACAAGTATATGTTTGTGTTATTGTGATACATCATATCTATGTTAGAATTCTTTTTTTTTTTTTTTTACAAACGATAGCGTTAGTGGAGTAAATTCTTAAATATTAGGGGGTAAGGGATCGGTGAGGATTGAACTTGCACCAAAGGAGCATATGAAGTATTCCCTTCCACCACTGTAGTAAGTGTCATCTTCTTTGTTTTAGAATTAATAAACACACACATTATTGTTGTCGAATAACCAAAAATAAAGAAATATATAAGGTGTGCTTGATATTAAAACTGGTGTATGAAATTCAGTTCCGTTTTTTTTTTTTTTTCTTTTTTTTTTATGTACAATTTTCATTATAACTTTGAAAATAAGTGAGACCAATTATCATTGGTGTGTTGAACTAATAGGAAAAATGTAGTGAAAAATTTTCTTGAATTCATTCTTCGTATATATAAGATGGACTATAGATACATCACCATGGAGGTGGAGGGAGATATAGAAGTCCTTATAGATGCTGTATTAAGGTGTCCTCTTAATTCCTTGGTGGATAACATTAAGAAGTTGGCTTGTAGATTTCAAGACTCGTCATATTTATCGGGAACAAATTTTTAATAATCTAATAATTAATTTTGAATTTAATTAATTAATTATATTTTATATCAACAGACTCATCTTCTCAGATGAAGTCTGAAGTGATGAAAGAGCGCCACAGAGCAAATCACCCCTTTAAGAAGATGTCTCCCAACAGACACAGCTCATTATCATATCTGTTGTGAACAGGTATAAACCTATTATATATACATCCATCTGCATGACATTTAGAACATAGAAGTATCTAATTCTTCTTCTACAATCCTAAACCTTCTTACTGAGAGAACCACAAAGAAATTCGCCAGAAGTCAGTTTTCCAGTGCTGGGATTCTAACTTAGATCGTTGAATCCTAGTGAGACGGACGTCTATAGAACTACAAGCACTGAGTAGGGGCGAAATTTATGTTTCAAGAACATTGTGGTACGCAAGCCTCGATCTTCAATTTTGTCTGTTTAAATATTAATTTGTTGTGTTCATATTCTGTTAAGTTTTATGTTCGCATTTATTATTTATTAGCATCTATAAATTTCTCAGTTGATATTTATCCAACAACAAATACTCTGGTCGATGTTGTGTTCTTCGTGTAAAATCGTTTGGTGGCAAACTCTTCCTAATGAGGCAAGATAAACTTGACTGCGGGACTATTTCAATTTAATTTACGTAAGAATTTTTCTTGTAATTATTTTTCCTTGTAAGTTTAACAGCTTGGCTTTCTCAAAACTAATTTGAAAAAATCATAGAACTGACATGTGAACTTTTATTCACTATTGATGAAAATGCCCTCATTAAGTGGCGAGGCCAATATTTATTCCACCAGTAGTTCGACCGAATTAGAAGCCATGATTTGCTTACTACAACTACTGCAAGCTCAACTGTCATGGCAAGGAAGATAAATGTGGGACTATGATTTTCTAGGGCCAAGGTAAGGCTAGTTTGAATATGGTTACTTCAGGCTTATCAGAATACAGTTACCTTAAAAGTCCGATCGTGCACTCACCAGCTCCAGACATAGCTGTATCAGACGAAGTAGCAGTGCCACCATCACTCTACTCCGGGGCACTAGGCTGAGTCCTAGCGACTAAGCTGGATGACCATGCTTGTTTCCACAAGACCCTAATGATGAAATGGCTATAAAGATGCATTTATACCACCTCACATTTGAGCGGCAAACTTGCAATTACACTACTACAATATTAGCTTTAGGTGGCGGATGATGGTAGCAGATATTAGAAAAATTATGTCGGATAAATTATATCCGACACATCATTTAATTAGTGGCGGATATTAGAAAAATGTTGTCGGTTATATCCGACATAAAATACTAGTGGATATTTAGTGGCGGATATCAAAAAAATCCTGTCGTTTATAACCAACAGTATTTTTGAATCTTTTTTTTAAATATTTTTTACATATTCTGACGGTTTTTAACTTAATGGTGGCGGTTATAACCGACAGAAATTAACTATTTTATTATTTTAATTTCTGGCGGTTATTATTTTAGTATTATGGCGGTTATAACCGACAGAAATGAAAATTTTATTATTTAACTTCATGTTCATCCATAAGAAGATTGGCAGTCTTAAGATCCCTGTGGATTATATTATTTTGGTGCAAATAGTTCATTCCCTTGGAGACGTCAATTGCTACTTTGAGTAGAGATGGAAGCTTAAACACACCCTTGTGCTTATGCAGAAAATCGTATACACTTCCTTTGGACATAAATTCTGATAAGCAAGAACATGAGCATCAAAAGGTGGTCAACAGTGAATTCAAATCGCATTAAATTAAAATTCGTAAGTGTTGACAATCAATATATCACTATTCTCTTCAGTTGTAACCAATTAGACGTGGTATAACAAAGATGAAAGTAAGGCACCCATCCATAGAAATCATGACTACTCAAGAAATAAGATACTTGTGCACATGAGAATCATTAATATATATATATATATATATATATTCTCTAAGATAAATGTTTACACCTAAAATATACCCATTTTACTTATTTGGGCAATTTGGGTAAAATATGGTATTTGGAGGATTAATATGCAAGAAGACTAACTTGGAAAGATATTTAGTTGCAAGTGGAGGGTTTGGCACTATAATATTATTTCTCCTATTTGTTTGGGTGGTGGAGGTTTGCCAAGGGAATTGTTTAATCAAGACAAGTGCATGCTTTTTCATGCAAGTGGATGGAAGGACACCATGCATACTTTCGGGCAAGAATGTGTGATGAAAGAAGCCAATTTGCCAACTTACTTCTTTTAATTGATTAGTTTATTACAAGTGGGAAAACATGTGATGAAAGCTTGTGGTGGAAATGCAAGTTCCCCTTTTAATATTATTTCTCCATGCAAGTTGGCAAGTGAAAAGCATGCAAGCTGTCTAAAGCAATGGAATACAAGCTGCCCAAGCTTCTTTCGGGCAGATACAAAACCTCAGCAGGAGGGTTTCCTCCAGACCTCTATAAAAGGGAGCAGCTGCACAAGGATTATGGACACTCAAACAAACAAACAAAAGCCAAAACTCTGCATCAAGCCAGATTTGCCTTCAACGAAGCTGTAGTCAGCACAAGCCTTCATCCCTTTTGGGATCAACCTTCACCAAAAAGCCTTCTTTTCTCTAAGTTTATTAGCTCTGCTACTCACTTGTAGTATCGATTTCATTTGTAGCTTTTATGTACTCATTTCCAGTCATATAAATTACAAGCAATCTGCAATATTAGTCACTTTCCTCTGACAGTTACATTTCCAAGCAACCTTGTCATTTACATATTGTTCTATCTCTTCATATAAGTAAAGTCCTTATTTTTAAGGCAAACAAAGAACCTTAATTTGAGCAACTCCCACTCAAATGGCACAATCTCTTGATTTGAAATCAAAAGGCGCAACCTCAATCATTCAAATCCCGTCTACTAGCGGCATCTAGTAGTGGCACGCCCGCACCCACCAATCTCGTATGTGCAGTAAATCCCCGACTTGCCCGCAAGGCCCCATGGCGGATTTAGGGAGCGAACATATTTTGGCACGCCCAGTGGGACCCTTATATGGAGTTAAATCATGAACAATCCTTATGTTCATGATTTTTCTACTTTTTCGGAGGATGACGGTATAGAGCCAACCTATGAGTTGCCAACTTATGGGTACATGGCTGGAGAGTACTCAAATCCCATGGAACATGATTGTCGGCCAACTAATGGCCATCAAATAAATAATAATCTTACAGATTGGCCAACTTATGGCTATGATGAAGGTTATTATTCTTTTCAAGACAATCATATTCATGAATACTATGATAGGCCAACAAATGGCTTTGAGTATCAAAAGGCTTCCAATGAGTACATAGAGCCAATATATGAGATGCCAACTCATGATCATCCGGATGAAAGGCTCTACAAAGAGGATGTGGGCAAAATAGAGAAGATGTCCAAACTCCATGTGGCAAGCATCGAGTATGGTGAAGAGGTCACTCAGTGTTTTAAAAGGGTGGAGGAAAGCTATACAACTTTTGGAGAAACTTTGAAAAAGTTGATAGATCAAATGTGTCAAATCTCCTCTACAAAGCACGCTCACCCTACTACAACAAAGGAAGAACAAATCATACACGTAGATGAAGGCCAAACAATGGCCCCACCCAAGGAAAAATCCATGAAAATGGATACGGTTGTAGAAGACCAAGCCGTTGTAGGCCAAACACCAACGCTCGGGGGGCACGAGCCCACACCTCATGTGGAGCCCAAAGAAGAAAAAAATAGCTCCTACACTCTTCCCCGCCAACACGAGCATGTTGTCCGCATCGAGATCTCAAGGAGGACAAAGCTTGGGATCAAACATGAATGGCCACCTCCTATGGTTCTCAAGCTATATGGCATGGCCAATTTAAATGATGGGTATGATCTCTCTACACTCAATTTTAAAAAGAGAAAAAGATTTGAGTGTTGAGAGAAAAATAACACTTGAGTAGCCAATGGGCTTCATCCAATTTGCCCGAATGACTTTCTTTTGTGTTATTCTTTTGTGCATTTTCTCCAGTACCCTTCTCCTCCTTTTCCTTCTCTTTCCTTTTCTTTTTTTTCTTTCTTTCTTTCTTTCTTTTCCTTCCTGTCTCTTTCTCACCTATCTTTCTGCTGCCCAAAACACTTTTATATCTATGTATCTATATTTATTATATTATATTATATGATAAAAGTATTTTGCCCGAAAGGGCTGTATGTACATATATATTATAGTAGGGGGATGGAGATTATATATATATAGTATTATAATATATTTTGTAAAATGTTGCCCGAAAGGGCTATATATATATAGTTTATATAATAAAAGTGTGTTGCCCGAAGGCTTTTTGTATGTGTATATTATATTATATTATATGTATAGCTTTTAAAAAAAAAAGGACAACAAAGAAAAATATAAAAAAAAAATATGACTTGCTTTTGTAATTTGCCCGAGTGGGCATTTCTGTTGTCCAATTAAGGGCTTTTATATGTCTTTATATGTCTTTATAGCTTTTTATATGTCTTTTTCAACTTGCCTGACAGGGCCTTTAATTTCCTTTTTGTTTGCCCAAAAGGATTCTGTTTTCTTTGTGTGTTTCTTGTGCTGTTACAAAGAAAAATATATAAAAATTAAAAATTCCAAAAATTACAAAAACATTTTGCTTTCATGCTTTTGTTTTTGTTTTCTTTCCCTTTTTGTTTTCATTGCTGGGGAACTTTACAGAAAATATAAAGAATTGGGCAGTTTGTGAGTAGCCATTTTTACCATTCTTTCCACTTTTCTCTTATCCAATGGGTGTATTTAGCCCGAACCCAAAGTTGAAATTAGAAAATCATCCAGTGGATGTACCCAAATTCATGGAATGAGGAGTTTCATAAAAAGCCGAAACTATGGCTTTCTTGCTGAAAAGCATGTCATCTGTGTCTCAATGGCTATTGCAAGAAAGCATGGGGCTATCTTGCCCGACTGGTGGTGCCCGATGGAACCATAACCATGCCTGACGGGAATGACGTCTTCCCTGCTCACCACCAACAGACTCTGCATGTTTCCCTAACTCTCACCAGCTCCTACAACCAAGGGTGGGCTACTTCGGCGACTACCATTGACGGCTACTTCAAGAGCTTCTGAGTTGGTTACTATTTATTATTGGGGACCAGCTTTCAGGGTGAGAAAATAGAACAATGAAGCTGCATTTAAATTTGAACTGTGAAAGCTGGAGAAAGATAGCAGAAAATTGATGTTGCTGTTGCCCGAATGAGCTATAATCTTGCCCGATGAGCAGGACATTTTATCCTGCTCGATACCAGACCGTCTAAACGTAGGGCAGGCTTCTGCAGCATGAAGTGGGCAAGGTCGACAAGATGCAAGCCATGGCTGCCCAATATGCCGCCTACAAAGCAAAGGAAAAGCACGAGAGGCACTTCTCCACCAAGATGCCATTTCTTCAAAAGCAAAGAGTGCATCACCGACAGGGGAACGGAAAGAGGCAGCAATTCCAACAGCTTAGCATCTGCTCCACACGTTACGAGATCCCTACGGTCACGATCATTCTTGAAGTATCGTAGCCATTTCCATGTCAAGCCATACTTCTTGGATCTTCCCTGACCATAATACAACACATGCACCGGTGAGTCTTCACCTCCAGTATACCGGAGCTCGCGGCAGCCGGCGCCGCCAAAGCCGTGATCATAATCGCAGACAGAGAAGAAGAAGACAACAAAAGCCAGCCAAAATCTGCGCTGCAACATCATGTTGGAAGTGATAACAAACTTAATTCCAACAATGCTTTCGACAGCAGGGTTATTGCAAACTCCCATGAGCCCGATGTGGTATTGTTACTCCAAAAACGAATCCATGGATGGTGTCTTGGAACCGCAGCTCAGGCAAAGAACATCAAACAGCGAATCAAGGTCTAGTATAGCTCCCGACCTCAATGGAATGGATCAATGAGCAACAATTGCAGGTGATATTCTTCCATTCCCCAAATCTTGGGGATCTCTATTTTCCCTAATTATCTCTCAGTATGGGAAGAGAAGTCTGGATTTTGTTGGTTAGGGAGGGAAGTGTGCTAGCACTAAGCATCTCACTCCGTCCCAAAGAATCGAATCGACGATGGCGATTACAACTGCTCTTAATTCACTCTTCCGAGTTCGTATCTTCACAAAGACTTCTTCGCCATTGGAGCATCCTCGCTTAGGCTCTGTTAGGAATGTGGAAAGAGAAGGTTTATCCTTGATGGTTCCGATGGTGGAAGTTTCACCATTTTCTTTGCTTTGGTAAAGATATTCTTTTCCTCTACAAAAACTGAGACTACAGCAGCCATGCCGTTTTCTGAGCCACAAGCCCAGTAAGTGCAAAAGCAAGAGCTTCATGGGTGGATGAAAAAGTAGCTGAGGAGGGCATGATACATCCAGAGTAATTTCTCACGTCTAGTGTCATCTTACCTCGTTCACTGGGACCTCGCCAAGATCTAAACAACTTTTGAAGCTTCCAATGCAACCACAGAAGTAAAGGTAGAATCATGGATAGCACATCCACCTAATTGATCTCTTGCTCCTTCATCCCTATTACGACGCTTCCCCCAATTTCTCTATTAAGGTTAGAGATGCACGGTTCGAAGGGTCGTGAGCAAGTGTACACCAAAGACTAGATCCTACGGCTTAGAGAAGCTGTTGTGCTCCCTGATGGAATTCTAAAAGTAAAACAAGAAATTGAAGTTGAATTTCCAGTGGTGAAGATCAGAACTAAGGTCATGCAAAAACCATCCTACCAACTTGATCTCCAACTCCATCTCCAGCCCTAAATCGATTATTCGGAGCCCAACAGCCGAGATTGGCGTGACACTTCTGCACCAGTTCCTGCCTTAAGAAGTGCGGTCTTATGATGCTCTCCGGGAGAATAAAGAGTCTGGTAATCGGTTTGGTTACAGACAGCAAGATGCAAATCAGGCTTAATTTGCATGAACAGAACCAAGGAGGAAGGTATGCTCCTACTTTAATCAAAGCTGAGGTGTCATGGTCAGTTAGAAGGGTGCTCTATCTGATGAAGACCGCGTGTGGAAGACTATGAGGATTCTGAACAAGATAACACCAGAGGAGTTTGATCTCCTCAAAAGGCAACTTATGTACTCTGGCATGGCCTGGCATCAACTCATATTTTAAGAGAGGTTCTGCTTTATTTTCTTTTTCTACTATTTCTCTCTCCTTTGTCCTTCTGATTTTCCTTCTTTCTTTTATCTTCTGTTCCCATTTGCCCGAAAGAGGGTCTCTTCCTCTTTTGTTTTCTTTATTATTTTCCTTCCTTTCCCTTTTTCCATGTCTTGTCTTATTCGTAACTTTGCCCGAATAGGCTGTATAAGTATATATACATAGGTATCTATATGTATCTATATCTTATATAAAGAGAGAGAAAACAAAGAAAACCTAATCCTACTGCTTTTCTTCCCTGTAGCCCGAAGTGGCTGTCACTATCTTTTCTTTTCTTTCTTTCTCTTCATTTCTTTTCCTTTCATCCGTTCTCTTTCCTTCACTTTGCCCGAAGGGGTTTATATATTTATATTATATTATATTATATATAGTAAGGCAATTAAAAGTACTTTGCTGAGTGGGCTATATTTATATATATATATATATATATATATATATATGTATGTATTATATTATATTATTATATTATATATTATATATACGAAAAGAGGCCAAAAGAAAAAGATAAAAAAGAATAGTTGCCCAATTTATTTTTCTCTTTTCCAGTTTGCCCGACTTCGGACATTTTTCTAGTTTACTATCTCGGTAACCTGTAAGGATGCTCCTATGTTTTTTGGTATCAACAAGAAGGATGCACAAGTCAGACAACTTTTTTTTCCAATGCTAATTGCACTACCAATTGCCTTGCTCCTCTTTCCAAAGTTTGTCAACGACAGAAGGACCGAAGAGGTAGACGTGCCTCTTCCTTCGACATCAATCCTGGCAGCATTAGGGTTGTAAGTTTCACAAACTTTGCTCAAATTTGTAAAACTTGGGGGGCACTGTTTACACCTAAAATATACCCATTTTACTTATTTGGGCAATTTGGGTAAAATATGGTATTTGGAGGATTAATATGCAAGAAGACTAACTTGGAAAGATATTTAGTTGCAAGTGGAGGGTTTGGCACTATAATATTATTTCTCCTATTTGTTTGGGTGGTGGAGGTTTGCCAAGGGAATTGTTTAATCAAGACAAGTGCATGCTTTTTCATGCAAGTGGATGGAAGGACACCATGCATACTTTCGGGCAAGAATGTGTGATGAAAGAAGCCAATTTGCCAACTTACTTCTTTTAATTGATTAGTTTATTACAAGTGGGAAAACATGTGATGAAAGCTTGTGGTGGAAATGCAAGTTCCCCTTTTAATATTATTTCTCCATGCAAGTTGGCAAGTGAAAAGCATGCAAGCTGTCTAAAGCAATGGAATACAAGCTGCCCAAGCTTCTTTCGGGCAGATACAAAACCTCAGCAAGAGGGTTTCCTCCAGACCTCTATAAAAGGGAGCAGCTGCACAAGGATTATGGACACTCAAACAAACAAACAAAAGCCAAAACTCTGCATCAAGCCAGATTTGCCTTCAACGAAGCTGTAGTCAGCACAAGCCTTCATCCCTTTTGGGATCAACCTTCACCAAAAAGCCTTCTTTTCTCTAAGTTTATTAGCTCTGCTACTCATTTGTAGTATCGATTTCATTTGTAGCTTTTATGTACTCATTTCCAGTCATATAAATTACAAGCAATCTGCAATATTAGTCACTTTCCTCTGACAGTTACATTTCCAAGCAACCTTGTCATTTACATATTGTTCTATCTCTTCATATAAGTAAAGTCCTTATTTTTAAGGCAAACAAAGAACCTTAATTTGAGCAACTCCCACTCAAATGGCACAATCTCTTGATTTGATATCAAAAGGCGCAACCTCAATCATTCAAATCCCGTCTACTAGCGGCATCTAGTAGTGGCACGCCCGCACCCACCAATCTCGTATGTGCAGTAAATCCCCGACTTGCCCGCAAGGCCCCATGGCGGATTTAGGGAGCGAACAATAAACCTGTCACAATGCATAGGTTTGGAGGTCGTGTACATGCTCCTATAAATTGCACAACATTCTTGTGCCGAATCTTCCTGCCAAATGTCATGATATCAAGAAGTTTACAAAGCTGCATGGAAAATGACAACTGCCATGCATTGACATGCTCAAAATGCGTATCGTAGAATATGTTTCGTAGAATGCATATCACATCAAAACGTTTCGTATAATGCGTATCACTTCAAAACGGTAGATTAAACCAACACTTAGAGTTAATGTTATACTTCCCCATCAAGTATAAAATAAGATTTTGTGGTATTAACTAGTGTAAATATTTTAAATTGAAGATCAAATTTGTTCAATGCATTCTTATAAGGTCGAGGAGTGTAGCTGTAAAAAATCATCAAAATCGGAGCTAAAATAACCGTTAAATTGTGATTTTTTGTTTATAACCGTCGAAAACTTTTGTTCCGTTACCTAATCTCTGAATGTTTGTTTTTTGTGATTTTTTACGTATGTGATCTCGGAGTTTGTACAAATACGTTTGACGGTTGGATCGTTGAAAAAAGTTTCGTAGAATGCATATCGCTTCAAAACGGTAGATTAAACAAACACTTAGAGTTAATATTATACTTACATTAAGTATAAAATAAGATTTTGTGGTATTCACTAGTGTAAATATGTTAAATTGAAGATTGAATTCGTTCATTGCATTATTATAGGATCGAGGAGTGTAGCTATAAAAAAATCATCCAAATCAGAGCTAAAATAACCGTTAAATTGTGATTTTTCGTTTATAACCGTCGAAAACTTTTGTTCCGTTACCTAATCTCTGAATGTTTTTTTTTTGCAATTCTTTACGTATGCGATCTTGTAGTATCTACAAACAAGTTTGACGGTTAGATCATTGAAATTAGTTTCGTAGAATGCATATCTCCGTTAAATTTGCCTAAATTTTGAAGTGTGAAAAGTAATTTGTGTTAAATTTTTATTTATATTTTTCAAGTATTGATTAGACAATATTTAGTTTATGTGATGACATTTTCATTGTACAATTATCTTTTTGTTTCTTTATTGCATATTTTACATGAGTTATTATCTATTAAACCAAACAATTCTTTATTTAATTTTTAAGAACGTATTCTATTTAAATACATATTATTTAGGGTTTTTTTAATAACACCCCACAAATTATTGAATACAGCCCACTTAATATTTAATGTTAAATGAGTTGTATAAAATGACTATTTAAACCCTATTTTTCTCAAAAAAACCTAAAATAAAAAAAAATAAAAAAAAAGCAATTATTTTCTTCCTATACCCCAAATCATGAAAAATAAAATCATAAAGCTACCCGTAAGTTGATTTATAATTTTGTAGTTTGTACACACCTGCACTCACAATGTCTTGTCATTATGTTTTTTTTATTAATTGTTAAGTATTCTGCAACATAACAGACAAAGATATATTCTGAATATTCAAATCTTCTTTGAGATGGTTTAGTGGTGTTTTTTTTTTCTTTTGCTAAAATTTTTTAAGCATGCTTGCTGTTTATTTCTTAGGATGGGTGGGGTTGGAATATCATTCAAGCATGATTGCATAACCGAATTTTTAACCTGGAAACAATAGGGTATAAATGGTCTCTGGTAAAAAAATGATCTTCATGGCTAAATTGGTTGTGGGCACTGAACTTTTCGGATTTGACATTTAAATAGATTAGTAAATTATGAGCTCTGGTTAAAAAAATGATCTTTATGGCTAAATCGGTATTTAAACAAAGCAAGTGAATACCATCATCCCCAACCAAGATGCCAACACATAGTCCCCTACGTTAACACGAGTCACCGAGAGGAGATAGTTCAACATGTTAAATGGAAGCAAAGGAGAAAGCCAAAGTAGCAAAATTATATGTTGGACAAAAAGAAGGAAACGAAAGATCATTACATGGAAAATAATGAAAACCACATAAGCAAGAATATAAACTCAGATCAAATTTGTATAATGTTTTATTTAATGTAACAGATGCATCGACTAACAGAACTTTAATATAATAAGATTTAAAGAATGTGGGGGTGTATGTGAAAATGTAAGGTCTATGTTGAGAATGTAGAGTGTGAGGGTATTATGGAGAAGTATGTGGGGTGTGTTAAGACAATTTTTAGTTGAAAAAAGTAAATATGGGATGTATTAAGTATGTGGGGTTTATTTAACAATATGTGGGGTGCTAATATAATAAGCCATTATTTATTTATTTATTAAACCAAACAATTATTATTTTATTTTTTTAAATCGTAACAAAATTTTGTGGGGGAATATAAAATTTTGGGAGGGAATTTTGGAGGGACTTTTGCCGCTTTTTTTTTTCTGTCAGTTTATATTTAAAAAAAAATGTTTTTGTCGATTTTAACCGACAGTAATGAAAATTTTCCAACATAATACATCCTCCATCTCTTCTTGCGCCGGTGCCTTCTCCCTTCCCCCTTCCTTCCCCCTTTTCTCCTCTCGGCATTTCCTTCTCTTCTCTTCTCTTCTCTCCTCATTTCCTTCTCCCTTCCCCCTTCCTTCCCCCTTTTCTCCCCTCCCTTCCTTCTGCCGGGTTCAACACTAGCAGTTTATTAGGTTACAACCATGAAATCGTCAGATACAGATGCAACAACATACATTTTGGAGCATAAGATGTTGGACCAAGGAGTGCAAGTACAAATTTCACTTATTAACAATTTAAGAGATTATTTTGGACGTCTTCTTTTGCTGTCTAGTTGTTGTCTTTGTTCTACGTAGTTGTTTTTATCATCTCAATATTTCATGATTTGGAAGCATTCTGTTGTCCAACCGTACTATATTGGCCACTTGCTAAGGAAACTATGCTAAGTAAATCTAGCTTCCTATCTGATTTGATCTATACTATGGCCTTGTCTGGCTTGGTCTTCTCTGTGTGTCATTTCCTCTTTCTGATAGTTAGATTTCTCTGTAACTTCTCCATGTTTCTAATACTGCTTCTATACATCTCCAGGTCCTTTCTAAAAATGGGTCTAGTTGTTGTCTTTGTTCTACGTAGTTGTTTTTATCATCTCAATATTTCATGATTTGGAAGCATTCTGATGTCCAACCGTACTATATTGGCCACTTGCTAAGGAAACTATGCTAAGTAAATCTAGCTTCCTATCTGATTTGATCTATACTATGGCCTTGTCTGGCTTGGTCTTCTCTGTGTGTCATTTCCTGTTTCTGATAGTTAGATTTCTCTGTAACTTCTCCATGTTTCTAATAATGCTTCTATACATCTCCAGGTCCTTTCTAAAAATGGCCAAGAAACTGTAAATACAGCTCTCAAAGCTGATTTGGTTGTATTGAACATCGCAGTTTCTGGGAAATGGTTGGAGGTTGTTCTTTGGGAAAATGTTCCCCGTGTTCTCCCAAATGTGTTGTGGTGGATTCATGAAATGTGTGGCCATTACTTCAAATTGGATTATGTTAAGCACCTCCCACTATTTGCAGGTTCTATGATAGATCTCCATTATCATAGATCTCATCAAATGCAATGAATGCAGGGGATATGGAAAATGCAGAAAGTAGTTGTTTATTTATTTTTTATTATTAATATCTTTTCTGTCGGTTTTATCCAACAAGAATACTTTTATTTATTCTTATTAATAAATTTTCTGTCGGTTAAATTCGACAGAAGTCCTGTCAGTTTTAGTATTTTCTGTCAGTTTTAGCTGACAAAAATGCTCTTATTTATTCATTATTAATATATTCTCTGTCGGTTATATCCGACACAATTTTTGTCAGTTTTAGAGTATTTTCTGTCGGAAAATTCATTTCCTAACACTGGCAATCCTGTCGCTTATTATATCCGCCATTGCATCCATTTTCTGTCGGATTTTGCTTAAAATCCGACAGTAATATACTTTTTTTGTCGGTTTTTGGACCGCCAGTTATAGATAATTTTGTAGTGTTAAGCCAAGTTCAATACCCCTCACTCTTATGGCCGGCCTTGATGGGTTTATTGGGTTTTCAAGTTGTCATACAACTTGAGTTATTAGACTTGACATCCAAATCCCATTGGACCTTGAAGCCCAAAACTAACCATAGGTCTCATACAAACTAATTCGTTTGATTAATTAACATATTAATTAATCCTAACCACAAATAATTAAACCATTTAATTATCCTTACTCATCTCCATTGTTTCTTCAATCTCTACCTTACACGGTGTACGATCCATTAGGTTCCTTTTAGCGAGGCAATGGGCGATTAGAACTCTTCAAATTGATTGTGAATTGAAACAAATTTTCAATTCTCCCTTTAGTGATTATACACCTTTAGGGCTTCCACAAACCATGAGTGACACCTAGCAGTATATCATGGCTACCCAAGCTAGTCAGAAGAAATGGAGAACCTATTCAGTTTAGGATTACAATGCAATACGGTCTTTCTCTAATACAATACTCTTGACCACATTGTTTGGTTTTATAGTTTATTCATGTCTACTATCCAATGTGATTCTTTTACTTATATGATTACCTTGAATGTGATTTGAACATAAAAGAAAGGTCTCGTTAATATAACTTACTTAGATCACTTCTCTCTTAGATTAAATACATTCCTTGGATTCCCTTATTGCTTCAACACATAATACAATAAATACTGATTAACAATAAGTTTTGCCCTTCATTAAACATATAATAGTTTAACACAATAAGTATTCCAAAAGCTATTACATTGAATGAGTGGCTTTGTGGGCATACTTCCAACAATTCTTCCCTAGTAGGACTTGTATTCCTTGGAGGAAAAGGATTCTCCATTCTTTCTCCCATATCAAATTAAAATAAGCCACAACACTAAGCCATTTCTACACCATTTCTTACATCATTTTCACCCTTCCATACTATCTTACCTTATTTTAATGTCTAAGATGTTAACATAGAAGTAAAATTAAAATACTGCCACATGGATAAGTTTTAAATACTTTATAAAAACTTATTTTAAAATCATTTAAAACTAAGTTCAAAATGATTAAATAAAAAATTAAAAGATGTTGAACAAAAACAATTAAAGCTGTTATTTTCACAATGAGGAAGACTCAATTCGTGCAAGGAAAGAGAGCCATGGGCAAGCTAGGGGCAGAGGAGATCATATGCAATGACCGAACCGAGGATGTCAGCCAAGCTTGTCTAAAAAATTCTTTGTTCTTAGGTTGTCTCGCTATCTCAAAATTGGGATCGGGGGTTGCGATGAGGGACTGGTGGTTGTTGGCTTGGTATCGGTCGAAGGTTGGGTTGAAGGGAAGTTGTGAGGTGGGTTAGTGCCGTCATGGTGAGGAGGGAAGGGGTCAGACGATTCGACGATGAGGGAGAATGACTGATAACAAAGATATCAGGGGTGGGGTGTGGGTGGGGAAGATGGTGGCTTGGGGTAGAAGAGATGGCAAGAGAATTGGTAGATGATGAGGATTAAGAATTAAAGCTACATCTAATTGTTTAATTTAATTAGATGAAACTTGAGGATTGAAGATGCATCTAATTTTTTTTTTTTTTTGTTGAATAGCTTTTAATTTTTTTTAATTTAATCATTTTGAATTTAGTTTTAGTGATTTTAAATTAATTTTTATATTTTTTTTAATTATTTATCCATGTGGCAATATTTAATAGACTTGTGGGGTCTACATATGTACCAAATCAGCATACTAAAAGAAATTTTGACGGAATTCTCAAGGGAGGACCACATTGATTTGCAACATGCATTTTCAGGGACTATATTCATTGATTTTCATTTCCAAGACCATCTTGATGGTTTGCGTCAATTTCAGGGACTACTTGTGATAAAAAAATTAAAAAAAAAAGGAACTCTACAATATTTAATAACATAAACAACATGAAACTTAAAACAACATTTAGCAACAGGTTGCCCTCAAAATATGTCTGGAAACTTTTTTTTAATATGGTAGTTTAATGCCACTTAGTACTACGATCTAGTGATATTCCTCTTCACTTGTAAGTGAGAGGTCTAAGGTTGATTATCGCCAAAGGTGAATTTGAACCACATTATTGTTAACCCATTTTGGGCTAAGCTCACCCCTCCCTTTTAATGTAGATAATATTGTTATTAAAAAAATGATTGTTTAATTCAATTTACCAATAAAATTAAAGAACAAACTTAAAATAATAAATTATTGATGATGCTAAAAAGTAGTTGAATTCCTAATAAAAATAAATAAATAAAACTTTTTTTTAACTTATATAAAATGCTAGGGTTAATCTCAATTTACCATTCCAAAGTTTTTTGGTTTTCAACATTTTATACATCAAGTTTTTTCGTCCCTATCTGGTACCTAAAGTCATAATTTTGGGGCACTTCCGTATATCAGTTATGTTTTCTGTTAGAACATTCATTAATTGATGGCGTGGTGTCCATGTGAACAATGACTAGGCCACGTGTCAATGTGGGCCCACATAAATATTAAAAAATGAAAAAGTTTAAAAAATTAGAAATTAAAAAAATATGTATCACCTCCTTCTTCTAGACATTGAAGTTTCGAACTCTGGCACCAACTCCCCCGTCAGCACCATCTGTCCGTCAAGCCACTCATCCTCGCTTGCGTCCCTATCTATTCGTAAGTGCCCTTCTCGTCGAATTACCGACCCATCCCTTCCCCCTCGTCAAATCTCTAAAACCGTAAATCTAAACCTAAATCCAAAATTTTCAAATTCGTTTCATAAAATTAGGTCTATTTGCATGGAGAAGAAAGAGAAGGTGGAAAGTGTGGGGAGAGATGCAAAGACTTGAAATTGGGGTTCGAGGCTTTTGTCGAAGACGACCATCCTCTTGAAGCGGAGGTTTTCAATCTTTTCTGGGGCTTCGACATCAGCAAGGGGGAATATGTGGGTGGCACGGTAGGTGTGGCAAAGTAAGAGGGAGGGTATGGTGTGCGAGCGATGGCATTGGACGTGCCAATCCCTTTAGGTAAGAACATCATACCTCTTAATCCAAAATCAAATCTATCCCATCTCACTTCCAATTCAAAAATCAAATCCCTTTAGGTATGAACTTAGGTTGAATTTTAATTAAAAAAAAAAAGAAAAGATGTTGCTGGGAGACCTGCTTAGTTTTTAGGGTTATTTTTTATTTTTTGTTATATGCATAATTTACTGAACAATTATGGAGGCTAGAGAGAGAAGGAAGGTACGGCAAGAAAAGGGAGATATGTAATTGTGCAGTGTGTTCTATTCCACCCATTGTGCCTTTATTTATAGTAATAGGGAAGGTTAATTCTTTACCCTTTAGGATTACAGCTCTTAATAGGTAATCAACTCCTAATAGGAATATGAGAGATATTCCTATATCAATGGAAGAATGCATAAAAAGTAAAACTCACAAAACCTCGCTATGGTAAAACCCAAGGTGGGAGAAAAACCCATAGACTAAGGAGAAAAGTGAGAAGTTGCATTAAATCAAAACTATACGTCTTTTGGACGTAAGTAGAAGAGCTCACAAGGGTATGATCAGCCTAGGATGGGTGCCTCATTAAAACCTAGTTAGGTAGTAAAAACTCAGTGGAAAAATGCTCCTAATCGTAGGGGAAAAAAGTACATTAAAATCAAGTGAGTATACTTCTAGATACTCCCCCTGAGTTTGACATAACTTCTAAATGAGAACTAGAAGCATTGCATACAAATAGTTAGGCATACCAATTCCTCAGACAAGCTTCTAGAAGGTTGACTTCGGCAGTGATGTCGTGTAGAGGTTGGCAAGGTTGTCTGGGATCTACTTGCATGACTTCAATCTCCTTATGCTTTATTGATGTTGATGTAGACGCAATATGTCTTGGCATTGACTTCGTTGATGTATCATGTCTTGGTCGGGTGGATACATGTGGAATAATCTTTATGGATCATCGTTGGGACTCAATGATTGATGAAAAACACATCAAGTACTTCGAATATGCTCAACAAGAACTCCTAACCATGTCTCACTTGTGGCGTAGTGAGGTAAGTCTTGGAATGATTCGAAGATTTCGCAACTAAGGTCATATCATGGACCTCCAAGATATTGCGATATCCCTAATGGTAAAGACATAACCATTTAGGGATTTTGCCTTGTGCGGGTTTGATAAGTAACCTACATCAGCATAACAAAGAAGGCAAGCATTATTTTGAGGATTAGGGGGGTCGGATCCGCTTGAGATGCATTGAGATTTACCCTCATAGTAATTTCAGGGTACGTCTTTAATACCAATTCAGTGGTTGCATGTAGGCACAGTGTTGCATCTTTACCAATAGATCAACAACGAATGAGATGTCCTATCTAATACAATGAGTTAAGTACAAAAAACTCAAAGTTGAACTTAGATATGGAATTTTGGATTTCGTAACCTCTTCAAGGGTCTCATTTGCATATAACGTATGGACAATCATAGTTATACTCAAAAGTAACACCTTCGGGGTGTGTTTCAACTGGTATACCAAAATACAGTCAGAACAATGCTTCAACTTCAGGTTAAAGCATAAACGATCTTTCATCTTAAATGATATCTTCAAGTGCGAGGCAGTTTTCTCAAGCTTTTCTAGAATCTTAGTGAGATTCATGTCAACGACATAAACTGTAACTCTAGCAATTCGGAATAAGACTTCATAGTTTTAACACGTAAGGGCATAATTTACCTTTGACTGATCAAATAATCACTTAGACAGGTATACCACATCCGACAGATTGTAAGTGAACGCCTCAAACAAGTTAAGAGGGTATTCTATGGTTTGGAACTATTTGAACTAGTCCATGTAATTCTTTCAGAACTTACATGTAAATCTCCGTATCTATATCCCTATAGGGTAAACACTAACCACATTCGTAATGCTGCTATCAATCACAGGACGTTTGAGAGAAATCTTGCACCATAAGGTGTACATCATATCACAATATTTCATTCATCTCATAATGTTTCCTTTCCCACTTGTAACACAACAAGGTTACCTTGGGCAATGTAGGAACGACGGGTCCAAACACACTTTGGTAAAAAATTTGACTTGGATTGTAATTTCGATTGTCCAATCAATTTGATGTTGTCACTTAATCAACGGAACATTGTTCGATATCGTCACTTTTCATTTATGCCAATAGCTATCATATAAGTGAAAACATCATTGATGGTAATTTCATATCAATTCCATTTAGCTCATCCAAAGTAGCATATTGGACCAAGAACTTTAAGTCTCAGGAGTAATTTGGATTAATCTCATAAGATGGAAATGATTTAAGATAGCGATCAAGTATGGATTCATTGTTGTGCCGTGTCTTCTTCTTCTAGGGAAGTGAATCCTATGAACCAAATGATCTGTCATGCTCAGGCCAAGACAGATTGATTGGCTATCTGTCAGTGTATCAGACCGTCCAACAAGGGCGTCGAAACCATCTAACAAGGGTGGCACATCCTTCGTGGATGTTGACTTGATGTCCGTTAGGTACGTCTATCCTTGCAGGCATGTTTGCAGCTGGTATATGATCTCGTCACTTCAGCTAGATCAAAGGAATACGTTTGGGGCAACATTCTGAAAGTTAGAAATCATCAAACTTGCTTATCACACTTGTGTAATATATGGATCGAGATGAGGTGTAATGAACAACGTCCATGCAAATTCGTGTCATTCTACAGGAACGTTAACGTTCTTATCTACCCTTAATGGCGGGAAGACTGTCTTATTAAAGTGACGACCTACAAATGAGTGGTAAAGAAATTGTGTGCAATGGCTCTAAGAGAGCTAGTGTGAAGGAGAATTATAATCGGCAAAGATTCACATCCTTCGCTGAGGACCCATATTGGTATGTTGAGGCAATGCAACTTGGCACATGGAATGCACACCCAAATGCGTAAATACGAAATCGTTAGTTCGTACCTAGTAACCAGTTGTAACGTCGAGATGGTTGGGTGGCAATAAGCCTCAAGGTGGACCAACATAACTGCGTACAAGATTGCATAGCCCTAGGTAGAAACTGAAAACTTGGTACATTCACAAAAATCCAGGCGATCATTTAAATTGCGCTTTATGATCACTAGGCGAGGCTATTTGGGGTGAACATGGGAATTTGATGTTCAATTATAAACCCAAATACATGCAATATTTTATCGAAAACCATCGATATAAACTCTTTAGGATTATCCAGTCTCCCCGACTTTATGGGATAAGCAGCAATGTGTGTGGACAAACATGTGACCAGTTTTTCGATTCATCAATCAAAACCATAAGTATTTATATGGTCTGCATTTTGGTTGAATTAGTCCACATATATTCCCTTGAATCCACTATGAAAAGAGAGTCGTTTTGTATCATTGCTAGGGATGATTTAGAAATCAAATTTCCCAAAACGAGTGGGTTTTGGCAAAGTGTGTTTGTAGGCACAAGATCCTTACTTCGGGTAAGGTGATGCTTCGTAGCATCATTGCTCGACCTAAGTGTCCCAAAAGGTCGTGCCAAAGCAAGTAAACTGCTCGAATCACCCGGCTTCAGGCCGACCACATGTGGTGTGTTCCCAATTGGGAGACAACTCATTGGCCCCAAAGTAAAGCTTCAAGCTCATTTTTGGAGGTGGTGCATAGATATTTCACTCTTATTTCTTCAGTGGTTTCATTGATGATCATTGTTATCTCGAATATCCTTAAAAAAACTCAACAACAGGGAGAATTTAAGGTCCCTTAAATGGTAATTCAATACCATTCATACAACGAGGAGTGTGCCAATGCTCTTAATTAGGTTGGACGGACATGAAGTCATTGTTAAAGATGTGATTTAGGTGTACAGTTAGTGTGCATATTATCACATTCATCTAGACAACTAACTTCCCCACATTCCTACATAATCACGTGTTTAATTGAATCGGTCACATGTATACAAGAAACATGATTCAATTAACTCGTATTCGAGGACAATGTCAATAAGATTATCCATAACTAAAACATACACCAAACTTGAATCCAAGAACATGGAAGAATGTTCACAAAGTAAACCAAAGTTATTAAGGTGGATTCGGCCAACAACACCATTCATGTCAAAATTCTGCTCTTTTAATGATGTTCAGTGGAGCAAAATTTGTCTCACATATTGACTACTAGAATGGTACTCCTCAACAACATTGGTAAAGGCACAAACAGGTGCATAACCAATGATCTATTATGTCACGCCCCGATCCCGACATACGTCCAAGATCGACACGTGACGTCCCTAAATGCCCGTAACTCAACATACCCCGCCTTTTGGATATGCACAAAATATAATTCAAGATCCACACGCATAATGATTTTGCATATCTTTTATAGTTGCATCTAACCTCTTCGTTAGACTGCCTATGTATCCTCAATAGGGATCAAGCAATTCGTAGTTCAACTTTTCACTACACTCGAATACTCATCACATAAACTGCCATATTTCAACATAATGCACATTTCAGAGTGTGCAACATCTCAAGGAACAATCGACGAGGCGCAATAATAATCTATAGCCATATTGGTCAACGGTATATCATAATCATAACAATTACATCCAACAACATCCAATAATCACACCAAATAATAACCCATACAACACACTGACATGCAGGGCTAGAGCGACACAGTTCGGCCGAAGTCTACATCTCTGAAGCTGAAATCAAATCCAAGGAACCAAGTCACCAAAGGGATTCCGGACCACTCAAAAGAATCAAACTCAGGATACGATTCCGGACCATCACTTAACGGAATCGAGGAGTACCATGCATATAGAACCACCCAATGGAATACAAGTTGGATACGATTCCGGAGCATCACTCAATGGAATCGCAGAATCAAAAGGATTCTGGACAATCACTCAACCAAATCTGAACCAGGATACAATTTCGAACCATCACTCAACGGAATCGAGTGGAAGACCAAGGGATACAACAACGGCTTGAAGAAACAATACAAGAACCAAGTACTTAATTTAGAAGGGCTGAATGATACAAAAAGTGAAATAAGGAAACAAGATGTGAAACAAGCGTCTAAGTAACAAACCCCATGACAATAGGTTAACGGTACACTACTAGCCCTCACATTTCATCACATCAATCCAATCATACAATACAAACCATATTTCCAAAGCACAAGTCAAACCATACTTAATGAAAATAAATCAATGGCCAGAAATAAAAATAACACTTCAATATAATTCACATTTAATAAACATAGATCTATGGCATATATATATATATATGATATAATATTCACATTTCAATAGAAATTTCATTTATAACCCAAATCATATTCACATATGATATTAATATAAGAAATCAAGGCAATAACTATATCACATATATTCAAGTCACTCCTAGACCAAAGTGGTCCCACTAGACTTCACTTAATATTCCGTGGTACTAGATTTAGTATTTAGAACGTTTCGAGACATGTTGACTAAAAGTCAACTCTCGATCAATGGTAGGGTCTACAACCCTACGTAAGTCAATCCGGAAGATCCATTAGTCAGATTTCTGATCCATAACTTCCCAGAGTCCACATTATGCTCATAGAACCACATACTAAACTCTCATCGCAATCCAACGGTCGGATCTCCGCCAATCACTAGAATTAGATAGCAGTTAACAATTAATATTACCAACTTAGAAATCCAATTCAGGAAGATCCGTTCATCGAATTCCCAATCCATCAGTTCCAGCTATCCTCAAATATTACGTTCTATAATGCATTAAAGTTTGGTGACGATCCAACAGTTGGATCGTCAATTCAAATTTTGATCAAGTGATGTATCATAATGAAACTAAGTTCAAACAATCAAACCACTTCATACGGATATCAATTATGAATTCAGGGCATCTAAATGGACTTAGAAAGAAATTGTCAGCCCACTAGCCACCCATCGCCGCACGCGCCACCGCAAGTGGTGGTCGACCGCTCCAACTCGCCGAAAAATTCAACTAATTCCAAAAATTACCAAATTTTACAAGTATGTAGATCTCAATGAGTTGAACAAGTTTCATACATGTGGCCAAGTCCAATTTGGCCTGGAAAGGCCCCAATTTCACTCGAACCGTCGGAAACCCTAAAATGAGTGTGCTTCGATTCCACTTCCTCGATGTTCCAACACCCCTACAACTGATTGAGTCTTGTTCCTAGGTCTAAGGGGAGTTGATTAAGGGTGGTGGTGGGTGGTGAGACTCGTTGGAACGACGGAATTGCCGTCAAAACTCCATGGGTAACCGCACGGTTTTACACTGTTTTGGACCTAAAAACCCTCAATTTTGGGTGGGAATGGAAGATGGAAGATGATAGAAGAGGTTGCAGGTGAGAGATAGTTGAATCTCGCCTGAAAAAAATGGTGGAAGTGACCGGAAACCACTCCGGGTTGGCACGGTAAAAGGTCCACGGAAAATGGAGGGAAAAATCCCTTTTTTCCCTCATTGGTCCTTCCTTTCTTCCTTTATCTCACCACCCTTGTGGCTTTCTTTTCCTTTTTTTTTCTTTCAGCCACTCCCGTGGCTTTTTCTTCTCTTTTCATTTGTTTTTTTTAGCAACAACTTCAAACGTCCGTAACTATACCGTTATAATCCAGACTCATAAACGACTTTCGCCTATGCGTTCGTGATCTCGATATATATTCAACAATATAAATTGTGACCTCGAATGGTCTATGGATTTTAAATAATTAATTTCCCAAAAAATAATATAAAATCTCTATAATACCAATACGTAGATTATAATAATGAAATTCAGGAACGAGATTTCACATTCCATCAAGACATAAGTAGATTCTGCAGGGTTAAGGTTTGTAAATATTATCCCTTATTCTTGAAGTTTTAGGTCTTAGATGCCAAGGATCATGCTTCGGGCATGATGCCACACCTTGGCAGGCCTTGATTCTACTATATGTTGTAAAAAAAACTCAAAATTGGATTGTGAGAAAGAAACTCGAACTTGGGTTTAGTAGGTTCCAACCAAAGTTGGATGTATCTGTTCGGTAGGTCTCTACCGAAGCAGAGCAATAGCTTTCGGTGCATCTTTGTCGAAGTAGAGCAAGCCCTTCGGTGCATCCCAGCCGAAGCAGGGCATCACTATTCGGTAGGCTTTAACCGAACTGGATCGAGCCATTTGGTAAACTTTAGCCGAACTGAGTCTATACCATTCGGTAGACTCCATCCGAACTGGGTCTATACCTTGCTCTCACATTTGTGGTAGTAATCAGATTCGAGAATTTGGTAAACTTCTTCTTTCTACACTGCTGCGTTAAGAGCAAGTTAGAAACATGGAAGGACAAGAAAAGTATTCTCCAATCAAAATTCAATCGGATTTATAACTTCAAAATCGTACTCATTCATGGACGTAATTATGATGTGCTTCAGGCAATGTCTTTCATGATTCGATGGTCCATAAAAGTGAGCCAAAAAGAGCCATGGATTCCTCATTCGGGAGGTACTTCCGTTTGTAATGCTTCGGGCATAAGTCTTCAAATGAAGATCATGGCAGAGGCTTATTTAGCTCTTCCATGCCATTGTTGGCTTCAATGGTTTCTCAACTTCTTGATAGTCAAGTGGAGATTCACATCTTGTACCCTACATAAAGTGGTTTCTAATATAAATGTCCAAATCAGTGAAATCAAACTTGTTACAGTTCGATAATCCACTAAATTGGAAGGAACAATATTATGAGTGCTGCTATGGGAATGAATCATCCATAAGCATCAAAGTTAGAACATTTGAGTTGTAAGACATGGTTTTCATGAAAAACGTTGGGTTTTCATGGATGTATTTGTTTTATAAAAACTTCGAGTTTCAAAGGCACTAAATTTGAAACTACATGTTCAATTTAGTTTATGAATGTTTAGTTCATAAAAAAGAGGTTCTTGCAAGAACACAAGATGCAATATGCTGATTAAGTGTAGTGGATTTAAATTGCTTGAGGAACTCAAGTGTGAGTGCTTCGAGACTACGAAAGTGAGTCAACGGTTCAAAGAAAAGAAATAAATTATTGAATCAATAATGTCCAAAAGTGATCTTTAGGTCAATAATTTTGGATTAATTATCAAATTAATGTACTGCAAGTCACTTTTAATTAATTCAATAGATCGAGATCATACGAGGTCGATCGTAGAAACAAAATAAAATTTGTCAAGGCCCATTAATTATTTAATGGTGGCTGCAAGCCACACAAATAAATTAGGCCCAAATTGGGCTCAGGTAGGCTGCAATTGGCAGCCCAATAACATGCAAAGTAAGCTGCATGCTTGCTGCAGTGTTACAGTCCGAGAGAGAACAAGGCCCATCACGTATTGGCTACTAGTGGGCTTAGGAAATACAGATGTGCAACCCAACGTAATAAGCAAGTTGCAGTCTTGCAGTTTGGGATGCGGGCTTTGTGTTGGGAAGGAAGTGGGGCATAAGGCTTGGGGTGAGCAAAAGCCCAGCATTCGCTGGCTTTTTGGGTCAAAGGCCACGGGCGTGAAGCCCAACACCAAGGACTCAGGCGACCTAGTCTAATGCGAGAACAACAAACCAAAGCCTTGTAGTTGGAGCGTGGGCCGAGTCCATTTAACAGGTTGCTTGTCAGGTGACAGAAGCCCAGCGGGTGTGCTTTGGGTTCCGTACATAGCGAAGCCGAAAAGAAAGCTATTGTTTGTGGTTTAGTTTGGTGTGCGGCTTAGCTTGGTTTAGGCCAGCTAGGCACATCATGGCTCACAGCTTTGGCTTAAAATCCCATATTTTTTTTTCTTTTCTTGTTTCAAATTCTAGGGTTTGAAATACCCTAATTGCTTCTAATTTATTTCGATTCTTTGACTCACAAATTCCACATAGCATAATTGCGTATTGCATGAATAAATATATATATTGACAAATATATGAACATATACAATATACATACATACATACATATATATATATATATATCGGAAGGTAAATATAAATGTAGGGGGTTCATTCATCATGGGGAATGTTTTCATGCTTCATGGTTGTTTCAAATATCTTCCTTTATTTTAAGCTTACCTAATTGGCAGAAAATAATAAAAGTCTTTGAATTTGTAGAAGATCATTCTCGAAAAGCTAGAATTGCATCTCCAATGCATTGTATCACGTTCAATATAGAAAAATTAAATTGAATCAATAGCATATGGAGGCTAGAGAGAGAGGGAAGGTGCGGCATAGAGAGAGAAGAGAGAGATATGTAATTGTGAGGTGTGTTCTATTCCACCCCATTGTGTCTTTATTTATAGTAGTAGGGAAGGTTAATTCCTTACCCTTTTAGGATTACAACTTTTAATAGGTAATCAACTCCTAATAGGAATATGAGAGATATTCCTATATCTACTAGGATTTACACAATCACATTCCTAATCTAATAGAACTACAACAATTTTTAATTTTTAAAATTTTTTTTAGTTTTTTAATATCCACGTAGGCCAATATTGACACGTGGCGCCATTCATTGTCCATGTGAGTGTCATGTCATCAGATAACAAAGGTTCTGACGAAAAACTTAACGGATGTAGGAAAGTGTCCCAGAATTATGACAATAGGTGCCTTACTGGAATGAAAAAAACTTCATGTACCAAGTCGTGAAAACCAAAAAACTTCAGGTAGTAAATTGAGATTAACATAAAATAATGATACAATAATACATATTTAACATACAATACACTATGAGTTTTTTCAGTAGTTTAGCTTTAAAATCATCAAAATAATTATTTTCTTAATGTGCCGAGACGGGTTATCCACGTGTAAACACGTTAAGGACGTTATTAATGGATTCTTATCCAGTGATCTGATAACAACCCGATTAGTTATCTTGTTGATCCAAAACCCGTTATTTCGTTCATTTTAATGGCTCGCGTTGGAAATTGTGAGGTCTATAATCACAAGAGTTTTAATTAATTAAGCCAATTTTTTCATTACAAATACAATCACATACCTGCATCCTTTTTACAACTAAGAGTTTTTCTATGTAAACATCATTTCAGTTTACCCCACTTTAAATCTACGTCCCATTAAAATTTAAAATTTAAACATTTTCCATGAGAAGAAAGAATGCTTTCCAATGTTTCTTGTATTCTTCTCATTTGGAGGTATATATAATCATATACAATCCTATCATAATAGGGAAAGAATAATTACAAACGATACATCCTATACTAGGAAATCCAAGATTATAGGAATCTCAGAATTAAAAGAATTCTAATACAAATTCAACACTCCCCCTTAAGTTGGTACAATATGTTACACATGGCCTACTTGTCTAGAAACCTTGAGGACTTGTCACTCGAAACCGCCTAGGTGAGAATGTCTGCAACTTGATATTCAGTACCAATTAGGGGACCTCAATTACTTTACCTTCCAATTTCACTTTATCATGTTCCACTGGATTATGAGCATTAATATCACGAGCAGCTTTATTGTCACAAAATAAGCTCATCGGTTGACTATGTTTAACACCCAAATCTTGTAACAGGAACTTAAGCCACAAAATTTCACAAAAAGCAAGTGACATACATCTATATTCATCTTCTACGTTTGACCTTGCCACTACATTTTGCTTCTTGCTTCTCCATGTCACCAGATAACCCCCAACAAAGGTGAAGCATCCAGATGTCGAGCGCCTGCCATCTGTTGAACTTGTCCAGTCAACATCTATATAACCTTCAATTCTGAAATGCACATTTTTTCTAAACAAAATCCCTTTTCCAGGACTTCCCTTCAAATAACTCAATATTCTCATAACTGCACTCGTGTATTGTTCTCTTAGATCATGCGTATATATTGACTGACTACACTTAAAACATGAGCAAGATCTGGTCTAGTATGGGTCAAATACATTAATCTCCCCACTTCCCTTTTATGTACTAGTACTTGATTGTAGTGGGAGTTGTGGTAAACTCAGAGCACAACGTGAAGCAGGAGCCTGAAGCATTGCGTACGCTTGTGTTCCCAACAGCAAGGCTAGATTTTAGCCCTATTCCTTCAATTTTTTAATAATATGGATGGTGTCCATCAGTATAATTGGGGGAAATTCTTACTTGACCGCCCGGTTTGCACTTGTAGAAAAAAACCTATATGCGCGACCAAATTATATGCGACGCTCCATATTTCATCACGCAATATATAATTGTGTGACTAAATGAGGGTATTGTCCCTCAAAAACATGTTGACCAAAAGAAAATATTAAAAACATTATGCGACAAAGTATTTCGTCGGCAAGAGGCATTTACACGACAAAACCAAATGTTTGTCAAGCAAATGCTGAGAAAAAACGCAAATAGCTAGAGATTTGGCGCCAACATCTCACGCAATGAACTTTCTTTTCATGAAAAATTATGCACGATGATTTCGTTGTCGTGCAATGTTCTCTGAAATGGCCAGTGAGACATTTAAGGCGGAGTAATTACTGCAAGCTTTGTGCGACGAATTACAGATTCACTCTCTCTTTTCCTTTCATATTTTTTCCCAAAACCCTCAAGGCCCCCTCCTTATGTTCTTTCCAACCTCTCATATCCCAAATGTCGTTTTATTTTTCTGTATGATGGCCAATTCCGCTGCTGCTACAACTAACCATGGATGTGAGGGAGAAGGATCTCGTAAAGGTAATATAATTTTTGTATGGATTTAATAGGTTTTTTTTTTAGAGAACTTATTGGATGATTATCATAAAATTGGATGAATTAATCAGTTTGCTTATGAATTTTTTTTGTTTCCGTAGAGAAAAAAACAAGAGAATGTTTGGGCGTGCTAGAAGGGGGAATAATGATTGTTGAAGGTGAATCGTTTATAAGTCGTTTTGGAACATTGGGACAATGTTGCGGAACAAATGTCCTACGAAGTAGGCGTCTTAGAAAAAGTCCCAATTAGCAATTTAATCATTATTTTTGTTATATAAAATTTTGGTATGTTTAATATTTAATTACTTTTTTGCGTAACAGTCTAATTATATTCTTTGATGAAATAGACTATAACCTAATGAATTTCGTTGATGACATACTCAAGAGGCACTACAGGCAGTGGAAGTATGACACCAAGAGAAGTGCAGAAGCACCACGACCACAGTAAATGTTTTATTTAGATGTTATGAACGAATAAAATAATTATTTTTTTGTATGTATTCGTGGACGGTAGCTTTTAAGTTTTTTTAAACATTATAATATTTACTCTAAGTATTGGATTTGGATTAAATATTTACTTTAAATTTTTATTTATTTAATTTGATTTACCATAAATGAAGGATTTGGATAGCTTATATAAAATATTTTATTTTCGTTAATTTAGTAAAAAAATTTAGGCCATACTAAAATACTTTAAAAAATAATTAATAACTTGCGCGACAAGTATCTCTGTTGGTCGCACATAGTGTCTTCGCAAGACTAACTAGACATTTGTCGCTCAGAGCTTCTTCGCGGGATGAACTATTTGTCAAATAATGTGACTTAGGTTTATCAACAATATATATTTTGCAACAAACCCTCAGTTGCAAGACGCAGAACTGCAAAACATTTTTTGCAGTTAGCTGCCTCTACGTTCCCTCCCCCATCTCTCTTCTCTCTTCAAATCCGCCCCATTTCTCTCAAATTCATCTTCTAATACTAATCTATCTCAATCTCCAACTGCACCTCGTCCTCTATGACTCCCTTCATCGTCCTCGATCTATCCCTCTCTATTTGGTAAGCGATTTGATTTTGTAGTTAAATTTTTCATTGTGAATTCGTATAATTAACAAATTAAATTTGTTTTCTATAGGGTTGTTGTTGTATACTATATCGGGGAAGAACGAATTTGAAGGTATTTTCAAAGCTAATACACTTTACACTAAGTTGTTATTTAATTTTTTTTTAATTTTTGAGACCCTGAGAATTTATTACTAAAGAAAAGAGGTATTTGGAAACTATTTTTCGAAAAGATCTTCGATATCAAGATAGTAGGAATTATTATGAGCTCGTAACATTTTTTAAATACATTTCGGAGTTCATATAAATTTAGAATTTACATTTGGACCAATGAATTTATGGCACATGGCAGCAACTGAGTGGCTAAGTTTGCCACGTGGGATTAGCCAACATGCCAGTACAAAGGCATTCGTCATGTTAGTAGTATACTAGGTGGAAAAGTGATTAGATAAGGTAGCCAAATTGCTACAAAAATATAAGTAGGAGGTGGCCTTTCTTTACACGTAATGGATACAAGTTTGAATAGCCAATTTGATTTGTGCCTCTTTGTGTGTGTGTATAAATATTAAACCCTAGGGGTATACATATCTACATATTCATGCATTTGCATTAGGTTAGTACATCTCCTGCAAACATTGTGACAAGCCTCCAGCATTCATATTATGATAACACATGTATACCAAGTGTCGAACCCCAATACTACATAGCGCCATGGGTCAATTCCATAAGTGTTCCACCTGTTTTCTTTATCCCATTCTGGATAGTTGTCAAGTTAATCTTATTCCTATATTTATATTTTACTAAATTTTTACTTTGTTTGAAAGTTTAGTAGCCGACTTTTCTCTACTATAAATAGGGTGCATTTCCTTGTTTTTCAAAGGGAAGTGCAGTGGCTGTCAGGGGCGGCGGGAAGAAGAGAATAGGATAGACCTAGGCCTATCCTCACATTTTTTTGCAAGCCTTCCCCATAAACATCTTTCATTATTCTTCTTTACAACCCTTCTCCTATTAGTCAATAATACAAAACACATTATAAATTATCTCCTATTTAAAATTCCAACTTCCATATTTGATTCCATCCCAACACTAATCTAATATTTATTTATTGGACATAAAATCAATAACCTCTAACATTTTGATAAAAAAAAAAAAAAAAAAAAAAAAAAGAAACATCTCTTAACATTAACCCGCTCACTTTTAATTAAAACAAAAAACTTTTCTGATCTTTCTTTCACAGTCAGTGACACAGAATCAGGATTTCATATGAGAAGGGGTCTTTCACAAATGCAAAAAAATATGATGAATAACAGTTACAAAACTACTAATCAAAACACCATAATAACACATGCATCTATAATATTTTATATTTTTAATAATCATAATTGTCTCTCAAGAATTTTCATATTTTGAACCCATTGCATGATAGTGACACACCCCGTCCCGAATGAGAGCATGCTGGCCGTCACGTGAGAGTGACATAACCATTTACACAGTTCGGAAGCTTTAAGGATACAATTACTAAGATGTAACACCAGATGGTGAGTCCTACTTTTGTGAATTCTGTTAGAACACTGTTAGATTCCTCGTGGCCACCAAAGCTCTGCTATCTAGAACCTGGAGGGGCGCAAAACAAAGTTGAGTGGGTCAGTAAAACAAAGCTTTTCGAAAATATTTCTTTTAACAACATTTCTAACCCCTTGCTGTAAAACCTGTATACTTTCCCAGAAAATAGTATATATATAGCCATATATAATCTCAAAACTCAAATCACAAGTCTTTAACACTTTTCAAGAAAATATGTCATGCTATGCATCAAAACATAATAAGGATGCAACATTATAACAGGTGAAATAAGGAATCAACACAATTGGTGACTCCGGTTGGATTGGATGGCTTGGATGTAAGGGAAATTGTTGAATTTGTGAATAGGTGTATCAGTTGTCAACAAGTTAAAGCTTCTGAACTGTGTAAATGGTTACGTCACTCTCACGTGATGGCCAGCATGCCCTCCTTTGGGACGGGGTGTGTCAGATAGTCTGGTTATCTATACTATTAAATTTAATAAGACGGATTAATCAACAGGTCCAAACTATAACACCTAAGTAAGATGTAAGATTGACGAGAAACAATAAAAAAAATATAGAAAGGAAGATAGATTTTACAAATAGTATTGTTTTTGTGGAATTAATTTGAATTTTATATGAAAAGAGATATGAAATTTCAAGAAATGAGAAGAATAATAGCATTTTAGTCTTGGACTCTTGCTCCTGGGTTGACTGTGAAAGAAAGACGAGAGAAATTTTTTGTTTTAATTAAAAGTGAATGGGTTTAATGTTAAGAGATTTTTTTTTATCAAAATGTTAAAGGTTATTGATTTTATGTCCAATAAATAAATATTAAAGTAGTGTTGGGATGGAATCAATTATGGGAGAAAAACTTGTATGGGGTTTTGCTTGCCACTAGATTTTGATGAGTGGCACTGCACTTCAATTAAAACTCGCCACGTAGCAAGTTTTAAATATTATTTTTTATTATTTTTCTTTAATATTTAAAATTTTCTTAATTATATTTCCTATTAATTGACACCATAAGATTAATTTAAGATTTCATTTTTTCCTCTGATCTCCTTGGTCTCCCCTTTTTCGTCCCAAATTTTGTCTACCGGCTTCTTCCCCACTCTGTGCTTTTCCATCTATAATGAAATGAAAATATGATATAATATATATATATATATATATATATATATATATATATATATATTATATCATATATATATATATATTCTAACACATACTTGATGTTTAACAAAATTTGTCTGTTCTTTTTTTTCATTTTTTTGAGTAAATTACACTATATTCCCTCAGGCCACTCACCTTCCCGACCCACCTTCACCCTCCTCCACTCGCCGGCAATGGGGCCCGACCCGTCCATGGCCGGTCCATCGTGGTGGGCCCAAATGGAGCAAACATCGATTCCCAAAGCTTAATGGGCTTGATTTTAGGGGTCTCGGTGTAGCTGTACTTGAATTCAAACGAGGCTCTGTCGATGACGTAAGAAAGCCCATCGTTGCCGATGGAAATGTCGGTTTTTTTGTCGACCGCCGGTTTTTTCTCCCTCGAGATTTTCAATAGCTTCATGGGTATGATTCAGCGAAATGCAGGGTGCGAATCGGTAAGGTTAGGTTTTTTATAATACTCGGATTTCTTGCTTGGGATTGAAGGGCTCGAGGGATACGACGGCGTGCCGATGGATTTATATGTTTCACTACTTGTGGTGGCGTTGGCTGCAACGCAGCAGTGGTGGTGTTAGTGGAAGAGTCGAAAAGAGTGGCAATTTTGGTGGCGAACTCGAATCTATTAAGGGTACAAATGTAATATAGTTAGTAATATAGTTAGGTAGTTAGTATTTTGGTTAAAGTAGTTAGGATTTCTTTATAAATAGTATGTGTAACCTTCATTTCAGTAAGTAAATACAAAACCTATTTCTCTCTAAACTCTTTCTCTAAAATCTCTCTTGCTTCTCTCTGTCTTCTTCCTCTTCCTCTGTACCAATCTTTTATCTTTGCAATGTAGTTAACATGGTATCAGAGCCACCAGGCTCACGCCATGGATTCTGGTGGTTTTTCTTGTAGTTTACATTTCCTTTTCTTCCTAGTTTAGTGTCTCTTCAAAATTCCATTAGATTCTTGGGTTGATTTTTCTGCAATTGTTGGGATCGTGATTGTGATTGTTGGGTTGATCTTCGGTGCTCCGTTCTGTCCGCCGTTCGCGATGACGCCGTTGAGCTGCGAGAGAACCTTCGCAGTCATGGTCGCACTCCTTCAAACTCTCCGATTCGATATCTTGAAGAACTCTTCCTGCAACACCCTCAGATTCTCATACGCAACGCACATCCTTGGTGCCGTTTTTCTTCTTTCGTTGAAGCATAAAGACTGCAGGTTCTTTTGGGTTTCTCGATCTGGGTTTCTTCATCTGCGTTGGTTGATTCAAGATTGGAGTTTCGATTCATGGTTGCTGTTTATCAGGTCATTCTTGAAATTTTATGCATCGTTGGTGTTTGATGAATTGCTGCAGTGAGTTTTTGTTCTTCCGCTGACATTGTTGAAGATTTATGGTGCTTCTCTGTGATTTGGGTAATGATTTCGACTATCTATCATCAAGCTTGTTCTCTTTTCTGGTTTCTGAAATGCACATCACCTGTTTGTTTTAATGCGTCAGAAGTATATTTTTCGAGGTATATTGTCGTTACAAACTGAAACTTCATTGTTATCTGCCAAATCTCAACAATTCCTTTCGAGGGGCATGAATAGCCAAACACAGGCAGTAATCACTCTTTGTGGGTTTTGGTCGGTGACGGCAAGGAAAGCAGATGGAATGTCGCCGACCTCACCACTGGCGAGCGCCGTCTCTGGGTGGTTATGCCGTCTCTGGGTTTTTCGTCTGTGTTTTTCTGGTGTTATTTGGTCCATGTTCTGTTCTCTGTTCCACTACTTTGATGATCTGGTGGAGCTGCCAATTCCCTGCAAAAGTGTATGTTTCTTTGATTTTGTGAAGTAGTCGATTGATTTCTTTGAGGCACGAAGCCATTATTCCTTGTTTGCGACACGAAGCCATTTCAAGTTTGTTTGTGGCACGAAGCCAGTTACTGTTTGTTTGCGGCACGAAGCCATGTTTTCTGTATAGATTAGTTGATTGAAGTTTGTGGGCACGAAGCCATGTTTTCTGGATAGATTAGTTGATTGAAGTTTGTGGGCACGAAGCCATGTTTTTTGTATAGATTAGTTGATTGAAGTTTGTGGGCATGAAGCCATGTTTTCTGTAAAGATTAGTTGATTAGAGTTGTAGCTGTTGAAAGGCTTGGTTTGCAGGGGGTTGTTCTTTGCCGGCTTAAAATGAATCTGAGGTGTGTATTCATTTGTTCTCCATTGCTGAAAGCTTGAAGCTTGAAGGATTGTAGAGTTTGCTGTGTTGTGTTTGTTAAAAGTCAAGGGTTTGTTGATCTAGAAGAACAAGAAGTTGTGTATGACGGAAAACTATGTGCAGATCAGAGATTTATTGATGACATATGTAAACATAATGATGCTGTCTTACATCTGTTGTTTTGGAAGTCTGCAAAAGTTAGGGCCAGACCAATTCAGAAGAACTTTGAACTGTCAGTTGTGGCAACCATAGTGGGAGACTGCAGTTAAGAAGAAACTGAACCATTTATCCATATTTCGATGTTTGCTATTTGAGAATCTGTTGCAATCTCACACTGGGATACCCCAGTTGAGATTGAGGGGGAGTATTAAGGGTACAAATGTAATACAGTTAGTAATATAGTTAGGTAGTTAGTATTTTGGTTAAAGTAGTTAGGATTTCTTTATAAATAGTATGTGTAACCTTCATTTCAGTAAATGTTGTCCTCGATTTCTTGCTGGGCCACCAGCGCTGGTTGAATTTCTTAGCGTTAGCGTTGTTCCACCAAGCGAACCGGAAGGTGAAGAGAGTGGAGGAGGGAAAAGGTGGGTTAGGAAGGTGAAGAGGGAGGTGGGTCGGGGGGAGGCAGGTTTCTGGGTTTGTTTGCAAGGGTGGAGGGTTACGCAGAGTGGGTTTCAATTTGGGTTTTTTTTTTTTAAGGGTAAATTATTATAATATTTTAAATGAATAAAAAAATTAATTTTTTATGGCACATATTTGGCATCCACGTGGCACAACTATGGTTGTCACGTCAATTTTTAATGGATCAATAGATGGAAAATGTAACGAATGTACTATATTGAAATAAAAATTAGTATGTGAGGTATGAAAGTGAAATGTTTTGAAGATGTTGTATGCGATTGTAATAGATCCCAAACCTGAGGGGGTATAGTGTAATTTACCCTTTTTTTTCCTCTTCTCATTCTCTCTCATTTTTCTTCCCCAGTTTTCTCTATCGTGTGCAGTCTTCCTGTCACGACCCGGACCCGGGGTCAGTAGTAAAAACTTGAACCCGAATCCGAAACGCGAACTAAAAACTAAATAATTAAAGTAAAACTAAAACGGGCTGGAAAATAAAATTCTTCTTATTTAAAATAACTCAATAATTCTTTACAAGGCTAAATAAATAAATACAAAATTCTATCCTTACACGTAATCTGATCTCATCCCGTCTACCTATTAGATTGTTTAGTTCGTGAACCTGCATAACAATAGAGGGGTGAGCTTCAACAGCTTAATATGGACATAACTTTATCACAGTAAATTGACAATACTAAATTAAGTGTCATGAAATCATATAGCCAAATATCAAGTCATTATTGATAATAATGCATGAATGCAATTGAACCTCTTCGACTACCCCCGTTAATTTATATAATAAAACATGCGGACCTGCACGTCCCATACCATACATTTTACCCCTGCAGAGGTGGTTCGAATGTTCTAATATACAAATTAACCCCCTGTAACTCAATCAACCCGATTTCCCCTTTTGTTAGTCATCTTGCCTAAACTCTTCGTCGCCATTCCTGAATTACCCTTAAAGAATTTGTGCACTAGGCTCGCCTGAGACTTAGTACCTGCTAAGAGTTTGGCTCAACTACACAAAAGATATTTCCAATTACCCTCATTTCCAGAATTCCTTCATCAACACCGAAACTCCAATCACATAACATATCATGAATGATTCACAATTAATCTCATTTCATATTCCACATATATCACCAATGAACAACATTCCAACAACAGTTAACAATCACAACTCTATGAACATTCGAATCAAGCAATGATATACATATAACCAATTATCATCCAATCTCAATCAATCAATCAATATTAACAATAATATAATACTTCACGAAATTTAATAAAGCCAATCTCCGTAAAGGTCTGCCGTATTTCCCCTACCTGGATTCCAAAGCATTGCTCCGAGATAATAACACAAGAAACCACAACTGTGATAAGCTCATATTCACAAGTATAAGAAAATTACCAAATGCCTTATGTGAACTTTAATACTAATCAACACACTTAAAACTCATCAGTTCCACGGTACTCAATTCAAAAGTCATTTGGTTGACTATAATACTGTACAAAATAGTTTCTTATATAGCAAACATGTATAGTGCTTATTCAAAAGTCTTGCCTTCTAAACCATTCAAGTAATAAGTATAAATTAAACTGTACATAAAACCATTTACCAACATGCTTATTCATTTAACAACAGACATGCATCCATACATATACATATATATGCAGTACATGCTTCGACTCTTCTCTTTGCAATAGAGCAGCATCCAAGTCTCCTAAAGTTAAGTGCCTTTCCAAGAATAGGAATCAATATGGTATTGTTATGTAACATGCGAAATATAGAACATAAGAGGCTATCACTAAAGAACAACATGAATAGAAAGACTTTTCTATAAAACTAAATAGCAATATGAACGAATTCAAATACATATGCATAACGATGTCCAGCAGCCCCTTTTTGGTTTAGATACAAACATTTATAATTTATTAATAACATACAGTGATATGAGACAAATAACTAAGAGGAAAACCTAGAAAGGAAAACTCTTTAAACCTGAGAGAGAGTAGACCCTGATAGAAAACGTTTCATCTCACCAGCGAAGAAAACCGAACCAATAACATTCTATTTATAGGAGAAGGAAGTCGGCACAGAGGAAGGTGAGATCAGACCAAGCAAACTTACACCGCCTCAAAGCTGTCGATAGGAATGATGTAAAAGCCCTTTAATTGACTATGGTTTTGGTCCAATTAGAACAGAACAAACAACTTAATAAAATAATGTAAAATGAAAGAAAATGAATAATATGAATATATAGTTCAAATACTACCGTAATGGTGTACTGAACTTATTTGGTTCAAAATAATAGTAAATTAGAGTATGTTCTAATACTTGATAATCTCTAGTCAATTTATTTTGCAATTTATGTATCTAAATACAATTATGTGTTCCTTTAAGTATAGATGTTCACTTATTTATACACTATATTATAAATATACTTAATTCGCTAGTCCACCTAGGCACCCGCCTAGCTGTCTAGGTGCTCGGCTCCAACTTGCCGCCTGACTAGTACCTAACATTTTTAGAACCTTGGTTGTACAGAATTAATTGAATTTCACGCATGGATGCTAAAGCATGACTATGGTCCAATTGATTCTTGAATTGTCCCATTTTGACAGTTTGGGAATGCATAGTTATGTGTCGTAGTTTGCGGTTCATAGATTAGGTTTCAACCGTAAGAAGTTCGGTAACATCTTTCTCGTTCTTCGAGTGCTATATAGGTATTTATAAATCAACATCATGCACTTGAAGAACTGTAGGGAGATGTTGCTGGAACTTTCCCACGTCGATATTTAATCTAATAAAGCCATAAATTACGTCACATAACTGTGCATTCCCAAATGGGATAGGGCCCTTACAGGAGGCATAAGATGACAAGATCTTGTTGAAATTGTTGTAAACATTGTATTTTTTTGTTTTGTGGTTGTAGACATAATAGATGAGCAATGGATATAGAATCTAAACAGATGTGTAGATGAATACTTGGATAGAATAAAAGAGTTTATCTTTGCGCGACGAAATTTGTCTTTGTGCGACGAACTTCATTGCAAAAACTGTTAAATGTAGTAGTGTTGTGAGGTATCACGTTTTTGTAAAGTTTGATTTGACCATGCTCAAAGACATGACAACTTTTGGTAGGCATCGAACAATAAGAGTCTGGATCCTCTTTGTGAGGATCTCGCGAATTCGTGAATCGTGTTCGTTCATCGTACATTATGGGGTCAGAAATCATTTTAAGTATTTTTACTTAAAAATAACTATACATAGTACTTGACAAAAATTAATCGCACGATGTAAGATAAACAGACACAATTTACGAATCCCCAGGATCCTCACCAAAAGCATCTGGAGAGGATCTTGTTGGGAACAATATACACTCTCTCTCATGATACTATGTGCTTAATTGCTATAACTAATACGATCTTTGAAATTTACAAGCTTTTTAGTTAAATGGTCTGTTTAGTCAAATAATCCTGGGATTGACACATCTCCACTTTAGTCCTTGATAATGAAAATTTATACCGTAAATCATTTTAGTTCCTCCATAAAAAATCTTTCAATATTCTCGTTAAATTGAGGAGTTGATTTGACAAAAATACCTTAAAAAGGTAGTCATGTAGTCGTTCACGTGATAATTTAATGAAGATATCAAATCTAGCTTCTTATAATTTTTACTATATATTGCTGAGAGGTTACTGATATAGTTAGTAAATTCGCGTATTATACAAGTATTTACGTGTTCTAAAAAAATACTTATGTTTTTGTACACGTTTTAATGCTTCGTTAAATTGCATGTTTTTTATAAGTCCAACATAGAATACACGTTTTAAACATATATGTACGTACTTTCATGTTTAATACATGTAAAATTCACGTATCCAACATGTATTTTTAACATAAAATAATTAATTAATTTAAATAAATAAATAGATATTAAAAAAAAATTTAAAAAAAGTGATTGAATTTTTCAAATTAAAGTTTTAGCAAAGTTGTCGAATAACACACATACGTATTTTTCACATACTATACTTCTTTCGTATTTTACGAACTATGGTTAGGGGTAATAAGGCTATAAAAATTATTTGTTGCCTAAATTTTTTTAGCACCCCTATAGTAGAAGGTTTAACTTGATTATGTTAAATGAGTAAATATTTATTAGATTTTTAAGAAGGAAAGTCCGAAGGAAAAAATAAAATAAAAACATAAGAGAATTGTTATCATTAAGTAACTCTAAAGAAAAGTAGTTAGCATAAACTTTAAAATAGAATAACATTGCAAAATGTGGAATGCACAAACTAAAGGCATCCCATGATAAGCAAACATAGGGACACAAAGCAAATTACATTAAAGATGCAAACTCAAGCCTTATATCATGCATACAAATTAAATAGGAGAAAATGAACTTAGCTTTGCCCTCAACTCACTTGACTGGAACAATACTTTCTATATAAATAAGAGCTTGAGAATCTATAACCCTATTGATAATCGGAGGAATATGAAGATAGGTGAGATATCCAATACCAGAATTATAAGAGATGACTCTTCCATCGGTGTCAATCATAAGAAGCTCGTCACATTTCCAAAGTGTCAATGGCTTCTCAATGCCTTTAAAGGGTCCAGCGACTAGGAGTTTTGTCCATAAACTTTTAACTCCATCATATTCATCCATTACCCATATTTCACATGATTTAGAATCTTCACTTCGATCATAAAGAGAGCAAAAAGAAGCAATGGATTCATTACACAGAAAAATATAATAAAACTCAAAACCGGATTCTCTCCTAGAAGGCAATTGTATTCTATGAAATCTCTCATCGCCTAAATCAAATGAAAGTATGAATTCCTCACCATCCCTTGTAAACCAATAACAAAATCCCTTCAAGTACACTGAACAAGAACAGGGGTAAGTTTTACTTGATATATCAATCTTGATCTCTTTCCAAGAGTTAGTAGCCATGGTGTATACCTCAGCCGTGTGAGGCAGAGGAATACGATGATAATATGTTCGCTCATCATCTGAATACTCACAATTTTCTATAATTCGCACAACCCGGTAATCTCTAGCTCTGCAATCATAGCCAAATCCCAATCCTCCCAAATCGGTCTCCAATTCGAATTTTCCGCCGAGAGGGGAAGGTAGGAGAAGGAATGAATCAGGAAGTTGCCTGAATCCCCTCGTTGCAGGATTGCATAAAAGAATATTTTTCCCTGATATTACACAGACAATTCCATTGCAATAACCATGAATCAGTACATGTTGATGGTCATCCCTTGGAAACGGTATATTTAGGTCCTCAACACCATGATAAAGGGTGCATGCAACTCTATCATTAAAAAAATTAATCATGGACCATAAAACTTCATGTTTCCAACTCTTGTCCGGGAAAACGTGAACCTGAGAACGGTTGAGGAGGATACAAGTGTAGGATGAGAATTTGTTGTCCACAGAATTGCTGAGGTGTTTGGCCACAAAACTTGAACTATTGATGAGGGTGCACCAAGACTTGCGTATGCATTTGAATCGCATCAGAGACTTGGGCGGCAACTTGGACAAGATTGCGACCACCCTGTCTTCAGGAGTTTCAATTTCACGCACCTGGGACATTTCGGCAGTTTTTTTTTTCCACAGGAATTCTTCACATTTATACATACACAGGAAAGAACACCACCAGTTTAAGAGACAAACTAAATCAAACTCCAAGTCCCTGGCCTGATAGATTGAGGTTCAACTGCTAAACTTATTAATTACCACACAAGATGCCAAAATCCAACAATACAAAATAAACTTGGAGTTCCATTACTGCAACATATATAGTTATCAAAGAAAATAGGGGTGATCCAAATTTGGCTTTTTTGAGTCTTTGAATGAAAACAAGGGCAAGCCAGTCAGTTTCGAGTGTTATGGAGGATCATACATTCAAATTTAACTATTTTTAAAAGTTTTATTGATACCAAAATAACCATTCAAATTTTACTTTTTTAATTCTATATTAAATTAATGAAATAAAAAAAAGTAATGAAGGGAACCTAGTTTCTCCTTTTAGATATTGGTAGTAGACAAATTTTCAATATTTTTCTTTCTCAAAAATCATTTTGAGACTAAATATCCAAAAGCATTATTAAATTATATGAAAAATTATGTTCATGTTGTGACTTAAATTTAACGAGGGAAAGAGAAGCTACGACATAGAAAAGAGATGGAGAAAATGCTTGAAGAATTTATTTCTCATGCTTTGTGCCTTTATTTATATTAATAAGGAGGACAAAGTAACTTTATCTCCAAGTAATACAAGTATAATAGGAAAGATTTTCTAGATCCAGAAGGATTCCTAATTGATCTCTACTTAGGATTTAGACAATCACATGTGCTAATAATGTTCTCAACACTCCCCTTAAGTGTGTAGTACTCAAGTAGTAGACATATCAGATCTTCAAAAAAATATGGAAATAGTATTGTCTTGTATGCCCAATGAGTGAATGCGAATCTCAAAACAAATGAAGGAATGCATAGGTAATAAAACTCACAAAACCTTGTTATGGTAAAATGTAAGTAGAATGCTCACAAGGGTATGACCAAGCCAGGATGGGTGCGCCTTATTAAAACCTAGCCAGCAATAACCTAGTGAAGAAAATGCTCCTAATCATAGGAAAAAAGAGTACATTATGGTCAAGTGAGTCAAGTGAGTACACTTTTTGACACACCCTGATCCGGAGGATCCAGGTGTGCTGGCCGTCACGTGGGCGTGACGTAACCATAAGCACGACACGGAAGCGTAACAACAACATAAATCAACAGAAATTCAAACCAAACTCAAACATAACCACATACGGACATAACCGGACGAGTTTACAAGTAAACACATAAGTTCAGAGCATAGGTTATCTGCAGTCAAGTAGGACTAAAATAAGAATACATCACCCGCAGGTGAGTCCTACATGTCCAAAATCTGTCAGAAAGCCGGAAAGGACCTCGTGAGCCAACCACCGCTAAACTAGAACCTGGAGGGGCGCAAAACAAAATGAGTGGGTCAGTAAAACAAATTAGTTTTCCAAAACATTTCATTAAAACAGTTATATCCCCTCGCCGTAAAAACCTGTATACTTTCCCAGAAATATATAACCATATAAACTTTCAACATTTAAATCTCAAATCTTTAACATTTTCAAGAAAACATGCCATGACATAAATCAAAATATAAATCAGGTGAAATAAGGAATCAATCGGAGACCCTGCAGTTGGTCCTATACGATTAATTCAATAGCTCAAATCCCACTAAGCCGGAGTCACCACAGTGACCTATACGGCCCTACTTTGCACATCACTCGGAACTACATAAGGTAGTCTGTACGATGACAGGTGTATAAATACGCTCTAGTGCTTCTCTCATCATATCATCAGCGCGCATAACTAAGATCACCCACTAGTCGGAATCACGCCTAGTGATCTATACGACTAGCATGTCGGAACCCTCACATGGTCTGTACGACATCCACCTACTTGGATCCAAGGCGAGCGTGCGGTGTGGTGAATAAAATAAGCACTAACACCTAGGGTGCAGATTACGAGCTCAAATTATATCGATATCAACCAATTCAATGCATAATGAACTCACCTGACTTACCTTTGCCTTCACAGCACCATGCAATATGTATGCATCATATATCAATCATATAATTCATAAACCAATTCATGATTTCCAAATAGTTCTAGGCATGGCATGTTCAAAACATATTTTCATATAAAACATTTTTCTGGGAAAAACAGTAGTATATAGGTAATACGAAAACAAAACTGCCCACTCACTGATAAGTCGACGGGTCGTAACCCCCGTGGCGTCCCTGGATGCGGTCGTCCTCGGGATACGTCTCACCTATATGCGAAACAACTATAAAAACGTTAATTTTAAGCACATCACCAATTTTTCGAAATAACTTCTCATACGATGCTCAATTTTGGTATATGAATATACCACATCGACCTATTCGACGTCACGAGCGTCGGGATATTTTTAGAAAAATTTTTGGAAGCCCCACGCGCCCCCACGCGCCATATGTGGCACGGGTCCACGCGCTGGCCACGCGCAGCACGTGCAGCGCACGTGTCGTCTTCTTCGCAGGGCCTCGCCGGACTGGTTCTCCGGTGGCCGGACTCCGGCCGAACTCCGGCCGATTTTCAAACTCACTGTTCTCCTTCGTTTTTCACCCATTTTCTTCGTATTTTATACCAAATTGAAGCCCTAAGAGTGTACTATCACGTTGGACTAGTTTTAGGGCCTAAAAACTATGAAATCTCACCTTGCAAAAACCAAGGGTTCGGCCAAACTTGAATTCTACGATCCCGACGTCCAAAACTCTCCAACGAACGTCCCCGAGCTTCCTTAGGACCTCCTAAAGCTCACCACAAGCTTGAAATCTCCTGAAACACAACATTTTACGTTCGCATGAACAGTACTTCAAAAATGGAGGTTCGGGATCTACGTGAAATCGAAGGTTTCACTTCCTAAAACTAGCACCAATGAACTCAGGACGTCAAAACGATGAAGATACATACCTTATTTGCCCCGATCCGTCAAGTTTTGAAGGGTTTTGGTGGTGGTCCGTACGATATGGGTGTGTGAGGGTGTGAGTTCGAGAGAGACAGAGACAGGGAAAGCACGGGGAAAGGAGAGGGAGAGAGGAAGGTCATGTGTGGTCCAAATTAATCCACACCCTCCATTTCATCCTAACCAAACATACCAAAAATCAATTTCCAATAAAATCCCATCCAACCAATGCTATTTTCAAAATAACGTTACGTACCTACGTACCTTAATGTCCAATAAGGGCAATTCTGTTATTTCACATTCCCGTCAAAAGTACCTCCGGGACGGGCTGTGACACTTTTGGATACTCTGTTGAGTTTAAGAAAACTTCCAAATGAAAACTACAAGCTTTGCAAATGAGATAGTTACGTAAACTAATTCCTCGAACAAGTTTTTGGAAGGTGAACATTGGCAGCGACTTCGTGAAGAGGTTGGCAAAGCTGTCTTGGGAAGTAATTTGCTTGATTTCAATCTTCTGGTGCTCATACTGATGTAGACGCAATATGCTTGGCGTTTGCTTCTTGGATGCATCATGTAATGATCTGGTCGATACATGTGGCATTGTCTTCAAAGATCGTTTTTAGGACTCAACGATGGATGAAAAACAAGTACTTGAAATATGCTCAACGAGAACTCTTAACCATGTTTCTCTTATGTGGTGTAGTAAGTTGTGGTTTAGCAACTAAGGACTATTCGGTTGACCTCCAAGATATTGCGGTGTCCCCAACGATAAAGACATAACCCGTTTGGAGACGTGCCTTGTGTGGATTAGAAGATCGTCTGTGTTAGCGTATCGCACAAGGTAGGCATCTTTCTAAGAAATCATGGGTGTGATTCATTCTATGATTCATATCATAGAATAAGTCCAAATTAGTAGTAACGGAACAACGTCTTTAACACCAATTTGATGGTAGCGTGTAGGCAATGTTGCTTTGTGCCAAAATATTATTAGTAATTGAGATGTCTGATCTAGTGCTTTTAGTTAACTACAATAAACTCCAATCGCACTAAAATATGGAACTTTAGGCTCTGTTACCTTCTCAAATGTCTCATTTGCATCTAATGTATAGATATATGGGGTAAACTCAACGACAACACCTTCTTTGTGTAGTTCGACTTGTGGATCAAGAATACCGCACAACTATGGTCAAACTCGTCGAAAAAATTCCACCGAGAACTCAAGCTCGAGTTCTCCCTTCCCCGCCACCAAAACACACATGCAAGGACATATTTGAGTACCCCAGGTTGCAATGATTCTAAATTTGGTGGTTTTGAGGTGAGATTCAAGATGGATTGTTATGGTATGTGCTGTGCCTTGGCCTATTCATTAGTGCGAAAACGAGATTGAAATTACAACCCTACCAAATCACACTCAGTTGAATAGAATAAAATATAAGAAATAAAGACACTGAGAAATTTACGAGGTTCGGCAAAAACATGCCTACGTCCCCGGAGAGATATTGCTCTTCACTATGAGAATAACAGTACAAGTACACATGAGTTAAATTAACATAACCCAATCCCGAATCCCTTGCACACCCACTCATAGAATTTTCCCATGAGCCTCACTCTACCCCAAGAGTTCTTTCACTAGAATACTTTTCACTCTAGCTCTCTTGATTTTCTCTCAACCCATGTTCAACCTTTCCCATGGGAGAGCCGGATGCTCTCCCCCTTGGATGCTTCCCTGATGCTTACTCTCTCACTCGACAAGCATACCTAATGCAAGCATTTCCTTGCATTAAATAAAGGACAAGCCATCATCACATTTCTTCATAATCATTAAAGTAAAAGCAACCACCTTTTTCTATTTTCTTACAAGCATCATCATTGTGTCTTTACTCATGATGATGTCCACCAAACTTTTCTTTGTTTAGTTTACTAGCCGAAAGGCATTTGGCTTGTTGTCCACTTTTTCTTTTACTTTGCAGCACTTGTCTGCATTTCATGCAGCCCACACCATGTGATATTTCCACCGAAAGCAAATATAGGTCACTTCATTGTTGCCAGCTCAAAATTTGAGCCAATCACAACAATCTCCCCCTTGGTGAATACACCATGCAAAAATCCTTGCACCCATCACCAAAGCTCATTGGCCTTACGTACCAACATACACACCCTGAACCAACCTCGTTGGTCCTGTTCCAATTCAGTCACTGCCAATGCATGTGTAGCTGCTGCAAGCTAAAATTCACCATTTAGCTTCAGACAGGATCTTGACACACCCTCGTCTCCTCCAACAGGTTTTCCTTCTCTTCATTGTTTGTAACCTGGAAACTCGTCAGCGCGCCTGTTTCTAGCAACAACCCATCGAGCCAGACAAAATTCCCACACTTCCTCCTACCTCAGGACCATCTCATCACCTGTGAATCCCATAGCTCTACCTACTGCAAAACCCCTGCAACACTTGAGACTAAACATCACCTGGAGAAGTGTTGCTTCGAGTACCTAGAAGGCATACTCGAAGCCTTATGCCACAAACTTGCTACCACCCGGCCTTGCATCGTAACACTATGGACCCTTACCTCAAGAACCGGATCTGAACCTGTTGTTTCTCTCAGATCCTCTTTCCAATTTTCTTCCACGATTCCAACCTTGAATAGCTTAAGCAGTCTCGTGCCCACCATCATCCATGGTCTCCTTTGTGTATCATTCCACACCAAAGAAGCTTGCACCTACTCCAAACTTACTGTATCTTTCCATGCAGTAAAGTTTCACAAGGTTCTTGTACGAATCTGAAAGTGAGGTAAGAAGAAAGAGGCATTTTTCTTCTTCCTCAACATCAACTTTCGCAGTTGATCCAAGCATCCCTGAACACAACTTCCATTTCTTCAAGCTCCAATTACTCTCCTTTACCAAGAGTAAAACCGCCTCTCCTATTAAACTGCTCAACTGAAAATTCCATGGTGAACAACAAATCTGGACCTCCAACGAACCAAGCGCCCAACGATGCTCTGATACCAATTGTTATGCCTTGGCCCATTCGTTAGTGCAGAAACGAGATTCAGATTACAACCTCACCAAATTACACTCAGTTGAACATAATAAAATACAAGAAATAAAGACACTGAGAAATTTTCGAGGTTCGGCAAAAACATGCCTACGTCCCCGGAGATATATTGCTCTTCACTATGAGAATAATAGTACAAGTACACATGAGTTAAATTAACATAACTCAATCCCGAATCCCTTGCACACCCACTCATAGAATTTCCCCAAGAGTCTCACTCTACCCCAAGAGTTCTTTCACTAGAATACTTTTCACTCTAGCTCTCTTGATTTTCTCTCAACCCATGTTCAACCTTTCCCATGGGAGAGCCGGATACTCTCCCCCTTGGATGCTTCCCTGATGCTTACTCTCTCACTCGGCAAGCATACCTAATGCAAGCATTTCCTTGCATTAAATAAAGGACAAGTCATCATCACATTTCTTCATAATCATTAAAGTAAAAACAACCACCTTTTTCTATTTTCTTACAAGCATCATCATTGTGTCTTTACTCATGATGATGTCCACCAAACTTTTCTTTGTTTAGTTTACTAGCCGAAAGGCATTTGGCTTGTTGTCCACTTTTGCTTTTACTTTGTAGCACTTGTCTGCAACTTTCATGCAGCCCACACCATGTGATATTTCCACCGAAAGCAAACACAGGTCACTTCATTGTTGCCAGCTCAAAATATGAGCCAATCACAATAGTCTGGGGTGGTGGTGCACGGTGGAAGAGAGGATGAGAGACCGAGAGTTAGAGGAGGAGAATGTTTCAGAAAATGGAAAGGAATAAAGCAGGAGTGGGTTATGTCCCACTAAAATTCCTCCCACACGAAATTACTATTGTTCCCTACACTAATTTAATTTCATAACTCGACTCTCGTAATCCGAATTCGATTCCGCTTTCACCCATGCATTTGCGGGCTCGAAAAATAATTTAAATAAATAGAAAATATGAGAATTATAAATCTAACTCAGAGGTCCATAATTACTTCAGACACTCAATAGGGGTATTTTGGTCATTATATATATAGGGTTGTGATTTTCACACACCCTTAACTACTTTTCCCACACCCCTCCTTATTTTTTAGTACTTAATTGGTATCATACTATTTAATCTTCCATAGATACCCCTCCCTATTTAATCTTTCATTAATTACCATCAAAAAGTAGGAAGGGTATATATGGAAGATCAAATAGTATGATGCCAATTAACTATTAAAAAATAGGAAGATGTGTAGGAAAAGTAATTAAGGGTGTGTGAAAATCATAACCCATATATATATATATATATATATATATATATGTTGACCGGAAAATTAACTCAGAGCTCCATAATCACTTGTCCTTCGAAATTTAGAACAGCCTAATCCAGCTACAGCTGGCAACAACATCGTAATCTATTGACCGGAAAATTAACCAGCTACCTGCCAATATATATATATATATATAAACAAAAAAGGTCCACATACTATATACTATATAATATATATATATATATATATATCTATAAACAAAACAGGTCCACATACTATAAAATATAGGGACAAAAGCAAATTTGCAGTACACATTTTGACTGGAAAGAATACACATGGCGAACACGGATTAGGTGAATTGAAGTACGTATAGTCGTTAGACTTTATATATGAGCCAGCTTGTTATGATACTATAATGAAAGTTGATGTCCCATCATAAAATCAATTGACAATATAGAGGAGTAGTTCAACCTTTTATAAACTCTTAAAAGATTTTTTCTTTCACCAAGGTAAAATTCTTTTACCTTCACATTCTCACACATATAACCTAACCCATTTAAAACAAGCCTAAAACATAAAAACCTGAAAGCAAGCTTTGAAACACCAAAACACAAAGTGGGGAAAAAAAAAAATCACACAGCATGAGAGAAAGATTGACTTATAAGCCGAGATGCACACTATTTTGAAAATAAAAAACCAGGTAAGCCAAGACAATTTGGATGCAGTGAAGCTAAAACTGCCGAAGCTAGCAAAATGGAATTAATTACCCGTATCATTACGTCATTCCACTTTTCAAATGGGGATTAAAGTTAAGTTGTTAACAAAAGCCCCATTTGGTGCCTATGATTGGATTATAATTGATAACTAATTATGTTCCTTTTTTTTTTTGGTAAAGGATAGATTTTGTTAGTAAATGGCCACTTGCAACTAATTATGGTCTTGAAATAACGGAAGTTATAGTTTAGCGAAAATACGAAAGATCACCTAATGATAGTTATGTAACACCAGAAGTTTGAGAAGAACCTCTCATATCGAAAAGAAAGCAAAACATGAAATTCTGAAAATTGCAAAAATAACCTTAAAACTTGAAAGCGATTAGGTTTTTAAGAAGGGAATTTTGAAGAACAAAGGAAAACATAAGGGAACTGTTAGTGTTCATTAACTCTCGAAAAATAGTAAAATACTTTCAAATAGAATAAAATTACAAATTGTGGAAAGCCCAAAAACTGAAGGCAGCCCATGATAAGCAAATATATTCCAAAGGCCGCAAACCAAAACTAAAATAATGCAAAATCAAGCATTATATCATGCATACAAATTAATTAGGGGAAAATGGAACTTTGCCCTCAATTCAGTTGACTGAAACAATACTTTCCACATAAATAAGAGCTTCGAAATCTGTAACCTTATTGATAATAGGAGGAATATGAATATATTTGAGATTTTCGGTACTAGAATTATAAGAGAGGGCTCTTTTATCAGAGGTAACCATAAGAAGCTCGTCACTTTTCCAAAATGTCAATAAATTCTCATTGTCTTTAAAGGGTCCAAGGGTTAGCAGTTTTGTCCATGAACTCTTGACTTCGTCACAGTCGTCCATTACCCATATTTCAAGTATTTCCAATATTCCAGAATTGTCACTTTCATCATAATGAGAGCAAAAAGAAGCGATGGATTCATTATATAGAAAAAGATCATAAAACAAAAAACCGGATTCTTTCCTATAAGGCAATTGTATTCTATGAAATATCTCATCACCTAAATCAAATGAAAGTATGTATTCCTCGTCATCGCTTGCAAACCAATAACAAAATCCCTTTAAGTACACTGAACAAGAACAGTTATAGGTATCACTTGATATTTCAATCTCGATCACTCTCCAAGAGTTAGTAGTTGTGACATATACCTCAGCCGTGTGAGGAAGAGCAATACGATGAGAAAAAGTTCGCATATCATCTGAATACTCACAATTTTCTATAATTTTCACAACCTTGTATTCTTTAGCTTTGCTATCATAGCCAAATCCCATTCCTTGAAAGGTCGATTCCAATTCGAATTTTCCCTCCTGAGGGGAAGGTAGAAGAAGGCATGAATCAGGTAGTTGCTTCAGTTCCCTCGTTGCTGGATTGTATAAAACAGCATTTTTCCCTACTATTAGACAGACAATCCCATTGCAATAGCCATGAATCGATACATGATCATGGTCTTCCAATGGAAATTGTATATTTAGGTCCTCAGTATCATAATAAAGGTTGTGCTCATCACTATCATGGGAAAGATTAATCATGGACCAGAAATATTCTCGTTTCCAACTTCTGTCCGGGAAAACGGGCATCTGAGAACGGTGGAGAAGGATACAAGTGGATGATGAGAATTTGTTGTCAACGGAATTGCTGAGGTGTTTGGCCATAAAACTTGGATTGTTGATGACCGTGCACCAAGACTTGCGTATACATTTGAACCGCATCAGAGACTTCGGCGGCAACCTGGACAGGATTTCGGCCACCCTATCTTCAGGAATTTCACTTTCACGTATATGGATCATTTCAGTCACCCTATCTTCAAGAATTTTACTTTTACGCACCTAGGATGTTTCGGCAATTTTGTTCCACAGGAAATCTTCTCATGTATATGTACACAAGGAACACCACCAGTTTTAGAGACAATTTAAACCAAAACTCCAAGTCCCTAGGGCTTGGTAGATCGAGGTTCAATTATAAACATATTACCTCACATGATGCCAGAATTCAACATTACTAAATAAACTTGGAGTTCTACAACCACAACATATTTAGCTATCAAAGAAAACAAGGGCCATCCAGAGTTAGCGAGTTTTCCAAAGAAAACAGGGGCATCCAGTCAATTTAGAATTTTATGGAGGATCGTACTTTCAAATTTTACTTTTTTATTATTTTTTAATTGATACAAAATAATAGTTCAAATTTTACCTTTTAAGTTCTACATTAAATTGAAAATAAGGTGAGCGTAATATTTGTATATGGCCAGCTTGTAACAGATTTTAATTAACTAAGAAAAGGAAAATTTCCATATTCACACAAATTTTAATTAACTAAGAGAATTTTTTAATTAAGAGAATTTTTTCATTAGAAATACAATCACATAACTGCATCCTTATTACAACTAAGAGTTTTTCTATTTAGACACCACTTCTCATTCAATTTTACCCCAATTTGTATATACGCCCATTAAAAATTAAAACCTTTACTTGTTCACCACATTTCTTCGAAAAATACCATCAAATACCCTAATGCAGGCAATCACTAATGCACCCTTAATTTCTAAACTTGAGTAGAACAGTTCTACCGGTGGAAGGCAAGGGCACAAAATATTGCCCAAAACTCAAAAACATTGCTCCACCAGCCCAAAAATTGAAGGCCAATCAGTAGGCCCTACCATACCCAACTTAGTTCCAAGGCAAGTCTTGCGGGCAATGATTTTTTTTTGGGATGTATGTAGAATAAGGTTGAGACATGAATCATAATTTATCAAGACACGAAACCACTTTACTTGTATAACGAATATAGGACAAAAATTCACCTGCAGAAGTTCCAGAACTTGAAGCCATATCACCAAAACTCTCAGTGAACGTTCTCCTCTCTTACAAAAAATAGAGTGCTCAACTCATAATAGGTTTGAAGTCCAAGAATGAGCGTAATCTATATGAGAGTAGAGGCCACTACATATAGATGTCAATCTTTGCCAAACCAACTAGTATTCCCTATTAAAATCCACATAGGAAACTAAATGTGTTTCCTTGTTCAATAAGAAATCGATTTCAATGCCAATAAATAATCCATCTGTAATAAGGATTGACATTCCACTTTCAATAAGACTTTCCTATACAAAACCGAATACAATATAGCCCACCTAAAACTCATTAATCACACATACTCTTATTCTAACATTCTCCCACTTGAGTACAAGACCAGTCTATGAAGAAAAATAAGGTTCTACCATAAAATTAATTGGCAATATGAGGAGTAGCGCAACTACTTATAAGCACATGCAAAGTCTCTCCTCATTAATGTGGGATTCATTCTCAACACGTCCTAACACGTACCTAACACGTGGATAACATAACTCGTATGACGTGGAGTACGTGTGGCCGTTAGGCTTCACACGTGGGACACCATGCTCTGATATCATGAAGAAAGTTGAGGTTCCACCATAAAACCAATTGGCAATATGAGGAGTAACCAAACTACTTATAAGCACATGCAAGGTCTCTCCTCACCAATGTGGAATTTATTCTCAACACGTCCCCACGTGCCTAACACGTGGACAACGTAACTCATGTGATGTGGAGCATGTGTAGCCGTTGTGTAAGATTAAACTAGACTTAAAAGATTAATACACTAGCCAAGAACACAAGGATTAATCAACTAAATCACAATCCTTGAATTATGTATGTAATATAAGTGCAAGAACTGCAACAATTATACCAACACATACTTACAGACACGTTCATGGATAAGAAGCCATGAAAACCTGCAGACAACCTTCTCCTCTCTGCAAAACTCAATGCTCTCCAAGTTATAGGTAATTGGAACAATAAGAGCGTGTTTTATGAGAGCAGAGGCTTGTGACTTTATACTACAAGACCTAGATTGCCCTATAACAATCCTACAAAGAATACAAGACTACATTCCTTATATCAATATGAGTCCTACAAACGAGCAAACATAAGAGTCCTTAATATACAAATATGATTGGATTACTCTTGTCAACATGATTAAGACTTCTTTAGAATATCAATTATCCCGAGACTTGTAAGAATCATACTCATACTCTTACACGTTGTTCTTCACACATGGGACAACCTACTCTGATACCATGAAGAAAGTTGAGGTTCCATCATAAAACCAATTGGCAATATGAGGAGTAGCCCAACTACTTATAAGCACATACAAGGTCCCTGCTCATCAATATGAGATTCATTCTCAACACACCCCCACAGTGCCTAACATGTAAACAACATAACTCGTGTGACGTGGAGCATGTGTGGCTATTGTGCTTCACACATAGGACAACTTGCTCTGATACCATAAAGAAAGTTGAGGTTTCACCATAAAACCAATTGGCAATATGGAGAGTAGCCCAATTATATAAGCACATGCAAGGTCCCTCCTCATCAATGTGGGATTCATTCTCAATACGTCCTCACACATGCCTAAAATGTGGACAATATAACTCGTGTGACGTAGAGCATGTGTGGCCGTTGGGCTTCACACGTGAGACAACCTGCCATGATACCATAAAGAAAGGTGAGGTTCCACCATAAAACCAATTGGCAATATGGAGAGTAGCCTAACTTCTTATAAGCACATACAAGGTCCATCTTCATCAATGTGTTATTCATTTTCAACACACGTCTGTACATGCCTAACATGTAGATAACATAACTCGTATGACGTGGAGCACGTGTGGTTGTTGGGCTCACACATGGGACAACCTGCTGTGATACCATGAAGAAAGTTAAGGTTCCCCCATAAAACTAATTGACAATATGAGGAGTAGGCTAACTATTTATAAGCACATACAAGGTCTCTCTTCACCAATGTGGGATCTATTTCAACATGCCCCCACACATGCCTAATACATGGATAACATAACTTGTGTGATGTGAAGCACACCCTTTATTTATTTCTATCTTTTGATCTTCTTCAATTCATCTGGTCGGACGGTCGAAAATTAAAATGATGTGTGAGAAGTAAAAAGAAGTGTGTGGATATCTCATACCTTTCAGTAATGAGTTAATATAGGGTAATTTAATTTACCCACAGTCAAAATGTGCACTGCAAATTTGTTTGCCCATCTCAATTACCAAGTTGTTCATTAACCAATGAACAAGTAATTTGAAGGTGATTTGCTACGCATCCGTCTAAATCCTACAATTATACATGATCTTTTCACTAAAATAATGAGGGGTTATGGCGAATCAACCATCATTTATATCATCCAATAAATTAGTTAGCACCATATTTCTTAATGGTAAACTACGAGATCGCTCCTTTTATTATGGAATGATGGAGGGATCGTATTTTTAAGCGACATGAGCTTACAATAATACTACACGTCCTACTGTTTTTGAAAAACAAAAGATATGCATGCTATGAATTTTAATTTATCTTTGATGTAACTTCAACCTTCAAGATCAAGCCTCGACGGCCCTTGAAGAAATTTCAAACAAAAGTTCAAGAACAAGCCTCAAACGGCCCTTCAAGAAATCTCAAACAAAGTCCAAGAACAAGCCTCAACGGCCCTTGAAGAAATCTCCAGCCCAATTCAAGATCAAGCCTCGACGGCCCTTGGATCGACATCTACATTAAGGGACTTCAAAACACATCTCCTACACGCGACAAGCACATGTATACGACGCGCCTTGAAGTGGGGGCATTTGTAGACATCGAAATTTCGGTAAATAAATGTTAACCGATAAATCAAAGTTTCGACGCTCATGTATTACATAAATTTTACACGTAGCGTATGTCTAAACAAAAAATCAAAATAAGTTGGAAAAGTCATCAAATAGGACATGTGTCAACACCTGGCAGAAATGACTTATTTCATCTGGAATATTATATTCAAAATTAGGCCTTGGAAGATTCTATAAATAGAAGCCAAATTCATTCATTTACAAAGGGACCAAAATCATTAGGCAAAATTCTTAAAGCTCTGAAGCTCTAAAACTCCGAAGCTCTCAAGCATCCAGGTTCCTGAAGAATCAAGAAAGCTCTCTTCGTTCTTCGTTCTTCGTTCATCGTTCATCCTAAGATCAAGCCCCAACGACCCTTTGGATAAACAATCATCCACCAATTCAAGATCAAGCCCCGACGGCCCTCGAAGAAAGTGTTCTTCGTTCTTCGTTCATCATTCTTCCAAGATCAAGCCCCAACGGCCCTTTGGATCAACAATCATCCACCAATTCAAGATCAAGCCCCGACGGCCCTTGAAGAAAGTGTTCTTTGTTCTTCATTCTTCATTCATCGTTCTTCCAAGATCAAGCCCCGACGGCCCTTGGATCAACAAGCCACCGTTCTTCAAGATCAAGCCCAAAAACCCTTGAAGATCCGTTCATCACTGTTCTCCAAGATCAAGCCCAAAAACCCTTGAAGATCCGCTTATCACCGTTATTCAAGATCAAGCCTTAACGGCCCTTGAAGAAACACTCATCCTCAAGATCAAGCCCCAACGGCTCCTTGAAGATTCGCTCAAATCCACCTTCAAAGATCAAGCCCACGACCCTTGAAGAAACTTCCAACAGTTCATCCAAAATCAAGCCTCGACGACCCTTGGATCAACGAAACATCCACAAATCAACACTTTACTGAGATCGAATCAGAGGATCAAAATAGAGCCCAAAATCATCAAATACAAATATTTGTTTGTGCACATCGTTCTTGTCTCTTTCGTTTCAAGAAATTTTCGTGTTCACAGCAGGTACGAATTGTAAACAGATTATGACACGTGGCGCGACATGATTGGTTAATAATCTTATCGGAAATCCATCAGCAATAATTGTATTTTCAGATAATGACACGTGGTGCAACGAGAACGATTAAAAATCTTACCGAAAATCCATCACCAATAATTGTCTTTTTCGGATTATGACCGGTGGCGCAACGAGAACGATTTAAAATCTTATCCGAAATTACAAATAAAATTATTTTCTATTATTTTATAACTTTTCGGATAATGACACATGGCGCAACGAGAACGATTAAAAATCTTATCCGAAATTACAAATAAAATTATTTTGTATTATTTTATAAATAAAAAAATATTAATATTTTATTGCCTATTGCCAAGGCTATTGAAGTGCAACGGTGGAGATGCAAAAGGCAGTTACTGTTCACCGGGTGGATAACATAGTGTATTGCCTGGAGGGTGGGTTCCCACGCTGGAACTGCTCTAAAGGACTAAAATCAATATTCAAACTAACACCAAGTTTTTATTAAATTTTAATCTTCTTCAAGATTATAGTTCAAAAACACTATGAATAAACTAGAAAGAACTAAATGTTGTAGTTTTCCCAAAAAAACTAGAATGTTCTCTGGTATTCTTTTTCAACTTTATTATAAAAATATTCACTTGTTGTAGCCTATTTTATCTGACAAAGGGAAGGGGGCTGGCGGCAGAGAGAAAGAAGAGAGATGTGTTTGTAGAATTGTGTAGAGGGATGTGTGTGTTATTCCTCCCTATGTAGTGCCTTTATTTATAGTAATAAAAGGGAGAATAATTCCTTTATCCTCAAGGAATACAAGTCCATATAGGAAAGAATAACTATAATCAAATTTAATCTAGGATTTACACAATCACACTTAAACTAGGAAAGTTTATAACACTCCTTCTTGAGTGTGTAAACACTCAAGATAGATTCAGCATCATGTAGAAGTTGAGAAAGTCGACTCGTCGGCACTGATTCTAGGAACAAGCTATTTCTCAAATAAGGTTGGAACTTGCATAAGTAAGTAACTCTCACTAAAAACCCTAAGGCTATGGAAAAGACCCGAGTAAGGACCAAATCCATAATCTAAGGAAAAATACGTGAGAAATGCAAAGTCAATGAAACGTGTATGGGACGTCATCAGGGATATGATCAACCCAAGGTGAGTGCCTCGTTAAAACCTAGTTAGGTAGCAAAACCCAGTGGGAAAAATGCTCCTAATCATAGGAAAAAAGAGTGCATTGAGATCAAGCAAGTATTCTTCAGGATACCCCCCTTAGTTTGACACAATTCCAAAGAGATCTAGCAATGTTACAACTTAGAAAGTTTACGCATACCAATTCCTTGAACAAGGTAAAGATCGCAGGGTAAAGATCGCATAAGGACCTTCACGACAGGGTAAAGATCGTAGGAGCTTCGAATATGATCCAAAATTGATCTCAACCAAAAGCATTCCCGAGTTGCTTCATGTAAGGCGAGAATTTCAGCATGGTTTGACGAAGTAGAACTAAGGTTTGTTTAGTTGACCTCTAAGAGATTGTGGTACCTCCAACGGTAAAGACATAACCCATTTCGGAGTGTGCCTTATGTGGATCAGATAAGTATCCTACATCGGCATAACCAATAAGACAATAATCAACTCGAGATAAGGGGGTGCGACATCACTTGAGGATCCATAGGGATAAAACAAGCCCAAATTCGTAGTACCTTTAAGTTAACGAAAGATAAGGGGGTGCGACATCACTTGAGGATCCATAGGGATAAAACAAGCCCAAATTCGTAGTACCTTTAAGTTAACGAAAGATGTCTTTAACGCCAGTCCAGTGTTTGCGTGTTGTGCATTTTTGTATCTTGCCAAAAGATTAACAGCAAAGGAGATGTTGGGTCCAGTGCATTGAGCTAAGTACAATAAAGCACATATTGCACTTAGATAAGGAGCTTCAAGCTCCAAAGTCTCTTCATCATCCTTCTTTGGACAGAAAGGGTCTCGCTTTGCATCTAGCGATCAAACGACCATAGGAGTACTCGAAGGCTTCGCTTTATCCATGTTAAAGCCTTCTAGGTGTAGTTTGTTTGATGTACTAAGATTCCATCCGAACGGTGCTTTATCTCGAGACCGAGGCAGTATCGAGTCTTTCTTAGATCTTTCATCTCAAATTCTGATTTCAGGTGCGCGATAGTTCTTGCGAGCTCTTTAGGAGTTTTGATAAGATTCATGTCATCGACATATATTGCAACAATCACAAAATCAAAATGTGACTTCTTAATGAACACATAAGGGCATAGTTCGTTATTCACATATCCCTGACTAGTCAAATACTCACTCAATTGGCTATACCACATTTTTCTAGATTGTTTCAAACCATAGAGTGAACCCCTCAGCCGAATTGAGAGAATGTTCCGGGGTTTGGAAATATTTGATCCAGTCAATGTAAGTCCTTTGGGAACTTTCATATAATTTTTTGTATCAAGATCCCCATAAAGATATGCAGTTACTATATCCATCAACTGCATACTCAATTTTTCGAAAACTACCAAACTGATAAGGTAGCGAAAAGTAATCACGTCAATAACGGGTGAATAAGTTTCGTCATAGTTAATCCCGGGGCGTTGTGAAAAGCCTTGTGCAGTAAGACGAGCTTTGTAATGCACAATTTCGTTCTTCTTATTACGCTTCCTAATAAAAACCCATTTGTAGCCAACAAGTTTCACATGTGGATGAGTATAAACTATAGGTTCAAACACCTTATGTTTCACAAGCAAATCAAGTTCGACTTGGATTGTTTTTTTTAGTTTGACCAATCGGTTATACGTCAACATTTATCAACGGAACGGGGTTCAATGTCATCGCTCAACATGATCTTAGTAGCTACTGCATATGTTAATGCATCATTGACGATCATCTCATTTCTACACCACACATCATCTAAGCTAGCATAAGAGACTGAAATCACGATTCTCTAGAGGAGGATTCATTTCTTCAATGATGCTTCCATAATCTAGAATTTCCTTATGAGTTGGATAGAATGGGTAAGTAACAGTTGGATTCACGGTAAGCCTTTAGGTGCCTATGTCGTCGGTTTCCTCTTTCAAGGGTGTGAATCCTTTGAACCAAGAGGTATGCCATGCTTATTTGTAGGGCAGATGATTGGCTAGCCACTAACGTACGTGGATCACCAAGGTTTGCATCACAGGCTTCTAGGAAGGAAGTCTGTCGTACATTTGGTACATCAATCTTTGCAGGCATATTCGCAACTGGAATATGTGATCTTATCACTTACGCTAGATCAGTGAAAGCATCTAGCATACTTTGAGCTATGCTTTGGAGATCAAATATGCGTTGCACTTCAATTTCAGACTGAATGGTGTGGGGATCTAAATGAGACAAAGTGGGAGTCGTCCACGACAATTCATGTCGTTCTTTAGGAACGTTGACGTTCTTCTCTCCCCCTAACGATGGGAAAACTATCTCATAGAAGTGACAATCGGCGAAATGAGTAGTAAAGAGATTGCATGTCAAAGGTTCTAAGTAACGAATAATCGAAGGAGAATCATATCTAACATAGATTCCCATCCTTCGCTGAGGCCGCATTTTTGTATGTAAGAATGGTGAAATCGGCACATAAACTACACAACAAAAAACACACATATGAGATATGTCGAGTTTGTATCGGGTAACCAACTGAAGGGCGCTATATGGTTGGGTTACAACAGGTCTTACGCGAACCAATATGGCTACGTGCAATATTACATGGCTCCAAGCAGCGATCGGGAACTTGTTACGTATGACCAACGATCAAGCAATCATTTGTAAGCACTTAATGAATTCTTCTACTAGGCCATTATGGGTGTGAACATGGGGTACGGGATGTTCAACTTCAACCCCAACCGACATGCAATAGTTATCAAAAGTTTTAGATGTAAATTCTCTAGCATTATCCAATGGAATATATTTGATCAGATAATTAGGGTGGTGAGCCCTGAGCTGATAACCTGAGCCAACGGTTTGGAGAATGCAGTGTTCCTTATGGACAACAAGTACACGTGTGACCAACATGTGGAAGCATCAACCAAAACCATAAAGTATCTAAATGGTCCGCATGGAGGGTGAATTGATCCACAAATGTGCCCCCAAATCTTTTGTAGAAAAATAGGAGGATTCGAGTGAATCTTTTTATAAGAAGGCTTAGTAATAAGCTTTCTCATAAAACATGTTTGACATGCGATTCCTTGAATCGAACCTAAGCTTTGGGTTAGTGCATGCCTATGTGATGATTTAAGGATACGACACATCGCTATTCGTCCATGGTGTCCCAAAAAATCATTCCAAAGTGTAATTTCATGCGTGGTCCCATAGGTAGGGCCTGCCATAGTGGCTTTCTATAGGGCGTATGGTCGTAGTATACAGACCACTTAGGATACGCTTTATCTTTTCTATAATAAGCTTTTGGCCATATTCATAGGAAGTTATGCACATAAATTCAACTCTGTTTTCTACATAGGTTTGAGTGTGGTAATTATTATCTTTAATGTCCTTAAAACTCAACAACGTTCTTCCGGAACACGAAGAATAAAGTGCCTCATCAATGGCCAAAATTGTACCATTGGACAACATTATACGTGCCTTATCGTATCCTTTGATGCATTCATGCAAAACGGTGTGCGTGGTTGCACTATCTGCCAAACAACTAACTTCCCCACTAGTATACCTAGAATGAAAAATGAATTTGAATCGGTCACATGCATAAAAGTTCTAAAAACAAATATCCATTCAAAATAATTTTAAGTATTCAAGGATAGAAATTAATTAAAAACTTAATATCCAAAAACAAATCACCAACAAATAATCCAAACATAAAGGAAAATTGTTCAAAATTAACCAAAAACAAAAGGGGCAGCCACTACTATGGAATTTGACCCTAAATTTCAACTAGAAAAATAGTTTATGTCTAAGATTATAATCTTCCATAGGTGTGGTATCCTCTTGAAATTCAGAAACCTCCATCTTGGTATTCTTCGGTTCGTCCACTTGCACAAAGTTTGTATCAAACTTCTTATGACGAGAATGATATTGATATTCAGCTACAACCTTCTGGGGAGCTCGGCAAACACAGGACCAATGGTCCTTTGAACCACAACAATATCACATGTCCGCATCCATGGTTTCAGGTGATTTGCTTTTATTCTTGAAGTTTGGGGCCTTGGTAGTGAGGTTAAGGCGCTTCTAGGCTTTGTTTCCTCCCTTAGATGGACCTTGGCTCTGTTAACCTTGATTGGGTGGCTTTTAACCGCCCTTACCACACCTCTTTTGGTGTTTTGGGTGTTGGTTCATGGCATAATGTGCTTCAGGCACAACAATCGCCCCAGTAAGTCGAGCTTGATGATTCTTCATCAACAGAGAAGTAAAACAAAGATCAAATCCGAAAACTTGGTGAACTTTTCAGCTCTACATTTTTGCTACATGACAATATTAGTAGCAGAGAAGGTCGAATAGGTCTTCTCCAAGAGATCCTCTTTGGTCAAAGACTCATTACAAAACTTGAGAAGTGATCGGATTCAACAAACTTCATAATTATATTCATTCATTGACTTAAAGTCTTGGAAGCTTAAATGTTCCTAGTTGCTTCAGGTAAGAAGATGTCATTTCGATAGTCAAAGTGATCAGCCAAAGCGACTTATAATGCTCGTGGATCCTTCTTAACAAGGTACTCGGTTTGCAGGGCGTCATGAATATGTCTTTGGATGAAGATCATGGCAGTGGCTTTCTCTGCTTCGCCAACCAAGTTGTCCATCTCATCTTCAATGGCGGGACACAAATTCTTTGCAATGAGGTAAAGCTTCACATATTTGACCCACTTGAGGTAGTTCCTTCTAGAGACCTCCAAAGCGGTGAAGTCGAGTTTGTTCAAATTTGACATGTTCCTATCACAAAATAAATGGACCAGATGAGATTAGTGTACTACAGAAAAATCAATCCATTAAGATAGGAGTAGAACATTCAAGTTCTAATAGACATGTATTGGTTTAAATTTGAATGACAAACTTCAGGGAATGAAAAACTTCAGGTTTTCAGTGTGATGTTTTTAAGGAAAAATTCAGGTTTTCAAGCAATGCATTTTTCTAGAAATTTCAAGTTTCGAAATAATTATGAACTTCAGGTTCATATGTTCCTGCAGAAAAACGCAAATATATATATATATACAGAAATATGCAACAAGGAAATATGCAAATAGAACTTTAGGTTTATACTTATAATTAAATTAATTATTTGGACTTCGGGCTAAATTTAAAGTGTGGGTGAAAAATTATAAAACCCATTGGGCCTAAAAATAATTAGGCAATTAAACTCGGGGCTCAAATTAATAGGCCAAAGCCCACGAGTGGGCTAATAAAATAGGTGCTTTGCGTCCCAGGCCCAAATATTGGGCAAGTTTTATTTCGGGCCGAGCATGCAGGCTGGCCCAACATCACAAAATAAGTGGGCTGCATGCACAAGCCCAAATTAGGGGCCTATGAAGGGCACATATCAGCTGTGATGCAGACATAAAAGCATGTGAGAAACTACAGGAACCCAGAAGGGCTCAATTGGTTCTCAGGTCGTGTCATCATCAAAGCCCAAAGGGCTGGTGATATAGGTCAAGGCTCTTGGTACAAGCAGGCGCAAAAACAAGGGTGTTGTGCGAATTGACCAAAGGGAATTTGAGGCCCGTTAGGGCTTGGGTTGGATCTGCAGGCCATGCTTGTGACGCTGGGTGTGGGGATTCGCCAGAACTGGTCGATTGTGCCGTTTCACGCGGTGTTCCATGGTTGGTGCAAGCTGTTGGTTCATCGGAGAACTAAAATTGGATGATGGAGGTGAAATCTCAATATCAGGGGGGAGGGTGAGAACCGAAGGGATTCAATTAAATGCGATTAAAAACTCACGAAATTCTTTTGGAATTTTGAAAAATCGTTGGTGAAAACAATTAGTTTCATCCAAATCACACGATTGCTGATCGTGTTTAGTCAGAAAAATCAACTGGAATGAGACCTGAGCTTCAGGCTGAGGGTGGGGGTGGGGATGATGGTGCCTCAAATGCACAGTTTTAATTCTAGGCTTACAACCTTAAGTTTCGTGGCTGGTGTTGGCGGCGGCGCAGCTTATGGATGTTGACAGCTCTCGATGCGACGAGGATGGTTTTTTAACAAAACCCTAATTTTAATTTTTTTTTTCTTAATTCCATATTATGGAATTTTGATTCAATTTACATGCATATTTAATTAAATAGTTTAATGAATGAACATATATTTGATGCAATTCATGGAAAATATCAAATTCACATAATTCAGCAATTATGAATATAATGCATACACAATTTATGTAGAATCTAAAAATAAAAAAACGTAAAGTGGGGTCATGCATTATGGTGAATGTTCGTGCTATCGTTGTTTTGGAAAAACCTAATTGCGTGATGATATTGGTGAACTGGTTTGATGCAAAAAACTTCCATGTTAGATTTCTAAGCGCAGCGGTAGGAGCATGTTGATAACGTGTTCTAGCCTATTTTATTTGACAAAAGGAAGGGGCTGGCTACAGAGAGAGAAGAGAGATGTGCTTGTAGAATTGTGTAGAAGGATGTGTGTGTTCTTCCCCTCTACGCAGTGCCTTTATTTATAGTAAGAAGAGGGAGAATAATTCATTCATCCCCAAGGAATATAAGTCCATATATGAAAAATAACTAGAATCAAATCTAATCTAGGATTTACACAATCATACTTAAACTAGAAAAGTTTATAACATCACTTAGTTTCTAAGTTTTCTTCAATACTGCAAAAAAAAATTGAAAAAACAAGCTATTTTGTTTTTCCCCCACTATTTGTGGTGGAAAGTTCCGTTATCCATTTTTGCTAAAGAAGAGATGATCGGATCATATTTATATATATTTTTACTTCAAATTCACTCGTATTTTCTTAGTTAGTTCCTTATATTTTTGAGCTATTTACGTTATTTTTGTGTTTATAAGATCTGTTATGTAAAGAAAACAAAAATAGCACAAATAAGATCTATTTACGTTATTTTCATGACTGCTTTCTTTTATTTGCTTTTGTCAATTTGCTGAGTTATGTTTTCCATATATTTATTTTAAGCACCACATGATTTCAGGTTAGTGCTTGCTTGCACACTGGAAAACTTGCTGCCTTGGTAATTTTGGTCTCTGGAGGAATTGTATTACAAATTTTGGCAGTGTGGTTGGTGAAGCAAATAGAAAACAAAAAGAATAAGCTGATGGGGCGGAAAGGAGAGCACATACAAAGGTGGAAGGCTGCTTTGCAGCGTGGTGATAGTGGAAGAAAGAAAAAAAATAATATAAGCTGCAAGTGCAGCATGGTAGGTGAGTTTTGCGTGGAAGCGTAGGGAATAAAGAAAAGCAGCAAAGCTGCTTGGGGGTCTGGGAGCGGGAGAGGGGGAGCTGCCTTTGGGCAGCTCGCAGAGAGCGCATGAGTCGCAGGAAAACGGGGGGAGCAAGTCAGGGGCTTGCGGAGTGTGAAAAGAGAAGGCAGCCTTGCTGCCAGAAAGAAAAAAAAAAGGGAAATAAAAAAAAAATAGAAGAGGGAGAAAGATCAGAGCTGCCATTTGGCAGCTGGTGCGAGAAGAAAGAAAACCAAGAAGCAAAGGAGCTGCTTGGCAGCTCGGCGCAGGAAATAAACAATCTGCCTTTGGGCAGCGGGAGAGAGCAAAACTGCTGCCCTTGCAGCAATTGAGAGGGCACTGCTGCCTTGCAGCTTGTGCACGAGAAAAGACTGAAAAACGCTGCTTGGGCAGCGTGAAACAAGGGAGAGCACGTGGACTTGGCTGCTGTGCAGCCTTGAAAATAGAAGGACCTTGCAGCTCGGCAATTGCTGCTGCGTGGCAGCTTGTGTTCGAGAGGAAACCGAGCAGAAAGAAGCTGAGAAGGCAGGCGCACGTGGACAGAAACAGAAGCTGCAAGCCTCTTCTCTCTCGGTTAAATCTTTCCCACTTATATTTTACTTTTGGTTTATTTGTGTTTTAATAATGTGTAATTAAACTTATTTTGGCTAGAGGTTAATTCAAAGCCATGAATATATTTGTAATATGAATTGATTACCTTCGGTTGTGATTTCTGAGTTGTGATTTAATTTGCTTAACTGCTTGATAGATAACTTATTTTTGTATGTCGATTAAGGATGCATACTTAATTTACATGCATGAATTTGATGCTAGAATATAAGTGAATTTCACCTAATCGTTATGAACTTATATTCACACGTAGTAAAGGTTGCTAGTCACAATCACGTTAAGTAAATTCTTGGCATATGGTCTGTTTATGTTGTAGTGCCTTAGAATATTAATTCTATGATTTTTTCTTTTACTATTGCCGTCCAAGTTGTGGCCATCTTGTCCACTCATGTATGTTTATTATTTTCTGCACTAAAATTTGTTTCTTTTGGAAGAAAAGAAAATAACAAGTGCTTGTGCAGCGTGAGGTGGAGAGCAAAAGAGAAGCTGCATTTGCAGCTAGTGGAGTGAATAAACAAAAAGAATCTGAGTGCAGCGTGGTTGGTGGAGGTGAGCAGCTCCTTGGCAGCATGTGAAGTGGGAGCGGGAGAGGGGGAGCTGCCTTTGGGCAGCTCGCAGAGAGCGCATGAGTCGCAGGAAAACGGGGGGAGCAAGTCAGGGGCTTGCGGAGTGTGAAAAGAGAAGGCAGCCTTGCTGCCAGAAAGAAAAAAAAAAGGGAAATAAAAAAAAAATAGAAGAGAGAGGAGGTCAGCACGCAGAAGCGGGGAAAGAAGAAGGAGAGAGTCAGTACGGGGGGGAGGAATAAACAAAGAGAGAGGGAGAGAAGCAAAAGCTGCCACGGGCAGCGTGAGCATAGCAGGAGAGAGGTCAGAGAGGTGCCAAAGACGGGCAGTGAGGGAGCTGCCTGTGGGCAGCGTGAGAAAGGCAGAAGGACTGACGCAGGCCACAGAGACTGACGGGCACAGTGAGAAGAAAATTAGAGGCTTCACTCCATTTCTCTCGGTTAAATCTTTCCAACTTATGTTTTACTTTCGGTTTAATCTTTCCAAACTTCTATTTTATTTCTGTTCTAATAATGTGTAAATAAATCTATTTTGGCTAGAGGTTAATTCAAAGCCATGAATATATTTGTAATATGAATTGATTACCTTCGGTTGTGATTTTATAAGTTGTGAATTCAATTTACTTATCCGTTCGTATAAAAACTGATTTGTGTATGTTGGTTGAGAGTGCACGCTTAATTTACATGCATGAATTTGATGCTAGAATATAAGTGAATTTCACCTAATCGTTATGAACTTATATTCACAAGTAGTAAATGTTGCTAGTCACAATCACGTTAAGTAAATTCTTGGCATAAGTTTCATGCAATTCATAGTAACAAGTGCCTCGTCAATGCTTATGATTTTCATAGAACTTAATGATTCTTGCTTGTATCTCTATTATGCAATTCATGTAGGGAACTTGTGGGAAATGTTTTGGGTTGTCGTATGCAATCATCCAATCCATTAACTTAAGGAAAATCTGAGAATTAATTAGTGCAATTCACGGTTAATTTGGGGCGTTGAGATTTATAGCTTATCGAAAAGCAACTGGAAATCATTTTGTATGCAAGTATAACATGTGTGGAGAAGAACCCTCTAGCTAGTCCGTCATCTATCACTTTACCTTAATTTTATGTTTTTGTCAATTCTGTAATTTAATTAAGTTTAATTTACTTTTCATCAAAACCAAACACCCATCCATTATTAAATTTTATTATTTAGTTAGTTTTCATTGTTGTTAGTCTTTTAATGCAATTTCCGTCCATTTCAGTTCCTAGTGTCTAATTTGATTGTTTTCATTATTTTGAGTCATTCTAAGTGTGTTTCGAGTTATTAGAGTTTTTAGCCTAATTTTGTGTCCTTGAGTCTTGTTTAATATTTTTAAATTAATTTAGAATAGATTAGCAATCCCTCCTAATCCCCGGCCTAGAACGATACCCTACTTACATCTATACTACAATTGTCAAAAAGAGGGTTTAATTTGTGTGTCAAGTAATTTTCGCATCAAGAGAACAGTAAATCATTATCTCTATTAATTAATGAAACCCTCTTTGTCAACCACAAGAGGGTGAAAAAACTAGTTAGTCTTCTATCATACAAAAAATTGATGGGCAATAATGTAATTTCACAGGTCCAAATTTTACTGTTTTTTATTGAAGCCTCACCTAGACCTAGCATTCGTATCGTGTTTCTCGTGTTCGTGTCATACCCGATAGCTTAACGGGTCATTGTGGATGCAAATTTCTTCCTCCTCGATCTTGGACGATTTTGCACCTACAAAACAATTAACACCTTAGGTTAAGGCCAAGACCCTCACGCGCCCACGATGAATGGGGGGGGCTTTGGCCAAAGAACCTCCGATGCCAAAGTTAGAATTTAGAGAGAAAGAGTGTTTAGAGAATTTTGGGATTTTTGCCAAAGTGTTGGCATTTTCTTTTTGGTGAGAAATGAGAGTATATTTATAGGGATAGGAGGTGGCTAGGGTTTTTTGGGTTTGATTTAGGTTTAATTAGCCAATTTATTTGGCTATTAAACATAAAATGAATGTTTTGGTGGTTTTTTGTATAATTGGCTAATCAATGTCACAAAAAAGGAAAATTATGGTGAAAAAAGAAGGAAATGGCCGGCTCCCTTTGGATAAGGGATAACCGGCCTTTAGGGTGATTTTTGGGCTTAATTTGGTGATGTAATTAGCCTTTAATATATTGATTATATTAATTGGTTGAGGATGTTATGGAATGTTTGAAATAAATGGCTAATTGAATAAGGAAAAATGAGGTAAAAACATATATGGAATGAAATAGGTTTTGAATTGTTACCCATTTTGGGTACTCCGGACTTGGTTGATGGATGATTCTCCACTGCTTGCGTGTAGGAAACCCGGTATGCCTCGAGGGTATTTTTGTCCTCTTTTGTCCAAAAGTCCACGTGTCGCCTAGTGAATATTTTGGGCTCCACAAATGCCCCCACACCTGTTGGGCTGCTCGCAGAAAAGGGCAGCAGGTGTAGAGATCTTCTTGCTTTAGGAAACTTAAGACTGCTTCCTATTTTGATGTTAATTCTCTCTTTAATAGGAAATTAGATCCTTCTAGGAAAAGGAAATAAATTTCTCTCAAAGCCTATTTAAGTCCACCTTAAGTGGGTTATTAAATCAACTTTGGAGAGCGATTTATTCTACCCTACAAGAGAGAGATAGCTTAGAGGATATTTGTTCCCCCTCCTCTAGCAATCTTCTACATCTTGCCCGTGCAAAGGACCGTCGTTCGTTGCTTTCTTCGTCTTCTTCGTGCCGCACCAATGTAAGAAAAATTTAATTTTTCTTGCCTTATTCTTGGATAGTGCTATTGCAGGGTAGCCGTCGGGGTGGTGCGGCACGTCGGGTGGCAGGGGCCAGGAGCTGGCTCGGCATGGGTTGAGGAGATGTCGTGGCAGGGACCACTGCTTGGGTAGATTGGCTTGGCTTGAGCCAAGGGCAGCTTGTGCAGCTGGGGTCGAGGATTGTGGCGCTGGGGCGCAGTGCTAGGCGAGCCGCATGGCTCATGTCCTTTGGGCTCTTGGACCTGACTCGGGCCAGGCTCGCGATTGAGAGAAATAAGGAGATTGCGAGTCTCATGGGCTGCTGGAATGTTGGGCATGCAGGCCTCCTGCCTGTTGGAATGCTGGGTTGAGCTCCCCTACTGAGTACCATGAATGTCGTTGGCTGCTTAGTCCTCTTTGCTGAAAGAAAGGTGGGCTGCTCCAGAAAGAGGAGGTAAAGAGGATCAAGGCAGATGCATTGGCTCGTCTGATCGCTGTCGTGGAGCTTACTATGAATGAAGATGGAAAGAAGAGATCTTCCCCGCCTACTCATGAGATGCCAGTTAAGAAAAAACTAAAGACTTCTTCTGCTGCTCATGAGGGTCCACTTGCTACCGAGAGGTATGTGATTGATATGACTTCTTCCAATGGGAAGAAAAATAAGGCTGTTAGATCTGAGCATGTGGCGTCTTCCATGTTGAGAATGGCTAGTACAATTGTGGATAAGATTGCTCAGCGTAAAGGTTTTATCATGCCCCCAGTGCCGAAGTTTGTACCAGGACGTTCTTTGGAAGCCAAGTCCGGTTCACCTTTGTAGAGACTTGCTATTATGAAGAGTGGTAAGGTGGACTCTGCTGCTAAAGTGGCGCCAAAGCCTGCTCCCTTTGCTGCTGAGATTGATTCGCCTCAGATTCAAGATCTTAAGCTTGCAATTTTTGAGCTTCGTTTTGCTGCTTATGCTAAGAAGGGAGTGGATGAGCTTCTCTATTTCTCCAGAAGGCTTGCTTGCTTTTATTTTTAAGGCTTCCATTGGTGAAGTAGTTGGAGAAGTTAGTGCCCAGACTGGGGCAGCCAGGGGTGAAGCGCCGGATGATGCCGCTGCTAAGAGCGTTACGACTGTTGAAGGTGTGGCGACCGAGTAGTTGTGGGATGTCCAAGCTGCTGTAGTGTAGTATTTTAGGTAGCCTTTAGGATTTTCTTTGTTTTTCCTTGTAGCTCTTGTTTTGCTTGAACTCCTTCGGCCTTTGCTAGTTGTTTATAAACATGTTTTCCTTCGTTTTTCTTCATCTTCACTTCTTTTGTTCATGCCCTAACCTTTAGACTTGATATACCAGTGGCAGGCATGCTACTTTTTTTATAAGCAGACAAGCTCGCGTAGCCTATGCAGCCGTAGGTGTTGGTGTAGAACTTTGCAAAGTTGTTAGCCATAGGGTTGGCAGCCGGATACCGTACTTACAGAAGCAGACAAGTCCGCGTAACCACTAGGTTGTTAACCTTGACTTTCTTCAATTCCGTAGGTTGCGTAGCAAGTATCACAACACTTTAGGACTTGGTGTAGGTTGTTCCGCGCTTGGCAGAGGTGAAGCTTATCGACTACGTAGCATGTCGACAGTGGATAAAACTTCGTATATGCGCGCTAGCTTGTTTAACCTTTCACAAGAATGTGCGGTTGCATAAGTCTAGCACGGCTTTACTGCTCGAAGGGCAATCCGTAGGCAGTCTTCCGGAATCCGTAGGCTACCTTAATGCACTCGATAGCAGCTTTAGGATTCCAGGGCAGCCGTCAATCGAATGTACTGCGTAATGTGCCCTCTCCGTCTCTAGGGCCCGGTTCCCCACGGATTAGGCCAAGAGACCCAAAATCCTTCAGTTAGCTAAGCCTTGAAAAAGACCATTGCGGCTACTTTTAGGAATCCCGGTGCAAGCCATCGTGCATCTAGTTATACTAGGGCAGCCAAGCTCATCCACGTCTGGATATTCGGAGTGTAAAGTTTATCCTCCCGTCTTGGAGAGCTGACCCATATAGATGTCGGGGAATTGGTTTACCCTCTTGCACTGGAGAGCAATTAGTTTACCCTCTCGCACTGGAGAGCATGGTTGGTCTCTCGGGGGGCGCAATTCCTGCGATGGGTCCCTAAGAATGGCGCAGTCTTCTTTTGAAGTGCCGGAGTGATCAGTTGTTATAAGCATGCAGCCGAGCCAAGTTGTGATTACTTCTGAATTCCTCATTAAAAAACAAGTGAAACGAACGAGAACTTAGCTGTAAGGTAGGAACTGCATAATAACTGGATAGTCCTCGACTTGTGAGGTGGTGCCCGTCGAGCTTCTTGAGTCTTCGGGCTTTGATGTAGTGGGAGGTCACACATGGTACTTCTTCAGATTGTAGGCGCTCCACTACTTTTCAATCTTTTTATCGTTTCATGGTAGTGGGGGTATAATTATTTTTGCCGCCTATTCTGCTGAGCTTGTACAGACCTTCCCAGATGAGATCCATCTTTTTGGATGTTTCGGCCTGCCTATTGCCTTGAGGATATCTCGGCATGGACATATGCTACTTGATGCCATATTTTTGGAAGAACTTCGCCAAATCTTTGCCCACGAATTGTAGGTCGTTGTTGGTGACGATGGATTAAGGGATTCCAAATCGGTAAATGATGTTCCTCCATATGAAGCGCTCTATGTCCGTCTGAATTGTGGTCGTCATGGGCTTTGCTTCCACCTATTTGGTGAAGTAGTCTGTTGCCACGAACCACGGCTGCTCGCGAGCCTTTGTAGTTGGACGCGCCGTTGACATGCGAATGCCAGAAATCTCCATTGAGGGAATATATGCGGCTAAAGTGTGATCGACTGCCTTCGGGGCATTGTTGGGCCGAGTTGTTACGTTCGTCAGAAAACTTTGCATCTGCCAGGGTCTACGCCTTTATCGTCGCCAGTTTGGATTCGGCGGAATAGTGCGTCATGATGATGACTGCAGGTAACTGTAGAATACAGGTAGTCGGGCCCCCAGCTCTTCTCGCATGATGGTAGAGCTTATTGCTACTTTAGATACTGTCAAACATGCGAATAAGTCCTCCGCTGCTTCTAGGGAGGTGATTTCGGGTACTTCTTCAAGTCCTTGAATATGCATTGGCGAGCCTTATCCCAAAGTGCATGCTTCTCTACTAAAGCAAAAGAGTCTGCCAGAGTTAGATCTTCTTTCATGATCAATTTTCTGAATAGCGGGTGGTCTGCTGGAAGTCCTTTTTGGAAGGCTGCTCTAGCTATCGAGTCGTTGCATCCGACTATTTTTGCCTTCTCTACTTTGAACCTTCTCACATAGTCGCGAAGCGACTCCTTTGGGTTCTTCTTGACGTCGAACAAATGGTCAAACTTCTTTTTGATCGAGCGATAGGATGAATATTCTTTGGTGAAAACCAAAGAAAGTTCGTAGAAATTCCGGATGGATTGTGGCGGCAGGGTGTAGAACCAATCTTGCGCCTCGCCTTGTAGAGTGGTGGCGAATATCTTGCACATGAGATCATCATTGTTTCGATAAAGGATCATTGCACTTTGGTAACGTTTTAAGTGTTTCTCCGGGTCTTCATCCCCTTTGAAAGATGTGAAATGTGGCATGCTGAACTCGCGTGGAGGCTCTGCCTGCTTGATCTCCTCCGTGAAGGGTGACCTGCTTATGTTGGTTATGTTCCATCGTAGTGCCTCGTCGGTGACCTCGTTGCGTTGGAAATCATGTAATCGCTTGGTCAAGAGTCTCTCTACTTCTTCCTGAATTTGCCTTTGTTGGGGTAGCGGAGCTCTCAGCTGCCCCGAGTCATGACTTGCTGGTCTAGGCTGCTCTTCCATATGTTTGGCTCGTCTATGCCGCAGATGCAATGCATGTGGTGCGTTCCTAGTAGGCGAGCGATTTCTTCGCAGGCTGTTGGTTGAACTTGAGCTGGATTGAGTGACTGCTTCTCTCCGTCCGTCGTGCTGCCTACTCTGTGAAGGAAGATTTTGTGAAAAACATGTTCATTTGAGCAACATCTATAAGCATGCAATTAACAATTAAAGGCGGAATCATGCTAGCATGCACTCAAAAACAAAACATTACCCATGAAATTCAAAGCCTAGTAGATTGGTGAACCAAGACTCAACTTAAATCAAAGTGAGTTGAGAAATTTATACCTTTGTAGATTCCTCTTTGCATAAGCAAAGGCTAATCACCCAAAGAAAGGGCCTTCATTCCTTGTTTCTTAAATCCATGGATTTGGATGGAAGAATAGATTCTCCAAGTTCCCAAAATTGAGAACCTCTAAGTTTCTACACCAAGGTTAGATTGGAGAAGAAATGAGTGACCTTGAAGGAGTTGGTTTGCTAGCAAATCCCTCCAAGGGGGCCGGCCTCTTTAGAGAGAAAGGGAGAGACATGTTCTCTCCAATTTTCTCCAAAAGAAAACCATTTAAAGAATTTAGGCTATAAAGTCTTTTATATAGTCCTTTCAAATAAGTGACCTAAAGAACCAAAAAGGCCTTTCTTCTAACATGGCCGGCCATAAGGGTTTTATTGGGCTTTTGGGCCTTTGTGAATTAAGTTGTCATACAACTAAGTCAATGGGCTTGACGTTCGAAGCCCATTGGGCCTTGAGGCCCAAAACTAACCCGTGGTTTTTTTAACGAACTTTATTCGTTTGATTAATTAACATATTAATTAATCCTCGCCATAATTATTAAATAACTAAACCATTTAATTATTCTTACTCATCTCCATTGTTTCTTCAATCTCCTCCTTATACGGTGTACGATCCATTAGGTTCCTTTTAGCGAGGCAGTGGGCGATTAGAACTCTTTCAAATCGATTGTGAATTGAAACTTACTTTCAATTCTCCCTTTAGTGATTATACACGTTTAGGGCTTCCACAAACCATGAGTGACACCTAGCAGTATATCATGGTTACCTAAGCTAATCAGAAGAGGTGAAGAACCTATTCAGTTTAGGATTACAAATGCAATACGGTCTTTCTCTAATACAATACTCTTGACCACATTGTTTGGTTTGATAGTTTATTCATGTCTACTATCCAATGTGATTCGTGTGCTTATATGATTACCTTGAATGTGATTTGGAACGCCTTCCTAAATCTCATTCATACTCTGATCAGAGATTTTCAATCATATCATAGAGTATTCTCCCCCAAACGGTTTGAAGGTTAGAGATCCCTTGTTGCGCATTCAATTGCCTCCATGGCTAAGTGGCTTAACCCCAACAATGCCGTGGACACCCGCGGATGGGGTGACTTTGACATAATCAAAGATCAAGGACTTAACCACAAGACAACTGTGATGCCTCAGGTCAAAGGACTACTTTGCATTATCCCAACCATGAGTTCTCATGTGACATGAATATGAGAACTCTTCATTGATCGTGTTCAGTGAACTCATTCTCTATTGAGCACCTATGTACTTGTCTTGATGTCACACACACCAATGACTCGAGACTAGTCATTCTCCCTAAGAGAAGACACAACACGTACTGATCTTAACGGACTGTCAATGCCCAATTGGCAATCCTATGATTAGGAACGTTTAGGATGTGTCTACGAAAGAATGGTCTCATGAATCTAACTTCTTTAGATTGCATTCTCCCAATCACATATTCCTTGGACTTATCGTTTAAGCATATAACATTTATATGAGACGGCTCAAACAATAATCTTTGCTCTTTATATTTAAACTACATTAGTTTAACTTTGTGAAATGTCCGTAAAGTATCATCATATGATTGGTTTTAGGGCACATTTCCAACAATCTCCCACTTGCACTAGAGCCAATCAGCTTGGTCATCAGTGATGATGCATCTTCTGTAGTCATTTCATAAATGGCTGAGTAGTAGGCCTAGACAATGGATATCTATATGTTATCCATAGAAGCAACCTTGAGAATAACAACGTCACCATTATACATGATTCTCAATCATGTGGTTCAGTCTCTCATATGAGTTCGGATCTTGATGAGACCTTGATTCCCTGGCTTGAGCTATCGCCCCATTAGTGTCATAGTGTCGATACACTAGATACACTTTCTGGTTGGAACCGAATAGAGAGTTCATAAATGAACTTTCCCATCCAAACAACATTGTTGTAAGCTTCTATATGGCAATATATTTTGCATTCATAATGGAACACACTAAAGTCATTACTTTAATGTTTCCATCCAAATATCTTTTTAGTCATAATAAAGAGATATCTGTTTATCTCTTCATTCATAATGAAGAAACATCCAATGATGGATTAGATTCATAATCTAATACATTTACGCTTCCATTACGTTACTCTAATTCTTCCTCAATTATTGAGGAATCTATCCTTTAGAATTTCTTAAATACTTAAGGACTCACTTGACAGTTGCCATGGTTCTAATCCTGGGCTTGTACTGATATCGTCTTGTACCGTTCTAGGTACAACTCATATCAATGTTTTTCATACAATATGAAATACATAAATCACCTTTATGCGTATGCATAAAGGATTCTATTTACGCATTATTTCTTTGGGAGTCAAAGAGTACGTTCTCTTTGAGAAGAGCAACTTCTTAGTCTCACTAGAGTTGTCCTTCTAATTGAAGTTTATCATCATATGAGAAACTTCCTAGCATCTATTGTCTATTATTAGGGATTGATATAATCCAATTATATCATGAAATATATCATTATAGATTTCCATCCCATGTATATAGACTATATCTCCCATTTACATTCTATCTTCATATAATGTTTTAAAGTCATAACTTTAACGAAGAAGAATTCTTTTCATTTCCAAAATTAATATATCATATATATTAAATTTTAGGAACATGATTAACTCCCATATACATTCTATCATTATAGAATGTTTAAAGTCATAACTTTAACGAAGAAGTATTCTTTTCATTTCCAAAATTAATATATCATATATATTTAAATTTTAGGAACATGATTAACTCTTACTAATCTTTTGTAAACCTAGTAAATAAAAGATTCATTTACATCTTTATGAGAAATCAAACGATTTGATTCTTTTTCTCATAAGATGCTTATAGCTCCCACTAGCTTGCTAAGATTCATGATGGATGGATCTCTACAACTTACATGTCTTGTGATTTATAGTTTTAGACATATATTATCAAGACTATCTTAATAATGGTTTCGGAAACCCATATTATGTCCAAACATTGAATCACCATTTAGTTGTAGCTAGCAATCTTCGAATTAATTGAAACCAAGACTATCTCAAAGATGGTTTCTTCAAAGTCAACCATTCTCTTTGATTGTAGTCACCTTAAGCTACCAATTAGCTTATGAAGGTTTCATTATTTCGGGTCAAATGGTACTTTACCATTTCCTTGAGTATATATCATATATACACTCAATGTAGTCATAAGGATTTTCATTCTTATTTCTTTCGAATTAAGAGGTGCAACTCTATGACATAGTCATAAAGTTCAAACCATTCAACTGAGACGGTTTATAAATCCTTCTTGACTACCTTGGAGCTTTTGGTATAGGAACTAGGTTGTTATATTTATTGATTATTATCTTGTCTCTCAAAGAACCCATTCTTTGAGTTCTATCTCTCGTTCATTTGCTCTTAGGCAAATCACATTGTAGGATTACAATGAACTACCCAACAAAACAACATTTGTTAGTTGGTTTATAGAAGCGATATCCAAAAGTTAATTTAAGGATATCCCACAAGATTGTTATCAAACAAATATTGCTTATTAGCACACAACCCCAAATCTTAACATGCTTAAGATTTGTCTTTCTTTCCAACTACATTTTATGGAGTTATGAAAATTTTGGAAGATCTTCTAATTGACAATCATATTGTCTTAGGAGTATATATCTTATATATGGGTAATAGATAACATCTAACGAACTAAATCTTATTCGAGTTCGTTCTTCTCCTAATGGAGAAATTTATTATCTTATGATGCTTCTTTCCTTGATATCTTTCAAGGAAACTTATCTAAAGTGTTACCTTTCCTTGGATCAAATCTAATGAGGTCAATACTTTAGATGTCTTACTCATCAACTTACATTTCTTGAATTCTTTGAAACCTTTTGCAAAGTATTCGGACTTGTGTTTATTCAAAATAAACTATAGTCCAACCGAGAGTGATCTTCGGTGAATGTCATACAACATGAGTAGTATTATGTTGTGGATAAGTGCCACTAACATCTAAGTGAATTAACCTCAACAACTTTGTGATTCTTTCTTCTTTCCAAAAGAATAAAGATTCGAACATTTCGCCTCTATACAATTTTAACAAGAAGGTATTGGATCCGGATCTTACGATCCAAATCATCCATCTATGACCAACTCGTAATTTATGTTTTAGAGGTATCATAACTCAGTTGGGATTAGTCACTACCTTGCAACCTTTTGGGTTTTAAGAATCATTATATTCTAAACAGTTAACACTACCATATCATCTCTACTATAGAGACAATCAATTAGATTACTATAATCCAATCATTGATTAATAAAGAACAATGTTTTGTCAAACAAAACATTCATCCATCTCTACTATAGTGATGGAATTAAGTTCCTTAAAATTGGAATGTAAAAACTATCTTTGGTTTTTCCAATTTCTTTGGTAGTTCATATGAGGAAGTAAGTACTATCTGCTTTCGCAAAGATCTATATTTTATTCATGTTCCGAATGTGAAGCACCTTTTCTTCTCTCATATATCTTCTACTTCTTATTAGTCACACTTTTACAACGATTGTAAAACATAGTTACTAATACGGAATCAAGCATTCAAGTAGAAGAACCAACTGTTTTGAACTATTCAAGAACAATTTACAACACCTTCGAAAGGTGTGTTCTTGACACTTGCAAGACATTTCTTGCAAATACCCCTTCCAATGTCCATCATTTCATAAAGAAAGTTTGTTCCCTTGAAGTTAATTTTATCTTCTTCATTTGACTTCTCCTTTGACTACAATAGTCATGGTCCCTAAACTCCCACTATCTCTCTTGAAAATTATTTCAATTGTGTTATACACATCAAACGATTTGGAGAGTGTGTGGTTATTGTTCACTATATAGTTTACAATAAACTTAGTGAACCATTTGGATAGGGACTCAAAGGTGAAGTCCTAGTCTAGTTTCTGTCTCTTGAAGTGGTCTAACACTTCAACACTCAATGATTCAAAATCATCATAAGTCCATGTTGATGGACTATTTTTGTCAACCAACCATTTTGTTCTAAACATAATTACAAACTTTCAAGAGTTGTTCAAGGCAACTCTCATTTCTTCATACAACAATTTGTAAGTGAAGAATCATGGCACATAAAGTGTCCATGCCATTGTGCTTTCTTCTCAAGTTCTTTGTTCATTTAACAAAGAAACAAGCACTAGTGTTTGCATTGACTAAGGGTTGTTCAAAGCAACTCTTATTTCTTCATACAACAATTTGTAATTGAAGAATTATGACATTAAAAGTGTTGTCCTCTTTATGATAGAGTTTTTCTAACATATTCTTCTAATGATACATTATCAATAGGAAGATTGTGAGGATGAGACTACTTAGGTACATTTACAAGCCATTAAAGACAATCTATGGTTTTGTAGTACCAAGTCCGGAAACTAAAGCTTTCGGCTTTTATTTGTCAAGTGTTGGATAGCGTTTGCAAATATATATGGGTAAACAAATACATAACGAATATAAATTGATTGATTTTTAAGCCATTTGATCCGGGTCTTTAAATCAAATAGCACCACCCACTATTTTTGGCAAATTCCATATCCCTCATTGGAATTCGAGAGTTTTGGAGGAAACTCTTAGTAGGGTATGGGAGACTCACTACTACCAAGCCCACCTCACAATGATATGATGTTGGCTAGCATTAATAATAATGAGAGAGTACGCTTACTCATTTGCATCTCTTGCAAGTACCCATCTATTTGGCCTTTAGAAAATGTTACCTCACAATGATATGATGTTGGCTCCATTCCTCTTAGTTAAGTTCTTTCCCACCATGCCGGTTTAGAAAGGGGTTCAAGTATGACCTCAGGATGATACGATGTTGGCCACACTCGTTGCCTACCTTAACCTCATCAAATGTTTTAAATAAACTCCTCCTGAGTATAAGCATGCACTTTGCACTCCCCCATGATAGGGTGAAGGCGGTGTACAAGTCATAAACGATTGGAGCCTACCACGTGATGCGAAATATATAAGCACACAAATTAAACCCTCTTTTTATCAATTGTAGTAAAGTATGTAAGTAGGGATCGTTCTAGGCCGGGGATTAGGAGGGATTGCTAAATCACTTGGAAACTGACTTGAAAACGTAAAAACAAAGTTTAAAACACTAACTAGACTCAAAGAATGCAAAACTACACTTTAAAACACTAAAACAAACCAAAAGACTCAAAACAGCCCCTAAACACTCAAAACTACCTTAAAAACACAATCTGGGCAATTTTGGGACTCTTACACAAACTTGGACAAATTTTGGTTTTCTAATGAACTAAAACACTTAAAAACATAATCTAAGACAAGTTCTAATTAATATGACTCAAAGAAATAAGATGGGGTTGATTTTCGACGAAAATAATTAAATTAAGACAAGAACAAAGTAAACAAATTCTTAGACAAATTTGGGTGAATCAAAACACTCTAACACACAACCAAAACAGAAATTAAACACTTTGAAACAATAAAGTAAAAGGGGGATTTTGGTTTTAATGAATTTGAAAACAAAACAACTTTGTAAAACAAAACAGATTGTAAGTGAATTTGAATGAAACTTATGGATGGAAGATTAGCTAAGAGGTTCTTCTCCACATATGTCACACTTGCATACAAAACGATTTCCAGTTGCTTTTCGATAAGCTATGAATACTCAACGCCCCAAATTAACCGTGAATTGCACTAATTAACCCTCAGTTTTTTCCACAAGTTATTAGGTTGGATGATTGCATACGACAACCCAAAACATTCCCTACAAGTTCCCTACATGAATTGCATAATAGAGATACAAGCAAGAATCATTAAGTTCTATGAAAAACATAAGCATTGACGAGGCACTCGTTACTATGATTTGCATGAAACTTATGCCAAGAGTTTACTTAACGTGATTGTGACTAGCAACCTTCACTACTTGTGAATATAAGTTTATAACGATTAGGTGAAACTCCCTTATATTCTAGCGTCAAATTCATGCATGAAAATTAAGCGTGCACTCTTAACCAACATACACAAATTAGTTTTTATATGAACGGATAAGTAAATTGAATTCACAACTTATGAATCACAACTGGATGTAATCAAATCATATTGCAAGTATGAACATAGTTTCGAATCACCCCCTAACTAAGAGGGGTTTAGTTCCTCATACTCACAAAGAAAAGATACATAAAATTAGACATTAAAATCAAAGGAAAGAAAACACCTAAAATGCTCAAACTTGGTAGCAAGTGCATCCAAGATTCCTCCTTTCCCTATGCTTGCGGCAGATTGAGTTATGGACAGATTTTGGGTAGTTTTATGATGTAGAATGGATGGGGAATGGTATGGAAGGGTTTAGGGTGAGTGTGGAGGAGTGTTTGATGGTTGGAGGGTGGTGGAGAACTAGGCAAAGAGGGTGGAAGAAGGTGGAGTGGCTGTTATGTTTTCTAGGCACTAGAATGGTGTTTTTGGGGTGTTTTGCTTCCTAGGGTGTGTATGGACGAATTTTTGTGATAAAATGATGAATATGGGGGAATGTCCTTTGGCCAAGGGGTGTAAACATGTATTTATAGGCCCCAAAAACCTTAGAAAATCAGGTTAGGTTAAGGATGAAATGCATGGCAATTTGTGTGTGTGGTGTGCAATGGTCCAAGGGTGAAAATGAAGTGATGATGCAAAGTGTGAAGGGTAAAATGGAGCGGTCTTGTAGCTAGGGAGCATGAATGATTGTGTACATTGCATAGAGATGGAAAGGGAAGTGAAAATGTGTCAATAAATGGGTCAAAGGTGCAGCAACATGTGGTACACAAGGCATGAGATTCCAAATGTGAATGATGGAGCATCAATTGGTGCATGTTATGGTTGTGAAAGTTGTATAAAATTTTGTGGGTGAAGGGAACAAGAGGTATCAAGCAATTAAGTGTAATAATTAAATGAATTGAAGCATGAAATCAGAAATTACGTAGGGGACAAGAGTGATCAAGCATGGCATGGGAATCCAAAGGGAATTCTATGTTGTTTTGCATGGCAATGAAGGCAAGTTGGGGTGACAAATTTTTGGGCTGAGTTCTTCATATTTTGGACCATAATTCTTCACATTCTTGGCCTCTTTAGTTCTCAAATTCGTCCATCCACTTTGGCCCAAATATGTGACATGCATTCCAAGCTCCATTTTGCTCCAAAATGCTCCAAAATGCATCTTCTTGCCTACTTTGTCCATAAAATCTGAAAACACACGAAAATGACTTTAAACATTAAAATAACTAAGGAAACACGACATAAATGCACAAGAACAAGCCAACTAAGTCGCATAAATATGCTCCTATCACCACGGTGGAAGGCCACGAAAGAGTGTTCAAAGCACTCTCACGCTTGTCAACTTAATAATGGTTTGGTTGAGGGTTTTAGGTCTCATCACATATAAATATTCATTTTAATCTTATTAAAACAATTTTGGTCCTATTACAACTATTGGTCCATTTGATTGAATTTAGTTGTATATAATACTCCCACTATGCTTATAAAACGGTTTTTAAAGCAAGAGTATATGATACTACTAACATAAACTTTGCATTCATTTGATGGACTATATAGTTGCCTTAGGGCCTTAGGATGACTATGAACCTTTGTTTAGATTCAACACGAGCCTAGTGTTGAATCTCGGTCTAGGGATGGTGATTGATTTTAGTTACGCGTTTAATCACATTAAGGCGTGTTGTCTTAGGGGCGTTGGACCCAACTACTTCATTTTCATGCATATCAAATAAAGCAAGAAAGAAGTACTTCAAAGTAAAGGTGAGCTTATGCTCATTACAACATTTGAACAATTCAAATTACTTTAAAGTAAAGAAGAGCTTAAGCTCTTTTACAACATTTGATCAAATCAAATTACAACCAAAATCTAATCTACACATTCCCATGGTTCAAACAAATTTGAAACGGCCTTTCACATAGCTCAATTATCATAGGCTTAGGTTCATAATCACCCTTTAATTAATTAACACTTTAACTAATTAAATTGAATGCAACATTTTCATTTGGTTTTTGTATCCATAAAATTGATTTAAATGGAGCTAAATGAAATGAAAATCCAATTCTCATTTAAAGAGACAAAACAATTTTGTTCTCAACCTAATTTGGGCCAAAATGCAATTACCACAACTTTTGGGCCATATTGCAAAAAAAAAAACTTTTGGGGTCACTTTGTAAAAACACAAAAGTCCACTACTTCATGTAATTACAACTAGAACCCAAAATTTAAACAATGCATAAACTTCATTAAAGGAGCAAAACAATTTGTCCTTTAGCGTTTTTGGACCTAAACGTAAAAATGTAAACTTTTGGGTCAAAATACGTTGGATTTTAGAATCCTAATCATGGGATAATTAAGTACCCATTGTAGTTGCTCAAAGTCAACTTCTCCTTACTTATAGTGTTGGGTAAATTACACAAAATTACTTCTACTATGAGACAACCACAATCTCATATATCATGTTTTAAACATTGTAATATCATACATTATCTTATTAATTCGTTACAATGTTAAACCTTTGTTAAATTCTCTATCAATTAAATGATGATGTGGTAGGCGAGAGATCCACTTCTCACTCAATTCAAAAAAATAATAATTAATTAATAATTTTTTATTTAACAATTAAATTTAATTAAAAAAATCTCTCTCCCTCCTTTCTTCCCAAAACTCCCCCTTTCTCCGTAGAACGCCGTCGTCCCTTCGTCCTCCCCTCACTCCCTCCTCCTCTCTCCCACTTGCAATTATCACCCCCCACATTTGCCGAACTATCACCGCAACTCCCAAACCTAGAAAATCATTACTAACCCAAACCAAATCCAGAAAATCATAGCATCCCATCCTAAACCCAAAAAATAAAATCTCACAGCATCCCCACCTCCCCCGTCTCCTCCACCTTTTCTCCGGCCAATTCCGCCACCCTCATCTGACCCTCTCAGTCCCAGATTTAATCGCAAGGGACAGTGGTGATGACAGAGAGACCCTACGGTTTTGAACTACAACGAGAATCAATCAGATTCCCATGCTCATCGCCGTTGAAAATGGCTTCTGTCGATTTTGCAATCAAAACAACAACGGGAAAGGTGATGGACACTGGCGGTAGGCTCAGAGTGTGAATGGGGGGGGGGGGTGGAGCGTAGAGGTTAGGGACGAACATATCGCCGTCATTTTCATCTCCAGATCCAGCAAGATTCGAACGAAATCTCGCGTTCAGACCGACGGGGATGGTTTACTTTGATGTCGTTTTGGAGGAGGGCAAGATGGGGTTTTCCTTGCTTGACGGAGGAATAGTTGAGAGGGTATTGGGTTTGAAGGAGAAAAATGGTAAAGTGGGTTGGAGATTGGATTGTCTGCAGAGCTGATCAAGAAGAAGAGAAGGCTGAGATTTTTAGTGAGAAATTAATGGGAAAAATTAACAATTTGGTGGGGAGTGGAGTGGGGAGAAAAGACGGAGACAGACGCGAGGAGAGAGTTTTTTTTTTTCTCAATAAATTTTAAAATTTATCTTATTAGTATTTTATTAATTTTTAAATTTATTTGGGTGAGAGGTGGATCCACGCCACGTCATTATTTAACAGCGAAATTGACAGAAAATTTAACAGATGTCTAACATTGCAACGAATTCATAAATTGAGGTATGATATTGCAATGTTTAAAACATAAAGTATGAGATTGTGATTAGACATAAAGTTTCAAAATACAGAATTTTGGAATCTTGCTACAAACATAATGCAGACTAACTCCAGAATTACACATAGTCAATTTGTATTTAGAACATTGTGAACAAAATCGACTTAAGCAAACTGCAAAAGTTTGCTCCCACTATTCATAACATTGACAGCATGTCAATTTAAATAACTGCTTCAAAACAATGCATGAACTTATCAATAATCTAACACCAATTGCTCAAACAGATTATCTGTTACTAAAGCATCAAATGAATTATATTAAACCTTCTCTTTCAAAACAACAGATCTCCACATTTAAGAGTTGATCTCATTTTGAAAACAAACTTAATTTTAGCTGATAACAAAATTAAGAGGCCTTTGTATGGAATCAACGATTTTCAAGTCTACCACGAAATATCTTAACTACACTGCCTGCTTCGTTCTTTCAAAGCAAGCGACAAGCTCTGCGTCCATCATAGATGTGCCTATGAGGGTCTGCTTTGCACTTTTCCAAGAGATTGCACAAATCAGAATCTGTGGGGCCAACAATTTCTATAACATCTTCTCTACCAAGGTTTAAAATATGATGATATCGGAAATATCGGTAATTCATAAAAATGGAAATTTCGATGCAAATATCGGGATATTATCGATATCGATAAAAATTGAATAAAAACCACGGAAATTGTAAGAAAAACTTGAAAATTTTTATTGAAATTTTGCAAGATGTTTATTTAGTCAATTATCTATTAGTTTATCACAAAAAATTGGAAGGAAATGCATTGCATGATGGATTTAACTGATTTAAGTTAATTATATAGTGAGTTGGAAAACATTGTGAGTGTAGAAAATATGTAGTAATTAATGAAAGAAGTTTAAACACACCATAATCATTTATATATAATGAATTAGTACAATATTTTGAACCTCATAGGAACTCTGTACATTGCATATATAATGAATTGTACTAATTCATTATATATTTTACACTTTATACATTGCATGATAGATTGTTACACCCACCCCCAATTTAAATTGTATTTTCACTATGTTTGAGTTTATTTTACTTTTAAAATTGTTTTTGAGTCTTAATAGGTGTGCCACGGGGCCCACCTTTGTTTGTTGTTCTCCGGGTCCAAGCCTATCTCTCTCTCGCTCTTATCTTTCCCTCCCTCACACTCTCTTCCTTTTCCTCTTCTTCCCCGAGTCTCTCTGTGTTCTCTCATCTTCCCATCGAACACACACACACACACACACCCAGTCACCGCACACCATTCGTAGTACTCCGTCAACGGCATCATTATCACCATCTAAACCTAGTCTTTCTCTCCCTTTCTCTCGGTGCAGCTAGGACAGTGGAACCCAAGAACTCTCCGGCGAGTTCTCTTGATCCTTCTCCGGTTAGGTAAGCCCCGGGTTTCCTCAATTCATCTTGGATGTTGTGTGGTTGACATATACTAAGTTTTATCTCGTTTTTTTTAACAAGGTTTTAGAACGAGATCGACCCGGGAAAGGCACACCCAGCTCCGGCAAGGCCGTGAGTGTCGAGGAACTTTTCGAACACCTCCGACCATTTCATGGCAAACGGAAGGAATAAAAACATTCCTCTCGTCTTGTGTTTCATTTTGATACCTAGATCGGAGTCTAGGGTGCTCTTTTACAGTCAGCCGGAGTTGTATAAGCTCCGGCGTTCTTCTCCGATTTGCACCAGTCCTAAAATATCGCGATATATTGACGATAATTAAGTGGATAAGTGTAAAAATATCGCCCTCTCACAAAAACGATATTATCGGTGAAATATCGCCGATAATATCGATATTTTAGACCATGTTCTCTACCATAAACCAACATATAATTCTTAGTTCTTTGTGAATACCTTAGGACCTTCTTTGTAGCCACCCAATGTGCTTCTTTTAGATTTGCTTGAAACCTTCCAGACATCCTTACTATGAAAGCAATGTTAGGTCTTGTACGAATTGTTGTTTACATCAAATTTCCAATCAATGAAGCATAAGGCTCAGTTTGCATCTTCTCGTATTCTAATTTAATTCTAGGACATTGATCTTTCGAGAATTTGTTACCTTTATTGATCGATACTTCACCTTTGTTTCAATTCTCCATATTGAATCTCACAAGCACCTTCTATTTGTAACCCTTTTGAGATAAACCAAGAAGTCCCCTCTAGCTGTCACACATAATTTCTATACCAAGTACATAAAGTGCGTCAACAAGATCCTTCATCTTAAAGTTATGACTAAGCATGTCTTTGGTATCCTTGAGCAGCTTCATATTAGAACTGGCAAGTAAAATATCACCAATATATAATACCAAGAATATGAAATTTGATCCACATAACTTGAAGTAGATGCAATCATCCAATTTGTTCTCTACAAAACCTTTGCTAGATAACAACATCAAATTTTAAGAACCATTGTCTTGAAACTTTCTTTAAGCCATAGATTGACTTGTTGAGTCTGCAACTCGCACCCACCCTCCATTCTCTCCTCTTCATCATCGACTCCATCCACCAACGATGGAGGTGGCATAGGCGGTTTGGACCTCGATTATTCGTCTTCGACTTGATTTCACTAGCCATGGTTGCGAGTTGAACATTGGGTTTTTTGGGGTTTTGGGTTGGGGGGGGGGTGGGGAGGGGGTTGAGTGGGAGGTGGGGGTGGGGTGTGGGGTTGCTGGGGGGGGGTGGGGCGGTGGGTGGTGGCGGGGGAGGTCGGGGTTGGGTGGGGGGTGGGATGGGGTGTTTGGGTTGCAGGGAAGGGGAAGGGCTCGAGGAAGATGGTTTTTTTAATTTTTAATAGGGTAAATTATTATAATATTTTAAATGCATAATATATATATGTATGTATATATATTTGCCACGTGGCACAAATTTGGCAGCACATCAGCACAAATGTGCATCCCATATTTCCCATGTCATTACTTAACGAATTTACTAACGGATGTATGAAATTGAAATAAAATGATAAGTAAATGTATGAAATTGAAATGTTTTAAAGATGTTGTAAGTAATTAAAGTCAACCCCAAACCTGAGCGGGTAAAATGTAATCTACCCTTTTTGAATTTATTTCAATGTGATGTTGCCGGCCTTTTGGTCCACAAAGGAGGTTCCTGGTTTATCCTCTTCTTTGCTATACAAAATTAATTTTGTGGTTTTCATAAATTGTGTGTGTTTGATGAAGTTGTAAACCACTAGGGTGTTAAACTGTGTTTCTTTCTTTCTTTCTTTCCATGTAGTAGCTTCTAACGAAGGTCATCAATATTTGAGATTTCTTGCTTGAATATTATTATAGGCAAATCCTTGCTAGAATATGTTATGGGCCCGCTGCCATTGTGTTTGAATTCGAAAACTATACCGGCAGAACTTGAATTTCATGTGAGTAACTACCTATGCTTGTGTATATATAATTATAAAGGCTTTTTAGCCAAAATGACTCCTTAGATTTGCATAACACTTCACTTTGGTCTCTGAAATTGAAAATCAATAGAAATGGTCCCTGAGATTGTTCACATCCATTATTTTGGTCATTCCGTTAAAAACTCTGTTAAGTGTCCCGAAGCTTTTGGCCGGAAGTTTGGGCGATTTTCAAAGCTTTGTAGCTCAATCGTTTCTTAACCAAATTTGACCCATAATATATCAAAATGAAGATAGGAAAGTTTAGAACAAGATTATACATATTTAGATGCCCAATGTTTGCCGAAGATGGCCATAAAATAGATTGAAATGTGACGTGTCAGCGGAAAAACTAGAAAACTCGCCGGAAACTGGGTAGACGTTCATAACTTCTTCAATACTCAACAAAATCAAGTGATTCAAAAATGAAAATCATAGTTCTCAATGAGACGAAGAGAATGGTACCTTTCTCGATGGCTAACCCGCCGTGGTTTAGCCAAAAAATGGCTTAGGCTAACTCGAGACCAACACAGCTACTTTCGAGCCGTTTTCCGGCCAAAAAATTGCAAGTTAGAGGTCGAAAAAGTACCATTCTCTTTATCTCATCGAGAAGTATGATTTTTGTTTTTGAATCACTCGATTGTGTTGAGTATTGAAGAAGTAATGAATGTTTAAAATTTACCTAATTTCCAACAAGTTTTCCAATTTTTCTGCAGACCAGTCACCTTTTAGGCTATTTTTCCGACTATCTCTGGCAACCATTGGGATTCCAAATAGGTATAATCTTGTTCTACACTTTCCTATTTTCATTTTGATATATTATGGGTCGAATTTGGTTAAGAAACGATTGAGTTACGAAGCTTTGAAAATTGTCCAAACTTCCGGCCAAGAGCTCAGGGACACTTAACGAAGTTTTTAATGGAATGACCTAAATAATGGATGTTGGACAATCTCAGGGACCAAAGTGATATGTTATGCAAATCTCAGAGACAATTTTGGCTAAAAAGCCAATTATATATTAGGTTTTCATGAACTTTTAGATTTTATGTAATGGTTAATGAGTTTACATGTCAATCATTTAATTTGTTGGAAATATGCATTTAATTTAGCAGTTTCTAGCCAGCATAGATGTTGAATAATTTGATGAGGAAGAGTAGAAAAATTTGGCAAAATTATCTTGTCTTTCTAACTGTACAATGATGTCTTCATGACAAATCTGTTAATATTCTCATTAAATAGAGGGGTTTGTTTGACAAAAAATACCCTTAAAAAGATGGTCATGGTCGTCACGTGATAATTTAACGAGGATATTACCATCTATAATGGGTTGAATTTTGATCTAAAAACCAATTAGATATAGGAGTAGTATTCTATTGCAAAAACTTTCATGTGGGTCATTTCTTCGCATTCTCACATCTTAGTGCAGTGATACTAGATAGTGGATACACTCATTCTTTTTCTTGATGATTTTAAATTAATGAACTCATGAAATTATACATGTACATACGTATTTTTCACGTTTAGTACTAGATTGTACATCAAATTTGATATTATACACGTACATACATATTTTTAAAAATACTTTCATTTTTCATATAGGTTTTAATAATTCATTAAAGATGTACATACGTATTTTTCACGTTTAATACACATTATTGTCACACAACTTTCAATACTACCTATAAAATTCATGTATTCAACACATATTGTCAACAATTTTTTTTAAGAATTAATTAAATAAATAAATATTAAAATTAAAATAAGTGGTCGAATTTTCAAAGTAAAATTTTAGCAAATTTATCGAATAATGGACGCACATATTTTTCACATATTACACGCATTCCGTATTTTACAAACTATGGTTAAGGGCTAAAAAGCTATAAATATTCTTTGTTGCCTAATTTTTTTTTTTTTTAACAACCCGGATTTTACTCATAAATGTTTGCACTACTATGTACGCTAGAATGTTTAACTTGATTATGTTTAAAGAGGTTTTCAAGAAGGGAATTCCGAAGGAAAAAAAAAGGAAAACATAAAGGAATTGTTAGTATTAGTTAACTTTAAAAAATAGTTATTATACATTGTCAAATAGAATAACATTACAAAATGTTGAAAGCCCAAAAACTAAAGGCAGCCCATGATAAGCAAACATATTACAAAGGCCACAAAGCAAAATTAGAAGATGCAAACTCAAGCTTTATACCATGCATACAAATTAAATAGGACAAAAGGGAACATTTCCTGAACTCACTTGATTGGAACAATACTTTTCACATAATCTATCATCCAATTGATAATAGGGGGAATATGAAGATACTTGAGATTTCCGATACTAGAATTACAAAAGGCGGCTCTTCCATACGAGCCAAGCATAAGAACCTCGTCACATTTCCCAAGTGTCAATGGATAATCAATGTCTTTTAAGGGTCCAACGGTTAGCAATTTTGTCCATGAACTCTTAACTCCGTCATAGTCGTCCATTACCCATATTTCAAATAATTTACAATCATCTTCGTAACGAGAGCAATAAGAAGTGATGGATTCATTATACAAAAAAATACCATAAAACTTAAAACCAAATTCTCTCCTAGAAGGCAATTCTATTATATGAAATATCTCATCACCTAAATCAAATGAAAATATGTATTCCCCGTTATCCATTGCAAACCAATAACAAAATCCCTTCAAGTACACTGAACAAGAATAAGGAATGCAATACGGATCAGTATCACTTGTTACATCAATCTTGATCTCTTTCCAAGAGTTAGTAGTCATGGTGTATACCTCAGCCGTGTGAGGAAGAAGAATACGCTCATAATATGATTCTTCACCTTCTGAATACTCACAATCACAATTTTCTATAATTCGCACGACCTTGTATTCTTTAGCTTTGCAATCATAGCCAAATCCCAATCCCTTAAAGACCGTTTCCAATCCGAATCTTCCCTTGGGAAGGGGTAGAAGAAGGGATGAATCGGGAAGTTGCCTGAATTCTCCCGTTGCAGGATTGCATAAAAGAACATTTTTCCCTACTATTACACAGACAATCCCATTGCAATAACCGTGAAGCTCTACATTGTCTTGATCTTCCATTGGAAATGGTATATTTAGGTCCTCAACATCGTAATGAAGGTTATTTTTATCACTATCAATGGAAAGATTAATCATGGACCAGAAAACGTCTTGTTTCCAACTCCTATCCGGGAAAACATGAACCTGACAACGGTTAAGAAGGATACAAGTGGAGGATGAGAGTTTGTTGTCTATGGAATTGATGAGGTGTTTGGCCACAAAACTTGAACCATTGATGATAGTGCACCAAGACTTGCGTATACATTTGAATCTCATAAGAGACTTGGGCGGCAACCTGGATAGGATTTCGACCACCTGATCTTCAGGAGTTTCACTTTCACACACCTGGGACATTTCGGTTGTATTGTTCCACAAGAATTCTTCACACGTATATATACACAGAAAAAAACACCACCAATTCGAGAACAAACTAAATCAAACTCCACGTCCCTTAGGCCTGGTAGGTCAAGGTTCAATTATTAAACATATTACCCAATAAGATGCCAAAATTCAACAATACTAAATAAACTTGGAGTTCCACAACCACAACATATTTAGCTATTAATGAAAATAGGGGCGATCCAGTCAGTTTCGAGTTTTATGGAGAATTATACGTTCAAATTTACTATTTTTAATTTTTTTTATTGATACAAAATTAACAATTCAAATTTTACTTTTGAATTCTAGATTAAATTGATGATCAAGTGAGCATGATATCCACATATGGGTCAGCTTGTAACATCACACAATTTTAATTTACTAAGAAAAGAAAATTCACATATTCACATGAGGTTTAATTAATTTAGCGAATTTTTACAAATACAATTACATAATTGCATCCTTATTACACCAAGGGTTTTTCTATTTAAACACCACTTCTCATTTATGTTTACCCCAATTTCTATCAACGCACCCATTAAACATAAAAAATTTAAACCTTTACCAAGTTCATCACAGTTCTTCTAAAAATACCATCGAACACCAACACCACATCCACAAACACCCTAACGCAGCCGCCCAGCACCCCCAATTTCTGACTTTAGTAAAGCAGTTCAGAAAGTGGAAGGTAAAGGCACAAAGATTGCCCAAAACTTAAAAAACATTGCTCCACCGGCTCAAAAATTGAAAGGTAATCAGTAGGCCCTAGGGTGGGTTCGGTACGGTTACTGTACCAAAACCCTCGTACCAATTACTGTACCAAATTTTCGGTTTGATAAAATCTATTACCATTACCATACCAAACTTTCGGTATTGCCAAATGTTCGGTTGGCATTGTATGGCAATGGTAATTGCCACTTTGTTTTGGGACAAAATTTGTTTTTGCTTTTTTTAACCCAATTCAAGGGCAAAACTTTTTTATTGTACCTTTATCTCATACATTGTAGCCTAAATTCATCTATTATTCATCATTTACAATTCACACACACAATAATTCAAATGATGCATCAAGATTCATGATGAAAATTAAGCTTACAATCCAAATAGAAGTTACGAACCAAAACAAATAGAAGTTTCCCCCATGCTAAAGATCTTCTCTATCCTCCATTGGTTCAAACACACCTCTAGAACGTTCCCAATGTCTTCTCCCTTATGACCCGTGATCTTTATGAAGTTTATGATCCGTTTGTGCAACTTTCATTCACTATCCATGAAGTGAGCGGTGACTACCATGTAGTTAATGTTTTGTACCGATGTCCAAGTATCGGTTGTGATACTTACCTTTTGATTATGCATTGCTTCAAATAACTTAGACTTCTCCAACACATATAAATCCCACACATTGGCCGCAATCTTCTTCCTATTTGGAATCTTGAACCGAGGTTGAGCCTCTTTCATCATATCAAATTATTAGAATATTATAAATATGTGTTATATAATTATATATTATATAATTTATAAATTATATATTATATGTTCGGTACGGTAAGGTAATACCGTGGTAATGATATCCATTACCAATACCGTACCAAGAAATTTCGGTACGGTACAATACCGTACCATTACCGATTGGCACAAAAAATTTGGCACAGAATCGGTATGGCACGGTTGGTAATTCGGTTGGCATGGCAATTTGGCAAAAAAATCCACCCCTAGTAGGCCCTACTATACCCAACTTATTGCCAAGGCAAGTCTAGCTCGAGCTGCTGCTCAGATTTTCTAATTTTTTTTTTCTGTCAGCTTTAGCTGACAAAAGTCGGGCTAAAAGGACGGGAGTTCAAAACTTCAAATTAAACATGGGCAAACAGCTACACAGTTATTGTTGACCCTAAAAACTATCAAGCTTAAGTGGCGTGCAGACCGAGTAACTAATAAGCTAACTACGTTCTTCGATTATGTGCGGAGCGTGCCAACTGTCGGCAGAACTCGGCCAGGGAATAGAATATGCTGATGTCGCGTTGAGCACATTGCTGACTTCTCGATCTTGCGACTGCGACCGAGGAAAGAACATGTCTCGACCTTTGGGTTCTAGAGCTTGAAGATAAGGCTGCTAGTTCTGTGAAGTTCACAAATCGTCGGCGTTGGGTCCGGTCAAGGTGATTATATTCGTGAAAGTATAAGCATGCCGAACTGGTACCAAACTATATGGACACAAGAACTCAAAAGAAATGTATGTCTTGATTGTAAATATGGTTCGGCCGTCAAAATATCGAACTTTGAAACTTACTTGCGAATATCCAATTATAAACAAAACAACTCAACTTTCAACGTGCCGAGCCTAATAACCTGGTGACACCTCACTTCGTCGAGATGGCTGATGAGATGACCTCTACCAACAACGACTCTGAAATCCTTGGTAGTCGAGACTTAGATAAATAACCAGTTGGCCTCAAAACAGTTATGTTTATCCAAATTTAAGATGTGTTGGTGGGAAGAAAGGGGAGAATGATAAAATCTCAAAGGGTGTAGAGAAGTTTTGCGCAGGGCAATTTGTGTGTTGAATTAGAGGGACCCTAAATGTTGCCTGTGACTCAGTATCTGTATCTATAGCATCCATATTTTTTGCTTGCACGGCAGCCTGATGCGAATAATATAAGCACACAAATTAAACCCTCTTTTGACAATTGTAGCAAAGTATGTAAGTAGGGATCGTTCTAAACCGGGGATTAGGAGGGCTTGCTAAAACCTCTAAACTGACTAAAAAACAAAAAGAAACAAAGTTAAAAATGTAAACAAAAGATTTTAAAACAAGAAAGTAAAAGGGGGATTTGAGTTTGGTGAAGTTGAAAGTAAAAACGAATAAACTAAAAACTTAAATAGATTTTAAACAAATTTGGGTTGAATGGATAATGGAAGGCTAGCTAAGTGGTTCTTCTCCACACATGTCTTGCTTGCATACAAAATGATTTCCAATTGCTCTTCGATAAGTTATGAATACTCAACGCCCCAAATTAACCGTGAATTGCACTAATTAACTCTCAGTTTTTCAACAAGTTATTAGATTGGATGATTGCATACGACAACCCAAAACATTCCCTACAAGTTCCCTACATGAATTGCATAATAGAGATACAAGCAAGAATCATTAAGTTCTATGAAAAACATAAGCATTGACGAGGCACTCGTTACTATGATTTGCATGAAACTTATGCCAAGAATTTACTTAACGTGATTGTGACTAGCAACCTTCACTACTTGTGAATATAAGTTCATAACGATTAGGTGAAACTCCCTTATATTCTAGCGTCAAATTCATGCATGAAAATTAAGCGTGCACTCTCAACCAACATACACAAATTAGTTTTTATACGAACGGATAAGTAAATTGAATTCACAATTCAAGAAACGCAATTGGAAGTAATCAAATCATATAGCAAGCATAAACATGGTTTTGAATCCCCCCCCTAGCCAAGGGGGGTTTAGTTCCTCATTATTACAAAACAAAGATAAACAAATTTAACCATTGAAAAACAAAGGGAAGAAAGCACCTAAACGTTCCAACGATCCATGTTGGATAGCAAGCGCGTCCAAGGAATTTTCTCCTTCTCCTTGCCGCCACAACAAGGTTGGAATGATGTTGAAGGGTTGGTTATTTGGAGGAATGGATGGGAAGGGGTTTAGATATGTAGGAGAGGCAAGGAAAGGCTTGGAGAATGGTTAATTTCTGGATGATTTGAATGAGGTTGCTGCCATGGTATTTATAGGAAGAGGATGGACATGTTTAATGCAAAAATCTGGTGGAATGAAGTAGGTAAGGCATGGCAAGGTGGAGAATTGTTGGTGAGGGTAGGTTTTGAGTCATCCACTCACATGTCATGGTGAGTTAAGCATTGCATCATCCACTCAAATGTCATGGTGAGTTAAGCATTACATCATCCACTCAAATGTCATAGTGAGATAGGCATTGCATCATCACTAAAAAATCTGGTGGAAGTAAAACAAAGGGAAGGCCATGGCATTGATGAATTTTATGGGGTATGCATGGTTTTGAGTGAAGTTTTGGCCAATCCTTCTAGAAATTTATCCCTTCTTGCAACTTGTATTTGTTTCACCAGATTTTTAGCATGTTCCTAGCCTTTTTTTTTCTTCAAATTCGTCCATCCATCTTGCTCATATCATAAGTAATCCATTCCAAGCTCAAAACTGCTCCAAAATGCACTTTCTTGCTACCTTAACCCTTTGGACCTACAAACACACGAAAATGGCTTAAAGTACTAAAATAACTAAGAACTAATAACGTAAATGCAAGAAAACTAGTTAACTAAGTCGCATAAATATGCGTCTATCAAATTCCCCCACACTTAGCTTTTGCTAGTCCTCAAGTAAAATAAAACAAACAAAACATAACCTAACCTTCCAACATTTGCTACAGGGATTTCCAACGATACATAACATGCCAAAGATCATTATTCCCACAGATTTTAGTCATCCCTACTCTTGAGCATATACTTAATCATAGTTACCATTCACTAGCTCACATTTAATCGTTTAAAACAACATTATGGACGTAGTAACATGCCTTAGAGAATCCACTCAATTCCTTACTGGATACACTCTTATTTTCACACAGATTTTCTAACTACACTCCCTATACTAAGTATATGTGAGAAGATTGATGTAAACATGGAAACGAACACTCACACATGTTATAAAAGAAGCACTTTTCTGGAATGATTAAGCATTTATAGATATGATCTCATGAATGGAACGCTACTACTTAGATGCGAGAACCAGGGACACCATATGCTCAAACCAATCCCAAACTCCACATATTGAAATACATAACACTCAAGATAGAAGTTAAGGGTTGTAACGGGGCTTGGGGAATGGTTAACAAAGAAAGGATAGGGAAAACAAACGTTCTTCAAGCATTAGTAAGCAAAGTAGTAAAATTGAGACTTAGAATTCACTTAGATTGCAGAAATTAACTTTAAAACACAAGGGGAAGATTTAAACAACTTCTTAGGGCCGAATTCATTGTTTTGGACCCTTATTTCAACAAACAATATTTTGGAACTCTTTTTTTTTTTTTTTTTTTTTTTTTTTACTCGTGCCTATGGCACACAAACTCACATGATAAACACTTCCCCCACACTTATTTTCTGCCCACATTAATAAAAAAGAATTCAATTTGAATCATGCTTACTATACTTTAAGAACGAGGGTATGGATAGTCCTAATCTAGGCTAGGTGAGGATGATGTGGGTTAACAAAGAAAAGGCTAAACAAGGTTCAATGGAGTTAAACTTAAACACATAATGAAATAGGATACACACCAATTTGGCTTTGGTGGTGGTCACTACACAACTTCATCTTGAATATGTGTTATGCAGATCAATAGCATGCTTTGAATGAAATGGGCATGAGTTCTAGCATTTGGAACTTCATGATAAAACGCCTTCTAAGTAGTAACCAATCAAAGAATAATGAGATCATGCAACGACTTTAGAAGACAACAAATGCACAGATTATTAACTCTCCAAAGAACGTTAAAAGCTCAAGTCTCTCAGGGTTGTAGCGTTAGTTTGAGTTTCTTCCTTCAAGCATGTTACAAAAACTAATTTTTCTTTTGACTACATGTGAATTCATGAACTATAATTACAACTAAGCATAAACCAAAGAGCATGTCAAACTTTCATCCATGTTTGTAACTTACTTCAACAGTTATGCAATTACAAACCGAATCCTCATTATTGTGTTGGAAGGTATCCTAAGACGCAAACAAACACACAAAAACAACCCTTTTTGGGTTTTTAAAACAAATTTTTCAAATTTTTATGTGATTTTCGGATTTTTACTTCAAAACACACTAAAACACATCAAAACAACTTAAAAACACTTAAAAAAAAAGCAAGGAACAAGTCTTTAAGTTAAGGGTGATAAAATCCCACGAATTTGCATCAAAACACTTTGGTTACCCCCCCACACTTAAATCAAACATTGTCCTCAATGTTTCAAGCATAGACTAACACAAATAACAAACAAACAAACAAAATAGCAACTAAGCAATTTAACATGGCATAAATGAAAACAACAACAAAGAGAAGGGTTTAGGAACGCAAATCTGGAATTTGGAGTGTTCTCTGGGTCTTCCTTTGTTGCATGCATGGGTTGCCTCCCAAGTAGCGCTTGCTTTAACGTCGTACAGCCGGACGAAGAACCCATTCACTCCTCAATGGAGTCCACGGCATGCAAGGGAATGTCATCCACGGTATGCTCCTCAAAGTTCTCGTAGTACGGCTTCAAACGATGCCCGTTCACCTTGAATTCGTGTCCCGTTTTCAAGCTTTGGATTTGGATTGCACCATGAACAAAAACATTAGTAATAACAAAAGGTCCAATCCACTTGGAACGTAACTTACCGGGAAACAAACGTAAACGGGAATTGAACAATAGCACTTTCTGCCCAATTGCGAACGTTTTGCCTCTAATCATCTTATCATGGAACGCCTTGGTCTTTTCCTTGTAAATGCATGCGTTCTCGTATGCCTCGTGCCGTATCTCATCAAGCTCATTCAATTGGAACTTCCGGTGACTTCCCGCTTCATCGAGGTTCATGTTAAACTTCTTGACGGCCCAATGAGCTTTGTGCTCCAACTCAACGGGGAGATGGCACGGTTTGCCATAGACAAGCCGAAAGGGGGACATTCCAATAGGTGTCTTGTACGCCGTACGATACGCCCAAAGTGCATCATCTAACCGTAAACTCCAATCCTTCCTTGTTGGCCCAACGGTCTTCTCTAGGATTTGCTTGATCTCACGGTTGGAAACCTCGGCTTGGCCATTAGTTTGAGGATGATAAGGCGTAGAAACCTTATGATTGACATTGTATTTCCTCAATAACGCCTCAATGGTCCGGTTGCAAAAGTGTGACCCTCCATCACTAATGATCACTCGTGGCATGCCAAACCTTGCAAAAATGTTAGTTCTAATAAAATCTGCAACCACTTTAGAATCATTAGTCCGGGTGGCCTTTGCTTCCACCCACTTTGACACATAATCAACCGCAAGCAAAATATATATAAAACCATACGAAGAAGGAAAGGGACCCATGAAATCAATACCCCAAACATCGAAAATTTCAACATTTAGGATAGAAACCTGCGGCATTTGGTCCCTAGCACCAATGTTACCCATTCGTTGGCATTTATCACATGTTAAGCAAAAAGTTCTAGCATCCTTAAAAATACTAGGCCAATAAAATCCACATTGTAATACCTTAAGGGCAGTTCTTTGTGTGCCAAAGTGCCCACCACATGCATATGTGTGACAAAAACTTAAAATTGAACGAAATTCAGAATCAAGCACACAACGACGAACAATTTGATCCGGGCAAAATTTCCACAAATATGGATCATCCCAAACATAAAACCGTGCATCATGCCTAAGTTTATCACGTTGGTGCCTAGTGTAAGTGCTTGGAATTCGTTTTGTCACCAAAAAGTTCACCAAATCAGCATACCAAGGCTCACTAACCTTTATGGACATCAATTGTTCATTGGGGAATGTCTCCAAAATCGGCAAAGCCTCCTCATTATGCACCATTCGGCTCAAGTGGTCAGCCACTACGTTCTCACTTCCCTTCTTGTCACGAATCTCTATGTCGAACTCTTGAAGTAGCAACATCCACCGAATTAGCTGTGGCTTGGCCTCCTTTTTGGTGAGCAAGTACTTCAATGCTGCATGGTCAGTGAAAACAATTATTTTAGTACCAATTAGATATGATCTAAACTTATCTAAAGCAAAAACAACGACAAGAAGTTCTTTTTCTGTAGTGGAATAGTTCAATTGTGCATCATTCAACGTCCGTGAGGCATAGTAGATGACGTGTGGCTTTTTGTCCTTCCTTTGTCCCAAAACAGCCCCTAAAGCGTAGTCGGACGCATCGCACATAAGCTCGAAAGGTAGGCTCCAATCTGGTGGAACAATGATGGGTGCCGTGGTTAACAACTCCTTGAGTTGATTGAATGATGCCGTGCACTCCTTGGTGAATTCAAACGCCACTTCTTTTTGTAGGAGACGGCAAAGAGGTTGTGCTATCTTCGAAAAATCTTTGATAAACCTACGATAAAATCCTGCATGACCAAGAAACGAACGAACCTCTCTAACCGAAGTCGGAGAGGGTAAGTGACGTACTAGATCTATTTTGGATTTATCCACCTCAATGCCGTTTTTAGAGATAATATGCCCTAAAACTATGCCTTGTTTTACCATAAAGTGACACTTTTCCCAATTTAAAACGAGGTTAGTTTCCATGCATCGTTTTAAGATTAATGTGAGATTTTCCAAGCAACCATCAAACGAATCGCCAAAGACACTAAAATCATCCATGAATACCTCAATAATCTTCTCAATAAAATCTGAAAAAATACTTACCATGCATCGTTGGAACGTGGCCGGTGCATTGCATAAACCGAATGGCATGCGGCGGTAAGCAAAAGTACCAAATGGGCATGTGAAGGTGGTCTTTTCTTGGTCTTCCGGAGCTATGACAATTTGATTATATCCCGAATAACCGTCAAGAAAACAATAAAAAGAATGACCGGCTAACCTTTCTAGCATTTGATCGATGAATGGTAGTGGAAAGTGGTCCTTCCTTGTGGTGTTGTTGAGCTTCCTATAATCAATGCATACTCTCCAACCTGTTTGAATACAGGTTGGTACAAGCTCGTCCTCGGCATTCTTCACCACAGTGACTCCGGACTTCTTTGGGACAACTTGAACCGGTGAGACCCAACGGCTATCCGAAATTGGATAAATCACCCCACAATCGAGAAGCTTTATAATCTCCTTTTTCACGACTTCCATCATTGGAGGGTTGAGTCGGCGTTGAGCCTCTCGAGTTGGTTTAGCCCCCTCCTCTAGAAAGATGCGATGCATGCACGTTGTAGGGCTAATTCCCTTAATATCGGCCAATGTCCATCCGATGGCTGTTTTGTGCTCTTTCAACACTCGAATCAACTTTTCTTCCTCTAATGTCGTGAGTGATGAAGAGACAATGATGGGCAACGTCTCTTCCTCTCCCAAGAATGCATACTTTAAATGATCCGGCAACAGTTTAAGCTCAAGAACGGGGGCCTGAATCACAGAAGGTAACAACGTATTAGTGGAAACGGGAATTGGAATTGGGTTAGACGGCTTACCATGATGTTTTGGCAATGATTCCAAGGCAGCCACAAGCTCGGCATGTTCATCATTTGGTACGGCCATGTTGGGTTTTGTGCCAAATCCTTGTGCAATTGTCGTTTCGAGTGGATCGTCTTCCAACATATCAAGATAATCCTGCGCCAATTCATCCAATATATCAATAGAAAAACAAGAATGATCATCTTTAGGAAATTTCATAGCTTCAGAAATGTTAAAGTTAATAATCTCCCCATCAAATTCCATTGTCAACGTCCCTTTGAACACATCGATCTTGGTGCGTGCTGTTTTCATGAATGGCCTCCCAAGTAGAATCGGCAATGGGGTGACATTTGGTGAGTCCTCCATCTCTAAAACGTAGAAATCCGCTGGAAATATCAAGTTATCCACCTGCACCAATACATCCTCCAAAACTCCTTTCGGATATGCATTAGAACGATCGGCTAATTGAATTATAACACCATCGTTTTTAAGCTCTCATAAGTTCATGGATGCATATATTGAGTATGGCATGACATTAATTGAAGCTCCTAGATCTAACATAGCATGTTCAAATTTAGTATTGCCTATAACACATGGAATTGTAAAACTTCCCGGATCTTTGCATTTAGGAGGTAATTTTCTTTGCAAAACAGCGGAAACATTCTCACTTACCTGAACAACCTCTTTGTTTGAAATTCTCTTTCTTGTTGTACATAGTTCCTTCAAAAACTTGGCGTACCTAGGTACTTGCTTAATTGCGTCAAGGAGAGGTATATTGACTTGCACTTTCCGGAACGTCTCTAGAATGTCCTTTTCAGCTTCTTCTTTCTTTGTTTGCTTGAACCTACTAGGAAATGGGACATTCAAAGGAAAATCATTAGTTGGAATGGAATTGGACACGGTTGTACCTTTATTTGGCAGATTGGATGGCTTAGGAGCCATGGAGACTTGCGGCAAAGGAACCTCTTTCCTTGCCGTGGCCAACCCTTGTTCCTCCTCTTCAATTATCACTTCCTCCACCTTGTTTGGGGCTGATTTGGATGGTGGTGGGGCTGTTCCAACTTGTTTTCCGCTTCTTAACATGATTGCCTTGGCAGATTCAAAGCCTCCTTTTGGATTTGCAATGGTTGAGCTAGGCAACCTGCCTTGCTCTTGAAACTGCCCCATGAACTCGGCAATTTGCCCTACTTGTTTCTCCAACTCGTCCACCTTTTTGTCCCTATTTTGCATTCCCTGCGCCATAGAAGTTAGTAAATTAAAAATTTGATCATTATCAATAGTCGAACCTGATTTTTGGGCAGGTTGTGCTTGGGGTTGAGTTGGTGCAAACGGCTTTTGATAGAAACCCAGGGGTTGTTGCCTAAATCCGCTTTGTTGTTGGCCTTGTTGGGGTTCTCGCCATTTGAAATTTGGATGATCACGCCAACCGGGATTGTAAGTATTGGAAAATGGGTCATTCCTTGGTTGGTATTGGTTGCCAAATCCCACGGCATTGAGGGTCTCCCACCCTCCATTTTCTATCAACTGTGGGCACTTGTCCGTAAGGTGGCCTTGCATGGAACACACGCCACAAGCTGCCACGTTTTGCACTTTTGGACCTTCCACTACCTGAGAAAGCAAAGTAGTAAGGTTAGCCATTTGATTTTGAAGTTCGGTTATGGCACTTACCTCATTGACTTGATGTGGTCGTGGGTTACTCCTTTGTCCAACGCCTTCGTATTGTTGAGCATTCAACGCACGGTTGGAAATTAAAGTCTTTGCTGCCGTGGGGGTCTTGTCCACCAAAGCTCCTCCCGCCGAGGCATCTAGCATTTGACGTTCGATAGGTAGTAGCCCCTCGTAGAAGTATTGCAAAAGAAGTTCCTCCTTCATCTGATGTTGTGGACAAGAAGCAACAAGAGATTTAAAACGTTCATAATAAGTAGGAAAAGATTCACCTTCCTCTTGTTGAATTCCACTTATCCTTTTCCGTAGGAGGATGACTCGAGAAGTTGGGAAAAACTTCTCCAAGAAGGCCCGTTTCATGCTTTCCCATGATGTGACGGTTCCGGGCGCCAATTCGTACAACCAATCCTTCGCCTTTTCCAAGAGAGAAAAAGGGAAGGCTTTCATCTTCAAAATACTCCCATCGACATTGACGGGGGTCATGCTCGAACACACTACCTCGAATTTTTTCAAGTGTTTGTTAGGATCTTCCATGGACAACCCATGGTACTTCGGAATGTGGTGTAACAAGCTTGACTTCAATTCAAATTCTTCTGTCTTTCCTCGGGCTGCTGCGGGGTATTGGATACATAGAGGCGCGGCATTGTCCAATCCCGAGGCTGAAAGTTCTTTGATTGTTCGATTGTCCACCTCCATGTCTTTTTCTGCCTCCTCCTTTTCTTCAAATTCGGATTCAGAACTAGAACTAGGTGGATTAGGTTCTGGTACTTTCCTTTTCCTTCTCAAAGTTCGTTCAAAATTGTCGTCAAACTCCGATATATGTGCACAAACTGGTTGAGAACTACGAGTCATAAACTAGTACCTGAAATAAACAAAATCAAATAAAATTAAAACTAAAATTAAAACACACAAAAAAGAAATAAAAAGAAACAATGGGGATTTAGCAAAGTTGCTAATCCCCGGCAACGGCGTCAAAATTTGATGCGAATAATATAAGCACACAAATTAAACCCTCTTCTGACAATTGTAGCAAAGTATGTAAGTAGGGATCGTTCTAAACCGGGGATTAGGAGGGCTTGCTAAAACCTCTAAACTGACTAAAAAACAAAAAGAAACAAAGTTAAAAATGTAAACAAAAGATTTTAAAACAAGAAAGTAAAAGGGGGATTTGAGTTTGGTGAAGTTGAAAGTAAAAACGAATAAACTAAAAACTTAAATAGATTTTAAACAAATTTGGGTTGAATGGATAATGGAAGGCTAGCTAAGGGGTTCTTCTCCACACATGTCTTGCTTGCATACAAAATGATTTCCAATTGCTCTTCGATAAGTTATGAATACTCAACGTCCCAAATTAACCGTGAATTGCACTAATTAACTCTCAGTTTTTCAACAAGTTATTAGATTGGATGATTGCATACGACAACCCAAAACATTCCCTACAAGTTCCCTACATGAATTGCATAATAGAGATACAAGCAAGAATCATTAAGTTCTATGAAAAACATAAGCATTGACGAGGCACTCGTTACTATGATTTGCATGAAACTTATGCCAAGAATTTACTTAACGTGATTGTGACTAGCAACCTTCACTACTTGTGAATATAAGTTCATAACGATTAGGTGAAACTCCCTTATATTCTAGCGTCAAATTCATGCATGAAAATTAAGCGTGCACTCTCAACCAACATACACAAATTAGTTTTTATACGAACGGATAAGTAAATTGAATTCACAATTCAAGAAACGCAATTGGAAGTAATCAAATCATATAGCAAGCATAAACATGGTTTTGAATCCCCCCCTAGCCAAAGGGGGTTTAGTTCCTCATTATTACAAAACAAAGATAAACAAATTTAACCATTGAAAAACAAAGGGAAGAAAGCACCTAAACGTTCCAACGATCCATGTTGGATAGCAAGCGCGTCCAAGGAATTTTCTCCTTCTCCTTGCCGCCACAACAAGGTTGGAATGATGTTGAAGGGTTGGTTATTTGGAGGAATGGATGGGAAGGGGTTTAGATATGTAGGAGAGGCAAGGAAAGGCTTGGAGAATGGTTAATTTCTAGATGATTTGAATGAGGTTGCTGCCATGGTATTTATAGGAAGAGGATGGACATGTTTAATGCAAAAATCTGGTGGAATGAAGTAGGTAAGGCATGGCAAGGTGGAGAATTGTTGGTGAGGGTAGGTTTTGAGTCATCCACTCACATGTCATGGTGAGTTAAGCATTGCATCATCCACTCAAATGTCATGGTGAGTTAAGCATTACATCATCCACTCAAATGTCATAGTGAGATAGGCATTGCATCATCACTAAAAAATTTGGTGGAAGTAAAACAAAGGGAAGGCCACGGCATTGATGAATTTTATGGGGTATGCATGGTTTTGAGTGAAGTTTTGGCCAATCCTTCTAGAAATTTATCCCTTCTTGCAACTTGTATTTGTTTCACCAGATTTTTAGCATGTTCCTAGCCTCTTTTTTTCTTCAAATTCGTCCATCCATCTTGCTCATATCATAAGTAATCCATTCCAAGCTCAAAACTGCTCCAAAATGCACCAAAATGCACTTTCTTGCTACCTTAACCCTTTGGACCTACAAACACACGAAAATGGCTTAAAGTACTAAAATAACTAAGAACTAATAACGTAAATGCAAGAAAACTAGTTAACTAAGTCGCATAAATATGCGTTTATCACAGCCTGATAATTTCGTAGAAACCAACTGAAACTCAGACTCATAAAATGAAGGACTGATCCGTGGCATAGGCTAAAGCCTATCTTCTAGATGGTTGACTTTTCAATCAAAATAAAAGCCTATCTAGGCTTATCCCATCATGACCAAAAGCCTAGCCTACCTAGACTTGTTATCTCATCATCATAATTCCATCAAATCACTTCACCAATTGAATCCATCATGCACATATCCACTAACGAAGACCATGTACATGCATGATGATTCCTTCACCAAATTAAACGATGAAAAGTAATTATAATTGATGAAATATAATCACCATCTCTCAAGATAAAGCCACATGCTACAACCCCATTCTCTCCAACACGTCCATGAATTCCAAGCCAATTTGAATTGTACCACCCAGTTCAATATCAGAGATAGGACATGGCTTTGATAATAATTAGCCATGTAGGAGATCACATGCATTTGGGGCTTTGATATGATTATCCCATTCGAATGTCTTCATGCATTCTGTTGAAGACGGATGAGATCATCTCTTTTCAAAACAACCAACTAGATATACCTAATATTAGGTTTAGATATCCTAATATATATTAAGAGATAATATCATAATTAAAATCACAATATTATTTCTCAATAATAATTGAAAATCATTTCAACCGCTTTGTCATTCAACGGTCTAAAATTCTTCTCATTCAACAACCTCGATTACTTGGGCTGATGATGTAATTTTGGGTCCAAACAGTTATACTTAGAAAAACAATGCTATGTAAAACCTTTATGCAAAAGTATGTTCAAAATAATATTAAAATACGTTTTTAAAATTCGAGACACAAGAAAAATATAGTGTGTGTGTGTGTGTGTGTGTGTACTTTATGCAAAGTGATCCTATTTTTTGAAAACAATGGAGATTAGGTGTGAGGCTCACTTCACATTGAACTTTAATGATCTAAACCGTCTATTTTGTAAGTCACGATCCATAGATCATCTTTGCAAAAATCCAACTCAATAAGAAACTATTTGCTTATTTAATTAGAGTGTTGTTAAACCCACCCATTGTCATATTTCCCCGTCCACTTGTTAATGAAAACATTAATAACATATTTATCCTTTTTTAAAAGATTTTTTAACCCCGATGTGGACCATGTGGTACTACGTCAACGCAACTATTTTTGTAACGGCCACGATCGAGTGGATTTGGTCGTACGACTAACGAAATAAGAGAAGGGAAAAAGATTAAACCGGGTGACCTGCCACTAACAAGTAATCACCTCCCATCGTACTCGGCGACACTGATATGCAAAAGTGGATATTGGTAAGGCCTGAATTTGAGGCAAGTGGGGCTGTGATTCAACAAGATGCACTCAAGCTTAAGAAAGGCAGCAAAAAAGCACCAGCTTATGATTTTCCCTAAAATGCTTCCATCTTTCCAACACCAAGAAGCTCACAACCTCATTGAAAGTCATTGGTGGGTTGTTTTGAATCCAGAGTTTCAGAGAACCAACGACCTGCAGAGAAAATACGAACCACAAACTAGACCACAATAGCCAGAACTCGACACACCACCCAAATCCAAAGTTTCATTGAAAGTCATGTGTTGGTGCGGCTAGAGTATAACGAAGATGCGGCGATGTGATTAAGGATGGAGATCGAGGATTTTTTTTGAAATATACTAAAGGTTATTTTAAGAATAATAGTGGGTGAGAAAATAGCATTTTTATTTTTTAATATTTTATGATGGGTGAAATAATAATGTAGCTGGGAAAATAAGACAATAGGGTGGGTCTAATAGCATTCTTTAATTATCAAGATAAAATTTCATTATTTTTTATATAACAAAATATTCGTTCTTTTTCTTGAACATTTCTGATTTGGTTAATATTTTGCAAGGATGATCTATATATGTGGTGCAACTTGAAAAATAGGCAGTTTGAATTATTAAAGTTCGATGTGGTGTGGGCTCCATAACTAATCCCCATTTTTATTATAAAAAAAAAAGGATCCCTTCCCTTAAAGGCTTCTTTTATACATATATAGCCTAGATACATCAAGGAAATTAAAAATGTTTACTCTTGTTTTAATTTATTATTAAGTTTATAAATAGACAATGAATACACGTATATAGATAAGAACACAATAATTATAAATTGAAATAAACAAAGATAAAGTAAAGGATAAGTAAATATGGCAATGAAAATGATAAAATAGGCATAAAATAAGGAAGCAAACTCACATTAATTTATTAATCTTCAAATTCAATGTTACAGGATATCACCACGTTGGAAATAGCTACAACACTCAAACACTCAGACACTCGATAATATATTTTACAAAGTGAAAGTTTTTGCATGCATACAACTGAGCTTGGAGGCTCTATAAATAGAAAACTAAAAGCAAACTCAAATGCCAAGTGTAGCACATCCAACGACATTTTCACTTTTTGCAATGACACTGACTTGGCTTCACATGGAGCATCAGAAGGAATCTTGAAAAAAAAGCACAAACCAACAAGAAGCTATAGGGGCTAAAGGACAATTATTCAGAAAAAGATAAAGCCTAATGTCTTGATTTCAGACAACAAGCATCTTTTCTTCTCTTTATTCAGAGAAAAGCATTTCAAGCTTTATTTATTTTGTCAGATAGGAGGGCATACTCCATAACAGTCGTCAACAAAACCCATGCACCATCATCATCGTCAACAAAACCATGGTCCTATTTCAGGATCCAAGAGTGTTCATAAATCATCATGAACCAGAGAAACGACTTCTTTCTATCAGGATAATCAACATTTTCTTTACTAAAATTATCTAGAAAAAATCAACAATTACGTAGGGAAAATAGTACAAATTTGGCCCCCCAAACAATGAAGCATGTTCTAAACTAGTTAGGAACCTCTATTAGAGATCTAGGATGAAACTGGATGAACCGAGTGTGGGAATATCGGACATTTTGGAAACATAACACTACATCCCAAGCTTTCTGGTAATCCCATAAATTATACCCTCTTGGACTCATATCAAGGCTGGAGTGTAGACACATATAATAAGGGCTATATCCCCATTCTTCTAGAGAGATAACTTTCAGGCTCTTGTATTTTAAAACACAATCATGTTGTTCGTTTCGCTCTTGTATTTGTGAACAACATCAACCAATATCTTGGCTTGAGGAATGGACAGATGTGATCTCGGTAGTATTTTTCACCAACCTGTCTTTGAGATAATAGTAGATTGGAATCTTTTGTGTTCATCAGAGGAATCACCATGGTGCATCTGAAAAGGTTGTCACCTATAACCTTCTCCCTACCTTTGTTATAAGGGAGAGCAGATGAGATTGAATTTGGATTTTGGGATGACGAAAAGGAACCACTCTGGATCGAGGTAGAACCCTTTCTAGCGAGGGCTAGATCCTGCTCTTTCCGTTGAGGTGCCTTACAAAAATTCACGAGTTATCAAGCAACAAATTAAATTCACCCTTAACATGTTCAATATTGTTAATGCACAAAATCAGTGGGGACTTTGGTACAACAAAAAGTAAGTTTGTGACCTTCGCCAGATTGCTCTGGTCACTAGTGTGGCCAGATTGCTCTGGTCACTAGTGTGGATAAGTATGTAAATGGATAGAGACAGGGAAGCAAACACAAGATGTACGTGGTTCACCCAGATTGGCTATGTCCATGGAGTAGATGAGTTCTCATTAATTGTGAAGGGTTTACACAAGTACATAGGTTCAAGCTCTCCTTTAGTGAGTACTAGTGAATGATTTAGTACAAATGACATTAGGAAATATTGTGGGAAAATGATCTCCTTTTATAGAAGAGAGTTTCTAGCTTTGTTTTGATATTGACACATGTCGTGTTGTGATTGGCTTCTGATGTTGACACATGTCGCGCTATGATTGGATTCTGATGTCGACACGTGTCGTGCTGTGATTGGCCTCCTGGTTAGAGGGAAACTCTTTTGGATCCTTGACGGTATAACATTGACCGGTGCACAGTAGTTTCGGGATTGGTCAAGTATGGTACAAATAGTGCTCCTCTAAGTTCTCGAGTGAGGGAAGCTCCTCGGTTAGGGACTTGCAAGATCCAAGCCGCTGAGTAATCACGAAACTTCTAAGTACCGAAGTGTGGTATGATTTTCACTTGCCTTATCTGTCTCATAGGTAGATGTAGCATATTCTCTGGAAGTACTTTTCCTCCATCCAGGGGTGGTATCTTTAACCGGTGGAGATGCACAAGGTAATGTATCAATTTCACTTGAAGCTTACTTGTAGTTTTAGGCTTGGTCAAGCGCGATACAAACCATGTAGTAGAAGTCCCCCAAGTCACCGAGCTAGGAGATCTGCCGAAAGAGGTGACAATCAAGGTAAGCAATCAGAGCTCCCAGCAATCAGTCCAAGATCAGAAGTTTGATTTCGAGTTCTGGCTGATTGTTCTCATTCTCCATATCTTGTAGGCAGCAGGAAGGATAAAGAGAAGAAAAACGAGAAGAGATGATATGAGATATTTTTGCTTTTGAAGAAGTAACTTTTCACAGGCTTATTCTTGAACTGAGCTGAAGGGTTTTCTCGTTTCCTTCAAAGTATAAGGCCGACTCAAGAATTTGAGGGTCAAAACAAGTCCATCAAATCAAGAGTGTGTTCGACCTTGATATGGGATACTTTTGGTGTTGACAAAGTAATAGAGGAATCGGCACGTGTTCTGTTGCGCTTGTCTCCACATGCTTCCTTGTATCATTCTCACTTGCCCTATCTGTTCCTCAGGCAAATGTGGTTTCTTTTCTAGAAGCATAAGATGTTGAAGATGAGTACTCGAGAGCAATGCTAGGTAAGTAATCAGGTAAAGAGTTCCAAGCAGTCAGTTCCTAACTGGAAGCTTAATTCCAGGCGTTGACTGATTGCTCTCTTTCTCTTTGTCTTGCAGGTAAGAACAAGGGCAAAAGAAAAGACAGGGAAAAAGCATGATATGGGACACTCTTGCTTTTAACCCTGATGATATGAGATACTTTTGCTATGGTGTGGCTTGTTTGTAGAGGTATTATCGGGGGGGGGGGGGGGAATAAGCTGAGTATTTCGAGAGACTCTGCTGAGAGTGCCCTCTCGGATATGAAGAAAAGTTGAGCATTTTTTTTATTTGCAGGTCTGCCTGGCTATGGATGATGGAGGTTGACATATATAGGAATTGTCCCAATAACGAGTACTAACACTGTTCCTTTACCCTTCTCGATTATAATAATGTAGTGGGAGCTACAAGATTCATGTGTTTTAACTTTGTCAAAGCACTTTGAAAAAATGGTTTGTGGTATCTAGGAAACTGATGTAGCATGTGAGAATTGCACACAAGCTTTATCCAAGGAAATCTGGCTCTCAAAGTTCGGAAAGCGGTGCGCCTTTGGTTTTCGAACAAGCAATCCTGTTGGGAATCTGGTTCTCGAGATTCGGAGAACGGTGCTTCTTTGATTTTTCAGAAAGCAATCCTGTTGGGAGTCTAGCTTTCAATATTCGGATAGCGATGCCTCTTTGATTTTTGAGAAAGCAATCCTATTGGGAGTCTAGCTTCCGAGATTCGGAGAGCGGTGCCTTTTTTATTTTTGAGAAAGCAATCCTGGTGAGAGTCCGGCTCTCGAGATTCGGAGAGTGGTGCCTCTTAGATTTTTGAGCCAATCTACTTTGCCACGGAGTACGGAGTTTGACACACATAGGGACTTTCCAGTTATCAAGCAGTAGTGCTGTTCCTTTACCCTTGTGGGTAATGGTAGGGTAGATGGACCTTCAAAATTTATGTGTCTAAACTTTGTCAGAGATCTTTGGTAAAGTTATCTGTGTACCCGAGGAGCTGATGTTGCGTGTAGGATTGTCGACATATTTTACTCAGGAAAATCTGCTTCTCGAAATCCGCACAGTGGTACTTCTTTGATTTTTTAACAAATGGCCATGTTGTCCTTTCTTTTATAGGGGCACCAATTGTGTGCAAGAAGTAAGTTCAGAGAGTTATTGCCTGTAGGAATTTCCCCCTTATTTTCGTACTTTAGAGATTTATTGGACCTCATTTCTCCTTCATCATTTCTGAAAATGTCTGGCCCATCTGACCGTCGTTTTAACTTGAACTTTGGTGAAGAGGCAGTCATGCCTCCTTAAGACAACATATGACGCCCATCCTTCTTATCTCCTACTGGTCCTCTTACCGTTGGGGACTCAGTGATGAAGAATGATATGACCACTACGGTGGTGGCCAGAAACCTTCTCACTCCCAAAGATAACAGGCTACTTTCCAAACGGTCTGATGAGTTGGCTGTTAAGGATTCTCTGGCTTTCAGTGTTCAGTATGCAGGTTCTTTGTCTAATATGGCCCAACGTCTATTTGCTCGAATCCGCCAAGTTGAATTATTGGTGGTTGAAGTGATAAATCTCAAACAAGAGATCAGAGGGTTCAAGCATGAGAATAAACAATTGCACAGGGTCACACATGACTATGCTACAAACATGAAGAGGAAACTTGACCAGCTGCAGGAATTTGATGGTCAGATTTTACTTGATTATCAGAGGTTTGTGGGTTTGTTCCAAAGGCATTTATTGCCTTCATCTTCTGGGGCTATACCACATAATCAAGCTCCAAATGATCAACTTTCGGCACCTCCTCCTTATGGGTTCTGCCCAGTACTGAGGCTCCGAATGATCACCCTTTGGTGCCTCATCTTTCTGGGGCTCTGCCAACTGCTGAGACTTATCCTGAGCAACATTTGTGAAGGCTCCCTCTTGTTTGTTTACTTTGATTCATGTATATATACATATTTGTAACTTATCAAAGATATCAATAAATAAGCTTTGCTTCATTTCAACATATTATGTTAAATACACCAAGGCCTCATTCACTAAGTTCTTTGATTTTTTTTTCTTTTGTTGAAGCTTGTATGTTGAAGCTTTGTGAGTGAAGCATGTAGGTTGGGATAATGCTCCCTTAATTTCCCGAGTGAGCAAAACTTCTCGATTGGAGACTTGAAAAATCCAAGTCACTGAGTGGCTGTGAGACTTTGGAGTATTAAGGTGCAGTAGCATATGGTAGGAGTCCCCCAAGTCTCCGGTCGAGGGAGTTGACGAAGGAGGTGTCTTGCTAGTAGCCAATTTTCTAGAGTAACAAGACTTCACCATTTTCCTTTCTAAGTGGTAGCCCAAAACTCCTCCTTCATATATATTTGTTATGAAAGTTGTTAGGCCCAAAGAAGATGAGGCCTATTTTTTTTAAGCTTTGTAGGTGAAGCTTTGGTGTTGAAGCTTTGTAGGTGAAGCTTTGATGTTGAAGCTTTGTTGGGTACCATGAATTGATTTTGCCTCACACTATCTTGATCAAGAGTGTGTGAAGCTTTTGTAGGTGAAGCTTTTGTGTTGAAACTTTTGTAGGTGAAGCTTTTAGGTTGAAACTTTGTAGGTGAAGTTTTTGTAGGTGAAGCTTTTGAGTTGAAGCTTTGTAGGTGAAGCTTTTGAGTTGAAGCTTTGTAGGTGAAGCTTTTGTAGGTGAAGCTTTTGTGTTGAAGCTTTGTAGGTGAAGCTTTTGTGTTGAAGCTTTGGAGTTGAAGCTTTTGTAGGTGAAGCTTTGAAGTTGAAGCTTTGTAGGTGAAGCTTTGGAGTTGAAGCTTTGTAGGTGAAGCTTTTGTGTTGAAGCTTTGTAGTTGAAGCTTTTGTGTTGAAGCTTTGTAGGTGAAGCTTCGGAGTTGAAGCTTTTGTAGGTAAAGCTTTGGAGTTGAAGCTTTTGTAGGTGAAGCTTTGGAGTTGAAGCTTTATAGGTGAAGCTTTAGAGTTGAAGCTTTTGTTGGCACCATAAATTGGTTTTGCTTCACACTGTCTTGATCAAGAGTGTGAAGATTTTGAAAATTGTAGTTACCCTCCATTGATGAAGCTTTTGTTGGCATCATAAATTGATTTTGCTTCACACTGTCTTGATCAAGAGTGTGTGAAGCTTTTGAGAATTGTAGTTGAACTCCTTTAATGAAGCTTTTGTTGGCACCATAAATTGGTTTTGCTTCACACTGTCTTGATTAAGAGTGTGTGAAACTTTTGAGAATTGTGGTTGAACTCCTTTGATGAAGCTATTGTTGGCATCATAAATTGGTTTTGCTTCACACTGTTTTGATCAAGAGCGTATGAAGCTTTTGAGAATTATGGTTAAACTCATTTGCTGAAACTCTTGTTGGCACCATAAATTGGTTTTGCTTCACACTGTCTTGATCAAGAGTGTGTGAAGCTTTTGAGAATTGGGTTGATGAAGCTCTTGTTGGCACTATAAATTGGTTTTGCTTCACACTGTCTTGATCAAGAGTGTGTGAAGCTTTTGAGAATTGTGGTTGAACTCCTTTGATAAAGCTCTTGTTGGCACCATAAATTGGTTTTGCTTCACAATGTCTTGATCAAGAGTGTGTGAAGCTTTTGAGAATTGTGGTTGAACTCCTTTGATAAAGCTCTTGTTGGCACCATAAATTGGTTTTGCTTCACAATGTCTTGATCAAGAGTGTGTGAAGCTTTTAAGAATTGTGGTTGCTCTCCATTGACAAAGCTCTGTTGAATTTACCAATTTCCCTTTTTTTTTTTTTTTTGAAAAACTGGAAATTTGAAAATGTAGGAGAGACAACGTATACAAGCCATACCTTGTAGTAGTCGAAGGTTTGGATGAACCATATAAATTGAATTTGTTTCGAACAATCTTGATGAAGAGTGTGTGAAGCTTTCTACAAGTTATAGTGTTTGCATTGTTACAGAGGGGAAATGTCTGAAGTAGATGCAAAAAGGCTGAATAGCTTGATCTTCGTATACCATGCACTGAAGTTGTTGTTGGCTTGCAATAAGACTTTGTTGGTGACTATAACTCTTGTTGGGTATAAGTGCTCCCCTAGTTGAGTTGTAAAGCTTGAGGGTTTTTTATTATTTGTGAATGCTAGGAGTTCACATGTGCAAGTTGTACCACTCATCTTCTAGTTGGTGGAATAGATGGTGAATTGCTTTCATCACTTGGTTGGTGGTACGAATGTGAGTTCCTTCATCACATTTCATCACCTGGTTGGTGGCACGAAGATCAGTTCCTTCTTCACCTAGTTGGTGATAAGAATGACAAGTTGCCAAATAATATTAGAGTACAGGTTGTACATTTCATCACCTGACTGGTGGCACGAAGGTTAGTTCCTTCATCACCTAGTTGGTGAGAATAAGGGCAAGGTGCCAAGGCACATTGTAGCAAGTGTCGAATGACACAAAGTATGTTGAACCCTTTCGAAGCACAGTTGGCTTATGTATGAATGTGTTGGAATGTATGATTGAACGAATATACCATGAAGCTGTTCATTTATTTGTATAGTCTTGTTGACTTATACTTAGACTTTATTTCATGTTGGAAGCATTTATGTTGAAGCTTTGAACCCGAGTGTTTCATTGCTAGGAATGTAAGAGGATTAGGACCGAGTTGTCTAAATCACCTCTTTATTGAATTCATGCCAAATGGTCTTCGTTACATAGGATGCCGAACGGTTGAAGCTTAACACTTGTACAATGTGAGTTTACTTGTAATGATACTTCAAGCGATCAGAGTTCCATAGATGGCCAAGGGTCTTGCCATTGGAGCTTCTAAGCTTGTAGGAGCCAAGGTGACTGATGCCAACAACTTCAAACGGTCCATCCCAGTTTGGACTATGTGTTCCTTCACTCGGGACTCTGTCGCAGAGTAATCTTTTCTTCAATACCCAGTCCCCTACTTTGAAAGAACGAGGTTTGACCCTTGAGTCATAGTAGTTGGAGATGCGCTGCTTGTAGGCGACAGTCCTCAAGTAAGCCTGGTTTCTGTGTTCCTCAACTAGATCTAAGTTGAGGGTAAGTTTTTTGTCATTTTCGCTTTGCACATAGTTCTGGACTTGGAACGTTGCTTGCTCAAGCTCAACTGGGACAATTGCCTCTGTACCAAAAGCAAGTGAGAAAGGGCTTCTCCTGTTGAAGTCCGATACGAAGTGAGGTATGACCAAAGAACTTGGGCTACAAATTCTGGCCAACAGCCTTTAGCCTTGTCCAAGCTAGGTTTTAAAGTGCGCTTGATTATTTTGTTGATGGCTTCAACTTGTCCATTAAACTGGGGATGAACTGGGGAGGCGAAACATAAGTTGATGTTGAACTTAGAGCAGAACATCCTGAACTTATTGTTGTCGAACTGTCGCTCGTTGTCAGTGGCTATCGAATTAGGAATACTAAATCTGCAAAGGATGTTCTTCCATACTAAGTCTTTTATTTTTGCCTCAGTAATGGTTGCCAAGGGTTTTACTTCGGCCCACTTTGTGAAGTAGTCAACTGCAACGATTGCATAGCGGACCTTACCCTTCCCTGCAGGCATTGGGCCAATTAAATCAAGTCCCTATTGGGCGAAGGGCCAAAGGCTGATCATAGGAGTGAGCGGCTCGGGAGGGGAGTGAGGAATAGTTGCGTAGCGTTGACACTTATCACATGAGCGGGATATTCTGATGGCATCTTAGTGGAGTGTTGGCCAGTAATATCCTTGGTGAAAAGCCTTGTGTGCTAGGGATCGAGATTTAGCATGATCTCCGCAGGCTCCTTCATGTATTTCCCGAAGGACAATTTTCGCCTCCGCGAGCGTAAGGCATTTTAGGTATGGTAGGTTAAAACCCCCCTGCTTGTAGAGTTGGTCATTAATGATCAAGTAACGGGTAGACTTGTATCGAATCTGCTTAGCTTGGACTTTGTCATTTGGAAGGGTGCCATGAGCAAGGAATCTATAAATCGGGGTAATCCAACTATCCCTCTGTTGTAAATTGCACACTTCCGCAGAAGTGCTTGAGCAACAATTATGTTTGTGCCAGATATGCTGCCATATAGCTATCCTTAGCGTCAAAGTTATTAGTGACCTAGTTAACCACCAATTAGGAGTCACTGAAGATATCAATTCGTTTAACCCCAAGGTGTTTGGCCAAACGTAAGCCTACTAGGAGGGCATCATATTCGGCCTCATTGTTCGACGCCTTGATGTTAAAACAAAGAGCATACTCTATCGCCACTTTGTCAGGGGTAGTAAGGACTAGTCCTGCTCCACAACCCTGTTCGTTGGATGAGCCATCAACATATAGACTCCATGCTGGGGTTGTTGGTTATATTTTATGAGCTTCCGAGGGTAATGAAACCACTTCTTTAGGCGTAGACACAATGTCAACAGGATATGTGAAGTCGGCGATGAACTATGCCACTGCTTGGCCTTTCTCAGTTGGCTTTGGTTGGTAGGATATGTTAAACTTACCCAATGCTATCCCCCATTTGATCATTCGCCCCAAAGTGTCAGGATTTTGGAGTATCTGTCAAAGATGATGATTGGTAAGCACGACGATGGAGTGTGCTTGGAAGTAAGGGTGAAGTTTTCGAGCAGACATGACCAATGCTAGAGCCAATTTCTCAATGTTGGAGTATTGTGTCTTTGCATCTTGTAAGGCCTTGCTAGCGTAGTAGACATGCCGTTCGACATTACCATCCTTTTGAATGAGAACGAAACTTACTGTTGAAGTCGATACCGATAGATAGATAATGTGAGTGTCACCAACCTCAGGTTTGGAGAGCAGAGAGGATTTACTCATGTAGTCCTTGAGGTTCTTGAATGCCTCGGCACATTTATCAGTCCATGTAATCTATTTCTTACTTCCGTTAAGTGCTTTGAACAAAGGAACACATATGTCTTGGCCTTAGAGATGAACCTAGTTAAGGCTGCCACCTTGCCAGTGAGGCTCTTGTTGGAAGTATGCCCACAAAGCCACTCATTTGATGTAATAGCCTTTTGGAATACTTAATGTATTAAACTTTTATATGTTTAATGGAGGGCAGAGCTTATTGTTAATCACTATTTATTGTATCATGTGTTTAAGCAATAAGGGAATCCAAGGGATGTATTTGATCTAAGAGACAAGTGATCTAAGTGAGTTAGATTATCGAGACCATTCTCTTATGTTCATTCCTAAAACGTTCCTAGCCATAGAATTGCCAATTGGGCATTGACAATCCGCTAAGGTTAGTATGTGTTATGTTGACTCAAGCGTGAGTATGACTAGTCTCAAGTCATTTGGTGTTGGACACTAAGACAAACACATAGGTGCTCGAAAGAGTAATCGAGTACACTGAACTACGATCAATAGAGAGTTCGAACACACATGTCATGTATGAACTCTAAAGTTGCAATATGCAAAGTAGTCCTTTGACCTGAGGCATCATAGATGTCTAATGGTTAGGTCCTTGATCTTTAATCATGTCAACGGCATTCCCTCGGAGTGTCCACGACATTGTTGGGGTCAAGCTATCTAGTCATGTAGGCATATGAATGCACAACAAGGGATCTCTAACCTTCCATGGTGGAAGGAGAATACTCTAAGATATGATTCTAAAGTCTTTGGCCAAAGCAAATGAATATGACTTAGGAAGTTTGTTCCAAATCATATTCAAGGGAATCATATAGGAAAGTATCACTTGGATAGTAGACATAAAACAAACTATCACTTAAACAATGTGATTAAGAGTATTGTATTAGAGAAGGACCGTATTGCATTGTAGTTGTAACTGGATAGGTTCTCCAACCAATTCTACTTAGCTTGGGTAACCATGATATGCTGCTAGGCGTCACTCATGGTTTGTGGAAGCCCTAATGGTTAGCAAACACTAATCAATAAAGGGAGAATTGAAATGTGGTTTCAATTCACAATCGATCGTTAAGAGTAACAATTACCCACTGCCTCGTTAATTGGAACCTAATGGATCGTACACCGAGTAAGGATGTATGTGAAGAAATCAAATGAAATGGATAAGCAATTAAATGGTTTAATTGAAGAATGATCAAGATTAATTAAATAGTTAATTAATTATACGAAATGTTCGTATTGGGCTTATATGTTGGTTTTGGGTTTCGGGGCCCAAAAGCGTTTTGGTCCACAAGGCCCATTATGTTTAAGTTGTATGACAACTAAAACAAAATGGGCAAATTAGCCCAATAACAAAGGAAGGCCGGCCATTAGGGTGAATATGGCAAACTTGGATTAATTACAAGTTTGCCACTCACTTGTAATGAAGTATAAATTCAACTTTATAGCTTTATTTTTATTTAAGGGTTTTCTTGTTGAAATTGGGTGAAACATTTTCTCTCCTTTTTCTTCCAAGAGGCCGGCCACTAAGGGGAGGGACATCTAGCAATCTCTTCTTCCCTAAATCATCCATTTCATCTTCACAAGATACATCCTTGGTGAAGAGACTTAGAGACATCAAACTTTTGGTGTTTTGGAGAACATATCCTCATTTCCTCAAATCTTCAAAGGAGCACTAAAGGGAGGAAAACACAAGGAGGATCCAAGGAGCTTGGAGGTGACTTGAAGGCCCTCCACTTGGGTGAATCCCTTGTGTAAAAAAGGATGAGCTCCAAGGGTAAAGAAACTCTAAATCTTTACTTATCCTTAATGTTGTTAAAGAGTTTATTTTGGTTCACCATATACTAGGCTTTGAAAGTCATGGGTTTTATGAATTGTTTTTTAATGCATGCCTACTTTAAAGTGTTAATAGCTTGCATGAGTATTCAAATGTTCATACTTGTTCTTAGCTAGGACAAAATTTTTCCTTCAAGTGGTATCAGAGCCTAGGCCTAGTTTATGGTGAATCCTTTTGGGTTTTGTGATTTTCATGATTTGTGATTTAAATGTTGTAAATGTTACAAGCTTTATTCTTGCTTTTGAATATATAAATTTTGCTAGAAAATTTAGCATCTCAAATGTTGTAGATGTATTTCATTTAAGCATGAATATTGGAACTAAAATGTGGTGCCATGTATTTTGGGAAATTCGGCCAAATCCTTAGGGTGACTTTTTGGGTTCATGTTTGTCTTGTTAAAATGGTTTTAAGGTGACTTTTGGAACCCCTAAGTACCCTAGGATATTAGCCCTCTTTTGAGTGGTGAAAAATTGAGTTTTGGTGAATGAAAACATACATGGAGCTATTATGAGTTTTCATGGTGTTCTTCAAATGTTCTTGAAGTTCTTACCAAGAACAAAAAGGTTTGAAGTTTTGTTTCAAAAGTTTTATGTTTTTCATAAAGTTTTGGTTTAATTTTGATGGGTGAAAGTTATTGGTGAAACATTAATTTTGGCTTTAATGTTTGTCTAAACTCATAAATGTTTTACAAAACATTTTCTTACAAACCATCAATTTCACCTTTACCTCACCCACCAAAATCAACTTGCATAAAACCCTTTCACACTCCTTTACCACTCCAAAACCGGCCACCCCCTAGTGGGGGTACTTTTGGGGTCTTTTATGCAATTACATAAAGTTTTGATACTTTTGTGTATTTGCACTTTGGCCCAAAAGTTTACGTTTTTACGTTAAGGCCCTAAAACGCTAAAGGACGAATTGTTTTGATCCTTTAATGATGTTTTTACATTAATAAAATTTTGGGATCTAGTTGTAATTACATGAAGTTGTGGACTATTGTGTTTTTACAAAGTGACCCCAAAAGTTTTTGTATTTGCATTATGGCCCAATTGTTGTGGTCATAGTTTCCTTTTGGCCCAAAAGGATGAGAACAAAATTGTTTTGTCTCTTTAATGAGAATTGGATTTTCATTTCATTTAGTTCCATTTAAATCAATTCTATGGATCCAAAAACCAATTGTTTAAGTTGCTTTCTTAGTTAATGTGATTAATTGAGAAAAGGGTGATTATGAACCAAAGGCCTCGATAATTGAGCTATGTGATTGGCCGCCTTACATTATGAATGTTTGGGTTTGGTAGTGTAGATTTGAATGTAATTTGATTAATTCAATTTGTTGTAAATGGACATAAGTCCATCATTTGTGTTGTAAAAGAGCATAAGCCCTTCTTATTATTTCATGTATTCCTTTTGTTTATATGTATGCAAAATGGAATAGTTGGGTCCAACGCCTAATAGGAAATAACGGTTTAATTGGATTAAACGCGTAACTAAAATCAACAACTATCTACCTTAAACCCAAGGTCCAACACAAGGCTCGTGTTTGATCAAATTAATCGGTTCATAATCATCCTAAAACCTAATATGACTATATAGTCCATATGAGGATGCAATGCATTCGTTAGTAGTTCCATATAGTCTCACTTATTTCTTCGAAATAGTGGGAGTATTATAAACTACTAAATTCATATTAACTTGGACCAATAGTTGTGATAGGCCCAAGTTCTTTTAATATGATTAAAATGATTTTGATGTAGCCCAAAACTACTCCCTCGACAAACGAATATTAAGTTGATAAGCGAGAGATGTTTTGAACATCTCTTCGTAGGCCTTCCACCGTGGTGGGCTCCAATCGTTTGTGACTCATGCACCGGCTTCACCCTATCATGGGGGAGTTCAAAGTATGTGCTTACATCCAGGAGGAGTCCATAAACATATGATGAGGTGAGTGTAGGCAACAAGGATAGCCGACATCGTATCATCGTGAGGCTATTCTTGAACCCCTTCACAAACTAAGCATGGTGGGAATAACTTAAACTAAGTGCAATGGAGCCGACATCGTATCATCGTGAGGCAACATTCTCTAGAGGCCAAACAGATGGGTAATTACAAAAGGTTGTAAATGAATAATGCGTTATTCTCTCATCATTATTTTTGCTAACCAACATCGTATCATCGTGAGGTGGGCTTGGTAATGGTGAGTTTCCCATACCCCGCTAAGAGTTCAATATAACTCTCAAATTCTATTGAGGGATTTGGAATTTGCCAAAAATAGTGGGTGGTACTATTTGATTCAAAGACCCAATCAAATAGTTTTAAACAAACAATCTAATACGATTTCTGTTATGTTATGTAGTTAACGACATGCCTAAAATTATACCCACCATTATACTTGACAAAAGGGGCCTTAAGGGCCAACGTTTCCTTGCTTGGTATCGCCACATTGAGAATGTCTCAAAGGTGAAAGACATATTGTATGTGTTTAAGCAATCCCCTCCTCATGTACCTCCTATGAAACTAGCTTCAAAGGAGGAGTGTCAAAATTATGTTAGACACTATGAGGATGACTTACAAGCCAAATGCTTAATCCTCACTTCACTTAGTGAGGAACTTATGAAGCTACATAAGCACATGGACACTTCTTGTGCCATGGTTGAAAGTTTGCATAAGATGCATGACATTGAGACTAGTAATGTACGATTCTCAAATGTTTGTAGTCTAATGAATGCCAAAATGGCAAAGGGGACATCGGTCCATGAACATGGACAAAAGATGGAAAAGATAATTAAAGATCTTAAAAGTTTAGGAACTTCCATCGATGGGAAAATGGCCCAAGACTTTTTCCTTGCATCACCCTCGGATGATTTCACTAAGTTTATTGTAAACTATAAAGTGAATAGATTCGATCATTCTTTAAACAAGATGATTGACATGTGCTGTAAATTTGAAAAAGGTTTCAAAATGGACAGTGGGAGTGAGAATGCAAACACAAGGAAAAGGTTGCAAAAGAAGAAGGCAAAGAAATCCAAAGGAACATGCTTTCATTGTGGAAAGGATGAACGTTGGAAGAAGAAATACAGGGTGCGCATTGCGAGCCTTATGACAAGAACTTTTGAAGAGACTATTTCTGTCATAGAGAGCGCTTTTACAGTGAGCTCCAACTCCTAGATATTTGATTCAGGCGCTAGTCAACATATTTGTAATACGATGCAGGGACTTGCGGGGAGCAAATCACTGCGCAATGGGGAGATGGTTGTGCGAGTTGGGAACAGCACTAAAATCTCTGCAAAAGCAATAAGCACCTACATGCTTAACCTACCCTCTGGGGAAGTCCTGGAACTTAAAAATTGTTTATATTTTCCTTCATGTATAAAGAATTTGATTTCCATCTCTAAGCTTTTACGAGATGGGCACTCAGTATTGTTTGACAAAATGAGTTGCACTTTATACTTGAACGGTCGTATTATTTCTCATGGTAATATGATAGAGGGACTTTTTCATCTAGAGACGAATAGTGGGATGCATTGTATTGCAGGTGGGAATACCTCAAAACCCAAAAGGGCTAGAGAAGAAGTTAACCAAGAAAAGATGTGGCATCTTAAACTTGGACATGTGAACCTTGATAAGATTCACAAGATGTCGAAAGACGGATATATCCGTCCATTAGGTAATGACCAGATGGGTACTTGTGAATGTTGCTTGAAAGGGAAGATGACCAAATCTCCATTTACTGGAAAAGGAGAGCGTGCCACTGAAATTCTAAGGTTAATCCACACTGACGTATGTGGACCTATGTCTACTACGTCGAGAGGAGGCTTCTCCTACTATATCACATTCACCGACGATCACTCTCGGTTTGGCTATGTGTATCTTATGAAGTACAAGTCAGAATCCTTTGAAAGGTTCAAGGAATTCAAGAATGAAGTTGAGAAGCAAACTGGGAATCAGATAAAGATCCTAAGATCAGATCGATGGGGTGAATATCTGAGTAATGAGTTCCTAGATTATCTCAAAGAGTGTGGAATAATATCACAGTGGACTCCACTGGGAACTCCACAATTTAATGGAGTTTCTGAAAGGAGAAATCGAACCTTGATGAACATGGTTCGTTCTATGATGAGTTCCGCTGATCTACCAGTAACATTCTGGGGATACGCTCTATATACAGCAGCTTACTTACTTAATAGAGTACCTTCCAAATCAGTTTCACAAACGCCCTATGAGATATGGCATGGAAGAAAGCCAAGTCTTAATCATGTTAAGATTTGGGGTTGTGAAGCATATGTCAAGAAGCTTGAAGCTACTAAGCTTGAAGCGAGATCAGTAAGATGCTATTTTGTGGGATATCCTAGAGAAACTATGGGATATGAGTTCTACCATCCTGACGACCAGAAAGTCTTTGTCGCCAGAACTGCTAAGTTTCTAGAGGACGAATTCGTTCTCAAAAGAACTATAAGCAAAGAGATGGAAATTAATGAGATTAATAATGAACCACAAACAAGCACTCGACATATTGACAACCCTGTTCCTGAACCCCTAGATCCACGTAGATCTGAACGGGTTAGTAAGCCACATAAGAGGTATGGCTTAGACAATGACTTTGCGGAATTGCACCTTCTAGGTGACAATGACACAAAGGAGGACCCTAGGGACTACACTGAAGCAATGTCCGACATTGATTCGAAGAGATGGCAAGAGGCCATGAAATCCGAGATGGATTCCATGTATCAAAATCAGGTATGGACTCTTGTAGACCCTCCAGAAGGTATAGTACCTGTTGGAAACAAATGGGTCTTCAAGAGGAAGATAGGCGTTGATGGGAACGTGGAGACTTATAAGGCTAAACTCGTAGCCAAGGGTTACAGGCAAATAGAAGTGATTGACTATGAAGAAACCTTCTCTCCTGTAGCCATGATTAAGTCTATTGGGATTTTGCTTGCTATAGCTGCGTACCATGATTATGAGATTTGGCAAATGGACGTGAAGACGGCCTTTCTGAACGGCTACCTAGAGGAAGAGCTCTATATGACTCAACCTGAAGGTTTCATGTCCAAGTCTGAAAAGACTAAGGTATGCAAGCTTCAAAGGTCCATTTATGGACTTAAGCAAGCCTCCAGGAGCTGGAACATTCGTTTCGACACTGAAATCAAAACGTTTGGTTTTACTCAAAACGAAGACGACAATTGTGTTTATCAAAAGGTCGTTGGGGAAGCAGTAGTATTCCTAGTGTTATATGTAGATGACATATTACTATTCGGGAATGACACTGTAGTACTTTCTTCTGTAAAAGTGTGGTTGTCCAAAACCTTCCACATGAAAGATTTGGGAGATGCATCTTATGTACTTGGGATAAAGCTCTATCGTGATAGATCCAGTAAATTAATTGGATTATCCCAATCTATGTACATTGATAAGGTGCTAAGTAGGTTCCAGATGGAACAATCTAAGAAAGGTTTTCTTCCTGTAAGACATGGAATTCACTTTTCTAAGTCCATGGAACCTAAGACTCCTGAAGAGATACGGCAAATGAGTGTTGTTCCTTATGCCTCCGCCATAGGAAGTCTCATGTATGCCATAATATGCACAAGGCCTGATATTGCATATGCTGTGAGCATTACTAGTTGATATCAATCTAACCCAGGACCAGAACACTGGGCAGCTGTCAAGACGATCCTTAAGTACTTGAGAAGAACTAAGGACATGTTCCTCGTATATGGAGGAGTGGCAGAGTTGCGAGTGGAAGCCTATACAGACGCAGATTTCCAATCTGACGTTGATGATAGAAGTTCCAACTCCGGATATGTATTCACTCTGAATGGTGGGGCTGTAAGTTGGAAGAGCAAGAAACAAAGTGTAATTGCTGATTCCACAACAGAGGCTGAATATGTCGCTGCAGCTGAAGCCGGCAAAGAAGCGTTCTGGATGAAGAAGTTCATCACTGAACTTGGGGTGGTTCCAACCATTACATCACCAATAACTTTGTACTGTGATAATAGTGAGGCGATAGCTCAAGCCAAGGAACCCAGGGCACATCAAAAGAACAAGCATTTTGACAGACGCTTTAATATCATTAGAAGATATGCTGCCGAGGGGAAAGTCAACATCCTCAAAGTTGCTTCAGCCGATAACATAGCAGATCCACTGACAAAGCCAATGTCTCAAATCCAGCTTGACCTTCATATGGATAAGATGGGTATTAGATACATGGGAGGATGGCTTTGAGGGCAAGTGGGAGATTGTTGGAAGTATGCCCACAAAGCCACTCATTTGATGTAATAGCCTTTTGGAATACTTAATGTATTAAACTTTTATATGTTTAATGGAGGGCAAAGCTTATTGTTAATCACTATTTATTGTATCATGTGTTTAAGCAATAACGGAATCCAAGGGATGTATTTGATCTAAGAGACAAGTGATCTAAGTGAGTTAGATTATCGAGACCATTCTCTTATGTTCATTCCTAAAACGTTCTTAGCCATAGGATTGCCAATTGGGCATTGTTGGGGTCAAGCTATCTAGTCATGTAGGCATATGAATGCACAACAAGGGATCTCTAACCTTCCATGGTGGAAGGAGAATACTCTAAGATATGATTCTAAAGTCTTTGGCCAAAGCAAATGAATATGACTTAGGAAGTTTGTTCCAAATCATATTCAAGGGAATCATATAGGAAAGTATCACATTGGATAGTAGACATGAAACAAACTATCACTTAAACAATGTGATTAAAAGTATTGTATTACAGAAGGACCGTATTGCATTGTAGTTGTAACTAGATAGGTTCTCCAACCAATTAAGGTTAGCTTGGGTAACCATGATATGCTGCTAGGCGTCACTCATGGTTTGTGGAAGCCCTAATGGTTAGCAAACACTAATCAATAAAGGGAGAATTGAAATGTGGTTTCAATTCACAATCGATCGTTAAGAGTAACAATCGCCCACTGCCTCGTTAATTGGAACCTAATGGATCGTACACCGAGTAAGGATGTATGTGAAGAAATCAAATGAAATGGATAAGCAATTAAATGGTTTAATTGAAGAATGGTCAAGATTAATAAAATAGTTAATTAATTATACGAAATGTTCGTATTGGGCTTATATGTTGGTTTTGGGTTTCAGGGCGTAAAAGCGTTTTGGTCCACAAGACCCATTATGTTTAAGTTGTATGACAACTAAAACAAAATGGGCAAATTAGCCCAATAACAAAGGAAGGCCGGCCATTAGGGTGAATATGGCAAACTTGGATTAATTACAAGTTTGCCACTCACTTGTAATGAAGTATAAATTCAACTTTATAGCTTTATTTTCATTTAAGGGTTTTCTTGTTGAAATTGGGTGAAACATTTTCTCTCCTTTTTCTTCCAAGAGGCCGGCCACTAAGGGGAGGGACATCTAGCAATCTCTTCTTCCCTAAGTCATCCATTTCATCTTCACAAGATATATCCTTGGTGAAGAGACTTAGAGACATCAAACTTTTGGTGTTTTGGAGAACATATCCTCATTTCCTCAAATCTTCAAAGGAGCACTAAAGGGAGGAAAACACAAGGAGGATCCAAGGAGCTTGGAGGTGACTTGAAGGCCCTCCACTTGGGTGAATCCCTTGTGTAAACAAGGATGAGCTCCAAGGGTAAAGAAACTCTAAATTTTTACTTATCTTTAATGTTGTTAAAGAGTTTATTTTGGTTCACCATATACTAGGCTTTGAAAGTCATGGGTTTTATGAATTGTTTTTGAATGCATGCCTACTTTAAAGTGTTAATAGCTTGCATGAGTATTCAAATGTTCATACTTGTTCTTAGCTAGGACAAAATTTTTCCTTCAGCTCTGGATGTCTTTTAATGTTACCGGTTCTTTCATGTCGAGGATTGCTTTGATCTTCTCGGGATTAACCTCAATGCCTCATTGGCTTATCATGAAGCCTAAGAATTTGCCAGAGCCTACACCGAAGGCACATTTGTTGGGGTTCAACCTCATTCGATAGCTCTTCAGAATGGTCAATGTTTCAGATAGGTTGGTGATGTGTTGGTCAGCATGTTTGTTCTTGATTAGAATATCATCAACGTAAGCTTCCATGCTTTTCCTGATCTATTTGGCGAACATTGAACTGACTAGTCTCTGATAAGTCTCTCCTACATTCTTTAGGCCGAAGGGCATGACTTTAAAGCAATATAGTCCCCTGTCAGTAGTGAAGGCTGTGTGTTCTTGGTCCGAAGGGTTCGTGAGGATTTGGTTGTATCCTGAGTAAGCATCTATGAAGCTCAGGAGTTCACACCCTGCAGTAGAGTCTATAACTTTGTTTATGAGAGGAAGAGGAAAGCTATCATTTGGGCATCCTTTGTTTAGGTCGGTGTAGTTGACACACATTTTCCACAAGACCTTTTGGAGCAGGAGACTTTCTTTGGTCGGATTTTTCTTAACAAGGACCACATTTGCTACCTATGTTAGGTAATTGACTTCGCGGACGAAGCCTATGCCTTTGAGTTTTTCAACTTCTACCTTCATTGCTTCGTATCGTTCAGCGTCATAAGATCTTCGCTTCTGTCTTACCAGCTTGGTCTTGGGGTCAATACTCAAGCGATGACATATGATATTGGGAGAGATGACTGGCATGTCCTCGTATGACCAAGCGAAGACCTCAGTGTTCTTTTGCAAAAAAGATATCAATGTCAACCGAATGAGTGGTGACAAGGTGGTGCCAATCTTCACCATGGGATCTGGATAATCTTTTGAGATAGAAACATTCTCCAACTCTTCAGCGGGTTGTGCTTGCAGGGAGAAAGAGTTATCTCGAGGATCGTCGGGTTGACTGTTGCCACCGTGAAGATCCAAATTGGCTTCATCCAGGCTGGTCTTTATGACTTGGTTATGTATAGAAAGGGTTTCCTTGGACACATGCAGGTGTTGTTGTTTGACCGACATGTTGTAACATGACCGTGCACTAAGTTGATCACCTCTGATATAACCATTGCCATAGGGGGTTGGAAATTTCATCAACAACATATGTGTGGATACCATGGCCTTAAGATCATTAATGCCTGTGCATCCAAAGATGACATTGTATGCCGGTAGGCAATCAACCACCAGGAAGTTAGTGGTAATAGTAGCTGTGTAAAGGCATGTACCAATGGTGAAAGGTAAGTGTATGCTCCCTAAAGGTTGCACGATATCACCAGAGAAGCTTATCAGAGGAGAGATCGAGCGATCAAGCAAGTGTTCAGCTACATTAAGTGCCCTGAAAGCTTCAGCAAACATGATATTAACCGAAGCCCCCGTGTCTACCAAGATTCGTCCTACTTCAAAATTGGCTATGTGAGCTTCCACGATCAGTGGGTCGTTGTGAGGGTAGATGATACCTCTTTCTTCCTTAAGGTAGAAACATATTGGATCCTAGTTAGGCTTTTGATACTTGCCTCCCTTGATGTCTTCCACGTGAAACACTTGGTGACCAGGCCTTAAAGCTCGTTCACTGTTTTTCATGGCCCTGTTGGAAGATTCAGATATGGGTGTGCCGCGGCTTATGGAATATATCACATTCACTTGGTGTTGGTTACGGTTATCCCTTAAAGGGTGAAGGATGAATTGATCAATTTTTCCTTCACACGCTAAAACTTCAATATGATCACAAGGGTGATATACTGCTCGCCATCATGGTTGTTAGGGCTGGAAAAAAATCCCAAAAATACCAAACCGAACCAAAAAATTCCCGAAACCAAATCGAAAAATTCCCAAACCGAAATTCCCGAAAATTTCTGTACCAAATACCGAACCGATCCTGAAATTTCGGTACGGGAATCGATCTCAAGTTTTTGGGATTTCGGTATTCCCAAACCGAACCGAAAAAATATATATATTTTTTAATTTTTAAATATATATTTAGAATTTTAATAACCTTTGGATTCTGTTGAGATTTAATCTCAACCGTTGCATATAAATCAAAGTTACCCGTGTATGTGTTTGACTCTCTATCTCTCTCGGTCTCTCGACTCGACATTCACTCACACACACACACGGACCTCAGACCTTACTATCTCGACCCACCTTTTCTCTAGATGCTTCCCCCACCATTTCACTCCAGACCCGCCTTTTCTCTGCTTGACTCCTGCTCTCCTCATTTTCCTCCTCGTCTCACTCTTCTCTGCACCAAGCAACTCGATTTAGGGTTTCACCATTTCTCTTTGAATCAAGGTCTCTATTTCTCTCCGTATTTTGCCAATCTAGGTTTCCCTCTCTCTGTGGAAAAACCCTAGATCTCGCCACTGCCGGAGATTCGAAGCTCGGCACTTCAAGGTTCAATCCGCCTTGCCAATCGCCTCCTCTCGGCGCCTCCACGGAACAACCTGTAACACCAGTCGACATTTCAAAGCTTGCGTCTTGAACTCTCTTTCTCACGGAAACACCACCACCACCATCTTTCGGCTCGAATTTTGTGGGTTCTGAAGAGCAGCAGCGACATGCAAACATGTGGTACCCTTTTCTTCTTTCTGTATATTTTTTTTGTTTAATTTTGTATTTTTTATTACATGCATGGTGGATTTATCGTTGGTAACTATTAAATCGCTTTTGAATTGTGTTTAATTTGGATTTTTTTGTTTTGAATTTTGAATTTGCAGCCTGATCTTCCACTGGAGCATCCAAATTTTGCATTTGTGTATCTAATGACAGAAACCTTTACAAATTCAAAATTTGAAGCCAATATACCACCGTCCATATACTTGCAACCCAAATATTGTTAAAAACGAATAAACAATGTAAAAAATCCAAATTTTACATTTGGTTATAGCTTTTGTGTAAACGGAGCTTCTACTGAGCTCTTAGTTCTAGTTACGTCTTTGTTTTCATAATCCTTTAGAGGTTTTGGAATTTTGAGATTTTCTTCGTGGATTTTGTTAATTGGCTTGCTTTGTTGTGAATTTTCTATTTTATTTTATTTATATTTATTTATTTTTAATCTTTAACTGATAATATGACATGTTTTTCAATTTCTAGCTGTTGATTTATGTTGTGATCTTTTGGTGATTAATCGAGTAATGATTTGCATATGATTATTTATAGAATATTCATAATTATTTCACAAAATTTGTGCTTGCACACATATGCTATTAGGAGAAATTAAATAGGCAGATCACATAGCTATTGTGCACAGATTCACATTGCAAACTGCACAGATTAGGCCACAGATTGCAGATTGCAGATTTTATTCCAACAAGAGCTTGGGCCGCAGATTGGCAGCCTGCCCAAAAGCCCAAATTTTCAATATAAAAGGTTGAATTTTAGCCTAAAAGCCTAAAACCATTTCGGGATTCCCGATTTGTCCCGAAATCCCAAAACTATTTCAGGATTCCCGAAAATTGGGATTCCTGAAAATTTGGTTTGGGATCGGTATTGAAATTAGGATTCCCGAAAATTTCGGTTTGGGAATCGGGACAAGGGTTTCGGTATGGATTCCATACCGAACCACCCTTAATGGTTGTTATGCTCGTGTTCTTCGTGGGCTTGTAACCCGATTGCCTCGGCATTGGCTTCCGTATCAGGTGTGCTATGCTGGGGTAAATGGCCACGCATGTGGCGTTCAAAGGTATGTATGTCTCATACCTTGAGGTAAGGCCTGTCCTGACACGTGCTTAGCCCACTGTGTTGACCGTCTGAAGGTGGGCATTATCGTGGCAATACCCTTGGTTATCGCGATAGTGTCCCTTACTCCTTTTACTAAAATAAGACTGGTGAGGATGGAAATCTTTCCTTTTGCCCTGAGATTGATATGTCTGTTGACTTGGCAAAGTATTAAGCAAGGTAGGGGGAGGCACCGCTGCAGTTTCGAAAGTTGAGGTCTTCTCATTTGGGTGGGACTGGCTTCCACTCCCCACTTGCTAATAGGGGATGGTTGTTAGGGGTTTCTCTTAGTATGTCCTTGCCTCGACGGAGGCATGGTTATAAGCATGCGCCATCACCTCATAGTAAGTCTTCCAAGGGTTGGCATTGATCATGTACTTAAAGAAACAGTCACGTAGGCCTATCGTGAAGGCTTTGAGGGCAGTCTTGTCGTCTGCCTTGGCACAACGGGAATACTCATGGCTAAAACAACCAGCATGCATACGTAATGACTCGTCTGGCTTCTGGCGAATAGTGTACAAGTCATCCGCAGAGTGCAAACGATCGGTCTGCAAAATATATTGAGAAACAAACAGTTTCCTCAATTCCTCAAATGAGTCTACCATCTCAGGTGGAAGACGACAATACCAATTTAAAGCTCCGCCATATAGGGTGGAGGGGAAGAGAAGACATCGCTATTTGTCAGTGTGCATCCGGTATGCCATGGTGGACTTAAAGAGGTTAAAGAGTTCAATCGGGTCCTCATTTCCAGTATAGAGTTGCAAGCCAAGCTTCTGCTTTGTCTTTGCTTGGAGGGGAGTGTCAAGGATCCTCCTTGTAAGAGGGCCAGGCCTAGGTTGGTTCCAATCAGGTATCTCAGCTTGTCGTTCGGCCTTCAACTTGTTTACTTCTTTAAGGAGTTGTAGGACAAGAGGGTCCTGAGTGGAGTCATGTATCACTGGAGCTTTCTTTCGTAAATCTCCATCTCTTCTTGGAAGTAGGAAGGTTTGATCAACAACATGTGATTTTTCCCTGGACTCGCCGTACTAACTTCCAAGGTATGTCTGTCGGAACATCTCTGAGTCCCCTATACCTTCGTGTTTCTCTAGGACTTGTTGCCCCTTCCCAAATTGGTAGCTGGCCTGGGACATGGGAGGGGACCGAGTCTTTTAGAGACCTTTGGGTCATTGATCTTCAAGCTTACATGGATGAGATTATCTCGACGTTGCTTTAGGAAGTCTCGACAATACCGAAAGACGGATTTCGATCCTTCCACTCCTTCTGTAAAGAGGTGTCTTCCTCCACTCCTCCTGCTTCGGGTTGAAGCAGTTAGGCTGAGATAAGTCTCATGTTGGTCGCCATTTCGATGAGTAGCTCGCTTCTCAACAGGAATACCAATGTTGAGGGCAAATGACCATTCGTGTTGGGGGGTACCCAGTTGATGGTTGACTTCCACAGGGTGATGAGCTTGTGTGTTTTAGTATATCTAGCCTCGTGAAGCATCTCGAAGACCTTCTCATATTGCTCTTGGAGGATCTCATTCTTCATCGTTATCTTGTTGTTCTGAGCCTCCAACTCATCGACTTTAGCCCGAAGAGCAAATTTCTTTTGTTCATTCTTTCGTTGCTTCGCACCAGGTGTGAGGGGGGTGTCATTCTGTGTGCTGTGGCTTTCTTTGCTCCCTATGTTGGAGAAGGATACCTGGTCAAAAGAGAGTGTATGAATGGTGGAAACCAGCTTGACAAAGCTGAAGAGAGTGGGAATAAGTGTTGTTCCCACAGACGGCGCCAAATGTTGATGCATAAAATCAGTGGGGACTTTGGTACAACATAAAGTGTTTAGTTTGTGACCTTCGCTAGATTGCTCTGGTCACTAGTGTGGATAAGTATGTAAATGTTAGAGACAGGGAAGTTAACACAAGATGTACGTGGTTCACCCAGATTGGCTACGTCTACGGAGTAGAGGAGTTCTCATTAATTGTGAAGGGTTTACACAAGTACATAGGTTCAAGCTCTCATTTAGTGAGTACTAGTGAATGATTTAGTACAAATAACATTAGGAAATATTGTGGGAAAATGATCTCCTTTTATAAAAGAGAGTTTCTAGCCTTGTTTTTATATTGACACGTGTCGTGTTGTTATTGGCTTCTAATGTTGACACGTGTCGCGTTATGATTGGCTTCTGATGTCAACACGTGTTGCGTTGTGATTGGCCTCTTGGTTGAAGGGAAACTCTTTTGGGTCCTTGACGGTATAACGTTGACCGATGCTCAGTAGTTTCGGGATTGGTCAGGTATGGTACAAACAAATATCAAATCAAATGATGACATAGTTGCCCGAAATATTTGTTTTGACGCTAAATTTTTAACATCTATTAACAATATATCTTTAATAGCCTTACAATCTACCCTTATCAAGAACCGCTTGTTAAGAATATCACTTTCAAATTTAGTAACTGCATGGACTATGGATAAAAGTTCCTTCTTAACAGTTGAATAGTTTTTTCTAGGATGGTTTCTTGACACCAAAAGTGAAGAGGACTAAGGTTTCCTTACCATCTTCAGTTCTTTGTTTTAAGACTCCTCCGTAACCTTCATCAGAAGAATCAGTTTGCACTATTTTGAATGCTTCTGGATTTGCCAAGGCTAAGCACAGGAGTTATTTGACCTTTTTCTTCAAAAGTCGGACCGCTCAAGTTTGTTCTTCTGTCCAAGGAACATGATTCTTCTTCAGACTTTGATAAAGCAGTGTACTATCTTTAATGAGGTACTTGTAAAAATCACCTATATAAGTCAGACTGCCCAAAAAAATGTTGCAATTGTTTTTTATCCATAATTTCATCTAGAAATTTATTAGCAAAATCGATAGCTCTATCAATAGGCAAAATTATTCCTTTATAAATATTATGTCCTAAAAATCGAACCTTGGTTTGAAAGAGTTTCATCTTTCAAGCTGAGACAACTAGACCTGCATTCTTCACCACTTTCAAAAAGATATAAAATGTTGTTCTAATGAATCAGAATAAACCAAAAGATCATCAATATAAACAATAGTAAAAGTGGAGTAAGGATTAAAGATGTCATTCATTATATTTTGAAATTCTAAAGAAGCATTCTGTAACCCAAATGACAGCATATTCCATTCATAGTGTTCAAATGGGACATTGAATGCAATTTTATACCTATCTTTTTCAGTAATTTGAATTTGCCAATTACTAGATTTCATATCAAATTTGAAAAATATCACTGCTTGATTCAGCCTATCTAACAAATGCTTCTTAATTAGAATAAGATATCTAATCCATCTTTAAGCTTTATTCAAAGGTTTGTAATTAATAACTAACCTGGGTGCTCCTTGCTCAAGTTCAACGGCATTTTCAACATAAAATGCTGAACAACTTCAAGGAGAGTAGCTCTTTCGACTTAACTTCTTTTCAAGAAGTTCATTAATTTGTTTCTTGCAGATCTTCATCAGTCGTATATTCATCTGAATGGGTCGAGCCTTGGTTGGGATTTTCTTTTCATCAAATCAAGCTCATATGGTAATTCGACAATATGCCTTTTACGGTCCCAAAAAGTATTTGGAATTTTAGCACAGACCTGTCTTTCAAATTCCTTTTGGATGGACTCAATCTTTTCTTTCACCATTTTCGTAGTGAGTTGTTCTTTAGTCCTCTTAAAATGCATTTCTTCTTTCAGAGAACAAAGAAATTTTTCTTTGTTTTGAATATGCTTTTGTATGGCATTTACATATTGCATTTAACGTTCCCTAGAAAATTGGAATTTTACCTTCATTCCTTCAACTTTAATTTCAATTCCTTTTTCTGAAACTTTTAATAGGTAGAGCATATAGATGAAGGGAGTACCTAAAATCACAGCATGGCTTAGCCCTTTTACCATAACAAAAAGGGTTTCGAAACAAACCTCATCTTGAATGACCGCGTCATCTAACACCTTACATTGAATTTTCATAGGTTAACCAGTTGCACTTTGTAGACCCTGAGAAGTTTTTTAGAAGTACTTTATGGGTACTACTCCTTCATTGATATAGTTTTTTGATTGAAAACCTGAAAGCTTTGTTAATAATAAAGGTGATTATAGAATACCACTTTTGAGAAATTACCTTGTCGATGCTACTAACATACTTCAGGGTTGAGTCACTACTATTTGGATCGACAAGCTGTAATATTGGTTCATCCTCTGGTGGCTTGTCTTTCTTATTTTTTGTGAAATCTTTCATCAGATGTTGAAACTCGATTTCAGTTTCAGTCATGTTGCCTCTACTGTGAACCTCTTATTCAGGCAAGAACTGATAGAGTCCGAGGACTTGAACTCTATCTTTCAATCCCTTTATTTCCTCTTTTGTAGTGTTAATTTCATGCTGTATTTCAGCTAATGTGGGTTCTCTTTTAGCTATTTTTTCACCTATTCTATCAACAATTGTTTTGAAGCTATAAGCTTCAATTGGTTGTCTCACGCTTGGCTCAGGCCGTTTCTTTTCTTTCGCAATGTCCAAATATTTTTCTAAAACTTCTATTTTCTGTAAGGGATCTTCTAGCCTATCTATTAAGTCTAGAATAAGACTTTTTTCTCTAGTGATCACACAAAGATTTATTTTGCAAGCACATTCATCTTCTGACTTAGTGCTTCATTCATTTGTCGATGATGTAAATAGCTCTTCGTCTTCAAGAACTGTGACTTCATTCTCTCTTTCTTTAGGATCAGACAAATTTAGCATTAATTGGCATAATTGCTTCTTTAGGCCCTCATCTAGATTGAGATTGCTAATTTTTTCTTTCATTCAGCACTGAGGTCTCATATGTCTAACTTTCCACACTTGTAGCAAACAAGAGGTTTTTTTATGGGATACTTCTCTCCCCCTGTTTTTGTTTGCGAGATTGGAATCTACATTTGCAAAATGACCTATAAAGTTTTGACGATTTATGAGGATTTTCATCTGACTAATTTCTAGGAAATTTTTTAGTTTTTGTAAAGAGTTTCTTTGAGGAAGATTGACCTTTAGGTTCAAGGCCAAATTGTTCGCAAAAATCTCCCATTTCTCTTGATCCTAAGGTCTTTTGCTTATCCAGTTGCCTTTTCAACTTGATGTCATTACAGAGTGCTAGTCCTTCAGCACATATTTCAGAGGTAAGTTCTCCATAGGTATAGCTATCATAAGGTATAACTCCTCCAAAATTTTCTTGTATCATATTTCGTACCTTTTTAGCGAATAGAGGAGGTAATCCAGAAAAAAACTTTTCTTTCGAAATCAGCATTACAATCTGATCTAAGGAAAACTTTGGCATAGAAAACATCTTTATACCACGTAAAATGAGACAAAGTCGGGTATTTTAAGTTCATTAAAAGTTCTCTAGACTTATCTTATTGTAACTCAGTAGAGCCAACAAATGTAGGGTAATGGTGTAAATTAGGGTATTAACCGCATCTTCTTGAGCTATTATCTGACCATTGAGTTCTCGTACCTTTGTAGCAGCAAGGATTTGTCTCTTTACTTCTTCGCTTCCGTGGAAATCCCACCATCCACACAATTGACCTATAAATCATGCTCCTATTGCATGTGCAATGGCGCTATCAGAATTTCCTTGTAATTTACTAGTGGATGAGAACATCGTCATGTGTCTCATAGTATTGATAACTTGGTAATTTGTTTGTCCATCAATATTCCATTCAACAATTGATCTTCCATCATATTGAACTTTTTCACCCATATCGTTATCTTCAAATTGAAGATCTACAGGGTTGGCGTATGATAATAATTCTTCAGGATAGGTGTTCTTGTAATCTTGTGTCCTTATCTAATCTTATTGACTTGTGGATCTAAGGTTGATTCATCAAATTGCTCTTGTAAATCAACAATTTGAGCTTCAGTAATAAATGAGATATTTGGTTTTGATAATTTTATTGAGCTTAACCTTTTTGCCAAAGCATCGATAAAATTATTGTCATTTCCTAGTTTGTAATATTTGAGTTCGGGAGTTGGTTTAAACATTGGTTGATCGGTTTTCTTCTTTCCTTCAAAAGAATTTGACGATGTCCCTAGCTCCCTAGGGTTCCAAATTTTAGACTTGAGAGAATCATTCTTTATCGAGTTCTCTATTCTAGAGGCTTGTCGACCTAAGGATTGAAGAAACAGGTTAGTATAGTTGTTCTATTGTATCATAGCAGTAACTCCATTTTTTATAGAGGCTTCCTATCCTCCATCTAGAACTTCCCTACCTTATACAGGCAATTGTTCCTTTAGAATTGATTTGGATGGACTTTTCTGGTGGATGTATGGCTTTTCTTCTTTTCCTTCCTTTGTTGTAAAAGTTTTAAATGGATTTTCTAAAGTACTTATACATTGAGTGTATTTAGGAAAGTTGTATTATCTTGAAAGTATAGTGAAGTTTCTTCAAAAAAGCTCTCCTTTTTGGGTTGTAGGTCTTTTCTAACCATTCTCTTTTTAAAGTATTCTCTTCGCTGGGATAATCTTTCTCAATGAAATCTCTACCTAGTTCAAATTTTTTTATTACACAGATGTTAGATTCAACATCGTCCCATGTAAATTCTAGTTGTAGGGATAGATTCCTAGAGTTCCTAGGAGTTGTGGCTCCAATATTTTCGACCTTATAGAAAGGGTAATGCACTTATTCTTGGGTCTTTCTAAGGCCTTCTAGGATGGTCCTTTCATGGTCTTGCTCATACGAGCTTGTTTCGGAACTTCCTAAAGGAATTGGTTTTGCAAAGGGTTTGCCTAATGGAATCAACACTTTTTCGAGGGCCTAAACTTAGCCTGGTTAACCTGTCATTATTAAAATGTATTTCTACATCTTCATCTTCATATTGATTAATATGGCTAGGTTCTTGATTTTGGATAGGCTGAGGAGGAATTTTGTCCTACAATCTCCATCTTCCAGGTAGAGTAACTTCATTCCACCTAATCATTTTGGGAACTGCCGTATGTACTTTTCCTAAATTAGCTTGGAACAAAATAGTTTGTCCCTTACTATCCATGACTTTTGGGTATCCACACTTAAGGTAAGGGTCTTTAAGACTCCGGGGTCGGATAACAACACTAAGAAGTTTGGGTAACAATTAAACTTAAAGAAGACTCTACTAATCCCAGCATGGAATTAACAAAGTTTTTGTGACGTTTATCCCTTAAACAGAGTAGAATTGAGGTATAGTGAGAGTTGTCACTAGAAATCTAAGAAGGTAATGACATATGTGTGGAGCCAACAATAATCACAAGGCAATATGTGGATTTTTGGACATAAGAGGACAAAAATACCCTTGAGGTACAACGGGATTCCAACACACTTGCAAAATTTCCAATACTCTCCAAACACTTTTCTCTTTAAATTCTAATTTTGGCATCAGAGGTTCTTCGGCCAAAGCCCCCCCCATTCATCGTGGGCGAGTGAGGCTCTTGGCCTTGACCTGAAGGTGTTAATTTTTTTGTAGGTGCAATTTTGTCCAAGATCAAGGAGGAAGACATGTGCATCCACAAATTGGTGCTTTCATTGAGAGTTGAAATCCATACTCGTAAAAGACTCTCGCATAAAAAGGTTTTTCTCTATTTGCTAGTTCACTTGTATATTTTCGTACGTTCTTATTATTAGAATTTTTTATTTGCAAAGATTCTTTGATAAAATGTAAAAGAAGAACACAATGGCTAGAAATTTAGAAAATTCCACGAGTGAAAATTCCAATATCCAAGGAATGGGACCACTGCGATCCACGAGGCTAAATGTGATAATAAGTGGAGTGGCACCACCACCACGAATTTCCACCACGGTAACCACCCGTGGCGAGGTCCATGGTGCTTTCACCACTGCCCGAGCTGTGCCATCCAAGGTGGCTTATGACACTAAGGCCACGGCCCAAGCCTCACTCTTGCATGCATCACGCGCCAATTAGCCTACTCCATCCGAGTAGCCCACTCCCGTGGCCCAGCCTGCCCTAGCCGAGCAGCTCACTCTCATGGCCCAGCCTGCTTCAGCCGAGCAGCCCACTCTCGTGGTCCAACCTGCTCCCGCTAAGCAACCCACTCACGTGGCCCATCCTGCTCCCGTGACCTCTCGAGCAGCCCAAATCGGTCCAAGATTAGTTCAACCATCCCAACTTCAAATTTTTGGGCCTACAATCGAACTAGGGGCATTCTCACCATATCTGCGGATTTGACATTTCCCAACTCAAATCTCGCGCCCGGAGTATACCACCATTCCACTACTGAAGGAGTGATAGGAGCATATTTATGCGACTTAGTTAACATGTTTTCTTGCACTTACTTAGTTATTTCTTATAAGAGTGTTTTAAGCCATTTTCGTATGTTGGTAGGTCCTAATAACAAAGTTGGCAAGAAAAGTGCATTTTGGTGCATTTTGGAGCAATTTTGGGCTGAAATGGATTGCATGCACTTGGAGACATGAGGATGGACGTTTTGGGAAAATTAGAATTCAGCATATGTGTGTGCAAGTGTGTGACCTACAACTAACAAACATCATAGCTGGCATGTGATGGAGAACATGTGTTGATTGTAGCTGAAATAATGAAGAGCATGTGTGTGTAAGTGTGACAGCTTGTGGATGTGGAAATAATGATAACATGACAACAAAGACACATGTAAAGAGGCCTTGAGCACCATCCTTCACACTTGTGCAATAGCAACCCTTCATCATTACTTAACATTTCTGCCACAAGAACATGAAGAAAACCAAAGAGAACACAATCCACCCGTCCACCCTTCACCATAACTCACCTATATCCATCCACCACCATAATTTACCACTCATCCATCAAACCACACCTTGTGCCACAACAAAGAGAAGAAGGAGGACCCTTGGACGTGCTTGCCATTCAAGTTGGATTGTTGGAGCGTTTTTAGGTGTTTTCTTTCTTTTGTTTTCAATGTCTAAATTTGTTTATCTTTGCTTTGTAAGTATGAGAAACTAAACCCCCTTAGCTAGGGGGGAATTCGAAACCATGTTCATGCTTGCAATATGATTTGATTACTTTCAGTTGTGATTCATAAGTTGTGAATTCAATTTACTTATCCATTTGAATTAAAACTGATTTGTGTACGTTGGTTGAGAGTGCACGCTTAATTTCCATGCATAAATATGATGCTAGGATATAAGGGAGTTTCACCTAATCGTTATGAATTTATATTCACAAGTAGTAAAAGTTGTTCGTCACAACCGTGTTAAGTAAATTCTTGGCATAAGTTTCATGCAATTCATAGTTACAAGTGTTTCGTCAATGCTTATGATTTTCATATAACTTAATGATTCTTGCTTGTATCTCTATTATGCAATTCATGTAGGGAACTTGTGGGGAATGCTTTGGGTTGTTGTATGCAATCATCCAATTCAATGAAATTGGGAAAATCTGAGGATTAATTTAAGCGTACCTAATTAATCTGAGGTGTTGAGGTTCATGGTTTATTGAAAAGCAACTGGAAATCGTTTTATATGCAAGTGTGTCATGTGTGGAGAAGAACCCTCTAGCTAGCCCATCATCCATAGTTTAACCCATCACCCATCAATTCACCTAAATTTGTCTAAGAATCTGTTTAAATTATTCTTGCTTTGTTTTCCTTATTTTCGTCCAAAACCAAAATCCCCTTATTTTATTAAAGTCATATTAGTTAGTACTTGTTTTAGATTGTGTTTTTAAGTGTTTTAAGTCAAGATAAAATCAATTTTCGTCTAAACTTAGTGTTAGTGGCAGAAACTGCCTTAGAGTTGTTTTTAGGCAGTTTTGAGTCTCTATAATCTGTTTTGAGTCTTGTGGCCTTGTTTAGAGTCTTGTAAGTTTAATTTCATGCTTTTAAGTTTGTTTTCACATATTTAAGTCAGTTTCAAGTGTTTTAGCAATCCCTCATAATCCCTGGCCTAGAACGATCCCTACTTACATTCTTTACTACAATTGACAACAAGAGGGTTTAATTTGTGTGTCAAGTTAATTTTCGCATCAAGGAGGCACATTCCTTCCAAGCTCTACCAATCCAAATAGCGAATAACACTTGTCTCGACAAGTCATAGAGTTGACAAACGCCCTAGCACAATAGACGACCTTGGTGAACCAGCTCTTGCAGCGCACTAAAATGCAACGTGCCCTAAACAAGGTGTCCCGAAGTAGGATAAGGGCAGACAAATAACCTCTCCAGCAGCGTCCCGATAAGTAGCCACTCGACTAGTCACGAACCGAGCGTTCAGGCAATGTACACTCCTGATTGGGCCCCCGAGATAGCGTATACTCCCGTCTTAGAGCACGGAGAAGCGTGCACTCTCGACTAAGCCCACAGATGAGCATACATTCACGGTTGGGTTCACACTCCGATAGTCAACATGAGCAACCTTCCAGGCAAAGTGTTCATCTACCTCACATCAGAGTAGGCAGCACGACGGACGGAGAGAAACAGTCACTCAATATGGCTCAAGTTTAACCGACAGCCTGTGAAGAACTCGCTCGCTTGCTAGGAACACGCTACACACACCGCATCCGCAACATAAACTAGCCAAACACGTGGAAGAGCAGCCTAGACTAGCAAGTCACGATTAGGGGTAGCCGAGAGCTCCACTACCTCAACAAAGGCAAATTCAGGAAGAAGTAAAAATACTCCTGATCGAGCGATTGCGCAATTTCCCGTGCAATGAAGCTATTGACAAAGCACTTCGATGAGACATGACCAATATAAGCGAGTCATCTTTCAATGACAAGATCGAGCAGACGGGACTACCCCATCTAGATTACTGGATATAAAGACTTTTCTGTTCCGACAAACGTAGCAGCTCAGCCTAATGGCACGCTAGGGAAAGACAAGTACCAAAATGACACACCAGCCCGACTACTAAGAACCTGGGGCAGACCTTGTTCTCAACACTCTAGACAATTTCTCCCGCTGCGCACAACCTTGCCTAAGCCAGCCTCATCTCTGATTTCAGAACCACGCTTGCCCGCTCCACGGCTCTCAGCATCCATTGATCTATCACCATGGCTCATAACTGTGCCAATCTTGCACCATGGCTCCCAACCATATCGATCTTGCCATGTGGCTCATGCTAACCAAGCCTAAAAAAGGAACACGACGAAATAAATGATGGCACAATAATTCTGGGAGTAGCTCATTGCGCTTACACCCTTACGTGAGGTCCACAAGCAGTTTGAAGTCTTAAGCAGATCGCCAAACATGACCTCGCAGGCTAAGGATTATTTCGATTGTCCCAACAGTCCAGTTTTCCTTAGCTGCACTCACGACAACGACTTTCATGCTCTCTAGTGCGAGAGGATAAACTAATTGCTCTCCAGTGTGAGAGGGTAAACTAATTCCCCAACACCCATATGGGTCTGCTCTCCAATGCGAGATGATAAACTAATTGCTCTCCAGTGCGAGAGGGTAAACCAATTCCCTGACACCCATATGGGTCTATTCTTCAGTGCGAGAGAATAAACTAATTGCTCTCCAATGATAAAGGGTAAACCAATTCCCCGACACCCAAAAGGGTCTGCTTTCCAGTGCGAGAGGATAAACTAATTGCTCTTCAGTGCAAGAGGGTAAACCAATTCCCCGACACCCATATGAGTCTGTTCTCCAGTGAGAGAGGATAAACTAATTGTTTTCCAGCGCGAGAGGGCAAACCAAATCCCCGACACCCAAAAGGGTCTGCTCTCCAGTACGATATGATAAACTAATTGCTCTCCAGTGCGAGAGGGTAAACTAATTGCTCTCCAGCGCGAGAAGGTAAACTAATTGCTCTCTAGTGCGAAAGGGTAAACTAATTGCTCTCCAGTGCGAGAGGGTAAACGAATTCCTCGACACCCATCTGGGTAAGCTTTCCAATACGAGAAGGCCACATAGTTTAAAAGATCAAATGCTTGAAGATTAACTAGGTAGCAAATGGTCAGGGGCAGCAGCCACTTTTGCACTTAACAGTTCACTCATTCGATACTTCATCTTCAGCAGCTCCGATCTTGGTAGCTTTATCCTTGACTGCTCCACCTACAGCAGTTGAGAAATCAAACTCAAGCAGTTTCCTCATATTTGGCAAGCAATGGCCTCTGCCACACCACCTCATTGGCCCATGACAAGCCGACTCCTAGCCCCTATCAGCCGACGTGCCGCACTATCCCGACGGCTGCCCCATGGCAGCACCTCCCAAGAAGAAGACAAGGAGAATTAAGTTTTCCTTACATCGGTGCGGCACATAGAAGATGAAGAAAGCAACGAAAGACGGTCCTTTGCACAGGCAAGTGTAGAAGATTGCTAGGGGAGGGGGAACAAATATCCTCTAAGCTCTCTCTCTCTTTTGTATGGTAGAATAAATCTCTCTCCAAAGTTGATTTAATAACCCACTTAAGGTGGACTTAAATAGGCTTTGAGAGAAATTTATTTCCCTTTCCTAGAAGGACCTAATTTCCTATTAAAAAGAGAATCATCATCAAAATAGGAAGCAGTCCTACGTTTCCTAAAGCAAGATGATCTCTACACCTGCTGCCCTTTTCCTATGAGCAGCCCAACAGGTATGGGGGCTTTTGTGGAGCCAAAAATAATCACAAGGCGACATGTGGATTTTTGGACAGAAGAGGACAAAAATACCCTTGAGGTACAACGGGATTCCAACACACTTGCAAAATTTCCAATACTCTCCAAACACTTTTCTCTCTAAATTCTAACTTTGGCATCAGAGGTTCTTCTGCCAAAGCCCCCCCCCCCCATTCATCGTGGGCGTGTGAGGCTCTTGGCCTTGACCCTAAGGTGTTAATGGTTTTGTAGGTTCAATTTTGTCCATAATCAAAAAGGAAGAAATTTGCATCCACAATGTGGAGGATAAGGCAACAAAGTATGTATATATATATATATATATGTATATATATATATATGTATATATATATATATGTATATATATATATATATGTATATATATATATATATATATATATATATATATGTATATGTACATGTGTGTGTGCGTGTGTATGAATATATTTATGAATAGTACTTGTCCTTACCCTTGTCCTTGCTTTTATCCTTTCCAAAAGGATGGAGTTGCACAAAGCAAGTACTATCCATAGTGAATAGTAAGGGCAACTTACATGCATTTGTGTTGCCCTTGTCCTCCTAAAACCGGTGGTTTGCTCTTATAGACCAACATCTTATTGTCTCTTCTATATTATTCAATATACACCAAAATGTTGGTTCTAAATAACACTCTTCTTTTGTCTTTTGATACAATTAAAAATTAGAAAAATAATGAAAAAGAGTTTTAAAACTTTGAGTTTTAACTAAAATCTATGATCTTCCAAAAAAAAAAAAAAACTAAAATTTATGTACTAACTTTATTTAATAGTTAGGACAAAACCCAATATCGAACTAGTCCAATAAAACACACCCAAGCAAAGTAATTTATTGAGATTCCAATTTTACCCCTAACGTCAATTATTGGCCCGTTTATTTATTGTTCTTTTTTTTTTTATAAATTAAATGTCTTCCAGACGAAACCAACTTGTTCGGAGAGATAAAATAGTGCCAACGAAATATTCATGACGAGAAACACATATGGTTGAAAAATAAAGAAAAAACCACATATGGCTAAAAGGCATTATTTGTTGGCTAGAAAGCCTTGTACAGATAAAAATATTTGTTAGGAAAAATAGAAATCCCAACAAAATAGAGTCTATCGAAAAAGTTGAACCTAAGCCTACAAAGTACCAAAATTCATCGGAAAAACTCTTGTGCGACATGCTTCTCATGAGGAAATGGCCGACAAATTTTGATTTTTGCCAACAAACTAATTTTTTCGGTAAAGTCAAAATTCCTAGTCCAATAATGAGCCGGTTTTCGTGTGAGAGTAGTGACCACTATTTATATAAACAAACAATCTCTTTGATTCTTCTATTAGAGTCTTTGTAGGAAACCAACATTGTCCCTCAATTTTAATATAAGTGAGCAGTTTAGGATTCAATCTCAGTTTCAATCGTATATAAACTAAGACATCAAAGTCTCTTCCAAAATGACTTTTCTAAACCAATTTAAACTCAACTATCTAGCCAAAAATACACTTGTAGTTATGCTCATATTCTAACATGATATTCAAACACAATGATTGAATACCTTTTTCCCTCTCCATAATATCAATAGTAACATCTTAATTATAAGTTCAAGCACAGATTTATACCATTGCAGATTGAATCTTCTTTAGGGCTCATCTGGAACAGAGTATAAAATTGGAGAATATTAATGAAGCAGAAAGAATTTTGTCAAATAAGATCACTAAAATTTACAAAAAAAATCCAATAATTTCTACAGAGAGGCACACACACAAACGACCTTATCTTCGGAAAGAGATCCTCTCTGGATCTCTTCCTGCAAAGCTCATGGATCAAATGATCTGGATCCTTGAAATTTAATCCAATGGTAAAAAATTATTATAACTTCTAAATTTTTTTACTAACTTCTCTGTTTTTAGCCGTTGGATCAAATTTCAAGAACCCAGATCACTTCATCCATGTGTTTTGGAGGAAGAGATCCGAAGTATCTTGTTCAATCTGTGACATTGTTAGTGAGGCCAACCTAAACAGCCAAAACCACCAGTCCAGGTCAACCTTCTGTAATTTCCACCTCCCCATCGATCGACTACTGTATGTACTCCCAATCTTCTGGCACCTGGGCCTCCTCTCTCTCTCTCTCTCTCTCTCTCTCTCGTGCAGAACGAGAAAACCTTGCTGTGAAAAAGAAGGCACAAACAAAGGAGCTTTGTCTAAACAAGAAGAACAAAAACTCATTGATTACATTAAAATGTTCCAGAGTAAGGATTATTGCTGGAATCCAGGATGCAGGGTTGCATCAGAGTGCAATTCACAAGCATGTTTCAGAGTCTCAGTTTGAAGTTTTATAAATGCAATCCAAGTTTAATAGACGGCTATGATTATAATATTTGAATGGTGTAAAAGTTGTCATCTGTCATAGCAGCTGTGTAAACTGAACATGTGCAGTCCACGTGAGAATGCTTTGGATCCATGTCACGTGTGGAGCGTGTGAAGCTCCAATGGTCTCTTGTTTTTCCATCCATGCTTCCCGGATCTGCGTTCACACCAGAATTGTATCAAGATAAAGACGACTTTAAAGTCTCATAATTTGTGGAAGGTTGTTGAAGGCGGCTATGAACTTCCTGAAGAAACTGGAAATGAACAGACTGAGAAGAAGCAAATTGTAGCTCAGGATCTGATTTGTCGTGATGCTAGAGCTCTTGGATTGATTCAGAGTGCAGTATTTGATGAATCTTTCCAAGGCTTACAAATCAAGAGACGGCTAAGGAGGTATGGGACACCTTGAAGCAAAAGTATAGAGGTGATTCTCAGGTTCGAGATGTGAATTTACAAGGTATTAGAAGAGATTTTGAATACGCTAGAATGAGATAAGATGAGACGCTATCCACTTATTTGACTAGAATGTTTGATCTGATTAACCAAATAAGTGTATGACGAGGAGTTGTGAAACAAGAGAATAGTTGAGAAATTGTTAATAAGCCTTACTCTTAACTGTGATAATAATGTCTTTGTGTTTGAGGGGAATAAGAAATTTGACGAGATTAATCCTACTAAGGTTGTTGCCAATATTGTCTTTGTGTTTGACGGGACTAAGAAATTTGACGAGATTAATCCTACTAAGGTTTTGTCCACCTCAAAAGTTGCTTAGGCATGATGAGGAGAATGAAGTCACTGAGAAAGCTTTTAGTAGTTTGCTTATAGGTTCCAAAGATAGCTAACAAGAACATAGCTGCAAAGGAAATAAGCCTGGGAGGAATAAGGAGAATAAGGGAGGATTTAAAACTGGTGATAGAACTAGTTCATTTGTCAAGAAGGTGGAAATAAGGAGAATGCTAAGGATGTGTGCAAACATTGTGACAAGTTACACTTTGGCACTTGTTGGTTCAATGATAAGCCAAAGTGTCATAGATGCAACAATTTGGTTATATAGCAAATGACTGCAATAGCAAGGTGAGTCAACTTGTTCATCATACTAAGCATGTGAAAGAAAAGGCTTCAATGTTCTATGTTTGTCATTCAGGTGAGGTTGCGAAGAACAAACCTAGTGTTTGGTACATAGACAGTGGATGTAGTAATCCATGACATCACATGAGTCCTTGTTGATCAATTAATGTTGATAAACCTGTGACATTCAAAGTGAAAGTAGGCCATTGTGAATTAGTGTAGCCTGGCTATAACGTGGTGCCCTACGTTCGTGCAAGTTCTATACCTAAATGGTAGTTTTGGGCAATATCCCATAAATTGATGATTCAAGCTTGATTTAGCTTATATTAACTATTATAGGTTTATTAGAGGATTGAAAGGATGCGGGACGCTCTACTGTGAGTGTACCCCTTCGAAAACTAAGCGTTTACGTTATATATATGTTATATATGTTTTATATGCAGATGTGTTATAAATAGGCAAAAGTAGATAAATAACCTTTGCTAAGAGCGAGGACGAAGTGGTGCAAAATATCACACTGACAAAAGTATTGCAGATATTAGAAAATGAGGGATACTGAGAGTATTACATTTCTTCATTTTCTCTTCTTGATATTCTCTAACTTTGAACAATCGAAGTGCTCTATTTATAGAGCCACTTCAATGAAAAATTACAAAAGGATTACTATTTAGCTTGTGAGCCTATACTATACACATGTGGGCAAACATACCCACTATTTACAACACTCCCCCTTGGATGCCTACATATCAGTATCAGTTGCCTCATTAAAACCTTGCTTGGAAAAACCCAGTGGGAAAAAAACAATAGCAAAGGAAAAAGAGTACAACTTGACCTGGATGGTGTTGAGCATGCTTATGTTGCCTCGTTAAAATCTTGATAGGAAAAACCCAATGGGAAAAAATCCTAATCGAAGGAAAAAGAATACAACATGCATGTATCATGGATGCTCTCCCTGAATTGTATCTCCCCCTGATTTAGCATTCTTCAAATTTGTAAGCCGACGTAATCTGATTCCCTACACTAACTTTTGAAATGTGCACTTTGGTAGAGATTTGGTGAACAAGTCTGCTAAATTTTCATTGGAACGAATTTGTCTGACTTCAATAATTTTACCCTTATGAAGCTCATGTGTGTTAGGATAAAAGATTAGTATTGTTTTACATTGCCAGGTGTCACAAGTGTATTGGAGACTCTAGAAGTCAGTTATGTGTCATTGTATTTATAAGGATGTATGATGTAATAGTTGGATATAATGAAATACAGTTTCTCTCTCTACATTCTCTCTCTTCGAAAGTTTTCTTAAGTTCTTCTTAAGTTCTTCTTCATAGTTTGTTCTTAGCGTTATCATGGTATCTTCGCCTGCCATGGTTAACACCTTTGATTAATGATTCTTGTGCTTCCGCTCCTCGTCGTCGTTGTCGTCGTCGTAGTCATGGTTGTTCCGGTGACCGACAACGGATGTTCCTTGCTGGTTGTTCGCAATTTCAGAGAAGTGTTGATTTCTCAAACCCTAAGTCGGTGGAATTTCTTCTTGTTGGTTGTTCGTTCTGCAATTGGAGACTGTTGATCTGTTCGTCGATCTGTGCAGCTGCTGCCGTGCCGTGATTTGTGTAGTCCGGTGCCCTAAGTCGGTGGAGTTTCTTCTTGTTGGTTGTTCGTTCTGTAGTCGTAGACGGTTGATTTGTTCGTCAATCTTTGTAGCTGCCGCCTTGATGATCTTGAGGTGTTTTTTTTCGATTTCTCAGTATTGATACTTGCAAGCTATTTGTCTATCAAAATTGTTGCTTCTTGGTACTTCTTGCTGCGTGATTCTTGAGGTGTTTTTCTGTTGCTTTCTTGAAGAAACAGAAATTGTGTTAGACGATTATCTCCATTGTTGATCTGTTGATTACTGTTACTTCATTATGGTTACTGCTGCACAATTAGCCCTCACTCAATCTCCAATTTCTTCGCTTATACCTAGTGTTGGAAACACGGTGACTGTGAAATTGGATGATTCGAATTATGTTACTTGGAATTTCCAGATTTCTTTGTTACTAGAAGGGAATGGAATTATGGGATTTATTGATGGAGCCATTCCTTGTCCTCAGAAATATACTACGTTGGAGTCTGATGATGAGTCGATTGTAAATAATTCTCCATTGACTGATGACTATAAAGTTTGGAAAATTCATGATAAAGCTCTTATGACCTTGATAACTGCAACACTATCTACTGCTGCATTATCTTGTGTTATTGGATGTCAAAGCTCCAGTGATATGTGGAATAATTTGAAAGAAAGATTTGCTCATATGACTCGCACTAGTATTGTTCAAATGAAGATTGATCTACAGAACATTAAGAAAGGGTCAGAATTTATTGATGCTTACTTGCAGAGGATTAAAGAATGTAGGGATCAGCTAGCTATTGTTGGTGTTGTGATTTCTGATGAAGATATTGTTATTGTGGCTTTAAGAGGATTACCTACAGTATACAATACCATTAAGTCTGTGATTCGGGGCAGAGAAAGTTTAGTCTCATTGAAGGAACTTCGGTCTCAATTGAAGGCAAAAGAGTATACTTTGGAAGAAGGTCTTAAACAACCACATTTAATAGCAGCTATGTTTGCTAATACTTCCAATACAACTTATGAAACTGGTGGATCTTCCAATTCTCGTCCATATACTGGAAACTTTGATCTTGGTTCTCATATTTCTTCATTTTCACCAATGGCTCAGTTTCAACAATTGCCATTTCCATCTCCCAATGGTCATGTTGCTTTTGTTTCTCAAACTGGTTCTAGAACTTACAACAATTTCATGGGGAATAACTATAGAAACAGGGGTAAAAGGAAAAGGTTCAACGCTGGTTTTCAACAACCTTCTGGATATCAAAACTTTGCTCAACCCTCCCTTCAGTCACAGTCTTAATTTCAGAATTCTGGATCTCAAATGGCTTCGGGACAATCTTTTCAACCACTGCTTGTTTGTCAAATATGTGATAAAAAGGGCCATGTAGCTTTGAACCGCTTTCAGAATGGCTGCCAAATCTGCCACAGAAAAAGACACACAGTTGCCACTTACTTTGACAGGAACAATACTGGATCTATGACTGTGCCTACTTTCTCCTCATCTCTTATGATGTTTCAGCAGCATTCACATCCTCAGACTTCTTCACAGTTCCAGCCACATCTTCAATCTCCAACTTCATTTTCATCTCAAGTGCAGCATCCCACTATGAGGTCTTCATCACAGTATCCTAATGGAGTGATGTCTCCTCCCAATAATTTGCAGGCTGCTTGTACTGCACGCACTAATTTCTCACCATCAGCCCCCACACATGAGTATTGGTTGCTGGATTCGAGAGCAACTAATCATATGACATCCGATTTGTCAAATCTGCAAGCTGTTACTCCATATGTTTCATAAAAAATTGTGACTGGTGCTAATGGTGAAGGTTTACAAATTTCACATATTGGTCAAGCTAGTTTATCCACTCCTTCTCATACACTTGAGTTAAAATCTGTGTTACATGTTCCACAATTGTCACAGCACTTACTGTCTATGTATCAATTATGCAAAGACAACAATTGTAGGTGTATTGTTGATGAGTTTTCTGTGTGTATACAGGAAAAGGTCACCAACAAGGTTCTCTATCAAGGACTGAGTAACCAAGCTGTCTATCCTCTTCCACTTCTCAAACCACCAAAGACAAATCCTGCAGCCTTTCTTGGACAGAAAATAAATGATTCTCTTTGGCATTGCAGATTGGGTTATCCCACCAATTCTGTTATACAAGTAGCTCTTAGTAAGTCAGCTATTAATTCCCCTTTAACTCCATATCTCAAACTTGTACAGCTTGTCTACAAGGCAAGTTCACCAAGTTACCTTTTCCTGTAATGGCTTCCAAATCTTTTGTTCCACTTGAGGTCATTCACATAGATGTATGGGGTCCATCTTCTACCAAGTCTATAGAAGGGTATAGCTATTATGTGTCGTTCATTGATGAATGTACACGATATACATGGATTTTTCCCATGAATAATAAAGCTGTTGTCTTTGAGATATTTGTTCAGTTTCATGCCTATATTCAAAATTATTTTTCTGCAACTGTCAAAGTTTTGCAAAGTGATGGTGGAGGGGAATATGTTAGTACTCGATTTCAAAACTTTCTCACAACCAAAGGCATTGTCCATAAAAAATCTTGTCCATACACCTCTGAGCAAAATGGTTTAGCCGAAAGAAAAAATAGGCATCTTGTTGAAACTGCTGTTACATTACTTCAAAAAGCCTCTCTTTCATCTCAGTTTTGGTTTCATGCATGTGCCATAAGTACATATCTTGTTAATAGACTACCTACTTCCGTGTTAAAGATGCAATCTCCATTCGAAGTGTTGTATAAATCCCCACCTACACTTGATCACTTGAGGGTTTTTGGTTATGCTTGTTACCCATATTTAAAACCTTATAGAACAAATAAACTTGATCCTAAGACCATTATGTGTATATTTTTGGGGTATGCTGCTCAATATAAAGGGTATATTTGTTATGCTATAAGAGATAATAAACTAATTGTCTCTTGGCATGTTTTGTTTGATGAATCTGTCTTTCCTAGTGCATATGGTCTGTCTTCTTCATCCTTCGGTCCTACTGTCTCTTCTGCATCAATTCCAGTTTCAATAGCTCATCCTACTACCTTTCATCATCCTCCACTCATTCCAATACCATTTCCACACATACCATCTTCTCAACCATCGGTTACTCAGTTCGAATTTCCGCAACTTGGTGATCTTGGTCCTACTAGAGGCAATTTGCTTCAAGTTTTGCATCTTTATTGATGCTATTCGAGTCTCATCCTGATGTAATACTCATCTTATGCAAACAAGGTCCAAGTAAGGGATTTTCAAAAAGAAGGTTTTTTCTGCTGTTGTTCAAGAAAATGTCAAGGAACCTCAGTCTTTTAGTATTACTGCTCGATCATCTCAATGGAGACAAGCCATGACAGAAGAGATGGATGCACTTATTAAACAGAAAACATGGACTCTTATTCCTCTCCCATCTCATAAGAACTTGGTGGGTTGCAAATGGATATATAAAGTAAAAAGAAATCCTGATCGATCTGTGGCCAGGTATAACGCTCGTTTAGTGGTCAAGAGGTTCTCTCAAGAAGCCGGACTCGATTACTATGAAACTTTCAACCCCGTGGTTAAGCCTACTATTGTTAAGTTAATGCTATTATTGGCTGCAACAAAAGGCTGGAAACTTAAGCAGTTAGATGTTAAAAACGCCTTTCTGCATGGTATTCTCGATGAAGAAGTGTACATGTCTCAACCACAAGGGTTTATTGACAAGGATCATCCAGATTTTGTATGCAAATTAGAAAGGTCTTTGTATGGCCTCAAACAAGCCCCTCGTGCTTGGAATGAAAGATTTTCGAGATTCCTTCTCAGTTTGGGCTTTAAATCCTCATATGCAGATCCTTCCTTATATGTAAAAAGTGATGGTCATTCTCTTGTTGTGTTGCTGTTATATGTTGACGATATTATACTCAGTGGTGATGATGATGTACATGTTTAGTCTGTGATAAATCAATTAACTAGGGAGTTCGATATGAAGGACTTAGGGGTCCTACACTACTTTCTTGGGCTGCAAATTGAGTATCAACCTCAGGGATTGTTAGTTCATCAGTTCAAATATATCAAGGACTTGTTGCATAAGGCACATATGTTTGACAGTAAGCCTTGTACCACTCCCTGTCATCCAAATCAAAAGCTCTTAAATCATGGTAGTCTTCCATTCCATGATCCCGGTCTTTATAGAAGTATTGTCGGGGCATTACAGTATTTGACTTTCACTCGCCCTGATATATCATATTCTGTAAATCAGGTATGCCAGTTTATGCATTCTCCTCTTGACAGTCACTTTGTTGCTGTAAAATGCATACTGAGGTATCTTAAAGGTTCTCTGAATCTCGGTTTGTGTTTTAAACTTGGTAATTTGGATATAAGAGCTTACACAAATGTTGATTGGGCTAGGGATCCCAATGACAGATGGTCAACCACTGGTTTTGTTGTGTTTTTAGGTGATAATCCAATTTCCTGGAGTTCAAAGAAACAACATACAGTTAGTCGTTTTTCAACTGAGGCAGAATATAGAGCAATGGCAACTACCACTGCTGAAGTTGTGTGGATTCAGCAGTTACTCTAGGATCTATCTTTATCTCATTCAACAACTCCTTCACTTCATTGTGACAATATATCAGCAATGGCTTTAGCAATCAATCCCATTCTACATTCTAAAGCTAAACACATAGAGATAGACTGTCATTTTGTGAGGGAACGAGTGCAGCAAGGCACCATTATGTTGCAGTTTGTTAACTCCTCAGAACAGTTTGCTGATATTCTTACAAAGGGTCTCTGTTTTCCTTTGTTTAGTTCTCATTGTACCAATCTTATGCTAGCCAATGCCCAACATAAAATTGATGGGGAATGTTAGGATAAAAGATTAGTATTGTTTTACATTGCCAGGTGTCACAAGTGTATTGGAGACTCTAGAAGTCAGATATGTGTCATTGTATTTATAAGGATGTATAATGTAATAGTTGGATATAATAAAATACAGTTTCTCCCTCTAATTCTCTCTCTTCGAAAGCTTTCTTCAGTTCTTCTTAAGTTCTTCTTCATAGTTTGTTCTTAGCGTTATCAATGTGCACTAAAAAATCTTGGAGATATGTGTTTAGTCTTATCACCTTTGATGAATCATTCCTTCATCTGGGTGACACAGGCTGCATTATCTTCATGGATGACAGTTGGAGTGTCTGTCTTTGAAGGTAGACCACATGAATTCCGGATGTGATGGATCATTGATCTTAACCAAGAACATTCACGACTTGCTTTATGTAAAGCAATTATTTTCGAGTGATTGGAAGATGTAGCAACTAGCGTTTGCTTCGTTAATCGCCATGAAATTATAGCATCTCCATAAGTGAACACATATTTATTTTATGAGCGGGCTTTATGCGGATCGGAGAGAAAACCAGCATCTGCATATCCAATAAGGATCTGTTCATTTATGGGCTTGTCTGAGTATAAGAGACCCATATCTGTTGTCCCACGAAGGTATCGTAGAACATCTTTGACTCCCTTCCAATGACGAATTGTTGGAGCAGAGCTGTACCTAGCTAACAAGTTAACTGAAGAAGCTATATCTAGTCTAGTACATTGTGCTAAATACAATAAAGCACTTATTGCACTCAAATATGGTACTTCTGGACTAAGGACCAGTTCATCATATTCTTTTGGACGGAATGGATCTTTCTTAAAGTCCAAAGAACGAATGACCATTGGGGTGCTAAGTGGATAAGCCTTGTCCATGCCAAATCGCTTCAGTATTTTTTCAATGTAAGCTGATTGATGGACCAAAATTCCATTAACACAATGCTCGATCTGTAGGCCGAGACAATATTTGGTTTTCCCAAGGTCTTTCATTTCAAATTTGCTTTTCAGATATTCAGCAGTTTTGTTGAGCTCTTCAGGGGTTCCAACTAGGTTCATATCATCGACGTATATTGCCACTATAGGAAATCCAGTATTTGATTCCTTAATAAACACACAAGGGCAGATGACATTGTTGGCATATCCTGCTTTAATCCAATACTCACTGAGACGATTATGCCACATTCGCCCAGATTGTTTGAGCCCATATAGTGATCGCCTTAATTTGATTGAGAACATACCTCGTGGTTTGTTAGTTGCTTTAGGCAACTTAAGTCCTTCTGGGACTTTCATATATATGTCTGTATCTAATTCTCCATATAGATACGCGGTGATAACATCCATAAGTCGCACGTTAAGTTTTTCTGAAATCACCAAACTTATTAAGTAACGGAACGTAATTGCGTCCATTACAGGAGAGCATGTCTCTTCATAATCAATTCCCGGTCTTTGTGAAAAACCTTGTGCAACGAGTCGTGCTTTATATCTTGCAATCTCGTTTTTCTTGTTGCATTTCCTTGTGAATACCCATTTGTAACCTACGGGGTTCACACCAGGCGGGGTTTGGATTACTAGTCCAAAAACACTTCGTCTTTCCAAGGAATTTAATTCTGCCTGGATTGCATCTTTTCACTTAGGCCAATCTTGTCTCTGTCTGTATTCATCAACAGAGCGGGGCTCAATATCATCATTTAAGATAATTTCAGTGGCTATTACAAATGCAAACATGTCGTCGATGATTATTTCATTTTGATCCCACAATTCATTAGTACATGCATAATTTATGGATATTTCTTTGCTTTCATGTACTTCTGTTTCTTCAGGGACAGGTGTCTCATCAAGGATATTTTCTTTTTTTTTGGAAGTACAGAATCACGAATTGTGGATTTATCATTCAATTTCTTTTCTTGAATGATATCATTTGGGTTTAACTGTGCCCTCATCTTTTTCTTTCAATGGGTTGAATCTTTTGAACTTGGGGGTCTACCATGCTTAAGGCATGCACTGGATGAATAATTCGCTGCCACTTTATTTTGTCAAATAAGGACATCAATTCTTGCAAGTGCATTTGCAGCTGGTATATGTGACTTTGTCACTTTCGAAGCATCATTAAATTCATCTGGCATTTGATTAGCAATACCTTGAAGATGAATGATCATTTTCACTTCATTTTCACATTGAGTGCTTCGTGGATCAAAATGAGATAAGGTGGGAACAACCCATGTCAGCTGTTGCTGTTCTTCTGAAACGATCTTTTCTCCCCCTAACGACGGGAAAACTGTCTCATCAAAATGACAATCAGCAAAACGAGCTGTAAACATATTACCGGTCAAAGGTTCCAAATATCTAATGATAGATGGTGAATCAAAACCCACATAAATTCTCAGTCTGCGCTGAGGTCCTATTTTAGTTCATTGTGGCGGTGCAATAGGCACATAAACAACACAACCAAAAACTCGTAAATGTGAAATGTTTGGCTGATATCCAAACATGAGTTGTATTGATGAGTATTGATGGTTGGCTATAGGTCTCAGTCAAACTAATGATGCTGCATGTAAGATGGCATGTCCTGATAGGTTGTGTTTAATTGTCCTGATAAATTGGTCACTAGATCAAGGGTTTCCATTAGTTGAGCCTGGTCGAAGAAATTGATCTCGACACCCTTTTCCTTGAAGGAGGCTTGATACAGCTCCACCAGATGCTTTGGGGTATGACAAATACGCGCCCAATGTCCGTTGCCACCACACCTATGGCAAACTCCTTTAGGATTTCTAGGAGTGTTCATATGAGCTTTTCCTTTCTGGCGATTTACTTTTTTAAAGCTCGGGCCTGGATTATGCATTGGAACCTAGTTGTGAAACTGAACACCATGGTTCTTATCTTTCCAGTTCCACCGGCCTCGCTTGTGGCCACGTCCTCATTTGTAATTATTGCCATGGGAGGATATGGTATTCCTTTCAAGGGAAGCAGCATTCACTTCTGGGAATGGTGCTGATCCAATGGGTCAGGAATTATGGTTTTTCATCAGGAGCTCATTGTTCTGTTCAGCTACCAGGAGCACAGATATTAGCTGGTTGTATTCAGTGAAGCCTCGCGTTCTATACTGCTGCTGCAGGAGCATGTCAGAGGCATGAAATGTGCTTAAAGTCTTTTCCAGTAACATCTCCTCAGTGATAGTATCCCCACAGAGCTTCATCTGAGAGGTAATTCTGAACAACGCAGAATTGTACTCAGCCACTGACTTGAAATCCTGGATCCTTAGGTAAGTTCAATCATAACGAGCTCTTGGAAGAATCACCGTTGTCTCGTGATTGTATATGTTTTTCAAGGCCTTCAAGAAGGCTAACAGATCTTCAACCGTTAAGTACTCGCTCTTTAGTGCCTCATCAAGATGGCGACGAATTAAAATCATGGCCTTCGCCCGATCTTGAGAGGATAAGCTGCTCTTTTCCCTGGTGGTATCTCCAAGATTCGATGCTTCCAGATGGATCTTGGTATCCAGTACCCAAGTAAGGTAATTTTTTCCAGTAATGTCCAGGGCAGCAAAATCAAGTTTTGCCAAGTTTGCCATTTTCTTATCTGAAAGAAAAATGAGGTGTGCAAAAACTTGCAATAATATGTGTTCTGGAGGAATATATTGTTAGAACTTCTGGTTCTTACAAATTTTTTATCTTCTGGCCAAAATGTTAAGTACTTGAAACTTCAGGCTCGAGATTTACATGATTAATGAGAAGGGCAATTGTACCGCACCATTCTCATCGAAACAAGTATAGGATGGGCGATTATTTCGCACTACTTTAAACAGTAGGAAAATTTAAATATGTAGAGCAAGGTGGATGATTATACAGCACTACCTAAAATTGCGATAAAATTTAAATATGCAAAGCAGGGTGGACGATTATACCGCATCACCTAAAATTGCGATAAAATTTAAAAATGCAGAGCAGACTGGGTGATTATTCCACACCACGATTATACAGCACCACCTAAAATTGCGATAAAATTTAAATATATAGAGCATAGTGAGTGAATATTCCACACCACCTAAAATTGCGATAAAATTTAAATATGTAGGGCAGAGTGGGTGATTATTCCACACCACCTAAAATTGCAAAAAAATTTAAATATGTAGAGCAGAGTGGGTGATTATTCCACACCACCTAAAATTGCGATAAAATTTAAATAGGTAGAGCAGAGCGGGTGATTATTCCACACCACCTAAAATTGCGATAAAATTAAATAGCAGGTAAATTTAAATATGCAGGATATGGTGGGCGATTATACCGCTCCACTTAAAATTTGTAGTAAAATTAGATTTGCAGTCCAAGATAGGCGATGATACCGCATCATCTTGGATTGCATAAATAAACACTGGGTTAGTAGTCAAGAGTTACACCAAACAAAAAATCAAAGATATAAGTAATTGTTAGGTTGAGAACTAGAAATAAACATGGTGCAAACAGTTCTTCGCGATGGTATATCCAGCAATTGAGGCAGAGGAAGAAGAAGAATAGTAAAAACCTTAGAGGAAACATTTTTTTTATCTTTTGGTGAAGGGAAATGAGAAAATGATTAAAGAGTTGTGCTGATAACGTGTTATAAATAGGCAAAAGTAGAGAAATAACCTTTGCTAAGAGCGAGGACGAAGTGGTGCAAAATATCATACTGACAAAAGTATTGTAGATATTAGAAAATGAGGGATACTGAGAGTATTATATTTCTTCCTTTTCTCTTCTTGATATTCTCTAACTTTGAACAATCGAAGTGCTCTATTTATAGAGCCACTTCAATGGAAAATTACAAAATGATTACTATTTAGCTTGTGAGTCTATACTATACATATGTGGGCAAACATACCCACTATTTACAACAGGATGCATATTACTTTGTTAGTCTCTAATGAGACTTATGATGATATTTGACAATATCTTTAGATCTTTGGTGATTTATTTTCATGACATGGTCATCATGTGATATTTTGTATAGCTATCTTCGGCCGTAGATTATTTACCGGTGATATTTTATCCTAGTAGACACTAGGATTATTGATTATTACTGGTATTGAGTTTAGCTAGTTGACACTAGTATATCCTGCTTGCTATACCTATGCTAGTGGACGCTAGTATGATTGATTGAGTTAAGGTATGATTTCTGAACTTGGATTGAATATTTTCAGTTGTAAATATTGATGAGATTTTCACTATTATGGTAGTAGATATTATTATATAATATGTGTTTTCAAAACAAGGTCGGGTTATTATGTTGAATGATGATTTTATAAATGTGATAAAGTTGGTCGACTCACATTTTGTTTTATCAACCCTTTCAGGACATAACGAGAGTAAAGAGAACACCAATGGTGACGAGTGAGCCTGGCAGTGAAGCTTTCATCCTCTGGATTTTGGGTGATGGTTCATTTACTACAGTGTTACCTAAGGTGTAATAATGGCATGATCGTACTTTTGATTATGCATAGCACTACACTTTTGTGTGTACTATTGTGTGCTTGCTAAACCCAAGTGCAGGTGTTTCGTAGCTGTATAAACTCTAAGTTCGAGTGTCGTATTCCTCAGAAAGCGTTCAAAAAGAATGCAGAATTTGTTGAAACTGAAACAAAGAATAGTTTCAAATAAGACGTAATTTTTAAAAAGAAAATACAATAATATAAGAGCACTAAGACATTAGAGTTCCACCTTCAACATACATATGTAATTTCATTAATTTAATTCTTTTTATAACTCAATCAAGATGCAACATACAGTGCACCCGATTGGATGATATGGCAATTATAATTATATATAAAACACAAACAAAAATACGCAAACTCTAACTATGGTTGTTCCCAATAAACTCGGTTGAAATCCTTATAGGAAGAATTCCAAGCATAACCTGTACCTCCAACGCAAACTATCAAGATATACTTCCGTCGAAATTACTAGATATCTAGTAATTTATCTCAATTCACAGAAGCATGAATGCTAAAACCAAACTACAGGAAAAACATGATTGAACCTATGAATAGTAACTAACATTCATCAATCGACAAATAGAGAAAAACTAGATATTAATTTTGAACAAATCAATAACAAGAGTTTATCGTTGATACCGCAATTCGAATCAAACTAAGAAAACCACACAGTAGTTAAAGGCTTTCCTCCTAGCCTTAGCTAGGGAGATTAGCTCCATATAACAATATAGAAAAATAAGAAACTCTAAAAGTTATGAAAGAACAAAACTGCTCAAAAACATAAAAATGGGAATGGTTATATTGAGATTGCCGCAGCCATCCCCCATAAACCTCTTGAATAATGGTCATTTATATCAACCCATTATCGAGCCAATTATATCTCAGCCGTTCCTTGTTCTTTGCCTTCCCATGTCTGTTTCATTTTCTTTCCATAACTGACAAGCTTAATCACCAATTTATTATCCTTGCCTCTTGGTTAACTTGTTGCAGCCCCATTTTCCTTTCTTCATCTCACCGTTTAACTTCTAAGAAATTCTAATAAGTGACCTGACAAAAAGATCAAGATAAAATGAATATCAAACCTCATGTATATTGTAAACCGCAAAAAGTGAACTATATACTTCAACCAATGTCATAAGGCGCTCAAATTAAATTAGACCAACTGATTAAATTAAAACAAAGGATTTATAACATGATTTTGGTCCAATTCATTAGCCTGGCCATAACAACACAAAGTCATATAATTCCATTCATTTAAATCTAACATATTATCAGGAAATGCAACTTCCAGGGTGAAATATGGTATGCACTCATCATTGACCAATATTACATCACAATTTCGATAAATTACTAGAGACATTACTTAACGAGTATAATGAAAGAGTATTAGACATGCACTTTTGACAATTATCATTGTGTGAAACTTCTAACTACTTTGATGTGATGTGATAATAATGGGGTTAAACCCGAGTTAATTTGTGTCCCTAAATGGGGAGGATGATAAGTGATTTCTTGTAGCAGCTTTGGATTTTTTATTTTTAATGAACGTCTTTGGTTCAAATTCATACACATCATAAATATCACTCTATGTCTTTGCCATTAAGTTAGCTTGTGACATCATATTCGGATGCGGTCATATGGTCAATTTAGTGTCGGTCAGCACTCACGACCTCGTAAGTTGTGTAATTGGGGTCGGGGTGTGGCATTGGATTTCAGGAACCTCAAGACTTATAAAGATCTGATTGAGTCCATATGCGGACCATCCAGTGGAGTTGCTCGGACTTCACCTATTGCCCCGGAACAGGATGAGGGTAGCAGCAACCTATTCCCTTTGATAATGGATAGTTATCAAAGACCATGCCTTTCAAAGTAAGCTAGACTACGTGTAGTTTAGTCTTGTTTCTTTATATAGTGATCCAATTTTTTGTGGAGTAGAAGAGTCGTTTCGAATTCAATCGTGAAGCATCAAGTACTGTGCCATCAAGATCGGAATGATTATGTATATCGTGTGGGCACATTTTGCAAGAGGTGGCCATTCATTTCTCTAATTAGCTTCAATCTCCACATCCACCGATCTTGAGGCAAAGTCTTTTAGTATTCAACCGTCGGATCGCCTGGCACTTTGCCTTTAAATAGCTCCCCCTAGGATGGGGTTTCATCAAACCTTCCATTCTCCTGCCAACACCAAGGAGCCTCCTTCTTTATTTCCTAATCTCCTCACTAAGCCTAGTTCCTTATTCGATCATACAAGGTTTAGGATATTAAAACCAAAAAACCATGTCTTTCCTAAAAACCTATGCCAAAAAAGATTAGGCAAAAACAAGTTGGGCCATAATCCTATAGTAGCATCCCTTATTTCTCATGATTTGTTCCATAACATTCATTCTTATGCAGTACCCTCCTTTCAATATTTGCATGCGGTTTCAATCTCAGTTAAGTGTTGAGATTCTTCAGGGGGTCCTTCGTCACTGCTTTCTTCCTCACATTTGGGAGTGGATGAAGGTGACGACTGATTTTCCTCAGAGTTGATGATCCCGACCAAGTTTGCTCCATAGTCTTTGTAGGTAAGTTTTTTACGTCAGGGGTAAGAGCTTGTCTCCCCCAAGTTGTTGTACTTTGTCGTGCCTTTCTCTTGGGACTTTGATAATAAACATGTGTCTGAATAAAAACTTAAAGTAATTGGGCTCAAAAAAATCTTAATCTGATAAATCTCAAAGTAAACAGTTTTAGAGAAAACAAGTAACAAAGTGGAATACGAATAAGCTTGTGGGCATGGGAAAGAGCTCAAAGGCTCGCCTTGGTAATGTTGATTCGAAAGAACATTACTTCCCAAACTTAGTATCCATAAAGGTTCTCACTGCAATATCCAGAGTACCATCTACTCGAGTACCATGAATTAAACATTAATCCTGTGAAGAATCTTTTACTCTGTACTTGTCAAACACATTTATCGGATTAAAGGTAAGAAAACTTTGAGTTGTACCTGAAATAATTCCATGAAGAGAAAAACAATTTTTTTTACCGTGCCCCAATTCTTGGATCGAGGATTCCAATACCTTCAACCAGTGCCTTCGCATTAGCCTGAATTGCATGTCCATTGCCGGTGAATCTTAGGAAAAAGTTCTTTGCGGGCATGGTCGTCAATATGTGGGTCGGAAACACTTTTTGAATCCTTTTGCCAGACCTTATGTGTCAGACCTAAGCATTTCTGATTGGACTACCTTGACTGGTGTGTTCAAAGCTCTTATGCGTATTGGAGCTCATTTGGGATAAAATTCCACTTGGGGATTGCTTAGTCTGGATGCCCATTCGAACTTGCTAAGATATGATGTCGCAAAACATACTTAGTATGTTGTTCTAGGATAGAAGTAGTTGTACTTAGGGTCGGAGTTTAGAGCCACCTTTGGATGGTTTCTAGATCGCCGTTGAATGTTGTAGAGCCTATTTGAATGTTATAACCCACAACCTTATTGGTTGTACAAACTTTTAGGAAGTCGGATGGTGCACTGGACTTCTGGGGTCAGGGTGCCATGAGCCCCTAGCCCACCAATCATGACCACACTTATTACAGTTTGAGTCTCCTAAGCTACTAATTGTATTATACAAGATGAGCTAAAGGAAACTCCTTTGACAGAGTCATTTTGAATTTTTAGACTTGCAGTTGTGCGAAGTTTTCAAAGTTTATGCTTTATTAGAATGAGTGAGGTATTTCTACATCACCAAAAAAATGAAAGAAAGAGACAAACATAAAACAGATTAACTATAATAAAATAGTTATCATTCACTTTGAAATAGAATAACATTACAAAATGTGGAAAGCCCAAAACTAAAGGCAGGCCATGATAAGCAAACATAGTACAAATGCCAAAAAGTAAAATTAGAAGATGCATACCATATATAATGCATAAAAATTAAATAAGAGAAAATGCAACTTTGCCCTCAACTCACTTAATTGGAACCATACTTTCCACATAAATAAGAGCTTGGAAATCTATAACCTCGTTGATAATAGGAGGAATAGGAAGATACTTGACATTTCCACTACTAGAATTATAAAAGATGTCTCTTTTAATGGAGGTAACCATAAAAAGCTCATCACTTTCACAAAATGTAATAAATTCTCATTGCCTTTAAGGGGTCCAACGGTTAAGAGTTTTGTCCATGAACTCTTAACTCCTTCACAGTTATCCATACCCATATTTCAAGTACTTCCAATAGTCTAGAATCCTCACTTGGATGGTAAAGAGGGCAAAATGAAGCGATGGATTCATTATACAGAAACATATTATCAAACGTAAAACCAGATTCCCTTCTAGAAGGCAATTGTATTATAAGAAATTTCTCATCACCAAACTCAAATGAAAGTATGTATTCCTTGCCATCACTTGCAAACCAATAACAAAATCCCTTCAAGTACACTGAACAAGAACAGTGGTAGGTATAACTTGATATATCAATCTTGATATCTTTCCAAGAGTTAGCAGCCATGGTGTATACCTCAGCCGTGTGAGGAAGATCAATACGATGATAATATGTTCGCAACCTTGTATTCTTTAGTTTTGCAATCATAGCCAAATCCCATTCCTTGAAAGGTCGATTCCAATTCGAACTTTCCCTCGGGAGGGAAAGGTAGAAGAAGGCAAGAATCTGGAAGTTGCCTAAATTCCCTAGTTGCAGGATTGCATAAAAGAGCGTTTTTCCTTACTGTTAGACAGACAATCCCATTGCAATAACCGAGAATCGATACATGATCATGATCTTCCAATGGAAACGGTATATTTAGGTCCTCAACATCATAATGAAGGTTGTGCTCATGACTATCAATGGAAAGATTAATCATGGACCAGAAAAATTGTCGCTTCCAACTCTGGTCCGGGAAAATGTGAACCTAAGAACGGTTGAGAAGGATACCATTGGAGGATGAGTGTTTGTTGTCCACGGAACTACTGAGGTGTTTGGCAACAAAACTTGGACTATTGATGAGGGTGCACCAAGACTTGCGTATACATTTGAATCGCATCAGAGATTTGGGTGGCAACCTGGATAGGATTTCGACCACCGTATCTTCAGGAGTTTCACTTTCATGCACCCGGAACATTTCGGCAGTTTTTTTCCACATGAAATCTTCACACGTATATGATATAGGAAAGAACACCACCAGGTTGAGAGACTTAGCTATCAAAGCACATTATTAAACATATTACCACTCGTATATGTACACATTAAATCTCCAATTATTGAACATATTACCACATAAGATACCATAATTCAACAGTATTAAATAAACTTGGAGTTCCACAACGACAACATACTTGTCTATCAAAGCGAATAGGAGCAATCCGGAGTCGATGAGCTTTCCAAAGAAAACAGGGGCGATCCAATCAGTTTCGAATTTTATGAAGGATCCAATTTTTCTACATTTTTTAATTATACAAAAATAATCATTCAAATTTTACCTTTTAATTCTATAAAAATTGATGATTAAGTGAGCATGATATCCATATATAGGTCAGTGTGTAACATCACATGATTTTAAATAACTAAGAAAGGAAAATTCACATATTCACTTGAGTTTTAATTAATGAAGCTATTTTTTTATTCGAAATATAATCATATAGCTGCATCCTTATAACAATTAAGAGCACATTTTAATGATTTGCTAAAGAGCACATTTTCTAGAAGTCCAACGTACAATACACGTTTTAAAAATGTAGATACATACTTTACCCCGTTTAATACACGTTATTGTCACACAATTCTTAATAACACATATAAAATTCACATATTCAACACATATTTTTTAAGAATTTAAATAATTAATTAATTTAAATAAATATTAAAATTAAAACATTTGGCCGAATTTTTCAAAGTAAAGTTTTAGCAAATTGTCAAATAATATTTTACCAACTATAGTTGGGGGCTAAGTGACACACCCCGACCCAGAATGTCCACTAAGACTCCGAATCGAGCTGTGATGGCCGACACCTGGATGGTGACGAAGCCATAAATTGTGATAATGTGGAAAATGTGAATAAATTTAAACCTAAGAGTGCCTAAAAACCAGAGTGCACTGGTGAGCGGGAATGAACCCACTTCACACATGACGTTAGAGCATAAGTAAGTACATTATAGTGGATTGAGAATCATACCATCGAAAGAAATCCCCAATACTAAGATTTGTCATGAATCCTCATCGATAAGAAAGCTCAGCTAATAAAACCCGGAGGGTGAAAACAAAACAAGTGTGAGTGGCCCTTGAAATAAAATTTTATAGAAACCATCTAAAACGTTATAACTCCTCGCTGCAACACTGTATAGCTTCCAAAAAAAATCATACCACTTATCAATGTGAAATAAAAAGTATATCAACAGTAAATCCATAAATATACCACAACCCCGCATCTCATCAACAATATCAATAATCATGTGCTCAATAATCTATATTAGCACACAAGCCGAAGTCACCTAATGTGATCTGTATGACTGAACCCATAACTCATCAATCAATGCTAGCACATAAGCCGGAGTCACCTATTGTGACCTATACAACTCATCCATATCTCATCAATCAATATCCCATTAATATGTCAGCCGGATCCACCTCTTGTGGCCTATACGACTGAACCCATAACTCATCATTCAATGCTAGCACATAAGTCGAAGTCATATATTGTGACCTGTACGACTCAGCCATATCTCATCAATTAATGCTAGCACATAAATCGGAGTCACCTATAGTGACCTGTACGACTTATCCATATCTCATCAATCAGTATCCCATTAATATGTCAGCCGGATCCACCTTTTGTGGCCTATACGGTTGAACCCATAGCTCATCATTCAATGCTAGCACATAAGTCAGAGTCACCTATTGTGACCTGTACGACTCAACTATATCATTAATCAATGCTAGCACATAAGTCAGAGTCACCTATAGTGACTTGTACGACTTAACCATATCTCATCAATCAATGCTAGCACATAAGTCATAAGTCGGAGTCACCTATAGTGACCTGTACGACTTATCCATATCTCATCAATCAATACTAGCACATAAGTCGAAGTCACCTATAGTGACTTGTACGACTTATCCATATCTCATCACATATCCCTATAATATGTCAGCTGGATCCACCTATTGTGGCCTATACAGCTGAACCCATAGCTCATCACATATCCCTGCACACGAGTCGGAACCACCTATAGTGGTTTGTACGACAAGACTGGGTGAAAATAAATACGCTCAAGTGCTACGATCACGTGAAGACTGTGCGAATAAAAGCGGGCCACCTACGAGTCAGAACCACCTATAGTTATCTGTACGACAGGACTGTGCACCTACCTTGGATCCAAGGTGAGCGTAAGGCGCGGGAGGTGAACATCACGTGAAGGACTGTGCCATGGCCACGGGCGGGAGCACTAACACCAAGGTGCAGGTTTATGAGCTCTAACTAGATATATTGTAACATATACAACTCATGGGCAACCTATACGACATTGTTGAAGTTTCCTATCATTGCAACCTGTACGACAAGGTCGGATTGCCTAAAACATACATGTAGTCATGCCATAACTCCATCATTTCAATTAATACCATAAACTCACCTGAATTTACCTGGGTGTCCTGCGTTCACCTTTGCAATTTAAGCGTTCATAATAATTATGGGCAGGTAATATACATATAGATAAACCATGATGCAATCTGATACTCAACTATGTTATAGCATTTTCAATTATATACATACATACATATATATATATATATATAATATGGCAACTATGTTATAGCATTTTCAATTATATACATACATACATATATATATATATATATATATATATATATATATAATATGGCATAAAAATGTATAAGCTGTAACGGCCTACTCCCGAACTATTTATTTTCCGTACTTACGTTTCCTTACTTCAAATTCTTACGTTTCCTTACTTCAAATTCCCTCACATTGCTCAATTCCCTAAACAAGGCTATTGTCTCAATTATTTAGTCTCATTTATTGTATGGCTGCATCTAACGTCTCTTTAAACTGCCTACGTACCTTAAACAGGGATCAAGCCATTCGTAGTTCACATTAGTACTTTAAAGCATTTACATTAATTATATGCAATAATCAATTTATAACTGTTTGTGGAATTATCAATCATATACGATAGAAAGAAAAATACCTACTTACCTGACTTCCGCGCTACGACTCCCTAGCATGCATATCGAGACATCATGAACCATCATCGCCTATGACCAATTATCAAATCACATCTCAGAGTTCATACCGATAAAATACATAATTTACATAAAACACATCCCTATGTAATTCAATTCAGAAGATCTGCATCACGGATTTCCCATCCGTTGCTTCCAAAGATCCACATTATAATTCTAGAACAACATCCTAAAGTCCCATTACGATCCAACGGTGGATCTCCGCCAATTGCCAAAACCAAGTGGCAGTTAACCTTTTGTTTTATGAACTTACAAATCCAATTAAGGAAGATCCGTAAATTGGATTCCCGATCCATAAGTTCCTATGGTCCTCAAATATTACGTATTATAACATATTAAAGTTTAGTGATGATCCAACGGTCGGATCGTCGATTCATACAATGACCTATTAATGTAACGTAGAGAATATAGATTCTAACAATCAACCTACGTCATACAATTACCAAAACTAAACTCAAGGCATCTAATTAGCCTAAGAATAACATCGATGGCCCCTTGGCCACGCGCCGCCGTGGGTGGCGGTCGGCCGCCTTGACTTGCCGAAAAATCCAACTATTTCCGAAAAATCCAACTATTTACCAAAATTACCAAAATTGGAGCTTTATACTTGCGGCCAAGTCTAATTTGGCAGAGAAAAGCTCCAATTTTTCTCAAACCCGCTAGAACTCTAGAAAATGGTGTGCTTCAATTCAACCTCCATACTTACTCCGACGCCTCGACCATTGCTTGGGCTTTATTCCTCAAGTTGAGGGGAGCCTATGGGTGGTGGTAATTGGTTGGGTTAGCTTCAATTTTTACGAATTATCACCATACACCCACACGGACCACCGTTGGTTTTTCTTTCAAAATACCCTAAAAATGCACGAATTTGGCCTTGATACTCAGTCAGGTCGCACGGGTCAAGGAGGAGACCCGATTCTCCCTTCCTTTTCACCTTCCCTCCTTTCCATCCTTTCCATTCTCTCTGGTTGGTCAGTCTCTTCTCTTCCTCTCCTCCGATTGGGTAGCAGACTTTTTTTTTTCTCTTCTTCTGTTCCCCCTTTTCTTTCTCTTCTTCTTCCACTTTTAAAATCACTAAATGATAAATAAAAATAAACATTATAAAAATATATAAAAGTATATAAATAGTGACTAAACAAAAGTACTTCTTGGGTTTACAGTTTCGCAAACTTTAACCATAACCTCAAATCCTCTTCTGCTTGCACCTACAAGTCTGTAATGTCGAGTACTTCAGGAAAATGCTAAAGGATTAATTCATATACCTCACTATATGTTGGTCAATGGAAGTCAAGACCCTCGCCTCTAAGGGAATTTTCGTAAAATCATACTTTTAAAATTTGTAAAATCATAGAATTAGGGACGGGTCGTCACACTAAGACCATCTCCAAATGAGATGTCAAATATGCCAATTAAGATAAAAAGACATTAGGGTGTTTTCCAATGGATAAGCCATATATGATGTGGCAGTTAATTCGTTTAACTCCTTACTTTCTAGCTGTCTTTTTTACAACAAATAAAGAACGAGCCAAATACATTTAATATAAATTTTTAATGCATGGTTCTTGTCACAGCCCGTTCCAGGATTATATTCATTGGGGACGTGAAATGACGGAATCACCGTTGACGGGTATTAAGGGAATTAGGAAAAGAATTGGATGGTGAGGATTTGTGTTGGAACACACACACATTTCCTTCTCTCTCACTCACCCCGTGTCTCTCTCTCTCTCCTCCCTCACGGCTCTCTCTCACTCTCTCCCTTTCGAATTGTACGGACCACACCCAAGGACCCTCTAAACATCACGGATCGAAGCTTATAAGGAAATTCTAAGCTTATAGTAAGCTTAGTGAGGTCCCAAGGAAGCTCGAAGTCCTTCGTTTGAAGGTTTTGGACGTCAGGATCGTCAGGTTCAAAGTTGGCCGAATTGGAGGATTTTCCCGATGAAATTTCAGAGGTTTTTAAAGGTTTTTGAAGGTATAGATCCCTTCCCTCTTAATTTAGAGCTCGTCGGTGAAAATTTCATGAAAAATGGTGAAGAAACGAGTGAGAACGGACGAGTTGCAGGTTTCCGGCGCTGGCGACACTGTGCCCGCAACGCGAGGAAGAAGAAACGCGTGTGGGGGCGCGTGGCAAACCCAAAAATTTTTCTAAAAATTTGTCGACGTCCGTGACGTCGAGTAGGTCGATGTGGTATATTCACATACCCAAATTGAGCACCGTATGAGAAGTTATTTCGAATTGTTGGTTATGTGTTTTAATTAACATTTCTATAATTGTTTCGTATATAGGTGACACTTATCCCGAGGACGAGCGCATCCAGGGACGTCACGGGGGTTACAACCCATCGACTTACCAGTGAGTGGGCAGTTTTGTTTTCGTATTACCTTTATACTATTGATTTGCCCAGAAAATGAAATTATATGAAAATACGTTTTAAAATGCCATGCATGCATATTATGAGATTTTTGAATTGATAATTGATGCATATATATATATATATATATATATATATATATATATATATATATATGAATTGACGCTATGGACGCACAGGTGAGTTTCACATTATTCATACGATTTATTTTATGTGAATTGCATTGAGAGCTCATAACCTGCACCCTTGGTGTTAGTGCTTATATTATTCACCGCACCGCACGCTCGCCTTGGATCCAAGTAGGTGAATGTCATACAGACCATGTGAGGGTTCCGACATGCTAGTCGTATAGATCGCTAGAGGTGATTCCGATTAGTGGGTGACCTTAGTTTATGCGTGCCGATGATTGATGAGAGAAGCACTAGAACGTATTCTTACACCTTTCTATCGTACAGACTACCTTACGTAGTTCCGAGTGACATGCAGAGTAGGGCCGTATAGGTCACTGTGGTGACTCCGGCTTAGGGGGATATTGAGCTATAGAATTAGCCGTATATGACCACTGTAGGGTCTCCAGTTATTTCATTATATCACCTATCATATTGATGCATCCATATTTTATTCATTGACATTATTGCTTGGCATAACTACTGGATTTTGATAAGATTGATGCTTTGAGCAAGTTGAGTAAATATTATGCTAGTATGTTATTTTCTGGGAAAGTATACAGGTTTTACAGAAAGGGGTTAGAAATGTTTTAAATGAAATGTTTTGGAAAATCTTTGGTTTTACTGACCTACTCAACTTTGCTTTGCGCCCCTCCAAGTTCTAGTTAGCAGTTGGTGGCTCACGAGGTTCTTTTCGGCGTTCTGACAAACGTCCTACATGTAGGACTTACCTGCGGGTGTTGTACTTTTAATTATAGTCCTACTTGACTGCACCTAGTATCATCGCTCTGAAATTGTGTGTTTTACTTTATAACTCACTCTAGTATGCTAGTTGGATATTACTGCTAGTGTTTGGTTTAAATTCCTTCATATCTCTCATATCTTTTGCTTCCGTGTCGTACTTTTGGCTACGTCACGCTCACGTGATGGCCAGCACGTCTTGATTCTAGGATCGGGGTGTGTCAGTTTGGTATCAGAGCCTGGGTTGCAGTCTTGTATAAATTGTTAATGTTCTAATGAGCTTTTGATGTTTTCTGTCAGAATTATGCCGCCTCGTAGGGAATCAAGCCGTACTTCTGAACCTAATTTCCCTAATATCACTCAATTAGGGGAAGCAATGGCCCAGGCTTTTCAGAATGCAATTCGTCATCCTCCCCCTCCTCAGATGACACCCCTGGAGACTATGTACAATCTGAAATTGGATCGTTTTATGGATAATGAGGGTCACGAGGGGTTAGAAAAGTGGTTAGACCATATTGAGAAGACGTTTCAGGTGATGCAAAGTCAAGGGAACTTTCCTGCTAATAGGTGGGTTGAGACCACTACTTGGTTTTTGGGACGAGAGCCGGCAGGTTGGTGGAGGAATCAAACTCAGTTTATGTGCACATAGATGGCAGCGGATTGGGAAGTATTCAAAGAGAATTTCAAGAAAAGATTTCTCCCTCCGGAGTACATTGATCGCAAGAAGCAAGAGTTTACTCGATTGAAGCAAAAGAATATGTCAGCGCATGAGTACTACAGGAAGTTTACTCACTTGTCTCGTTATGACCCTGATACAGCTGGTAATCAGGTAGAGATAATTCGACGTTTTAAGTTGGGAACTAAGAGGAAATGGCGGACTTTTGCCAGTGCACTTCCCTGCGCCGATTATCATGAGTTTTTCAAGATTTTGGTTCGGATGGAGGACTTCGACAATCTTCCTAGTGATAGTGAGGATGACGAGGACAAGAATGATAGTCAGAAGAAGGATGATAAGGGTAAGGGTATCTCAGCTCAAGGACCCCGTAAGACGTAGAATTTTAAGAAAAGTGGAGCGAGTTCGAGTTCTTCCAGTGAAGGATTTAGTATCACTGGCCCGAGAAGAAGTGGTGGAAGATTTTCTGGTAGACCCAGGTTTCAGAGACAGAGGGATTTTGGTGGTGCTGGTGGTTCTGGTGCTCCGTGGTGCCGCCGTTGTAATTTCCGTCATCATGGTGAGTGCAGGAGAAGTGGTGGTGCTTGTTATACTTGTGGAAAAATAGGACATCGGGCTTCTCAGTGTCCCCAGAGTCAGCAGAGACCTCAGTAGACCACTATGCCACCTCCAGCGCCGATTCAGCAGAACTTTGGATCAGGCAGTTATGGTCAGACGGGTCGTGGTAGTGCTTGCCACTATCAGGGTGATGCTGCTCCCTATGCTTTCGGACAGTATCAGTATTCCCAGGATCCTTATTCTCAGACTGGGTATTCCTAAGACCCTGGGGGTTATTCTGCTTATTCTTCCATGCCAGCTGGTGGATCTCAGTGGCATCAGGGAGGTCAGCCCTGTCAGGGAGAGGTTGCTGCTAGTGGTGCAGGATCATCTAGGCAGTCTAATCAGTCAGGTCAGGGACGTACTTCTTAGGGGCGAGGTAATCAAGGCAACAGAGGTCGTGGTGGACGACAGCAAGCTCAGGGACGTGTTAATCACATATCACTGCAAGATGCTCAGAACCATCCAAATTTGATCATGGGTACGTTAAATGTTCTTGGTCATTTTGCTAGAGTTTTGATTGATTGTGGTGCTACACATTCTGTGATTTCTCATACGTTTTCTCAAATGACTCAACCTCACCCTTCACATCTAGGATTTGATTTAGAGTTTGCCATGCCTAGAGGGGAGAAGTGTTATGTTGATAGTGTGTATCTTGGGTGTCCAGTGATGGTAGAGGGCGTAGTTATGCCAGCTAATCTTATTCCATTAGATATTGTGGATTTTGATGTGATTCTCGGGGCAGATTGGTTGCATTATCATCGTGCCCATATTGATTGTTACGGGAAATCAGTTACTTTTTATCGCCCTGGACTACCCGAAGTTACTTTTGTGGGTGAAAGAAGTGGGGTGAGACATGGCGTTATTTCTGCCATAAGAGCAAGGAAGTTATTATCGAAGGGTTGCCAAGGATACTTAGCACATGTGGTGTTAAATGATGTTGTTCCTAGCAGTGTAGAAGAAGTTGGTGTGGTCAGGCATTATCCTGATGTATTTCCTGATGATTTGCCGGGATTGCCGCCAAACAGAGATGTGGAATTCTCTATCGATTTACTTCCAGGTACAGATCCTATATCTTTAACTCCATATAGAATGGCTCCAGCTGAGTTGAGAGAATTGAAAATTCAGTTACAAGAACTAATTGATAAAGGTTTCATCCAACCTAGTACATCACCTTGGGGAACTCCAGTATTATTTGTGAGAAAGAAAGATGGAACTCTGAGATTATGTATCGATTATAGGCAATTGAACCGGGTAACGATTAAAAACCGTTATCCATTGCCTCGTATCAATGATTTGTTTGATCAGCTGAAAGGTGCGTGTGTGTTCTCTAAGATTGATTTGAGATCTAGTTATTATCAGTTGAAGATTAAAGATGAAGATGTACCTAAGACGGCTTTCAGAACCCGTTACGGACATTATGAATTTCTGGTGATGCCATTTGGATTGACTACTGCGCCTGCAGCTTTCATGAGGCTAATGAATGAGGTATTCCAGCAATATCTTGATAGATTTGTCATTGTTTTTATCGATGATATTCTGGTATACTCTAAGTCTAAAGCAGATCATATTCGACATCTTAACTTGGTATTAAAGAAATTGAGGGAACATCAGTTGTATGCCAAGTTCAGTAAAAGTCAGTTTTGGTTGACTGAAGTGGCATTTTTGGGGCATGTAGCATCGGCACAAGGAATTCAAGTAGATCCTCAAAAGATAGCAGCAGTAGAGAATTGGGAACAACCTTGAACCGTCACTGAGGTACGAAGTTTTCTTGGTTTAGCATGTTATTATCAACGGTTTGTTCAGGATTTTTCTATGATTGCTTTGCCGTTAAAGAAGTTAACCAGGAAGGATGTTAAGTTCGAGTGGGATGAGAATTGTGAACGGAGTTTCCAGCAATTGAAATATTGCCTCACTCATGCCCCAGTATTGGTACTTCCTGATGATAGCAATAACTTTGAGATCTACAGCGACGCATCTTTGAATGGTTTAGGATGTGTCTTGATGCAACATAATAGGGTGATCGCCTATGCTTCTCGATAGTTGAAGATTCATGAAAGAAATTATCCTACTCACGATCTTGAATTGGCAGCCATTGTCTTTGCTTTGAAGATTTGGAGGCATTATCTATATGGTGAGAAGTGTAAGATCGTCACAGATCACAAGAGTCTTCAGTATCTATTTACTCAGCATGATCTTAATCTTCGTCAGCGAAGGTGGATGGAATTGTTAGTGATTATGACTGCACTATTGAGTATCATCCGGGTCGTGCTAATATGGTAGCTGATGCACTGAGTAGGAAACCTCAAGGTCGACTTAATGCTTTATATGCTTGCCGTGTTCCTCTTCTTGCCAAACTGAGAGCTACTAGAGTAAAGTTGGAGTTAGAAGATTGAAGAGAAGCTTTTCTTGCTAGTTTTCAAGTCAGGCTAGTTTTGGTTGATCGTATACTCGAAGCTCAGATGGTGGATGAAGAAATTCAAGAAATGGTTCAATTAAGAAATGAAGGGAAAAAGAAAGACCTCAGGATTCGAGAATCGGATGGCATGCTTATGCAGGAGAGCAGAATGTATGTGCCGAATAATGAGGAATTAAAGAAAGAAATTTTGGATGAAGTGCATTGTTCAGCTTATGCGATGCACCCAGGAGGAACCAAGATGTATCATACCATTCGACCATTTTATTATTGGTCGGGCATGAAAAGGGAAATTGCAGAATATGTAAGTAGATGTATTGTTTGTCAGCAAGTCAAAGCGAAAAGAAATAAGCCTTTTGGGCGAATGCAGCCACTTCCTGTTCCTCAGTGGAAATGGGAAAATATAACCATGGATTTCGTGTATAAGCTTCCTCGTACACGAAATGGATTCAATGGTGTTTGGGTGATTGTAGATAGACTTACCAAGTTAGCGCACTTCATTCCAGTGAGGGAAAAGTATCCTCTGAATAAATTGGCTAAGTTATTCATCACGAAGATTGTGAAGTATCATGGAGTTCCAGTGAATACTATTTCTGATCGAGACCCAAGATTTACTTCTAAATTTTCGGTAGCTTTTCAGGAAGCTCTTGGTACGAAATTGCTTTACAACACTGCTTATCATCCTCAAACTGATGGGCAATCAGAGAGGACTATTCAGACGTTGGAGGATATGTTGAGATCTTCAGTGTTACAGTTTGGTGATTCTTGGCATGATCGCCTAGACTTGATGGAATTTGCCTATAATAATAGTTTTCATTCGAGCATTGGTATGTCACCATTTGAGGCACTTTATGGTAGGGCGTGTCATACACCATTGTGTTGGTCGGAGGTTGGCGAAAAAGTGTTAGAAAGCCCAGAGATTGTGGATGAGACTACTCAAAATATTCAGGTGATTAAGTCTAACCTGAAAGCAGCCCAGGATCGACAAAAGAGTTTAGTAGATAGACATGCTACTGATCGAGTTTATGATGCGGGTAATTTGGTATTCTTGAAATTGTCACCTTGGAGAGGTGTGGTACGATTTGGGAAGAGAGGAAAGTTAAGTCCTAGTGTCACGGGATGACTCTTTAAGCCTTCCGCCCGTGCGGCACTTAGACTTGAATACCTCGATGAACAAGCTAAGTAAGCCTTCGAAGCCTCGCTTCCCCGGATCGAATCACAAAGAAAGCTAAGATAGCTTGGAGAATGCTAAAATCACTTAGAAGATGGGAGAAAGGAAGCTTTGTATTGAAAGTTAAGAGAACTTTACAATTGCTTACAATTCTTGGATGGTTTGGCCAAATGGCCTTACCTCCTATTTATAGGCCTAAGTCACCTCCTCAATGGAGGGTTCTAGAATCCCCTACTTACATCCAAAAATATCTAGCATAGTTCTAGATACAACTTGCCTAATCTAGATTATTCTAGGTGAGGCTTAAATATGTACACTTGTGTGGAATGTTCCGGAATGCCCTAGATTATCTTGAATGCTCCGCCACGTTCTTGATTTCTCCGGGACGTTCCAGAAGCTTCCATGAAGACATGGCTTCATGGGCTTAGATATATGATGTCTTGGGCATTTTCTTTGTTTTTAACATGCGGCCCGTGACATCCTCCCCCACTTAAGCCGTCGACGTCCTCGTCGACTCTTGCCTCTCGAATGTCTGAATCAAGTCCTTATATTGCCATAAGGACGTCTCCTTCTCCCAGGTTGCTTCGGAGTATGGTAGCCCCTTCCATTTGACAAAGTACTCCACATGCTTTGGTTGTCTTGGTCGCACCACGACACGCTTGGCTTCAATGCTCTCCACTTCTTTGTCAAATGCCTCCAAACTTTAAGGCAATGGACGATGGCGGTCATCTCCTTTTCATGGGTCGTGTACCTCTTCTCGGCATTGTTTAGCTTGCGACTTTCATAGGCTATCGGATGTCCCTCTTGCATCAACACTCCTCCTATGGCAAAGTCGGAAGCATCAGTGTGCAACTCGAATGGCTTACTAAGGTCGGGCAACCTTAGTACAGGCTCCTCCATTAGGGCCTTCTTCAACCTCTCAAAGGCCTCTTGACACCGGTCCGTCCATTCCCATGCCTTGTTTTTCTTAAGAAGGTCTGTTAAGGGTGCCGCTATAGCTGAATACCCTTTTATGAATCTCCGATAGTAGTTGGTTAGCCCCAGAAAGGATCGTAGTGTTGGTACCTTGGTCGGCGGTTCCCACTCTTGAATGGCCTTGATCTTGCCCTTTTTCATCATAAGTTTCCCCTCCTTTATCTTGTGTCCAAGAAATTCTACTTCTTTTGTGGCAAATGAGCATTTCTCCTTCTTGACATAGAGTTCATGCTCCCGAAGGGTCTTGAACACTATGCGCAAGTGCTTGACGTGCTCCTCCAATGTCTTGCTATAGACAACGATATCATCAATGTAAACCATGACAAACTTGTCAAGATAAGGATGGAATACCTTATTCATCAATGTGCAGAATGTTGCGGGGGCATTGGTTAGACCAAATGGCATGACTTTATACTCGAACGCTCCATATCTGGTCACCATCGCCGTCTTCGATTCGTCTCCAGGGGCTATCCTCACTTGGTAGTATCCCGATCGAAGATCTAATTTTGTGAAGTACCTTGCTTCACCAAGTTGATCGAATAAGTCGGTGATCAACGGAAGTGGGTACTTGTTCTTGATGGTAATCTTGTTCAATGCTCTATAGTCGATGCACAACCTTAGGCTACCTTCTTTCTTGCGTTGGAACAAGACAGGTGCACCATATGGGGACTTGGAGGGTTGGATGTAGCCAGCATCAAGCAGCTCGTTGAGTTGCTTCCTCAATTCCTCCAACTCGGGTGGCGACATCCTATAAGGTGATTTGGAGGGAGGCTTAGCACCAGGCTCCAACTCAATTGCATGGTCAACCTCTCTCCTTGGTGGCAACTTCTTTGGCAGTTCCTTAGGCATCACGTCCGTAAACTCCACAAGGACGTCTTCCACTTGTTTCGGCAAAGGCCCATGCTTCTCCTCCCCTTCATTCAACATTAGGGTTGCAAGAAATGTGGCCTCGCCTTTCTTCCAAGACTTGGCAAATTGAATTGCCGACAAGTGCTGGGTACACTTCTTGGCTTGCCTTTCCAATGGCACCAGGCAAGGTTGTCTTCCGTCGGATAGGATACAGAAGATATTGTAGAATGGAATGGGAAAGGCTCGTACCTTGTCCATGAACTCTAACCCAATGACTACGCCATAGTCGTCCATCTTGACTACGGTGAAGTCGATTGTTCCCTTCCATGTGCCAATGTCTACGTGTACATTGCGCGCAACTCCAACAATGGGGGTGGCAGCGGAATTTACCGTCTTCACGCTACCGGGCTCCTTGGTGACTCGGAGGCCAAGCCTTGTGGCTTCCTCCGACGTCATGAAGTTATGTGTTGCTCCCGTGTCCACCAACACACGCGTCGTCTTGTCACCAGTCTTGACGTCGACGAACAATGATCCTCCCCCAACTTGAGCCTTAGGTTGTGGGAGGGTTGTCTGGATGGCATTCAGTAGACGGATGCATCCCATCGTTGCATCGTTACTCTCCTCGGCCTTGTCCTCCTTGAAGGCCATGGCCTTAAGGGCCTTCTTTTGTGGGCAATCTCGCATCATGTGAGGGCCGTCGCATAGGTAACAAGTGGGTTGCCAAGACTTACCCTTGCCTTTGTCATGCTTATCGGCTTTCTTCTCCTTCGGTTTGCTTGTCTCGGCCTTGTCCTTCGGCTTATGTTCTCCCCCACTTCTCTCATGGTTACCCTTCTTCCCCGTGGACTTGGAATCACCTTGGTGGCTTAATTTAAACTCAATCAAGGATTCGGCAGCGGCAATGGCATCAGACAATGTTTGCACGTGTCTCCTTTGTAGTTCGAGTTTTGCCCAATTTTGCAGTCCACTCATGAAGTACATGAGCTTGTCTTCCTCTAACATGTTGGGCACCTCGAATAACAAGCTCACGAAGGCGTTGACATAGTCTTTGATGCTCCCCGTTTGCTTGAGCCACCTTAGTTTCTCCTTGGCTTCGTACTTGGCATTTTGGGGATAGAAGTGCAACATAAGATCTTTCTTAAATTCATCCCAAGTGGTGAGGGAGAACGTACCTTGCTCAATCTCCATGCTCCGACGACGCCACCACATAAGGGCATTGTCAGCTAAGAACATGGTTGCCGTTGAGATTTTGGACTCGTCATTTTCAAGCTTCAGGTACTTGAAGTATCGCTCCACGTTCCACACGAATGTATCGAGCTCCTTTGCTTCCCTCTTCCCATTATAGGATTTGGGTTTAAAGGAATCGATTACCTTGGAGTCCAACGCCTTGATTTCCCTCGGCCCTTGCACGAATTGCTTCACGACTGCTTCTTTACAAAATGCCACATCTCCCTTAAGTTCCCTTGTGTCCTTTATCTCTTCTTGAAGCGCCACAAACCTTGCCTCTATGTTGTCAAGGTGAACTTGGACTTCCCTCCGCATCTTGTCTGCCATGGTGTTGAGAGTGCCAAGGAGCTCATCTCGTAGCCCTTCCACCAAGCCACGCAGTTCATCCTTACCATTGTCCACCATGGTTTGGATTTCCTCCTTGTCGACAACGTCCTCATCAAGTCGAGTATCGAACTCGAGTATGGTTCGTTCCACCTTCTCGAGTCGCTCTTCCATGGTCTCCATCGATGCTTGCAAGTCCTTTAACTTTGGCTTGCTCTTGGCAACGTCTTGGACCTCGGCAGTACGCTCCCTTAGGTCGGAGACTCCGGACACCATCTCTCCACTTGCCATATCCTACTTTCCTTCAAGTGATTCACGAGCTTGGCTCTGATACCAGCTGTCACGGGATGACTCTTTAAGCCTTCCGCCCGTGCGGCACTTAGACTTGAATACCTCGACGAACAAGCTAAGTAAGCCTTCGAAGCCTCGCTTCCCCGGATCGAATCACAAAGAAAGCTAAGATAGCTTGGAGAATGCTAAAATCACTTAGAAGATGGGAGAAAGGAAGCTTTGTATTGAAAGTTAAGAGAACTTTACAATTGCTTACAATTCTTGGATGGTTTGGCCAAATGGCCTTACCTCCTATTTATAAGCCTAAGTCACCTCCTCAATGGAGGGTTCTAGAATCCCCTACTTACATCCAAAAATATCTAGCATAGTTCTAGATACAACTTGCCTAATCTAGATTATTCTAGGTGAGGCTTAAATATGTACACTTGTGTGGAATGTTCCGGAATGCCCTAGATTATCTTGAATGCTCCGCCACGTTCTTGATTTCTCCGGGACGTTCCAGAAGCTTCCATGAAGACATGGCTTCATGGGCTTAGATATATGATGTCTTGGGCATTTTCTTTGTTTTTAACATGCGGCCCGTGACACTAGGTACATAGGACCTTATGAGATCACTCAAAGGATTGGTGAAGTTGCCTACAGGTTGGAGTTGCATCCGGAGTTATCTAAGGTTCATAATGTGTTTCATGTCTCGATGTTTCGACATTATGTTTCTGATCTTTCACATGTGATTCCTCCTCAACCGCTGAAGATTAATCCGGATTTGACGTATGATGAGGAACCAGTGACTATCTTGGATTGGAAAGACAAGGTTCTAAGGAATAAGACAGTGAGCTTGGTGAAGGTATTGTGGAGGAACCATTCAGTAGAAGAAACTACCTGGGAGACAGCAGATCGAATGAGAGAAATGTACCCAAGGTTATTTTATGGGTATTAAGCGGATTAATTGATCGTATGAATTTCGGGGACGAAATTCTATAAGGAGGGGAGATTGTCACAGCCCGTTCCAGGATTATATTCATTGGGGACGTGAAATGACGGAATCACCCTTGACAGGTATTCAGGGAATTAGGAAAAGAATTGGATGGTGAGGATTTGTGTTGGAACACACACACATTTCCTTCTCTCTCACTCACCCCGTGTCTCTATCTCTCTCTCCTCCCTCACGGCTCTCTCTCACTCTCTCCCTCTCGAATTGTACGGACCACACCCAAGGACCCTCTAAACATCACGGATCGAAGCTTATAAGGAAATTCTAAGCTTATAGTAAGCTTAGTGAGGTCCCAAGGAAGCTCGGAGTGCTTCGTTTGAAGGTTTTGGACGTCAGGATCGTCAGGTTCAAAGTTGGCCGAATTGGAGGATTTTCCCGACGAAATTTCAGAGGTTTTTAAAGGTTTTTGAAGGTATAGATCCCTTCCCCTCTTAATTTAGAGCTCGTAGGTGAAAATTTCATGAAAAATGGTGAAGAAACGAGTGAGAACGGACGAGTTGCAGGTTTCCGGCGCTGGCGACACTGTGCCGGCAACGCGAGGAAGAAGAAACGCGCATGGGGGCGCGTGGCAAACCCAAAAATTTTTCTAAAAATTTGTCGACGTCTGTGACGTCGAGTAGGTCGATGTGGTATATTCACATACCCAAATTGAGCACCGTATGAGAAGTTATTTCGAATTGTTGGTTATGTGTTTTAATTAACATTTCTATAGTTATTTCGCATATAGGTAACACTTATCCCGAGGACGAGCGCATCCTGGGACGTCACAGGGGTTACGACCCATCGACTTACCAGTGAGTGGGCAGTTTTGTTTTCGTATTACCTTTATACTATTGATTTTCCCAGAAAATGAAATTATATGAAAATACGTTTTAAAATGCCATGCATGCATATTATGAGATTTTTGAATTGATAATTGATGCATATATATATATATATGAATTGACGCTGTGGACGCACAGGTGAGTTTCATGTTATTCATACGATTTATTTTATGTGAATTGCATTGAGAGCTCATAACCTGCACCCTTGGTGTTAGTGCTTATATTATTCACCGCACCGCACGCTCACCTTGGATCCAAGTAGGTGAATGTCGTACAGACCATGTGAGGGTTCCGACATGCTAGTCGTATAGATCGCTAGAGGTGATTCCGACTAGTGGGTGACCTTAGTTTATGCGCGCCGATGATTGATGAGAGAAGCACTAGAGCGTATTCTTACACCTTTCTATCGTACAGACTACCTTACGTAGTTCCGAGTGACGTGTAGAGTAAGGTCGTATAGGTCACTGTGGTGACTCCGGCTGAGGGGGATATTGAGCTATAGAATTAGCCGTACAGGACCACTGTAGGGTCTCCGGTTATTTCATTATATCACCTGTCATATTGATGCATCCATATTTTATTCATTGACATTATTGCTTGGCATAACTACTAGATTTTGATAAGATTGATGCTTTGAGCAAGTTGAGTAAATATTATGCTAGTATGTTATTTTCTGAGAAAGTATACAGGTTTTACAGAGAGGGGTTAGAAATGTTTTAAATGAAATGTTTTGGAAAATCTTTGGTTTTTATGACCCACTCAACTTTGCTTTGCGCCCCTCCAAGTTCTAGTTAGCAGTTGGTGGCTCACGAGGTTCTTTCGGCGTTCTGACAAACGTCCTGCATGTAGGACTTACCTGCAGGTGTTGTACTTTTAATTATAGTCCTACTTGACTGCACCTAGTATCATCGCTCTGAAATTGTGTGTTTTGCTTTATAACTCACTCTAGTATGCTAATTGGATATTACTGGTAGTGTTTGGTTTAAATTCCTTCATATCTCTCATATCTTTTGCTTCCGTGTCGCACTTTTGGCTACGTCACGCTCACGTGATGGCCAGCACGCCTTGATTCTAGGATCGGGGTGTGTCAGTTCTCATTAACAACCAATAGAATAAAAACTAAAATTAATTTTGATTATTTTTTAATAGTTAATGTAACTATGTGCCCAATAAAATAATAAAATAAATATTTGACACATCCATTGGAAAATAAGAGGATTTAGCACTTGCACTATTCTAAAAATCCCTACCTTGCGACTTTAGGCTGCTGGCCACTACCCCGATTAATATCTAGGCATTTCAAAATTAAGAAATGATGCCTAGACCTACTGAGGCGCCTACCTAGACTGTCTAGGCCCCCACCTAGCCCACCCAAACCTACCTAAGTCACAACTCACTTAGACATAAAATAGATAATTTTCAATTTGCATTTTATTTTTTTCCAATAAATTGTAAGAGACTTGTTGCATACTTAAATAAACGCACATTATATCCTTATTTCACATGTTTTCATTATGTTCCAAAACTTCATAATATATATGCATTCTATTTTGTAGTTTATGATGAAATTATATATATATATATATATATTAAGTATAAGCAGACACTTATTTACACGAAATATGATAGATTTACTTAAATCCGCTTAGTCCGCCTAAGCGCCTAGGAGCTAGGCCCCAGCCCACCGCCCAACTAGCGGCTAGCATCTTTTAGAACCTTGAGCACTTGTATTCAATTTGCCACATCAGCCATCAAATAAAATTTTGACATATTATATTTGACAGATCCTTTGGACATGCTCTAAAAGGCTATAAATATTCTTTGTTTTCTAAATTTTTTTAGCACCCCGGATTTTACTCATAAATGTTTGCACTTCTATGCTAGAAGGTTTAACTTGATTATTTTGAATGAGTACAAAGTTATTAATATTTTAAGAACGGAATTTCGAAGAAAATATAAAGGAATTGTTAGTATTAATTATCTTTAACATTACAAAACGTGGAAAATCCAAAAACTAAAGGCAGTCCATGATAAGCAAACATAGTACAAAGGCCACAAAGAAAAATTAGAAGATGTAAATTCAAGGCTTATATCATGCATATAAATTAAATAGGAGAAAATGAAACTTTGCCCCCAACTCACTTGAGTGGAACAACACTTTTCGCATAATGTATAACCCCATTCCTATTGATAATAGCAAGAATACGAAAATACTTGAGATTTCCAGTACTACAATTATAAGAGGTGACTCTTACATCGGAGGCAAGCATAAGAAGCTCGTCATGTTTCCAAAGTATCAATGGAAACTCAATGCCTTTAAAGGGTCAAACGGTTGAGAGTTTTGTTCATAAACTCGTAATTTCGTTATAGTCGTCCATTACCCATATTTCAAATAATTTAGAATCGTCTTCGTAACGAGAGCAATATGAAGCGAAGGATTCATTATACAATAAATACAAAGGCCACAAAGCAAAATTAGAAGATGCAAACTCAAGCTTTATATCATGCGTAAAACTTAAATAGGAGAAAAGGGAACTTTTCCCTCAATTCATGACTGGAACAATACTTTTCACATAGTCTATCATCCAATTGATAATAGGGGGAATATGAAGATACTTAAGATTTCCAGTACTAGAATTACAAGAGGCAGCTCTTCCATATGAGCCAAGCATAAGAATCTCGTCACATTTCCAAAGTGTCAATGGATAATCAATGTCTTTAAGGGGTCCAATGGTTAGCAGTTTTGTCCATAAACTTTTAACTCCATCATAGTCGTCCATCACCCATATTTCAAATAATTCACAATCCTCTTCGTGGCGATAGCAATACGAAGTGACGGATTCATTATACAGAAAAATACCATAAAACTTGAAATCGGATTCTCTCCTAGAAGGCAATTCTATTCTATGAAATATCTCATCACCTAAATCAAATGAAAATACGTACTCCCCGTTATCGTATGCAAACCAATAACAAAATCCCTTCAAATACACTGAACAAGAATAGGGAATGCAATACCAACGAGTTTCAATTGATATATCAATCTTAATCTCTTTCCAAGAGTCAGCAGTCGTGGTGTATACCTCAGCCTTGTGAGGAAGAAGAATACGCTCATAGTATGATTCTCCATCTTCTGAATACTCACAATCACAATTTTCTATAATTCGCACAACCTTGTGTTCTTTAGTTTTGCAATCATAGCCAAATCCCATTCCTTTAAAGGTCGTTTCCAATCCGAATCTTCCCTTGGGAAGGGGTAGAAGAAGAGATGAATTGGGAAGTTGCCTGAATTCTCCCGTTGCAGGATTGCATAAAAGAACATTTTTCCCTACTATTACACAGACAATCCCATTGCAATAACCGTGAAGCTCTACATTGTCTTGATCTTCCATTGGAAACGGTATATTTAGGTCCTCAACATCATAATGAAGGTTGTGCTCATTACTATCAATGGAAAGATTAATCATGGACCAGAAAACGTCTTGTTTCCAACTCCTGTCCGGGAAAACATGAACCTGACAACGGTTGAGAAGGATACAAGCGGTGGATGAGAGTTTGTTATCCATGGAATTGCTGAGGTGTTTGGCCACAAAACTTGGACTATTGATGATAGTGCCCCAAGACTTGCGTATGCATTTGAATCTCATCAGAGACTTGGGCGGCAACTTGGACAAGATTTCGACCACCTTATCTTCAGGAGTTTCACTTTCACGCATCTGGGACATTTCAATTGTATTGTTCCACAGGAATTCTTCACACGTATATATACACAGAAACGAACACCACCTGTTTGAGAGACAAACTAAATCAAACTCCAAGTTCCTAAGGCTTGGTAGGTCGAGGTTCAATTATTAAGTCTATTACCAAATAAGATTCCAAAATTCAACATTACTAAATAAACTTGGAGTTCCACAACCACAACATATTTAGCTATCAAAGAAAATAGGGCAATCCAGTCAGTTTAGAGTTCTATGGAGAATTATACGATCAAATTTTGCCATTTTTGAATTTTTTTTATTGATACAAAAATAGCCATTCAAATTTTACCTTTGAAGTCTAGATTAAATTGATGAGAAGGTGAGCATGATATCCATTTATGAGGCAGCGTGTAACATCACAAGATTTTATTTAACTAACAATAAAGGAAATTTCACATATTCACATGAGTTTTAATTAACTAAGCGAATGTTTACATTAGAAATACAATTACATAACTGCATCCTTATTACAACTAAGAATTTTTTCATTTAACACCACTTCTCATTTATGTTTGCCCCAATTTCTGTCAACGCACCCATTAAAAACAAAAAATTTAAACCTTTACTAAGTTCACCACATTTCTTCCACATCAAACACCAAAACCACATCCACAAACACCTTAACGCAGCCTCCCATGCGCTCCCAGTTTATAAACTTCAGTAGAGCGGTTCCAACGGTGGAAGGCAAGGGCACAAATATTGCCCAAAACTCAAAAACATTACTCCACGGGCCAAAAATTGAAGGGCAAGGCACAAATATTGCTCAATACTCAAAAATATTACTCGGCCCAAAAATTGAAGGTCAATCAATAGGCCCCGCTATATCCAACTTAGTGCCAAGGCAAGTCTTGCCCGAGCTGCTGCTTGTGGGTAGAGATTTTTGGTATAATTTTTTTTTTTTTTCTGTCAACTTTAGCAGACAAAAGGCTCACGTGCGAAGAAACGATCTTGTAGTCAATTTTAGCCGAAAGGAGAGTTCGAATTAAACTTGAGCAAGCAACTACATAGTTAAACTTGGAAAAACAAAGTTTCATAAAACTTTTATGCAATCATATATGTTCAAAAAAAATTTTGAAATATGCTTTCAAAATTCGAGAAACTAGAAAAGTACAATATATATATATATATATATTCTATAAATACCCAACTATCATATGGCACAACATAAATGGTAACAAATCTTATTAAAAATCTACACAGTTATTATTAAGGGAGCTTTAATGAAAAGGGCTTGAATTAACTTTTATTTAATGAAAAACCACCCTAAACTATTATTTAATGAAAAGGGCTTAAATTTTAATCATAAGGACACAAAACTTTTATCCTAGGCCCTACAAAACTAAAACACACGGGCTCACCAAAAAGCCCAAACCGCATAACAATTAATATTCCAAAATTGCCCCTAACGGAGCCTAACCCAGGCCCGTTAGCCGAAGTTATTAAAATTCATCATCCCTCCCAACGCCATTAATGTTCACCAACCCCTTCACACTGTACCAAAAAATTGAAACCTCCATTACTCCAAACGTCAAGATCTCAAAGCGTTTTAAGGTTCGATTCAAGTTTTCAAACAATAATCTACACATCAAATCCGGAATTTCTCAACCCAAAAACTCCATTTGAAGACAAAAAACTGAAAACATTCGAACTGTATGTTTGCAGAGTCGAAATCGGACAAACACAGGTACGAACCTATAATTTCTGATATTCTTGATGATTTCTTACTTTAATTTACTAAATATGTGCATTTGCATGTTTGAGATTCTAAAAAATGAATTATGTTTCCAGTTCAGAGTTCTGATTTGCATCCAGACGAAAACACACAAAAAAATTGGGAAATAAAAGCAACAAAGAAGAAACAGACGTACGTACCACAAAATTTCTGATATTTTTGGTGATTTTACAGTAATATGTAAGTTTGCATGCTTCGAATAGCAATGTTTCTGCAAAATGGTATATTTTTACTTCACTTTGATAACTGCTTGTATTCTTATAACCTTTAAATAGTATTTTTTTGCCCTCATATGTTGTTTTCTTTGCTTAAATAACTTAAATATAATCAACATTCTATTCCGGTGGTGTTTTAGTTTAATAGACAGTGTTTACAAAATAGTTCACGATTTTTAAGTTTAATAAATAGAGTTTACGAAATAGTTTACAATTTGCTTCATTTGTAAATAGAATTGAAATGTAAGGAAATAGTAAAATCTGGGATGCATTCACGAACGAGTTTGGTTTTCTACTTCTGTTTGATAAATTGTTCAGTTTGCTAAATGGTTCAGTTTGATAAATAGTTGAGTTTGCTAAATAGTTCAGTTTGATAAATAGTTCAGTTTGTTTTGTAAAAAACTGTGGTTTTCTAGTTCACTTTGATAAATAGTTCAATTTACTTTCATACAAAAGTGTGGTTTTCTAGTTAACTTTGATAAATAGTTCAGTTTGCTTTGGTAAAAAAGTGTGGTTTTCTAGTTCAGTTTGATAAATAGTTTAGTTTGCTTTGGTAAAAAAATGTGGTTTTCTAGTTCACTTTGATAAATAGTTCAGTTTGCTTTCATAAAAAAGTGTGGTTTTCTAGTTCACTTTGATAGATAGTTCAATTTTTTTTGGTAAAAAGGTGTGGTTTTCTACTTCAGTATGATAAATAGTTCAGTTTAGTTTGCTAAATGGTTCAGTTTGATAAATAGTTCAGTTTGCTAAATAGTTTAGTTTGATAAATAGTTCACTTTGCTTTGGTAAAAAAGTGTGGTTTTCTAGTTCACTTTGATAAATAGTTCAGTTTATTTTGGTAAAATAGTGTGGTTTTGTAGTTCAGTTTGCTAAATAGTTCAGTTTGCTAAATGGTTCAGTTTGATAAATAGTTTAGTTTGCTAAATAGTTCAGTTTGATAAATAGTTCAGTTTGCTTTGATAAAAAAGTGTGGTTTTCTAGTTCACTTTGATGAATAGTTCAGTTTGTTTTGGTAAAAAAGTGTGGTTTTCTACTTCAATTTTGATAAATAGTTCAGTTTGCTAAATTGTTCAGTTTGATAAATAGTTCAGTTTGCTTTGGTAAAAAATTGTGGTTTTCTAGTTCACTTTGATAAATAGTTCAGTTTGCTGGTGCGAGAATTACTTGACACACAAATTAAACCCTCTTTTTATCAAATGTAGTAAAGTATGTAAGTAGGGTATCGTTCTAGGCCGGGGATTAGGAGGGATTGCTAATCTATTCTAAATTAATTTAAAAATATTAAATAAGACTCAAGGACACAAAATTAGGCTAAAAACTCTAATAACTCGAAACACACTTAAAATGACTCAAAATAATGAAAACAATTAAATTAAACACTAGGAACTGAAATGGACGGAAATTAAATTAAAAGACTAACAATAAAGAAAACTAACTAAATAATATAATTTAATAATAGATGGGTGTTTGGTTTTGATGAAAAGTACAGAATTGATAAAAACATAAAATTAAGGTAAAATGATAAATGACGGACTAGCTAGGGGGTTCTTCTCCACACATGACACATATGCAACCTAAATTGATTTTCAGTTGTTCTTTCAATAAATTGTAAATTTCAATACTCCAGATTAACCGTGAACAGCACTTTTTTAATCTTCAAGTTTTCCTTAAGTTATTGAATTGGACGGGAAAACGCATACAACAATTCAAAACATTCTTCAAAAGTCCCCTACGTGAAAAGCACAATAGAGATACAATCAAAGATCATTAAACTTTGTGAAAACTATAAGCATTGATGAGGCATTCGTAACTATGAAAAGCATGATACTCTTGCCAAGAATTTACTTAACGTGATTGTGACTAGCAACCTTTACTACTTGTGAAAATAAGTTCATAACGATTAGGTGAAATTCACTTATATTCTAGCATCAAATTCATGCATGTAAATTAAGCGTGCACTCTCAACCAACATACACAAATAAGTTTTTATACGAACGGATAAGTAAATTGAAATCACAACTTATGAAATCACAACCGAAGGTAATCAATTCATATTACAAATATATTCATGGCTTTGAATTAACCTCTAGCCAAAATAAATTTAATTACACATTATTAAAAATAAAGTAGAAATTTGGAAAGATTTAACCGAGAGAAAAGAGTGTTTCAGTGCCAGTCTGCCCGTGCCTCTGGTCTTCTGCCCGTGTGGACTGCGCCTTCCCAGCTGCAAGTGCAGCTTTCTGCAATCCTCCTGTCCTCACGTCAGTCCCCCTCAGTTTCTGTCTCCTCTCTCTCCCGCCTGTTTCTTTCCTCAGTTTCTGTCTCCTCTCTCTCCCGCCTGTTTCTTTCCGCTCACGCTGTAATGGCAGCTGTCTGCCTTCTTTCCTTGTGCTGCAAAGGCAGCTCTTTCCTTTCTCTCTGCGAACTGCCCAAAGGGCAGTCCCTTCTCCCGCTCCAAGACCGCCTCTCTACATACCTCAGATTTCCTTTTTATTTCCTCCTTCCCCTCACGCTGCCAGCTCTCCTCTTTCTTTTTCTTTCTGCTGCTGACCTATATCCCCGCGTGGACTCTCCACACCCCCTTCTTCTATTATTTCCTTGGATCCCGTCTTTTCTTTCCTTCCGCTGCCCTAGCTGCCAGCTGCCCATGTTTGGATTCCTTCCTTTTAATTATGCCGTGTCCCTCTTCCAGTTTTCTGCCTTCTTTTTCCTGCTTTGACTCCCCCAGCATGCTGTCCACTTTGACTTGCTGTCCTCCCCGCGTGTCACGCTGTCTCCCGCACTCCTCTCTTGGATACCCTTTATTTTATTCTTCTTTCTTCTCTTCCTTTGCAAACATCATAATAATGAGAGGGACAAACATTGTTTATAAAATGTAAATTAGTATTATCATGTGACAATAAAGGGTAAATTTGCATAACAGATCCTATAAACACAAAAATAACGTAAATAGCTCAAAAATATAAGGGACTAACCAAGAAAAGACGAGTGAATTCGAAGTAAAAATATATATAAATATGATCCGATCATTTGCTTTCATAAAAAAGTGTGGTTTTCTAGTTCACTTTGATAAATAGTTCAGTTTGTTTTGGTAAAAAAGTGTGGTCTTCTACTTCATTTTTGATAAATAGTTTAGTTTGATAAATGGTTCAGTTTGATAAATAGTTCAGTTTGCTAAATAGTTCAGTTTGATAAATAGTTCAGTTTACTTTGGTAAAAAAGTGTGGTTTTCTAGTTCACTTTGATAAATAGTTCAGTTTATTTTGATAAAAAAAAATGTGGCTTTCTACTTCAGTTTGATAAATAGTTCAGTTTGCTTTGGTAAAAAACTGTGGTTTTCTAGTTCACTTTGATCAATAGTTCAGTTTGTTTTGGTAAAAAAGTGTGGTTTTCTACTTCAGTTTAATAAATAGTTCAGTTTGCTAAGTGGTTCAGTTTGATAAATAGTTCAATTTGATAAATAGTTCAGTTTGATAAATGGTTCAGTTTGATAAATAGTTCAGTTTGCTTCGGTAAAAAAGTGTGGTTTTCTAGTTCACTTTAATAAATAGTTCAGTTTATTTTGGTAAAAAAATGTGGTTTTCAACTTCAGTTTGATAAATAGTTCAGTTTGCTAAATGGTTAAGTTTGATAAATAGTTCAGTTTGCTCTGGTAAAAAAATGTGGTTTTCTAGTGTACTTTGTAAATAGTTCAGTTTATTTTTGTAAAAGAAGTGTGGTTTTCTACTTCAGTTTGATAAATAGTTCAGTTTGTTTTGGTTAAAAAGTGTGGTTTTCTACTTCAGTTTGATAAATAGTTCAGTTTGCTAAATGGTTCAGTTTGCTTTGTTAAAAAAGTGTGGTTTTCTAGGTCACTTTGATAAATAGTTTAGTTTGTTTTGGTAAAAAAGTGTGCTTTTCTACTTCAGTTTAATAAATAGTTCAGTTTGCTAAGTGGTTCAGTTTGATATATAGTTCAGTTTGCTAAATGGTTCAGTTTGATACATAGTTCAGTTTGATAAATAGTTCAGTTTGCTTTGTTAAAAAAGTGTGGTTTTCTAGGTCACTTTGATAAATAGTTTAGTTTGTTTTGGTAAAAAAGTGTGCTTTTCTACTTCAGTTTAATAAATAGTTCAGTTTGCTAAGTGGTTCAGTTTGATATATAGTTCAGTTTGCTAAATAGTTCAGTTTGCTTTGGTAAAAAATAGTTGTAATAATTAAACTATGTTTATTCTTACAGATGGACGGAACAAAGAAACTAAGAATAAAGACTTTCGTTGTAAAGAGTCCACGTAAGAAAGAGAATAAAAAACCTGCAACTTCTTATGTTCAATATAGATGCAACGTTTTCGGGTTTGCAAATGCAATGCAATTGTACAGACCAATGCTTCAACAACGCCAAGATGTCATCAATCATTTGGCCGAGACACCATTTTGGAGTCTGATCAAGTTCTACATGGATGATGAAATTGTTGCAACGGACAGAAAAAAGAAGTCTAATATAGATCTGATCAAGATCATACAATGCTATGACTCCAAGCAACAAAAGTTCAAATTTGGAGATCATGAGCCAAAAGCAATAACAAGTGAAGACGTCGTTGAAATATTTGGATTGAACAACCAAGGGGTTGAACTACCAAACACAGACAAATCCACAAAGAACATGAAGGACAGCTTTGTGAAAGCATACTTTCCAAAGCAAAAAATAGTGAAAAACAAGGACATTGTTGAAGCATACCAAAAATCAGTCCAAGACAAAACTCCTGAAGGGGCAAAAGCTACTGCTTCAATTATATGTGTGCATCTGCTACAATCACCGTTATTTGCAACATCTGGAACTTACATAGCGTGGAGCTTCATAACAATTTGTGGAGCTTTGGACCAAATCAGCAAATACAATTGGGCAAAAGGAGTGAGGGACTACTTGTTCAAGAGGATTAACAAATCGAAGAAAAAGAGGAAAAATGGAGAAGAATCAGCAACAACAAGCGGATGCACTGCCCTTATTTTGGTAAGAAATAAGAACTATATTTAAAAAACATGAATTATGTCTTATAAATTACACAAGAAAGTAATTCAAAGTTCTTATTTCATGCAATATTGGATTTGTCTTCACACCAATCTGGTGGAGACAATAAGTGGGCGAGAAAACATGATTCCTGCCATTGGAAGATGGGACATAACGAAAATCCACAAAGCAATCAGAGACATTCGAGTTGAAGAAATTGAGGTAAGGACAAATAATAAAAGTATTTCAATAAACAGTATATTTTTGCACTTTACAGTTTCATAACATAGTGATCTTTACAGTTTAAAGTTTCAGAAGTGTCATTTATATAAAACAGATCCAGCAATAGTGTCATTTATATAAAACAGAAATAGTGTCAAAAAGAAAAGTGTATTTCAATAAATAGTAACATATATTACTCTATTACGCAAACTAGTGTGATTCTCTTTTAATAATTTGTACATTCAGTAAATAGTTTGCGTTTTTTTAAAGTTTAATAAACAATGTTTACGAAACGATGACATTATTATGTAATTTAACAACTATTTAATGTGTCACTGTGCAGATTGGTGGAGGTATTCCTTGTTCTGAAGAACCAACAAAGGAGCATTCCAACATAAACCAAGAAGAATGTAATGTCATTCCTTATCCTCAACAAAATAATGAGTCTTCCAAGAAAAAGGAAAAGAAGACAACGGGAAGGAAAAGGAAGAGAACTGAAGTTGGAGCTGAAGAAGATCAAAGCATCACCATCACTGAAGCTCAGTTACAGTTTGATCAACTGTACCAAGAAGAATTGATGAAATTTGATGCAATTTATCAAAAGGACTTCATCGGGATTGATAACACATTAGGTGTGGAAGATTTTGAAAAGTTTAAAAGATGTGCGAGCATGGATCAAAAGAGGTATCTAGTCCTCAGTCACATGATGATATATGCACTCGACAACCTACACACAGATTCAATTGTAATGAATCAAACAACTGGAGCCCTCAACAGAAACATTGAAAAGTTTCTGCAAGAACGACTTGAGGACAAGCAGAAGATTAGTTCAATGAATTTTGAAATGATACAGTTGCAATTAAAGAACATAGCAGCTTCTATGAAAGTAAATAAACTTCTGGATGAAATTGGAAGTTTGAAGAAGAAGCTACTGGAAAATCAAGCAATAGTACCAGATCTAAATGCTTCAACCAAGGAAGATCCAGATGAGGATGAACCACCTAAAGAAGATCCAGATAATGATGATCAAGTTGAAGAGCATACACATGATAAGGATACTACTACTGAGGATCCAGTTCAAGAGAATGCAACTGAAAATGATGTGGCTATGGAGGATCCAAAACAAAGGCATGCAACTGATCATGATCCAGATGAAAATGAGGAGGATTAAGCTGAGGAGGATCAAGAACATGAAGGAAAAGACAGTGCCACTGCAAAAGGAACCTCCGAAGTTCAACAAGATGTTCAAATGCAGACTCCAACTATCAAGGATGCTGAAAAGCAAGGAAAAGAGACTGCTAAAAAGAAGACGAGAACACTGGTAAAAAATATTCGAATGAGGGATGATCGTAAACCAAATGTTGATCCACATTATGATTATATCCCCATCCAGAGAAAACAAAAGAAGGCAAAATACATATATATTGTGAGTGACAGTGAAAGCCCTTCAATTTTTCCGTTAGAAAGCCAACCATTGGAACCAATAATTGAGAAAGGAAAGGAAGAGCCCAAGGTTGAATCACCCTTGAATCCAATTGCTAAAGAAATATCAAACAAACCTGCAAAGAAAGCTGCAAAGAAACCTGTAAAGCAAAATCTTGACAAACGGTATCATCTACCTGCATCAACAAGGGCGTACAAGTTACTTGAAGATGAGACAAAAGAAAAATTCAAGGAATATTACAGACAAGAGAAAATGTAAGTTTACATTATTAATCATAACTTAATACATGTGTACACACACACACACACACATATATACATAGATATATAATACGTTTTATTTTCTGATATAGGGACTACTTCTGGATGCAACCAAGGCAAGGATCCATGGCGACTGACCTTGTTGTCCTAAAATCAGATCTGACATCATTGTTTATGGATGGAGCAATTGATGCCAACATAATTGATGCTTCGTTCTACACAATAGCAGAAAACAAATAAAAAATGAGGCAACAACAAAATCTGTATCTTCCTTCATTCATCTTTGTAAGTGCCAAACAGTTTTGTTTACAAAAAAAGTGTGGTTTTCTAGTTCACTTTGCTAATAGTTCACTTTGATATGTAGTTCAGTTTGCTTTGGTAACACAGTGTGGTTTTCTAGTTCACTTTGCTAAATAGTTCACTTTGATATGTAGTTCAGTTTGCTTTGGTAACAAAGTGTGGTTTTTTAGTTCACTTTGCTAAATAGTTCACTTTGATATTAGTTCAATTTGCTTTGTATACTTGCCTCCTACAAAAGGTCTTGCATTCACTTTAAAACTTTAAATGTGTATTCTTGGTTCAGAATGATATGGAGATTGAAAAAAAAATGTGTATTTTTTGGTTCAGTTTAAGAATTAGTGTTACTCATTAATTAAGATTAATAAATACATGTGTATTCTTGGTTCAGAATGATATGGAGATTGAAAAAAGCAAGAGTGATCAGGAGCACATTGACAAAACATTGAAGACAGTCTTACAAGATAATGTGGATAAAGTAGGAAAGGTCTTCATATTGATCAAGCATTACTTTCACTTCAGCTTGGTAGTTTGGGACATTAAAAATGGAAAAATGACACACTACAATTCCAAACTACCGAGGGTACATGGGAATACAGACCTATACTTTGATCATGTTGTGCAAGTGGTAAGAACAAAACTATAACTCAATTACAAACTATATTCTTATGCTGATAGGAAAAATCAAATTTCATAATACAATTTTTTTTTTGTTTTTTATGTTTTTTTTTTGTTTTGTTTTGGCAGAGAGACAAAATAGAAGCATTTTACAAATATTTCAAAGGAGACAACAACCTCACAATAGATATTCAAAGATGTTTAACTTGCGCACAACAAAAGGAGGACTCGTAAGTACAAACAACAAGTTGATCTTTATATTTTTCAATCAAATTTATACATTCAAACACATAAGAAGGACCATGAAAATCATATATACAAACACAAGACTCATACTTGAAAAAATAGTTTGCAGTTTGCAAAATAATGTCATAAGAAGTTTCAGAAATAATTAATTTTTCACTCTTTACACTATACGAAATAGTATTACATATAAAAAAATAGTCCATTTTTTCTAGTATTTATATGTTATCTAACTACAAATATATGGAAATGAGACAGAAAACAAAATCATTCTAGGAAAATATACTATAAATTTAGACTTTGCAAAATAGTGTCATAATATAGTTTCAGATATAGTTCCAGTTTGCATAACAGTGTTACGAACAAGAAATAGTTTCATTTTCACTTTTAATATGTCATCGAATGTTATAATATGATCTCATTATCTGTCATACTTATTTGTTTTTCCAAAAAACAAATGCATATTGGATTGTGGCATATTTGTCATTCAATTTGCAAGCCAAGTAAGATTAATGAATGTGTATTTTGCAATCAAATTTATACATTCAAACACATAAGAAGGACCATGAAAATCATACATTCAAACATAAGACTCATACTTGAAAAAATAGTTTGCAGTTTGCAAAATAATGTCATAAGAAGTTTCAGAAATAGTTGATTTTTCACTCTTTACACTTTACGAAACAGTATTACAAATCAACAAATAGTTCATTTTTTCAGTAATTATATGTCATCTAACTACAAATATATGGAAATGAGACACAGAAAACAGAAAACAAAATCATTGTACGAAACTATATCTATAAATTTAGACTTTGCAAAATAGTGTCATAATATAGTTTCAGATATAGTTCCAGTTTGCATAACAGTGTTACGAACAAGAAATAGTTTCATTTTTCACTTTTAATATGCCATCGAATGTTATAATATGATCTCATTATCTGTCATACTTATTTGTTTTTCCAAAAAAAAAAATGCAGATTGGATTGTGGCATATTTGTCATTCAATTTGCAACCCAAGTGCAAGAGGGCAAACCAATAGAAGCCACCTTTGAGAAGGAAGAAGTATTTGCCAAAAGAGCTCAAATTGCAACTACACTTGTGAATCACGAGAATAGTTATGCAAATGGACTGAAGAAGATACTTGAAGACAGAAGACAACAAAATAAACATGGTCAATATGATGACATTCCTGATGAAGATTTTATTACATTAGCTTGAGTTTTACAAATTACATTTTATATCAATGTACATCTACATACAAAACCCTGAGCTCAGGTGGGCTTGTATGTTGGTGCCCATCCCATACTTGTGTACGTTTTATAATTTTTTTGCCCTAGGGGGCCTAATACCATTACTCATCTAAAGAAACCATATAAAAATGTAAAAGATGTTTAGTATGAAGCCAATCAACTTCACATACCTGATTCTTTGAGTTATAACTTATAAGAATGAGAACTATATTAAAAAATTTCACATGCTTACATTTTGACACTTCCTTTTTTGTTAAAGTTCCTTTTTATTATCCAAAGAATATAGTTACCAAATTAGATAAATTTATGCAAAACAAAAAACTAGATAACTTAAACTGTTTCTGAAATATATGTACACATTATATCTAAAAAATGAAAAATAACAGCTTTTTTTTATATTTTTTATTTTTTTTTCAGTTCCAAATCAGCACCCAAATGTCCCTTCCTTCACGCAGAATTAACGCCCAGCAAAAATCATCATTTCACTCTGACGCTAACTTCACTTTCTCTCCCTAACACCAACTCCCATTTTCACGCACAGATAAGCCATATGAAGAAACTGCATGCACTATAAAAAAAAAACCAGAAACCCAGCCCCCAGCCCCCAGCTCAAATCATCAATCCTCATTTCCTGATTTCGTACATCATTCCAATTCTTTTACGGATGAATTCATGCAAATTTCAACTTCGCTCAGCAACTTGGTCGCAGAAATACCCAGAAAATAAACAAAAGGTAACAATCTTACAATTTTTCTCAACATATTTCACAAAATCATACGGTTCATTGTTTATATAACAAACATCTACTGGAATCAAGCATATAGAATAACATGCATCAACTTAAACAAAACCCATATTATACTATTTGCTTAAATTTATTTTGTTATTTACTATCAGTACGAATCCATCACAGATCCACCCAAAAAAGACTATTTACTGGCTAATCGTTCAATATATAAACATACATTATGCTATTACACGAACTAGTGTGATTCTCTGTTTGTAATTTTTACATTTGAGTAAAATAGTTCACGATTTTTAAGTTTAATAAACACTGTTTACGAAATAGTTTGCAATTTGCTTCATTTGTAAATAGAATTGAAATGTACGGAAATAGTAAAATCTGGGATGCATTCACGAACAAGTAGTATAAACATATATTACGTTATGGCACGAACTACTGTGATTGTCTGTTAATAATTTGTACATTTAGTAAATAGTTTGTGTTTTTTAAAGTTTAATAAACAGTGTTTACGAAACAGTTTACAATTGCTTCATTTATAAATAGAATTGTACTTTTTCCAGATCTTACATATAATACACCTCCTATTGTACATTTTTATTTCTAATTTATTTAGTTATATGAATCTTATAAAGATTTATGCAGTTATAAAATTAAAAGCATTTTAGTTATGTATATGTATAGTTTGTGCTTACTGTAGTTTCAGAAACAATATGAATAATTTGATACAGTTATAGAAATAGTTTGTACCACACATTTCATTTCATTTTAATACTAATAATCATTTCATGAATTTCTTTATAAATCAGATTAGATTGCGGCTTATACATGATGAACTTCATTAACCAACTATCAACTAACCGGAAGGTTTAAGGACATATCAAAGATTATCAAGTAATGAAAGCAAGGAAACATATCCTCGTGGATTTGATGAACCATGATTTCAGCTGGACAAAGGAACAAGAAGCATATATCGAAATCTCACAATAACTCACAAGCATTGGACATTAGAATAAAAAATAAAAAATACGCATTATATGTAATTTTGATGCGGATGTACTTTTTAAGGTTCAAGATGAAAATCTGAGAGATGGTGGAAAGTATTGGTCTAAACTGAAGCAATACTTACATGTTCAAGCTTACTTTTGCTATGATTTACAAATGTCATTGTCAAACATGTTTGACACAACTATATATATATATATATATATATATATATATATATATGTTTCATGACTTAATCTAAATTTTAATCTATTTTGATAAATAGTTCAGTTTGCTTTGTTAAAAAGTGTGGGTTTCTAGTTCAGTTTGATAAATAGTTCATTTTGCTTTGATAAAAAAGTGGTTTTCTAGTTCACTATCATAAATAATTCATTTTGATATATAGTTCAGTTTACTTTGTTAATCCTCATCTTTATTTTCATTTCCTCTTATATTTGAATAGGTATCAGCTGGCTTGTTCTTGGCTGCATCAGTTCTGGCTGCTAGATTTATTGGGTTTATTGTTTTCATTGCAGTTACAAACTGCCCAGTCTCTTGTGAACCTTTCAGTGTTAAAACGGCCATAACTTCTTCTACAAAAATGGTATTAACAATCCGTGCAATGCTCCAGAAAATAGACATCCGTAGCTTTCCAATCAGATAAAATCTAAATTTTTCTAAAGCAAATACAACAGCTAAAAGCTCATTCTCTGTTGTTGAATAATTCAACTGTGCATCATTGTGTGTTCAAGATGCATAATAGATGATATGCGGCACTTTGTTGACACGCTGCCCTAGAACTGCACCGACGACATAGTCTGAAGCATCACACATCAACTCAAAAGGTAAACTCCAATCTGGTGGTATGATCACAAGAGCCGTGGATAACAACTCCTTAAGCTTGTTGAATGCTACCACACACTCTTCATTCATATCAAATGTTACATCCTTTTGAAGCAAACGGCACAAGGGTCTAGAAATCACTGAGAAGTCCTTCATAAACCTACGGTAGAAACCTGCATGTCCAAGAAAAGAACGAATCTCCCTGACAGTAGTAGGGATGGGTAAAGAACTAACAAGTTATACTTTAGATTTATCAACTTCAATTCCATTTTCAAATATGATATGCCCTAGAAGTAATCCATGTGAAACCATGAAATGACATTTTTCCCAATTTAAGACTAGATTAGTTTCTTGGCAACGTTTTAAAACTAGAGACAAATTATGTAGACATGTATCAAAAGAATCACCATAAACTGAAAAATCATCCATGAACACTTCAATTATTTTCTCAATCATATCAGAAAAGATACTTACCATACACCTTTGAAATGTGGCGGGAGCGTTGCAAAGTCCAAACGGCATCCTCCGGTATGTAAATGTGCCAAATGGGCATGTGAAAGTCGTCTTTTCTTGATCCTCTGGAGCAATTGCAATCTGATTATATCCAGAATTGCCATAAAAAAAGCAATAATGAGAATGACCAGCTAACCTTTCTAACATTTGATCCATGAATGGGACTGGAAAGTAATCCTTGCGTGTAGTGTTGTTTATCTTCCGATAGCCTGTACAAACTCTTCAACTATTTTGCACATGTGTAGGCATTAGCTCATTAGCTTCATTCTTAACAACTATGACTCCGGATCGCTTCAGAACTACTTGAATAGGGCTCACCCACTTGTTGTCCGAGATAGGATATATGATGCCAACATCAAGAACTTTAATAACCTCTTTCTTGACAACCTCCATCATGAGTAGGTTACGGCGTTGAGCTTCCCTTGTTGGTTTTGCACCTTCCTCTAACAGAATTCTATGCATACATGTAGCTGGATTTATACTTTTGATATATGCAATACTCCAAGCTATGGCAGTTTTGTGATCCTTCAGTACCCGGATCAGTTTCTCCCTCTCTTCTGCTGTGAGTTGTGATGATATGATAACCGGTAATGTTTCATCCTCTCCCAAAAATGAATACTTCAAATGTTCAGGAATCGGTTTAAGCTCCAATTTGGGTGCCTGAATCACAGAAGGAAGAGTTTTTTCGTTACAAGTAGGAAGAGAAATAAAATAGGAAGAAGACTTACCACGAATTGGTGCAAGAGACTCAAGAGCGGCCACTGTTTGGATTAATTCTTTTTCAATGTGCTCTGAATAATTAAAATTTCCAGGTGTAATGCTATGCACTAATGCCTTCTCTAAATTATCTTGTCCCACACCTTCATTAAAACAATCCTGCACAAAATAGTCAAACACATCAATAGACAAACAAGATTCAAAATCACTAGGGTACCTCATAGCATTAAAGATTCTGAACTTGACGCTTTCCCCATCAATTTCCATGGTTAAGGTACAATCGTAGACATCAATCTTCGTACGTGCCGTTCTAAGGAATGGTCTTCCCAATATAAGAGGAAGTGCAATAGGCATAGGGTCATGTTCCATCTCAAGAACAAAAAAGTCAGCGGGAAAAATGAGCTCATTCACTTGCACAAGTACATCCTACGATAGTCCTTTGGGATATCTATTTGAACGATCTGCCAATTGGATTACTACCTTTGTTTCCTTAAAGTCTCCAAGGTTCAATGATTCATACACTGAATATGGCATCAAATTGATGGATGCACCCAAATCACACAATGCTCTCCCAAACTCTTTCCCTTTGATTACACATGGAATGGTAAAGCTACCGGCATTTTTCAACTTCGGTTGCAGCTTCCTCTGCAAAACAGCTGACACTTCCTCGCTTAATGCCACAATTTCTTGATCATTGAATCTCCTCTTGTTCGTACAAAGCTCTTTAAGGAACTTTGCATACTTGGGCACTTGTTTTATGGCATCTAAAAGAGGTAAGTTCACTTGGACTTTCCGAAAATTATCCAAGATTTCCTTATCAGTTTGCTCTTTCTTAGACTTCATAAACCTACGAGGAAAAGGAACAGGGACACATGAGTTAAATAAATTTTGAACTTCATTACTTACCTTATCAAAATCTTTTGTGTTCAATTATGTAGCTTTATGAGACTTTTCAGTTTCTGTTGAAGCCTCATCTTGCTGAAGATTCTTTGTTTGTAGCTCCCCTTGCTCATTTGTATCTTTTCTAGTCCTCTTTTGCATCCTTGATTGCTCAAAAACTTCTTTTCCACTCCTTAAAGTCACAGCATTCATCTGCTCCGCATTTGGATTCACCACGGTCTGGCTAGGCAACCTTCCTGGTTGGTGTTGTTGCCCTATCAAACTTGCTAATTGACTCATTTGGCGCTCAAGGTTTTCAATTGCTTTGTCTGTTTTCTGTTAATGAGATTAAGTAGAGTTAGCTAAATAAGCAATTAAATCTTCAAGAGACTTACTTGGAGTTTGTGGTTGTTGAAGCTGAAATGGTGCCTGCGGTCTTGCTTGAAAGAAGCCAGGTGGACAGTTATAATTGTTGGGAACAGATTGTTGTCCGTTGTCTTGATTGTTCCACTTTAAGTGTGGATGATCGCGTTATAGTTGTTGGAGTATGGATCATACTTTTGTCTTTATTGCCTCTGAAACCCTCCTAACACATTAGCTTGCTCAAGACCACTTTGATCCATCAATGAAGGGCCCATGTCTGTGGCATGTCCCATCATTGAACATACATCGCACACCTATTTTGGAGCCACCATAACCTGTTGCACAAGATTAGTCAAGTTAGCTAATTGTAATTCAATACTAGAATTAGCACTTACCTCTAACTTTGTTAAGAGGTAGCTCATCTCTCCCTCCAAATTGTCGTGTGTTGCCAACAATGTTCTTCAATAATGCCTTAGCATTTGCTGGTGTCTTGTCCATGAATGCTCATCCACTTGCTGCATCAAGCATTACACAATCAGTACCACACAATCCTTCATAAAAATATTGTATTAAAAGATGCTCTGAAATTTGATGATTAGGACAAGATGCAACCAAATGTGTGAATTGCTCATAGTAATCTCCAAAGGGTTCTCCATGTTGTTGTCAAATTGCACATATGTCCTTCCTTATGCTTGCAACTTTTGTGGCCGGAAAATATTGCTCTAAGAATGCTTGCTTCACCTGGTTCCATGTGTTCATTGATCCCGGAGGTAAATTGTAAAGCCACTCCTTTGCCTTAGCTTCTAATGTAAATGGGAATGCCCTCAACTTGACTTGCTCTTCATCAACATTTGTTGGCATCCTCTGTTGAGAAACCATTAGATGCTTGTTGGCATACCACGTGAAACTCCATTAGATGCTTGTTGGCATCCTCTGTTGAGAAACCATGGAACTTAGGCAAGTAGTGAATCATGCCAGACTTAAGCTCAAATCCTCCTTCTGCATTTGGATATGTGATGCATAATGGTTGCTGATCCATATTTGGCGTTGCCAACTCCCTCAAAGTACGGTTATCAGCCATGCCTTCTTGTGGTTCTTCCTCCTTTTCCGAACTTAAATGTGGTGGAGAAGATGGTGGTAAAGACACAGATGCACGCTTCTGCTTGATTTTTCTATGAAGCTTTCGAAGTGTTCGTTCAAGCTCATGATCGTAGGAAGCAAGATCAATGCTCTTGGACCTTCGAGTATGCATATACTACGAAGAGTACCTGAAATAAAAACAAAAACAAAAACACTAATTAGGCAAGAAAATAAAACAATAGAAAAATAAGTAATTATAAATAACAATCCCCGGCGACACGGCGCCAAAAATTTGATAGGATTAAAAGCACACCACAAAGTAGCACACAAATGTCCTATTGATTTTCCTTAATAACACTAAGATTTGTCAATTGTAGCATATGAAAATAAGGGTCTTTCCCGCAGAAGATTGTTTTATCTAACTACTTAAAATGTCACAAAAATTGGTTGCTATCCCTACTGACCAGCCACCGAAAAATAATTATTAGACTGACTTACACTTATCTAAATTCTACGAAATTTTATATGAAGACACTAGACACACAGAGCTACACTTCTACAAATGTTTGGGATTTTTGAAGTTGATTTGCTATTTAAATTAAATTGAACAAAAACAGGATAGAAACAAATTTTAAGTAGTTCACAAATTAAGAAATATGAGTTAGGGGAATTGCTGTCCACCACCATATAATCATGCAAACATGTTATGTTTCATTCAAATTCCTTTTATTTCCGGATGAAGATGCTCGAGTTAGCTCAATGTTAGAACTCAACCTATTACTCTTTCTTATGTAGTATGTTAAGAGAATGGCGTTTTCAACTTAACTTAGTCCCTAGCATGCAATCTAGAATAGCGTGTTCATAGATTTAACAAGTAGAAATCATTAAGAACGAAAAAAGTTTGAGTCATCACAAGGCATCATAAGTACTGGCGTTGTCTTACTTATCCTAGAAATTGGTTCACATGTTAATCGCAATTAACAAGTACTACTCTAGAATAGCATTAGAATCCTAGATATGCTTACTAAGTATGCATCCGTAGAAAACACATAAAGAATTCATCAATGAGACAAGTAGTGAATCAATTTTCATCCATTCATAAAAGTAATTCAAACAAAATGTCATTACAAACTTGCAATCATATTCGGGGCTTCAAAACAGCCCCTAACTACTAAAAATTTAGTTACACATTATTATCAACTAAAACCAAAAGAAAGACATGAGTTTGAGAAGATAAAACCGAAAGAAGAGAATGCCAAGATTTCCTCCTTCCTTTCCTTCCTTTCCGCAAAGCTGCCTTGTCCTCTTTCTTTTCTATTTTTTTTTTCTTTCTCTTCTTTCTCCAACCCTGTAACCTGCACCCTTTCCCCTCTTTAACTTGCTACCCCATTTTCTTCTCCTTAACTCACCCACTAACAGCCATTTAGTGATGGCAATAAGTGTGAGGAAATGGTAAAACAATTGTAACTTTTTGGGTAGCCTTTATGCCAATTACTCCCACTTAATCCTCATCTTTATTTTCATTTCCTCAGATATTTGAATAGGTATTAGCTGGCTTGTTCTTGGCTGCATCAGTTTTGGCTGCTAGATTTATTGGGTTTATTGCTTTCATTGCAGTTACAAACTGCCCAGTCTCTTGTAAACCTTTTAGTGTTAAAACGGCCATAACTTCTTCTACAAAAACGATATTAACAATCTGCGAAATGCTTCAGAAAATAGACATCCGTAGCTTTCCAAGCATTAAGGTTCATTCTCTAATTCATTTTGAGCTGTTCACAACTTGCTTCCAAAGTCAGCTGACCTGCACATGCAGTTTTGACGAATTTGTTACTTAAAATCCAACTTGTGCTATTTTTCTTTTCTTTGCTTGACAAATCCTAGAAAACACATAAACAAAGTAAATAGCTCAAAAATTTAAGGAACTAAGTAAGAAAAGACAAGTGAATTTGATGTAAAGTATATATAAATATGAGCTTATCAATTCGTAAGTTGATGTCTGACATTGCAATATTTTAAAGATGAGATATGAGTTTGTTATGTGACCAAAGTTGGTTAAATGTAAATTGCATTTTTTATTTTTTAAAATTTGGATGTGGGAGTAGGAACGAGGTCTTGCATGTCATCATTTAATGACCAAATTAACAAAAAATTTAATGGAGGTTTGGCATTGCAATGAATTGTAAGTTTGATGTATGAAATTGCAATGTTTAAAAGATAAGGTGTGAATTTATTATAAGACCCAAAATTAAGGTGACAAATTTAGTTTACCCTATTATTTATAATATGTTTCACGATACTTACTTAGGGAGCTTTAATGAAAAGGGCTTGGACAAAGTTTAATTTAACCAAAAACCATCTTATACTATTATTTAATCAAAAGGGCTTCATATTTAATCATAAGGACAAAACTATTCTATTTTAGGTCCACATCTATTAAACCCACATGGGATGAATTAAAAGCCCAAAACGAAATAAAATTTTTTTCCAACCCCTGCCCGTAACAGAAATCCCATTATGTCAGCCAATCTGTTAGAATTAAACTTCTTTTTATTTACAAGTATGCCACTACCTTATTAATCCACCAAACATAGATTAATAGGTTTGTTATTCAAAAGGTGCCTACCTCCTCCAACAAACGAGCTTCCTCTCACCTTGCAATTTCTTCCGACTTCAGTCGATTGAAATGAGATAGCTAACAAGCCGTCGAGAAGGAGCTTCTGGTCCTTAGCCTCGAGCTTGCCGACGTCGATCTCCATAGTGTCTCCGACGACGTTTCTGAAAAAGCCGCGTCATACTCGGGCGTAGGTCGGGAGTTGTTCCAGCGCGGTCCACCGCAGCGCCTCCTCATCGTCCCCTCCCTCCCGAAACGACCCCGATCTCGCGAACACGTTCTCCGCCGAGTTCCACATCGGAAATCCCCAAAAGCTCTCCCTAGCCACAGAAAAATGCAGAGGCTTAGGCTGAAAAGGGAGATAAGAGAGAGAGAGAGAGGCTAATAAAAAGTGGAGTGTGAATGTGAGAAGGACATGTTTGATTGCTGAAAGTGGTGGTTGGAGCTCTGCATTTAATTTATCTATCTAAATAAGTCTTGCTGTTTGTTGGCACGGATGAGAGAGAGATAGAGACAGAGCTTCTACTCTCTCTCTAAAATATTTCATCTTTCTCTCTCTAAAATGCCCCATTAAAGTTTTTCACAGTTTGTGCACGACAACAGAGAGAGAGGTTCATTTAATGGCCGCGGGAAAGACAGAACGCAGGAGGCCTCTTTCAAATCATAACTCGCTCGGATATTTAAATCAACTATATCTGCTCCACAGATGAAGCTTCTATTTCATCCAACGGCTGGAATTAATCGTGAAATGGGGAAGTTTGAAAGAATATAATTTTTGGAGGCTCAAAATAATTGATACTCTTGTTTCTTTTTTACCTATGCAAAAATGAAAACTCTTTGTTTCTTGGTACTATTGCTATATTTCTATAAATAGTGTTTATTTTGTTCAATTCCAGAAATAGTGTGAGTTATTTTGCTATCTTTCTATAAATAGTGTTTATTTTGTGTGGAGGAAAGTGGCATTTGGTTGGTGGAAGGTTAATTATGTTGGTGCATGGAGAGAAGAGACGACGATTGGTGGTACAGGTTGGGTGATTAGAAACAGCAGTGGTTAGTTCCAATTGGGAGGAGGTCCTGGTGGAGTGAGGACAGCCTCCAATTTAATAAATAGTGTAGTACTCGTGTCAGTTTTATAAATAATGAGTTTAATAAATAGTGTAGTACATGTGTCAGTTTCATAAATAGTCAGTCAGTTTAATAAATAGTGTAGTACCTATGTCAGTTTAATAAATAGTGTAGTACATGTGTCAGTTTCATAAATAGTCAGTCAGTTTAATAAATAGTGTAGTACCCGTGTCAGTTTCATAAATAGTGAGTTTAATAAATAGTGTAGTACATGTGTTAGTTTCATAAATAGTTAGTCAGCTTAATAAATAGTGTAATACCTGTATCAGTTTCATAAAATAGTCAGTGAGTTTAATAAATAGCGTAGTACCCGTGTTAGTTTCTTAAATAGTCAGTTTAAGAAATAGTTAGTATTAAGTTTCATAAATAGTCAGTCAATTTAATAAATAGTGTAGTACCTGTGTCAGTTTTATAAATAGTCAGTCAGTTTAATAAATAGTGTAGTACCCCTGTCAGTTTTATAAATAGTGAGTTTAATAAATAGTGTAGTACCCCTGTCAGTTTTATAAATAGTGAGTTTAATAAATAGTGTAGTACATGTGTCAATGTCAATTTAATAAATAGTCAGTCAGTTTAATAAATAGTGTAGTACCCGTGTCAGTTTCATAAATAGTGAGTTTAATAAATAGTGTAGTATACGTGTTAGTTTCATAAATAGTCAATTTAAGAAATAGTCAGTATTCAGTTTAACAAATAGTGATAGTACCCGTGTTTAGTTTTAAAAAATAGTCAGTATTCAGTTTAAGAAATAGTTTAGTATATGCGTTCAATTTCAGAAATAGTCTGTTTAAGAAATAGTGTAGTATCCATGTTTAGTTTCAGAAATAGTACCCGTGTCCAGTTTCATACATAACAATTTAAAAAAATAGTAAGTGAAGAAATAAAATTTCAATTTTTTAACTTTTTATGATGAATGAAATTAAAAATATAGGTGAAAAAATAAGACAATCGATATAAATAGCCTTGGTCAAGATTGTAGCACAAGTAGTACCTGCATGAACAATTAAAATTTGTTATTACCAAGCCAGACAAAACTTTGAGCAAGATCAATCCATTACGTAATATTTAATTCAACTAAAAGAAAGAAAGAAAAAAAATTAACTTGTTAGTAAACTGCAGAGCTATAAAATAATAGTATTATACCTCACATGTTCGATCTGATCCTCTGCTCTAAACTAAAATTAAGGAAACAAAACACAGATTTATACATGCATAGAAAACTAGATAGCACTTGATGAAATAGGATTTGGCACCTTGCCACTGTCTTTCACTCCCTCTCTCATCTAACAAAAGAACAACGAAATTTATTTCTACCCAAAAGTATCCTGGAAATTGATGGGGTTGGGAGGGATGTCCTTGCAGTCGGAAGACGCAGGTAAGCGTCCGAACGCCCAGAAGCCGCCCTTTGCAATTCTTGCACCTTAGGAACGGCGGCCATGATCCAACTCCGACAGGTTTTTTCGGCGGAAGGTAGATTCGGTAAGGGCGTGTCATCTAGGTCGTACAACGACATCTCCGCTTCTTTCTGAAGCGCGATCTGCATGTGTTCATCACATGCATCAGGTTTCCACTGCCATTTTTCAGAGTTGGTGGTTATTGATGTGTGTGTTGGAATTGGAGAGGGAAGACAGAAAGGAGTTGAATCTTAATTTAGTTGGAAGAGAAAATTACCTGGTCAGTTGGATAACCAAAGAATCAAGTAAAATGGGAGCTCGTTGATTTGACGGAGCAGAAGATCTATGGACATCACAGAGAAAATTACCGACATCACGGAGAAATAAATTTGAGATCTATATACCTTTCCTCTCTCGCGAAACGGACCAAATAAACGGGAAAGCCATGACGTTAAGGGCAAATTGGAAGTTCGATAAATTACATTTTTTGAGCTAATTTTATTGGGCTGGTTTGATATTGGGTTTAGTCCTAACCATTAAACAAAGTTATTAGGTGGTTTTTGATTAAAAGTTAAAGTTTTGAAATCTTTTTCATTAGTTTTCCTTACTTAATACTATTAATACATAATGAAGAAGCCCATCTTACTCTTTGAATTTGAGAGATCACTGTGATTAGACATCATAATCTAGATGTCAGTAACGATGTTTTGGTATAAGCACTTTAGATGTTCATTTAAACTTTATCAATCAATAAAATATTATTTTTTAACAATTTTGTGTATTATATTTGCATATACATATGCAGTAGTTGAGCATTAAACCATTTATTGTTCTTTTTTATAAATTAAATGTCTTCTGGACGAAACTGACTTGTTGGGAGAGAGAAAATTGTGCCAACGAAATATTCATGATGACAAACATATATGTCTGAAAGATAAAATTAAAAAAAAAAAAAAACACATATGGTTGAAAAGCATTATTTGTTGGCTAGAAAGCCTTGTACAGATGAAAATAATATTTATTGGGGAAAATAGAAATGCCAACAAAATAGAATTTGTCGAAAATGTTGAACCTAAGCCTACAAAGTACCAAAATTCGTTGGGAAAACTCTTGCGCGACATGCTTCACGTGAGGAAATGGCCGACAAATTTTGATTTTTGCCAACAAACTAATTTTGTCAGTAAAGTCAAAATTTATAGTCCAATAATGAGCCGGTTTTCCTATGAGAGCAATAACCACTATTTATATAGACAAACAATCTCTTTGATTCGTCTATTAGAGTCTTTGTAGGAAACCAACATTGTCCCTCAATTTTAATATAAGTGAGTAGTTTAGGATTCAATCTTAGTTTCAATCGTATATAAACTAAGACATCCAAGCCTCTTCCAAAAAGACTTTTCTAAACCAATTCAAACTCAACTATCTAGCCAAAAATACACTTGTAGTTATGCTCATATTCTAACATGATATTCAAACACAGTGATTGAATACCTTTTTCCCTATCCATAATATCAATAGTAACATCTCAATTATAAATTCAATCACAGATTTATACCATTGCAGATTGAATCTTCTTTAGGGTTCATCACACACAAACAACATTATCTTCTTCATTCTGTGACATTGTGAGTGAGGCCCACCTAAACAGCCAAAACCACCAGTCCAGGTCAACCTTCTGTAATTCCTACCTCCCCATCGATCGACTACTATATGTACGTCCAATCTTCTGCCATTACCTGGGCCTCCTCTCTCTCTCTCTCTCTCGTGCAGAATGAGAAAACCTTGCTGTGAAAAAGAAGGCACAAAACAAAGGAGCTTTGTCTAAACAAGGAGAAAAAAAACTCATTGATTACATTAAAATGTTCAAGAGTAAGGATTGTTGCAGGAATCCAGGATGCAAGGTTGCAGCAGAGTGTGTTGAAATAGATCAAAGTCAGAAGTATGGGTTGTAATTATCACTATAGCTAAGTTATGTGTTAAAGTGATGGCTACAACCTTCCAACTTGTCATCTCACTTCTTGTTCAATCATACTTTTCTTTTTGTCAATGTTTCTCCCTAAAGTCTAGGATTTGCTTAATTGTTTATTTGTTCAATCCTTGGTGTGTCCGGTTTCTTAGGGCAGAAACCATGTGGTGGGTAGTGGTAAAAGTCCACTATCTTGTAATCTGTTCTCCGACTCTTTATAAGAGCTTTGTTCTATCTCTTGTAAAGTTTATGAAAAATATACAAACTTTGAAATTCAATATGGTATCAAAGCAGTGACCACAGTGGCTTGTCTCTGCATATCGTCTTCTTCAACCTCTTTGTTTTTCCATAGCTGTATCAAATGGCTGAGGAAAATCCTCCTAGTCCTGATACTGCAAGCTCTAGTATTTCACCCATTTCAAATTTTACCGAAGTAGAAGTTAATCCAAATCAAAGACTTAGTTCAGTTTTGCTGAATGAGTTCAACTATCTTCCATGGTCTCGAGCAGTTTCACTTGCTCTCGGTGGAAGATCAAAGCTTGGCTACGTAAATGGAACCATTCAGGCACCTGAAATTTCATCACCTTTATATGGGACATGGCTATGCAAGGATCAACTTGTCATGTCGTGGCTTCTCAACTCCATGGAGAGGAAGCTAGCTGAGATCTTCAGCTATTCAGAGTCTTCCTTCCATCTCTGGAAAAATGTCTGTGAGATGTATGAAAATCAAAACAATGCTGCCTGGATTTTTCAACTAAAAAGGGAGCTTGCAGGTTTGCAACAAGAAAGTAAGTCTTTTGTTCAACACTTGGGTGATATCAAGAGTATGTGGAATGAGCTTGATATATATAGGCCTCACACCACATATGCTTCTGTGCTTCTAAAGAGAGCTGAAGAAGATAAGATTTTTCAACTTTTGGTTAGTCTTAGCTCAGACTATGAAGATCTACGTAGTCACATTCTGATGAACAGTGAGCTACCTTCCTTCTCAAGTGTATGTGCCATTATTCAACGTGAAGAAACTCGAAGGAAAGTGATGAATATTGAAACCAAAAACAGGCTGCCCGAGTCTAGGGCATATTTTTCAAACCACAAGTTCTCGGATGATAGACGAGACAAGGGCAAAAGGTTTGACCTGAAGTGCAAACATTGCAACTATGGTGGACACACCGTTGACAAATGTTGGATTCTACATCCTGAGCTCAAGCCAAACTTCCAAAAGAACAAGGGGCTCCAGAGAAACTCACAACCATCCTTGTACAAGGCTAATCATGCAGCTTTAGCTGCTCCTCCTTCCTCAAGTGAAAGCTTGCTTGACTTCACTTCCAATCCAATGAACTTGATCAACGAGTTCGCTGTCTATTTACAAGGGAGACAAAGAAGTGGAGATCTAGAGAATACAACTGGAACTGAAATTGAAAGCCCTACTGCCTTGCTGAGCAAATTTGCTGGGTTTCTTACTGATTATGATCATGAAGGCTCAAGTAAACAAATTCCAGGTACATTGAAAGCTTTCTCCACTGCTTTAAATGCTAGTCTTGTGCATGATTATTGGATTTGCTCCCTAAAATCTAGGATTTGCTTAATTGTATATTGTTATTTGTTCAATCCTTGGTATGTCTGGTTTCTTAGGGCATAAACCATGTAGTGGGTAGTGGTAAAAGTCCACTATCTTGTAATCTGTTCTCCGGCTCTTTATAAGAGCTTTGTTCTCTCTCTTGTAAAGTTTATGAAAAATATACAAACCTTGAAATTCAATAGAGTGCAATTCACAAGCATGTTTCAGAGTCCTAGTTTGAAGTTCTATAAATGCAATCCAAGTTTAATAGACGGCTATGATTATAATATTTGAATGGTGTAAAAGTTATCTGTCATAGCGGCCGTGCAAACAGAACATGTGCAGTCCACGTGAGAATGCATGTCACGTGGGGAGCGTGTGAAGCTCCAATGGTGTCTTGTATTTCCATGCTTCTCGGATCTGCGTTCACACCAGAATTGTAATCCAACCTTACTGTCAATGAAACAATGAGAGCTATGAACCTCCATTCCTTCCTTTCTCTGAAAATTTCTGCATTTATACTTCTAAAATAATCAATACATTCATCATATAAAAAACAACATGGCCTCATAGTTTGGTTCGATTTGAATCAAGGGGCGTTCACTGTGAAATTTGAATCTAATTGAATTCCAACGAAGAACCAGGTTGATTGAGTAGCAAAATGTCTGGATCTAGAGCTAAGGTTTGAGCTCCGCTGTTCACCAAAGTCAACTATGACTTATGGTGTATCAAGATAAAGACGACTTTCAAGTGTCATAATTTGTGGAAGATTGTTGAAGAAGGCTATGCACTTCTTGTAGAAACTGGAAAGGAACAGACTGAGAAGAAGCAAATTGTAGCTCAGGATCTGATTTGTTGTGATGCTAGAGCTCTTGGATTGATTCAGAGTGCAGTATTTGATGAATCTTTCCAAGGCATACAAATCAAGAGACGGCTATGGAGGCATGGGACACCATGAAGCAAATGTATAGAGGTGATTCTCAAGTTCGAGATGTGAATTCACAAGGTATTAGAAGAGATTTTGGATATGCTAGAATGAGAAAAGATGAGATGCTATCCACTTATTTGACTAGAATGTTTGATCTGATTAACCAAATGAAAATGTATGATGAGGAGTTGTCAAACAAGAGAATAGTTGAGAAATTGTTAATAAGCCTTACTCTTAACTGTGATAATATTGGCTTTGTGTTTGAGGGGACTAAGAAATTTGATGAGATTAATCCTACTAAGGTTGTTGCCAATATAGTCTTTGTGTTTGAGGGTACTAAGAAATTTGACGGGATTTATCCTACTAAGGTTGTTGCCACCTCAAAACGATTTGAGCAAAAGTTGCTTAGGCATGATGAGGAGAATGAAGTCACTGAGAAAGCTTTTAGTAGTTTGCTCATAGGTTCCAAAGATAGCTAACAAGAAAATAGCTACAAAGGAAATAAGCCTTGGAGGAATAAGGAGAAGAAGGGAGGATTTAAAACTGGTGATAGAACTAGTTCACTTGTCAAGCATGGTGGAAATAAGGAGAATGCTAAGGATGTGTGTTTTGACAAGTTACACTATGGCACTTGTTGGTTCAATGATAAGCCAAAGTGTTATAGATGCAACAATTTGGTTATATAGCAAATGACTGCAATAGCAAGGTGAATCAACTTGTTCATCATACTAAGCATGTTAAAGAAAAGGCTTCAATGTTCTATGCTTGTCATTCAGCTGAGGTTGCGAAGAACAAACCTAGTGTTTGGTACATAGACATTGGATGTAGCAATCCATGACATCACATGAGTCCTTGTTTATCAATTAATGTTGATAAATCTGTGACATTCAAAGTGAAAATAGGCCATTGTGAATTAGTGTAGCATGGCTATAACGTGGTGCCCTCCGTTTGTGCAAGTTCTATACCTAAATGGTAGTTTTGGGCAATATCCCATAAATTGATGATTGAAGCTTGATTTAGCTTATATTATCTATTATAGGTTTATTAGAGGATTGAAAGGATTTAGGCAAGGAGCCTAGTGGCCAGGGACGCTCTGCTTACCTGAGAGTGCACCCCTTTGAAAACTAAGCATTTACGTTATATATATATATATATATATATATATATATATATATGTACGTATGTATGTATGTTTTATATGCGGATGCATATTACTATGTAAGTCTCTAATGAGATTTATGATGATATTTGACAATATCTTTAGATCGTTGGTGATTTATTTTCACGACATGGTCATCATGTGATATTTTGTGTAGCTATCTTCAACCATAGATTATTTACAGGTGATATTTTATCCTAGTAGACTCTAGGATTATTGATTATTATTGGTGTTGAGTTTAGCTAGTTGACGCTAGTATATCCTGCTTGCTATACTTATGCTAGTGGACGCTAGTATGATTGATTGAATTAAGGTATGATTTCTGAACTTGGATTGAATGTTTTCGATTGTAGATATTGGTGAGATTTTCACTATTATGGTAGTAGATATTATTATATAATATATGTTTTCAAAATAAGGCCGAGTTATTATGTTGAATGATGATTTTATAAATGTGATAAAACTGGTTGAGTCACATTTTGTTTTATCAACCCCTTCAGGATGTAATGAGAGTAAGGAGAACACCGGCGGTGACGAGTGGGCATGACAATGAAGCTTTCATCCTCTGAATTTTGGGTGATGGTTCATTTTCTGCAGTTTTACCTATGGTATAATAATGGCATGATCGTACTTTTGATTTTGCATAGCATTGCACTTTTTTGTGTTTACTATTATGTGCTTGCTAAACCCAAGTGCAGGTGTTGCATAACTGTATAAAATCGAAGTTCGAGTATCGTATTCCTCAGAAAGCGTTGAAAAAGAATGCAGAATTTATCGAAATTGAAACAAAGAACAATTTCGAATAAGATGTAATTTTTAAAAAGAAAATCCAAAAATATAAGAGCACTAAGACATTAGAGTTCCACCTTCAAAATACATATGTAATTTCATTAATTCGATTCTTTTTATAACTCAATCAAGATGCAACATACAATGCATCCAATCGGATGATATGGCAATTATAATTGTATATAAAACACACACAAAAATATACAAACTCTAACTATGGTTGTTCCCAATAAACTCAGTTGAATTCCTTATAGGAAGAATTCGAAGCATAACTTGTACCTCCGGTGCAAACTATCAAGAAATACTTCCGTCAAAATTACTAGATATCTACTAATTTATCTCAATTCACAAAAGCATGAATGCTAAAACCAAACTATAGGAAAAACATGATTGAACCTATGAATAGTAACTAACATTCATCAATAGACAAATAGAGAAAAACTAGATATTAATTTGAACAAACCAGTAACAAGAGTTGATACCGCAATTCGAATCAAACTAATAAAACCACATAGTAGTTAAAGGTTTTCCTCCTAGCCTTAGCTAGGGAGATTAGCTCCATATAACAATATAGAAAAATAAGAAACTCTAAAAGTTATGAAAGAACAAAACTGCTCAAAAACATAAAAATGGTAACGGTTATATTGATATTGCTGCAGCCAACTGTGGAGCCAAAAATATTCACTAGGCGACACGTGGACTTTTGGACAAAAGAGGACAAAAATACCCTCGAGGCATACCAGGATTCCTACGCGCGAGCAGTGGGCAATCATCTTTCAATCAGGTCAAAAGTGCCCAAAAAAAGGTAACAATTAAAAACCTCTTTCATCAAATCCTTTCTATAAGGTATTTCCCAAGACCTAGTATTTTCTATTTCATTATTTAGCTAATCAATTAGCTAAATAATATATACCTACCATATCTCCTAAAAGCATCCTTAATAGGCAATAAAATCACTCAATTAATAGCCCAAAACCGGCCCCCACTATTCACATCCTCATCTTTCCCATTTTCCTTATTAAAATAGTCATTCATTTTATAACCACCCATTAAATTCTTTTCATATTTAATTAGCCAATAAATTGGCTAATAAAACATGAAATTGACCTCCACAAAAACTTTATGGCCGGTTCCCATTATTCAAAATGGGGCAAGGCCTAACTCTATAAATAGGCACTTATTCTCACCAAAAATTCATTCCAAACCTCTTGCAAAAAATCCCAAATACTCTAAACACTATTTCTCTCTAAAAATTCTAACTTTGGCATCAGAGGTTCTTCGGCCAAAGCCCCCCCCATTCATCGTGGGCGCGTGAGGCTTTTGGCCTTAACCTAAGGTGCTAGTTGTTTTGTAGGTGCAAAATCGTCCAAGATCGAGGAGGAGAAAATTTGCATCCACAAATTGGTGCTTTCATTGAGAGTTGAAATCCAAACTCGTAAAAGACTCTCGCGCAAAAAGGTTTTTTTTTTGTTTTCTAGTCCATTTTAATATTTTTCGTACGTTCTTATTTATATAATTTTTCACTTACAAAGGTTCTTTGATAAAACGTATAAGAAAAATATAATGGCTAGAAATTTAGAAAATTCCACAAGTGAAAATTTTAATATTCAAGAAATGGAATTGCAGAGATCCGTGAGGCAAAATGCGACAATGAGGGGAGCGGCATCATCATCACGAGTTTCCACCATGGGAACCATCGTGGTGGCTACCTCGGTAGCCACCCGCGGAGAGGTCCATGGTGCCTTTGTCACACCCACCATGGGAACCACCGCGGTGGCTACTTCGGTAACCACTCGTGGCGAGGTCCATGGAGCCTTCACCACGGGCCGAGCCGTGCCATCCAAGTTTACGTGGACCCAAGCTCAAGCCTCGCATTCATATGCACCGTGTATTGAGCAGCCTACTCCCGTGATCCAGCCTGCTCTTGTAGCCCAGCCTGCTCCGACGATCCAGCCTGCCCCCGCAGCCCAGCCTGCCCTTATGGTTTCCCAAGCTGCCCAAGTCGGCCTCAGACAATCTCAACCATCCGGACCAATCATCGAGGCTGAGGCGTTTTCACCACATCTCTCCGCAGATTTGACATTCCCCAACTCAAATCTCGCATTTGGAGTCAACCACCCTTTTATTGTTCAAGGAGGTGCATTCCATCCAAGTTCTTCCAATCCGAATGGCGAACAAAACTTGTCCCGACAAGTCATAGAATTGACGAGCGCCCTTGCACAACAAACTACCTTGGTGAATCAACTTTTACAACGCACTGAGATGCAATGCGCCCACGATGAAGTTTCCCGAAGTAGAACAAGGGTAGACAAGGAGCCTTTTAAGCAGCGCCCTGGAAAGCAGCCATTTAACCCATCACAAGTCGAGCATTCAGACAATGCACACTCTCGTTTGGGCCCCCGAAATAGCGTATACTCCCGTCTTAGCGCGCGGAGGAGCGTGCACTCTCGGTTAGGCCCACGAGCAAGTATACATTCACGGTTGGGGCCACGCTTTGATAATCAACATGGGCAGCCTTCCAGGCAAAGCATTCATTCGCGATTAGGCTCACAAGGAGTATCCTCCACATCACATTGGAGCAGGCAGCCTGACAAACGGAGGGAAACAATCATTCAATCCGGCTCTAGTTCAACCGGTAGCCTGCAAAGAAATCCCTCGCCTGCTAAGAATCTATCTCATCCATTGCAGCCACAGCATAGACGAGCCGAGCGAGAAGAAGAACAGCTTAGACCGGTAGAAAAAGACCAAGGGCAGCCGAAGGCTCTGCTACCCCAACAAAAGCAAATCCAAGAAGAGGTAGAAAAGCTTTTCAATGAACGGATGCGTGATTTTCGACGCAACGAAATGGCTGATGAAGCATTAAGGCGAGATATGACCAACATAAGCAGGTCACCTTTCACGGATGAGATCGAGCAGGCAGAACCTCCGCGCAGGTTTAGCATGCCGCACTTCACATCTTTCAAAGGAGACGGGGATCCTGAAAGACACCTGAAGCATTACCGAAGTGCGATGGTCCTTTATCGGAATAATGACGCCCTTATGTGCAAAATATTCACCACAACTTTACAAGGCGAGGCACAAGATTGGTTTCATACCTTGCCGGCACGATCCATCCAGAATTTTGATGATCTTTCCTTGGTTTTCACCAAAGAATACTCATCTTATCGTTCGATCAAGAAAAAGTCCGATCACCTGTTCAACGTAAAGAAAAACCCAAAAGAGTCACTTCGCGATTACGTGAAGAGATTCAAAGCAGAGAAGGCGAAGATCGTCGGATGCGACAACTCGATAGCAAATGCAGCCTTCCAAAAAGGACTACCAGCAGACCACCCACTGTTTGGAGAAATGATCATGAAAGAAGACCTAACTCTAGCAGATTCCTTTGCTCTGGCAGAAAAGCATGCACTTTGGGACGAGGCTCGACAAGCAGAAAAGGCTCCCGAACAGCCTCGAAAAGAGTTGGCAGCTGCTTAAAAGAAGGATGAAAAGCAACCCAACAAGGGCAGGCAGGAGGTCAAGCGCAGGGACCGACCCACGACCAAAGAAGGCCCGATGACCAATAACTATTCTAAGTTCTCAATTCCGATTCATCAAATCCTTCGTGACATCAAGAATGAACCATGGTTCAAGTTGCCGAAACAGTCAAAAGGAGATACTTCCAAGTTGGACCACACTAAGTATTGTGCATTCCACCGAGGTCCTGGTCACACCACCAACGACTGCTACAGTTGGAAGAACTACCTAGAGAAACTCGTGAAAGAAGGCAAAGTCGATAGATATTTGGACAAGCCAGCTGAACAGCCAAAAAGGAATGCAGACGGAGATGAGGAGCCACAAACTAAGATGATTTGAATCAATGGCATTTTCGCTGAATCGGAGCACTTGGGGGCCACTAATAACTCCAAAAAGAGGAAGATCCAGCAGGCTTTACTAATCTCACAAGTTCAAGCAGTCGATACCCAACCTGGACCTATCATTGGCTTCACAGAGCAGGATGCGGAAGGAGTCGACTTCCCACACGACGATGCATTAGTAGTATCTGTCCAACTAGCCCATGCTATAGTCGACAGGATGATGGTTGACAATGGAAGTGTGGTCAACCTACTTCAACTTTCGGTCATTCAGAAGATGGGCCTGGAAAGTACAATCATACGCCGGGCAGAGGTACTTACTGGATTCAACGGATACACCTCAACTGCCATCGGCCATATCACACTTGACGTAAAAACACCGCCAGTCATCTCAAAGTTAACATTCACGATTGTAAGTGACCCATCTCCCTACAGTGGGATTCTTGGGAGACCTTGGTTGATTAAGCTAGATGCTGTCACTTCCGTCAAGTATCAAAAAATCCGATTCCGCATCCCGAGAGGAGGAGTCGGAGAGATCAAGTTTGACCATGCTTCATCCTGACGATGCACTGTGCAAATGTTGAAAGAATCAAAGAAGAAGACCTTTACCCTCGTAGAGGTTACCAAAATCCAAAAGGGCAAAAAAATTACCAAATAGCAATTATAGCAGGTGGATCGAGAAGATGGCGCCCAAGCAGACAAGATAGGATGGAAACCCGAAGAGGACGTCGAAGACATCATTCTTGATCCCCAGCAGCCGGAAAAGACGGCTAAAATTGGCTCACGACTAAGCCCAGACGAGAAGGAAGAACTCATAATTTTTCTTAGGAAAAATCGAGATATCTTCGCATGGTCACCATCCGACATGCTCGGTATTGATCCCAAAGTGGCCTGCCACAAGCTGCACGTTGATCCAACTGCCAAACCGGTAATTCAAAAAAGAAGACATTTCGCACCCGAACGAGTAGCGATCATCGAGGCAGAAATCGACAAACTATTGGAGGCCAGTTTCATAGAAGAGGTAGCACACTCGGCATGGCTTGCTAATGTCGTACTAGTCATGAAGAAAGAGAAGGGCAAATGGAGGGTTTGCGTAGACTACACCGACCTCAACAAAGCATGCCCAAAAGACCATTATCCTATCCCCCGGATTGATCTATTAGTAGATTCAACTTCTGGAAACCAGTTGCTTAGTTTCTTAGATGCATACTCCGGCTACAACCAAATAGCCATGCATGAGCCCGACAAAGAGAAAACTGCGTTCGTGATAGAGCGAGGCATTTACTGCTACAAGGTCATGCCTTTTGGCCTCAAGAACGCAGGAGCCACTTACCAAAGGTTAGTAAATATGATGTTCAAAAAGCAAATTGGGGTAACCATGGAGGTCTATGTCGACGATATCATGGTAAAGGGCAAGCAGCGATCAGATCACATTCGTAATTTAGCAGAAACTTTCAATATCCTTAAAAGGTACAAGATGAAGCTTAACCCCACCAAGTGCACGTTTGGAGTATCTTCAGGTCGATTCCTAGGGTACTTAGTAACCCAACGAGGAATTGAAGCACATCCCAAGCAAATCCAAGCAATCATGGAGATGAAATCTCCAACTACCTTGAAGGAGATCCAAAGCTTGACCGGACGAGCAGCCGCCCTCAATCGCTTCCTCTCACGATCCACCGATCGATGCAAACCCTTTTTCAAAGCTATCAAGAGGGCACAAAGAGACAAACGGGATGAAGAATGCGAAAAAGCTTTCCAAGACTTGAAGAATTATCTCACATCACCTCCCTTACTATCCAAGCCGGAAGCAATGGAGGATTTATACATTTATTTGGCAGTTTTCGAGGTAGCAGTGAGTTTTGCTCTCATACGAGAAGAGCTGGGGGCCCAACTGCCGGTATTCTACACTTCTAAAGCTCTTCTCGATGCAGAAACAAGATATCCAAAGATCGAAAAATTAATTTTGGCGTTAGTTGTTGCGGCTCGGAAGCTCAGACCATACTTTCAAGCTCATACAGTCATTGTTATGACTCAGTATCCCTTACGATCAATATTACATGGTCCAGACGCTTCTCAACGAGTGATGAAATGGGCATTGGAACTTGGCCAATATGGTTTAGTTTTCCGACCTCGCACAGCGATAAAGGCCCAAGCCTTGGCAGACTTCGTGGCGGAATTCACACCTAGCCTAGGCAACGCAACAGTACGGCCCAACGACGCCCCAGAAGCATCCGAGAATACCTTAGACACACTTATTCCATCCAATAAAGATTTTTGGAACTTGCATGTCGACGGAGCATCCAACCATAAAGGCTCGGGAACAGGTATAGTTCTTGTTACTCCAGATGGCTCAATGCTCGAGCAGGCGATCACTCTAGGTTTCAAAGCATCCAATAACAAAGCAGAGTACGAGGCTCTACTAGCAGGCCTCCGAATGGCAAAAGACTTGGCGGTGAAGAAACTCGCAATTCATTCTGATTCCCAACTAATCACCAGCCAGGCTACTGGGGAATACACAGCAAAACACCCAAGGATGGCACAATACCTAAAGAAAGTACGCCAGCAGCTTGAAGCATTTCAGACTTACACTCTCACTCAAGTTCCGCGGGCAGACAATGCACATGCAGACGCACTAGCTGGTTTAGGCTCCGCCCTTGACCACCAATTCAAACGTTCCATTTCGGTAGAATATCTAGACAAGCCAAGCATAGAGATGGAGCCGATAGCTGAAGTGTCACAGGTTAGTGTAACTCCCACTTGGCAAAGTTCAATTATAGACTACTTGGTCAACGGCACATTACCCACAGAAAGATTGGAGTCAATGAAGCTCCAAATTAAGTCGGCACGCTACTATATGTGGAATGGCATTCTCGTCCGAAGATCCTACACCGGACCACATCTCCGCTGCCTAGCACCTCCCAATGACTTGAAGGTTCTAAGCTCAATCCACGAAGGCGTTTGTGGGAATCACTCTGGAGGCCGATCCTTAGCCCAAAAGGCTTTTGACGCAGGATATTACTGGCCTACCATGCACCAAGATGCTAAGGAATTAGTACAAAGTACGACCGCTGCCAACGCTACAAACCAGTACCAGCACTACCCGCCAGTGAGCTACATCCGCAAACAAGTCCTTGGCCATTCATGCAATGGGCAATCGACCTGGTAGGACTTATGCCGCCTGCTACGGGGGGCAGATGCATGATGATCGTGGCAACCGACTATTTCACCAAATGGGTAGAAGCAGAACCCATGACAACCACGACTCAGACGGACATAGAGCGCTTTATATGAAGGAACATCATTTGCCGATTTGGCATCCCTCAGTCCATCGTCACTGACAACGGCCCTCAATTTGTGGGAAAAGATTTGGCAAAGTTCTTCCAAAAATACGGCATCAAACAACACATGTCCACACCAAGATATCCTCAAGGCAATGGGCAGGCCGAAGCATCTAACAAGACGATCCTCGACTGCCTCAAGAAATCCCTCACGGACAAAAAGGGAAAATGGCCAAATGAGCTCCCGGGATGTTTATGGGCATATCGCACCACCAAAAGACGAGCAACCGGTGAAACTCCTTTCTCTTTGGCGTTTGGTTCGGAAGCAATCATTCATCCCAACATCATCGTGCCAAGCATCAACACTCTATTGCCAAGCTTTGAGCAGAACAGTAAAGAGATGGCCACAGATTTAGATCTGGCAGAAGAGAGGCACGAACAAACCATCACCCGCATCGCAGCCTACCAGCAGCAGCTCATTTCCAGCTACAATAAAAGGGCCAAGATCCGGCAATTCCAACTCGGAGACCTAGTCCTAAGAAAGGCCTTCATCACTGCCCGCAGAGAAGGCTCGAAAAAAATGGACCCCATCTGGGAGGGTCCTTACAAGATCAGCAGAGTAGGCGGCAAGGGTAGTTATACTCTTGCTACCATGAATGATAAAGAGATCGAGAAGCAATGGAATGCCTACAATTTGAGGAAATACCATGTGTGACTTCACACTATATCAAGACCCGAAGACTCGAGCAGCTCAACGGGTACCACCTCGTAAACCGAGGACTATCCAATCATCATGCAGTTTTTGCAACCAAGTTATTTGCTCATTTTATTTTTCAATAAATAATTCAGAAGTAATTTGTAACTTGGCTTTATTATATGTCTACAACAACTTATTTCTTTCTACACTTCAAAAGAAGATTGCACCCCCCGAGGGACCAACTGTGCTCTCCAAGGCGGGAGGATAAACTCAACACTCCGAATATCCAGACGTGGATGAGCTTGGCTGCTCTAGTATAACTAGGTGCATGACGGCTTGCGCCGGGATTCCTAAAAGTAGCCACAATGGTCTGTTTCAAGGCTTAGCTAGTTGAAGGATTATGGGTCTATCGGCTTAATCCGCAGGAAGCCGGGCCCTAGAAACGGAGGGGGCACATTATGCAGCACACCCAATGGGTGGCTGCCCTGGAAACCTAAAGCTGCTATCGAGTGCACTAAGGTAACCTACGAATTTCCAGAAGACTGCCTACGGCTTGCCCTTCGAGCAGTAGAACTACGCTAGACTTATGCAACCGCACATTATTGTGAAAGGTTGAACAAGTTAGCGTGCACACACGAAGATTTTATCCACTGCCGACATGCTACGTAGTCGATAAGCTTCACCTCTGTCAAACGCAGACTAACCTACACCAAGTCCTAAAGTGTTGTGATACTTGCTACACAGCCTACGGAATTGGAAAGAGCCAAGGTTGAATAGCCAAGTGGTTACGCGGATTCGTCTGCTTCTGTAAGTAAGGCATCCGGCTACCAACCCTATGGTAAATAGCTTTGCAAAAGTTCTACATCAATACCTACGGCTGCATAGGCTATGTGGGCCTGTCTGCTTATAGAAAAGTAGCACGCCTGCCACTGGCTTATAAGGTCTAAAGGTTAGGGTAAAAAAAAAAAAAAAAGAGCAAGGATGGGAAAAGCAAAAGAAGCAAGTTTATTAAATTTTATAGCAAAATTGATAAACAACAAGCAAATACCGAAGGAGTTCAAACAAAAGCAACAAAGGAAAGAAAAGGAAATCCTAAAAACTACCTAGAAGCCTACTCTTCAGTAGTTTGGACATCTCCCAATTGCTCGGTCGTTACACCTTCAGCAGCCTTGGTGTTTTCAGCAGCAGCATCCTCCGAATCTTTACCCTCGATTGCTCCAGCCTGGGTATCAACTCCTCCAGCTATTTCACCGATAGAAGACTTAAAGGTAAAAGCGAGCAAGTCTTCTGGAGAATAGAGATGGTCTCGAAGTCTTTACCGGAAAACTCAAAGTCAGACGGCTGCCCATAGAGATGATCTACATAGCCCAACTTGTAGAAATCAGCTTGATTCTGAATAAGCGAAGCCTCGGAACCATCATTCTCACTCTTCAACTGCTCATTCTCCTCAAGCAAGCAAGCACGAACCCGCTGCAACTCCTCAATTTCCTTCTTCAGATTGTCGTTGGTCTTCAAAACACCTTGAAGTTCCGACACTTGAGGCTCAAGCCTGTCAACAACCTTTTTGAAGTGGATCGCTTGGTTGTAAGTAGCAATCAATTCTTCATCCTTTGCATAAGCAGCGGAGCGAAATTCAGATATTGAACGCTCAAGATCTTGAATCTGAGGTATGTAACGCTCGATTTCCTTTTCTGCACTTTCATACTTTATTTGGATCGCATCAAGCCTAGTCTTCAAATCCATGATCTCCTGGCGAGCGGCCTCAAGCTGCAGAGAAGTGGGGGCAGAAGTATTAGATTCCTTCAAAGCAGCAAGCTCAGATTCCAATTTCTTGATTTTTTCGACCGAGGAGTAAGCTTCAGCAGCCATAGTTCTTGCCATCTCTTTAGCAGCCTTGGTGTCCTCCTGGTCAAGGAACATAGACTCGGCTGCCAAAATTGTTGTTTTCTGCATCATGGCTAGTAGAGCAGTCTTCCTATACTCAGGGGTGTGCTTTGCAAAAAGACTCAGACCAACAATCTCCTTGACGCCATCAACAAACTTGGCACATACATCCATGTCTTCAAGAAGATATGGTTTCAAAAGCGCACAAATCTTAGCAGCTTCCCCAGAAACGGCCTTGGCGGATTCTTCAAGCCTGCCTGAACAAGCAGCTTCATTCTTATCAGCAGATGAGTTGGTTGCAGCAGCGGAAGAAGCAGTTTTTTGCGCCACTTTAGCAGACAGGGGCACCTTATCACTTTTCATAGCAGCAAGCCTCTTCAGGGGTAAGCCAGGCTTAGTCTCAGACGGACGCTTCGGCATAAACTTCGGTACCAAAGGCACGGAGGAACTTTTACGTTGAGCAATTTTTTCAGCAATCGAGCTAGTAGCCTTCGAAGCAATAGGCGTTACCGGCACAAATGTAGTAGTTCGTTCTTTCTCGCCCTTAGAGGAAGTCAAGTCAATCACAATCTTGGGAGCAGCCGGAGAATCCCCACGAGCAGTCTTCGTTTTCTTCTCAGCAGGCATCTCTTGAGCAGGCGGCGAATGTTTCTTTTTCCCACATTCATTGATAGTAGGCTCCATCACAGTGATAGGACGAGCCATCGCGTCTGCCTTGATCCGTTGTATTTCTTATTTTGGGGGCAGCCCACCTTTTTCCCTACGAAGAGGACTAAGCAGCCAACGCCACTCACGATACTCGAAAGGGATACCCAGAGCGACATGTACTTTTTTCATGTCTGGAGAAACCCTAGGAGTTGAGCCAAATTCCGAATCTACAAAAAAAAAAACGGAAGACAATCAGAAAATTGAAGAATAATTTGGCACTAAAGCAAAGCAACCGAAAAGACTAAGCAGTCTGCTTACCAGATATGAAGACCGTTGGTACACGCAGCTCGGGAGAAGAGTCAGATTCCCATTCTCCACTTATCTCCAAAGTCTCTTTGGCCCAATCATGATCTCCTTTGCTCGAATTATCAAAAAGCTTATGACGAGTTCGCAGTTGTCCAACTCCATCAATACGACCTATGTCAAAGAAATACCAAAATTCGTTGGTGGTTAGTCCCAAGTCAAAAAATTGGTTCAAATTGTGGAACCCCACCATCACTCGGACCGCATTCGGGGAACATTGGGCAGGCGCGCATTTCATGGAGCAGAGCACTTCTTGGAAGAAACGCGGCATAGGGAAAGTAAACCCTAACACAAAATAGTAAGGATGGAACTTGATAGCTCTCCAAGTTCCACTGCATGGTTCCCGGCTGCTACCATCCTTAACTCGCCTCACACGCACTCCAGATGGAATGGCATGCCAATACGCTTCAAGAAAATCTCTAAACAAATCGTCAGAGCTAATCTTGAGGTGAGCAGCTTTGAAGTAGCCAATCTTGCTCAAAGACCCACCTTGACGATACAACGGGGGCACACCATCATTATTCTTGTGGCTCGAGGAAGACATGTTTGAAAATTCTGCAAAAGTACAAGGAAGATTTGTTAGAGAGTTGTTTTTCAAAAAAAAAAAAAAAAAGAAAAAAGAAAGAAACAGCTCTCGGCAAAAAAAAAAAAAAAAAAAAAAAAAGAAAGAAAGAAAGAAAGAAACAACTCTCGGCCAAAAAAAAAATGATGATGAAGGCCGCAGGACCTAGCAAACCCACCAGGCCCCACGGCCTAGTTTGCTCCAACATGTGCAGCATCCAATGTCCAAAAAAAAAAAAAAAAAAAAAAAAAAACAGGGAGCCCAGCCCGCGCTGGCTCCCTCCATCTTCCTTCTCGGCCCCGTGGCCTTGCATAGCTGACAGGGGGCAGTCGCCCCCATAGTTTTCTCTCTTCTTCACAGTCCAGACACGAAGGCCCAGACTGCAATACCAACCTGCAGTACCCCTTGGTCAACTTTCAAGTCTCCTTGATTTTTTATCAAGCCAATTTCAAGTCCCGAAACTTCCAAGAAAATCAAGAAGACAAGAAAATTAATTTTTTCTTACCTAAAGCAGCGAGAAGACAAAGCACGCAACGAGAGACGATCCTTTACACGGGCAAGACATAGAAGATTGCTAGAGGAGGGGGAATAAATATCCTCTAAGCTCTTTTTCTCTCTTGTAAGGTTGAATAAGTTTCTCTCTAAAAAGTTGATTTAATAATCCACTTAAGGTGGACTTAAATAAGCTTTGAGGAAATTTATTTCCTTTTCCTAGAAGGATTAAATTTCCTATTAAAAAGAGAGAATCAACAACAAAATAGGAAGCAATTCAGAGTTGCCTAAAGCGAGAAAATCTCTACACCTATTGCCCTTTTTCTGCAAGTAGCCCAACAGGTGTGGGGGCATTTGTGGAGCCAAAAATATTCACTAGGCGACACGTGGACTTTTGGACAAAAGAGGACAAAAATACCCTCGAGGCATACCAGGATTCCTACGCGCGAGCAGTGGGCAATCATCTTTCAATCAGGTCAAAAGTGCCCAAAAAAAGGTAACAATTAAAAACCTCTTTCATCAAATCCTTTCTATAAGGTATTTCCCAAGACCTAGTATTTTCTATTTCATTATTTAGCTAATCAATTAGCTAAATAATATATACCTACCATATCTCCTAAAAGCATCCTTAATAGGCAATAAAATCACTCAATTAATAGCCCAAAACCGGCCCCCACTATTCACATCCTCATCTTTCCCATTTTCCTTATTAAAATAGTCATTCATTTTATAACCACCCATTAAATTCTTTTCATATTTAATTAGCCAATAAATTGGCTAATAAAACATGAAATTGACCTCCACAAAAACTTTATGGCCGGTTCCCATTATTCAAAATGGGGCAAGGCCTAACTCTATAAATAGGCACCTATTCTCACCAAAAATTCATTCCAAACCTCTTGCAAAAAATCCCAAATACTCTAAACACTATTTCTCTCTAAAAATTCTAACTTTGGCATCGGAGGTTCTTCGGCCAAAGGCCCCCCCATTCATCGTGGGCGCGTGAGGCTTTTGGCCTTAACCTAAGGTGCTAGTTGTTTTGTAGGTGCAAAATCGTCCAAGATCGAGGAGGAGAAAATTTGCATCCACACCAACCCTCATAAATCTCTTAAATAATGGTCATTTATATCACCCCATTATTGAGCCAATTATATCTCAGCTGTTCCTTGTTCTTTGCCTTCCCATGTCTGTTTCATTTTCTTCCATAACTAACAAGCTTAATCACTAACAAGCTTAATCACCAATTTATTATCCTTGCCTCTTGGGTTAACTTGTCGCAGCCCCATCTTCCTTCTTCATCTCATCGTTTAACTTCTAAGAAATTCTAACAAGTGACCTGACAAAAAGATCAAGATAAAATGAATATCAAACCTCATGTATATTGTAAACCGCAGAAAGTGAACTATATACTTCAACCAATGTCATAAGGCGCTCAAATTAAATTAGACCAACTGATTAAATTAAAACAAAGGATTTATAACATGATTTTGGTCCAATTCATTAGCCTGGCCATAACAACACAAAGTCATATAATTCCATTCATTTAAATCCAACGTATTATCAGGAAATGTAACTTCCAGGGTGAAATATGGTACGCACTAATCATTGACCAATATTACGTCACAATTTTGATAAATTACTAGAGAAATTACTTAACGGGTATAATGAAAGAGCATTAGACATGCACTTTTGAGCAATTATCATTGTGTGGAACTTCTAACTACTTTGATGTGATGTGATAATAACGGGGTTAAACTCGAGTTAATTTGTGTCCCCAAGTGGGGAGGATGATAAGTGATTTCTTGTAGTAGCTTTAGATTTTTTATTTTTATTGAACGTCTTTGGTTCAAATTCTTACACATCATAAATGTCTTGCTATGGTTTCGTCATTAAGTTAGCTTGTGACATCATCTTCAGATGCGGTCATATGGTCAATTTAGTGTTGGTCAGCACTCACGGCCTCATAAGTTGTGCTCTTAGGGTTGGGGTGTGTCACTGGATTTTAGGAACCTCAAGAATTATAAGGATCTAATTGAGTCCATATCCGAATCAGATCGCGTTCTTGCGGAACAAACATGGTCATCTAGTGGAGTCGCTTGAACTTCACCTATTGCCCTGGAATAGGATGAGGGCAGAAATAACCTATTCCCTTTGAGAATAGATAGCTTGAAGGAAAAATTTTGTCCTAGCTAAGAACATGTGAGAACATTTGATCACATAAGCAAACTAGTAACACTTTAAAGTAGGCTTGCATTAAAAAACAATTCTAAAACCATGACTTTCAAAGCCTAGTGAATGGTGAACCAAAAGCCTCTTTATCAAATTAAAGAGAAGAGGGAGTTTGAGTTTCATTACCCTTGAAGCTCATCCTTGTTTACACAAGGGATTCACCCAAGTAGAGGGCCTTTAAGTCATTTCCTTTGCTCCTTGGATGGTTGCTTCTTTGCTTCTCCTTTGCTCCTTGAGGATTTGAGGAGAGGAACTCCATGAACACCAAAAGTTTGGTGTCTCTAATTCTCCACACCAAGGATGAGGTGTGAAGATGAAATGGATGACTTAGAGGAAGGAAGACTGTTAGCTATTTTCCTCTAAGTGTGGCCGACCTCCTTGGAAGACAAAGAGAGAAAGAGTTTTGCTCTTTTGCCTCAAAGAAAACCCTAGTGAGAGAATGGCTATAAAGATGCCTTTATACCACCTCACATGTGAGTGGCAAACTTGCAATTAACCCAAGTTTGCTACCACTCACCCTATGGCTGGTTTTGACTTTGTGTTTGGGTTAATTTCCATTTAGTTTTAGTTGTCACACAACTTAAACTCAATGGGCCTTGTGGACCAAAACCCTTTTGGGCCTCAAGACCCAAAACTAACTTGAAAGCCTAATACAAACCTTTCGTATAATTAATTAACTAATTAATTAATCTTCACCATTCTCAATTAAACCATTTAAGTGCTTATCCATCTCATTTATATTTCTTCACTTTCGTCCTTACTCAGTGTACAATCCATTAGGTTCCAATTAGCGAGGCAGTGGGCGATTGTTACTCTTAACGATCGATTGTGAATTGAAACTACATTTCAATTCTCCCTTTGATGAAGATTAGTGTTTGCTAATCTTCAAGGCTTCCACAAACTATAAGTGACACCTAGTAGTATGTCATGGCTACCCAAGCTAAGTAGAAGTGGTCAGAAAACCTATCCAATTACAATTACAATGCAATACAGTCATTCTCTAATACAATATTCTTAATCACATTGTTTGAGTGATAGTTTGTTTCATTTCTACTATCCAATGTGATACTTCTTTATATGATTCAATTGAATATGATTTGGAACAAGCTTCCTAAGTCATATTTGTATGCTTTGGCCAAAGACTCCCAAATCATATCTCAGAGTATTATCCCTTCACCATGGAAGATTAGAGATCCCTTGTTGTGCATTCATATGCCTACATGACTAGATAGCTTGACCCCAACAATGTCATGGACACTCTCAATGGAGTGCCTTGACATGATCAAAGATCAAGGACCTAACCATTAGACATCTATGATGCCTCAGGTCAAAGGATTACTTTGCATATTGTAACTTACGAGTTCTTACATGACATGTATGTTCTAACTCTCTTTTGATTGTAGTTCAGTGTACTCGATTACCATTTTGAGCACCTATGTGTATGTCTCAGTGTCCAACACTAAATGACTTGAGACTAGTCATACTCACGCTTGAGTTAACATAACACATACTAACCTTAGCGGATTGTCAATGCTCAATTGGCAATCCTATGGCTAGGAACGTTTTAGGAATGAATATAAGAGAAAGGTCTCGTTAATCTAACTTACTTAGATCACTTCTCTCTTAGATTAAATACATTCCTTGGATTCCCTTATTGCTTAAACACATAATACAATAAATAGTGATTAACAATAAGTTTTGCCCTTCATTAAACATATAATAGTTTAACACAATAAGTATTCCAAAATCTATTACATCAAATGAGTGGCTTTGTGGGCATACTTCCAACATAGTTATCAAAGATCATGTTTTTTCAATGTAAGCTGGACTACGTGCCGTTTAATCTTCTTTCTTTATATAGTGATCCAATTTCTTGTGGAGTAGAAGAGTTGTTTCAAATTTAGATGTGCAGCCTCAAGTACTGTACCATCAAGATCATAATGATTATGCATATTGTGTGGGCCCATTTTACAAGAGGTGGCCATTCATTTCTTTGATTAGCTTCAATCTCCACATCCACCGATCTCGAGGCAAAGTCTTTTAGTATTCAACAATTGGATCACCTGGCACTTTGCCTTTAAATAGCTCCCTCTATGACGGGGTTTCATCAAACCTTCCATTCTCCTGCCAACACCATGGTGCCTCCTCGATCATTCCCTAATCTCCTTACTGAGCCTAGTTCATTCTTCGATCATACGAGGTTTAGGATATTAAAACCAAAAAACCATGTCTTTCCTAACAATTTATGCCAAAAAAGATTAGGCAAAAACAAGTTGGGCCATAATCCTATAGTAGCATCCCTTATTTCTCATGATTTGTTCCATAACACTCATTCTTATGCAGTACCCTCCTCGTACTCTTTGCATGCGGGTTCAATCTCATCAAAGTGTTGATATTCTTCAGGGGGTCCTTCGTCACTACTTTCTTCCTCACATTTAGGAGTGGATGAAGGTGACGACTGATCTTCTTCAAAGTTGATGATCTCGACCAAGTTTGCTCCAGAGTCTTTGTAGGTAAGTTTTTTACGTTAGGGGTGAGAGCTTGTCTCCCCCAAGTTGTTGTACTTTATCGTGCCTTTCTCTTGGGACTTTGATAATAAACATGTGTCTGAATAAAAACTTAAAGTAATTAGGCTAAAAAAAAAAAAATCTTAATCCGATGATAAATCTCAAAGTAAACAATTTTAGAGAAAACAAGTAAAAAATGGAATACGAGTAAGTTTGTGGGCATGGGAAAGAGCTCAAAAGCTCCCCTCGGTAAAGTTGATTCAAAAGAACATTACCTCCTAAACTTAGCATCCATAAAGGTTCTCGCTACAATATCCAGAGTACCACCTACTCCAGTACGATGAATTAAACATTAAACAAGTGAAGAATCTTTTACTCTGTACTTGTCAAACGCATTTATCGGATTAAAGATAGGAAAACTTTAAGTTATACCTGAAATAATTCCATGAAGAACAAAACAGTTTTTGTTACCTTGCCCTAATTCTTAGATCAAGGATTCCAATACCTGCAACTAGTGCCTAAGGGAAGGTTTTTACATTAGCCCGAATTGCATGTCCATCGCCGGTGAATCTTAGGAAAAAGTTCTTTGCGGGCTTGGTTGTCGACATATGGGTTGGAAACACTTTATGAATCCTTTTTTCAAACCTTATGTGTCAGGCCTAAGCATTTTCAATTGGACTACCTTGATTGGTGTGTTCGAAGCTCTTCTATGTATCGGAACTCATTTGAAATAAAATTCCACTTGGGGATTGCCTAGTCTGGATGCCCATTTGATCCCTCTAAGATATGATGTCACAGAACATACTTAGTATGTTGGTCTAGGATAGAAGTAGTCATACTTAGGGTCGGAGTTTAGAGCCACCCCTCAGATGATTTCTGGATCGCCCTTGAATGTCGTAGAGCCTGTTTGAATGTTATAACCCACAACCTTATTGGTTGTACAAACTTTTTGGAGGCCGGATGGTGCACTAGACTTTTGGGGTTAGGGCGTCATAAGCCCGTAGCCAGCCAATGGTGACTGCACTTATTACGATTCACGTCTCCTAAGCTGCTAACTGTATTATACAAGATGAGCTAAAGGAAACTCCTTTGACAGAGTCACTTTGAATTTTTAGACTTACAGTCGTGCGAAGTTTTCAAAGTTTATGCTTTATTCGAATGAGTGAGGTAATCCTACATGACCAAAAAAAGAAAGAAAGAGACAGACATAAAATAGATTAACTATAAGAAAATAGTTATCATACACTTTGAAATAGAATAACATTACAAAATGTGGAAAGCCCAAAACTAAGGGCAGGCATAAAGTAAAATTAGAAGATACATACCTTATATCATGCATACAAATTAAATAGAGAAAATGCAACTTTGCCCGCAACTCACTTAATTGGAACCATACTTTTCACATAAATAAGGGCTTGGAAATCTATAAACTCATTGATAATAAAAGGAATATGACGATACTTGACATTTCCGCTACTAGAATTATAAAAGAAGGCTTTTTCATCTAAGATAACCATAAGAAGCTTGTCACTTTCCTAAAACCTCAATAAATTCTCATTGCCTTTAAGGGGTCCAACGGTTCGGAGTTTTGTCCATTACCCATATTTCAAGTACTTCCAATAATCTAGAATCCTCACTTGGATGGTAAGGAGAGCAAAATGAAGCGATATATTTGTTTGGGTTAAAACTTGAACTTTGGGCTCAAAAGGGAGTTGGCCCAAAAGAAGGACTAGGAGGAAAGGAGCCTGAAGCTCAGCCAAAGCCCAGAAGGCAGAAAAGGGCTTTTCCCGACTAGGTGCAGATTATTTGAACCACTTGTTCACCTACCTAGAAACCAAGTGGTGTAGACTAGCCAGCTAATCAGCCCAAAAGCACTTTACAGTGGCAGAACAAGTAAAAAGCTGATGAGTCATTGCCCTTCAAGCTGCATTTGGGCAAGATTAAAGCTACAGGAGGCCAAGCCAAACTGTCTATAAAAGAAGAAAGAGAAATCAGAGATGAGGACACTCAAACAAACAAACAAATACAAGCCCAAACTCTGCTTAAAGCCAGATTTTCCTTCAACGAAGCTGTAATCAGCCCAAGCCTTCATCCCTTTCGGGATCAACCCTCACCAAAAGCCTTTGTAAAAGCTCTGCTACCTTGTCTAAATCTTGTGTAGTATTGATTTCCTTCTGTAAACTCATCTCTTTATCCCTCTTTCTAAGCTCTCAAGCCCCTTTATAAATCACAAAGATAGGAAGTTGCAAGACGACCAGCCTTGCCCGAGAAGGTGAAACCTTGCCTGACCCTCTTTGTTTTTGTCTTTTTATTCATAAGTCTAGTAATATGTTGTATACTTCCATTTGTATCCAAGTTAGTTCTAGCAAGTTGATGATTAAAAGACTCCTCAGTGCTTATATCCGATTGGAATCTGTATTCACAGTTTAAATCAGATCTAAGTTCTAAACCCTCGGGCATGTAAGATTGATCATTCAAAAGTCCTTGGTCTCAAGGCATAAAAAATAACCTTATGTGGACTTAACCTATCCACGACAGTCTTTGATAATAAGAAGTCTGAAGTTACTTGGGGCGCAAGTAATCGACCTATTTCCTTGTTTTATTTCTATTATATTATGATTATCGTAGAACATTTGAGTATAGAAGTAATTCTGATGGGAAGCCTCAAGGCCTACACCTAAGGCCCTACAAAGGCACCTATTTGGATTCATTCTGCTAGTCGGGCTCGGGTAATTAGAAGTATAATAATCAGAACACTTCTGCAATCAATGAAACAAACATTATATGTTCGAGTACTGGGTTAGTTATTGATTGAGAGCCTCAAGACCTACACCTAAGGCCCCACAAAGGCACCTTTCATAACTAAAACAGCCTCTTGGGTATATATACATTTAAAACTCAACATCTGTTTTACATCTGCCATGCTAAAGATGGCAGTGGCACGCCTGAACACCTAAAAGTTAATCTTGATTGTGAGCCTGAAGGCCTACACCTAAGGCCCTACAAAGGCACATTTCAAAGTTAACCCTGTCCTTCTCTTTCAGCCTTGCTCGACAAGCTTTGCCTGACAAGCCCGCTAGACAGCAGAAGCCCGACAGAAAGCATCAACCGGCGCCAACCTCTTGGGGAGCTGTGTGCTCGTCCACTAGGAAACATCCCTAACGGAAATTCTAGCCACGAACATAGTTTTGGCACGCCCTGTGGGACTCTTTAATCAGATCTTACTTACCAAAGAAATATGTCAAGAAAACCTGAAGATTTAAAAAGAGCGGTTGTTCCAGAACATTTTGATGAAGACTTGCAAACTACCTTGTTGCAAATGTTGCAAAGACTGAAGAGCGCTTTCGCAGGCTTCATTGTTGCAAATGTTACAAAGACTAAAGAGCGCTTTCGCAGGCTTCAGAAGAAAAGTAGGCCTGGTTGTAAGACCAACTATTCCTATATCTTTACCCCAACTTGAGGAAAAAGATAATAAGGAAAGAGAGAGACTTAAAACCAACCAGCCAGAGGAAGCACTTGTGGGTAAAAATACTGATCCCTTCTCAGAAGCCCCACTAAATATGATCAGTATGGCATAGGCCGAGAATGGGAAAGAAAAGGTCGCAAGGGAAATAGAAGAAGGAAGACTGGCTGACAAATCCACAAAAGGGGTGATCAGATTGACCGAACATCCAAAAGCAGCTATAATCAAAGGGATGGTTCTTTGCAGTAAATGCTAATGCGAGTGTGAGCTCGAAATACCACCAGCAGGAGTCCTCATGGATCATGAGCTAATCAGGAGGAAGGAAGAAGAAGAAAGAAAAGAGGCCTGTGAGAAAGCTAGGCGGACTGCAGGAAAAGATACTTCCCGAAGTGTTTTTCAGCGGTTAGGAGGCGATTCCCAACCCAGAGCTTTATCAAAGAAATTTCGTAATCATGAAGCTTCTGAGGAGGCAGAAGACAAGGATGCCAAAAAGCCAAAATAGGGGTGTAAAACATCTTCAATATGGCCATACGAGAAAAGAAGTCAAGAGAAATGATAGGATAACAAATCTTGTCAAGAAAGATAACCCTGCCCGCCTCGGGCGAAAATGGTACGTGGTTGGGAACAATGGACAGCCCGTTAAATAAATGGGAGCCTCCATGGTTAGAAGGGTCCAGAGGCAGCACAAAGCCTACATGAATTCTTTAAAGACCCCCGCGACATCTGAAGCATCCAAGAATCAAAAGTTTGAAAAAATGTCATCTGGGGGAGTAGTCAGTTCCGTTGGAGGAGTAAAAAAGAGGTGGAGAGAGCTAATAGTTGAACAGAAGGTGAAAGAAACCATGTACCGCAAAGCCTACACCCTGGGAAATATAAGATCTTGAGGAGAGCTCAAGAAGATATGATCATGATGCCAACTCCCGGATGGAAGACGGAGCCTATTTGTTTTGGAACTGTTTCGCCTGAAAGAAAACCACCTTTTCTATCATTAGTGGATCCTTTTGGTGAAGTTTCAAAGCAAACACCATATTCGGGCATGAATCAACAGGAGGGGGCACCAAAACCACTGCTTCCAGAAGATGAGATGACTTGGTTAGATGAGTTCATGGAACAGATCGGGAGCAAGAAAGAAGAATTGCCAGAGCCTAGCAATTTTCATATCAACATGGCGTATGTGCTATCCACCATGTTTGATGCAGAACCTAATCAACCTGCCACTATGGAAGGAGATTATGTGACGACGGAGCCAATGATGGCCCATGTCAGTGTTGAGATAGCTGGAGAAAGAGAGTCGGGAAAAGCTGAATCTTCCGAAGCATCCAAAGATGGTCCTTTAAGGATCTATACGGATAAAATGGTGTTCAGCTGTCCAAACATGTTACTAGCCAACCATCTTAAGCCAATATATGTTGTAGCTCATTTGGAAGAGGTGTCTTCCAAAAGAATTTTAATTGATGGAGGAGCGGCTGTTAATGTACTGCCAGCCAAGCAAATGAAAAGGATAGGGAGAGGCACAAAAGATCTTATTCCTATGGACCTCACGGTTTCAAGCTTCTCGGGCGCTATCACCAAAACTCATGGGATATTTCCCTTAAAAGTGGATCTGGGGTCCAAACAAATCATGTTGGCATTCTTTGTGGTAGATTGCACTTCCACCTATGGAGCCTTACTTGGAAGGGATTGGATCCACCAAAGTCTCGCCATACCCTCCACTCTACATCAACAAGTGGCTGTTTATCATGAGGCAGAGACATAGGGACTAGGCTTTTGGGAGATGTTGGAGGTCGAATCATGGCCATTTCTCCCCACAGCCAATGTTGCGGAGACGAGTTTCTACAATCCCAACGTAGGAATTCTGAAATGTTTAGGAGCAGATGAGAACGGCCGCCCTACCAAGGTGACTGCCTAAAAGCTTTTAGAACAAGGAATGCTCCTTACTAGGGAAGAGTGGGATAGACCTTGTATCATCCCAACATCCCTACACCATCAATGACAGAACAAAAGAGGAAGGATCAGGTAATGGCAGTCAGGTCCCTGATCAAAAGACTGTTGGTGTATGGGAAAAAAAGAAAGCAAGAAAGGGAGCTCTTAGACAAAGAAGAGCAGAAATGGCAGCTAGGAACTCCGACCAATCAGGATAAAAGCAGAGAAAAGCTTTATGGATAAGAATTAGATATGGCCATACGAATGGCCGAGTGCATATATGATTTGGATGGGCCAGACGACTTGCCCGAAAGCCCGGAGTTAGTTGAATTTTTGTACGCAGAACCGGACAAACCACCACTAGAGGTTCAGGATCCTTTAGAAGTCATTGATTTGGGGACAAAAGAAGATCCAAGACCTATACAAATCAGTGGCTTGTTAGAAACTAATGATTAGGCAAAGATTATCTGTCTTTTACAAGAATTTAAAGATTGTTTTGCTTGGCATTATACTGAGATGCCAGGTTTAGATTCAACCTTGGTGGAACACAGAATGGCCATCAAGGAGAGGTATAAACCTGTTAAGCAAGCACCACGAAGAATGTAAAAGGAGATAGAAAAGAAGGTCAAAGAAGAAATTGAAAGGCTAGTAAAAGCTGGATTTATTAGACCAACTAAATATGTAGAGTGGTTAGCCAACATTGTACCTGTTTTAAAAGCCATAACAAAAGCAGTACGATGTTGTGTTGATTACAGAAATATTAATGGCGCCACACCAAAAGATGAATATCCCATGCCCATGGCCGACATGTCCATATATGCGGTAGCAAAACATAAAGTCTTATCTTTTATGGATAGAAATGCCGAATATAATCAGATAAAGATGGCCCAGGAAGATATACATAAAATAGCTTTTAGGTGTCCCGGTCATGTAGCGGCATATGAATATTTAGTCATGCTATTCGGGCTCAAGAATGCTGGTGCAACCTACCAAAGGGCAATGAATGCCATCTTTCATGATTTGATTGGCCAGAATATGGAGGTGTACATCGATGACATTGTGGTAAAATCCAAAACAGAATAGCAGCATCTGACAGACCTCAGGCAAGCTTTAACAAGGATGAGGATCCATAAGCTGAAGATGAATCCAAAGAAGTACGCATTTGGAGTAAGAGCAGGCAACTTCTTGGGGTTCCTGGTTCATCAAAGAGGAGTAGAAGTGGACAAAAATAAATCTCGGGCAATAATGGAGTCGCCTTCACCCACCAATAAAGTACAACTTTAGAGGCTGCTAGGCAAAATTAATTTCTTAAGGAAATTCATTGCCAATTTAGCGGGCAAGATCCAACCACTGACTCCTCTGTTGAGACTAAAGGATAAAGAAGATTTTGAGAGGGGACCACCACACCAAAGGGCTTTTGACAGCATCAAAGCCTATTTGACTTCTCCACCAGTGTTGGTACCACCGCAAAAGGGAAAACCCTTAAAGTTATATATCTCAGCTTCAGAAAAATCAATCAGAAGTTTGCTAGCTCAAAACAATGAAGGTGGGAAAGAGCAGGCGGTGTACTACCTTAGTAGAATTCTGACCGAGGTAGAAACAAGATACTCCCCAGTGGAAAGATTGTGCCTAGCTCTATATTTCACTACCAGTAAGCTGAGGCATTACATGTTACCTTGTCACGTGCACATCATTGCCAAGACAGATGTGATAAAGTATATGTTGTCAAAACCAATGTTAACTGGAATGATTGGGAAGTGGATTCTAGCATTATCAGAATTCAGCTTTCAGTATGTACCCCAAAGGGCAGTCAAAGGCCAAGCAATTGTCGACTTCTTGGCGGAGCATCAAAAGTCTCAAGATGAGATAATCAATATCCCAGAAACCCTGGAAGTTACTAGTATTTGGATCCCGCCAAGCAAAGATATCTTGGGTAGAGAGGAGTGGGTCCAGCAAGAGATAAAAATAGTGATTGGCCTCTGGATTACTCCTTGGAAGCTTTTTTTTTATGGTTCCTACACTCAGAAGGCCTCTGGAGCTGGGATTGTCATTGTGAACCCCCAAGGGGTTTATCATTAGTACTCGTTCCTCCTAGATTACCAATGGAAACACCAATAATCGGGCAGAGTATGAAGCCTTAATAATTGGTTTGGAAATCTTGATGGATCTGAGGGCAGTAGAGGTAGAGGTGTTTGGTGATTCAGAGTTAGTAATAAACCAGCTAAATAGGGATTTCAAGTGCAGACATATCACCATGGCAGGGTATTACTTAGCGGCCACGCAATTGCTGAGTTATTGGGATTCTGAGATATTAGTTAATCATGTTCCCAGGGGATCCAACCTAGCAGCCAACGAGATGGCGCAATTAGCCTCAGGCATGCCAATACAGGAAAGAAAATATGGGGTAGATGTCGAGATTCAAAGAAGAAACCTTCCTTCTATCCTATAAAGAGGATTCAATCTGGATGTAATAGTTCTAGAAACCGATAGAAGATTGGAGGTCGCCTATCATTCATCATTTAAAGGATCATTCTTCACCCACAAGTAAGAAGAATAGACAACAAGCAACCAAGTATGTCTTATGGGCGAAGAACCTGCTGAGGAAAACTCCAAACGGGTTACTATTGAAATGCTTAGGCCAATAGGAATCTATGAGAGTGATGGCCGAGGTACATGAAGGAATATGCGGGGCACATCAAGCTGGAACAAAGATGAGGTGGTTGCTTAGAAGGTATGGGTATTTATGGCTTGACATGGAAAAAGATTGCAAGTCCTATGCCGGAGGCTGTGAAGAATGTCAAAGACATGGACCACTCCAACATGTGCCTTCAGTACCTTTAAATCCAGTAGTCAAGCCTTGGCCCTTCAGAGGATGGGCAATGGACTTCATCGAGCAGATTTATCCAGCTTCTAGCAAGGGGCATACTTTCATAATTGTAGCAACGAATTACTTTACCAAATGGGTAGAGGCCTCGGTTGTAAAATCCATAACCTCAGCTGCAGTCAAGCATTTTATTGAGACCAAGATTCAGCATAGATTTGGGGTGCCCAAAACTATAGTAATGGATCGTGGGCCATCTTTTATCTCAAAAGAAGTTGAAGAGTTTGCAAGCAAATACAAAATAAAAATGATCAAGTCCAGTCCTTACTACCCACAGTCAAATGGCCAGGCAGAATCCAGCAACAAGATTTTGGTAAACATTATCAAAAGAATGGTGACAGATAGTCCGGAAAAGTGGCATGAAAAGCTGGGGAATACTCTATGGGCATACCGAACCTCTAAGAGGGCAGGAATAGGGACAACTCCTTATGCTTTAACTTTCGAGCAAGATGCAGTGCTTCCCATGGAGATCAATGTAAGTTCTGTCAGAATTCAAAATCAGTTTGGGTTACACAGTGAAGAGTACATCAAAACCATGTGTCAAGGGATTAAAGACTTAGATGTAGCCCGAATTGAAGCCTTGAACCAGATTCTGGAAGGAAATAGAGCTGTTGCCTGAGCTTATAACAAAAAGGTAAAGATAAAGTCTTTCAAGGAAAGAGATTTAGTGTGGAAGACAGTCCTTCCTCTAGGGGCTCAGCTTAGGGGCTTTGGAAAATAGAGCCCGACATGGGAATGTCAAGTATTAGACAAGGGAGGATACTACTTGGCGGACCTCGAAGGAAATTGGCAGAGACATCCCATTAATGTTAAATTCTTCAAAAGGTATTGTCCTACATTATGGGATGTTAGAGACTGTTATATTGAAAAGGATGCAAGATAAAGCAGACTTCGGGATGTCAAAGTACAATGTTTGTTCATCAACCATTCAAGAAGACAGAAAGATAAAAAGTTGATAAAATAATGTTTTATTCATTTCAACAAATTGGTGAAATTTACATCAGATTCTACCTCAGTGCACAATGTATGGTTCCTTCTGGATCTAGTGGTGTCTCAACCAGTTTTCTGTTATCTTCATAGATAGAACCAGATCAGGTGATCGGGTTGTGCGGCCAAGATGAGCCTGGTAGAGGGCCCTCAATGCGAACCGTCGCTAGGTATGATGGTGAAGCCCGACTTATCAAAGCAACGAGCAGGAGGGCAAGCCATCAGAAGGAGACCGCCTGACCAAAGGTATTGGGGATAGCAGGGTGTTTGACCAAAGGTGTTGGAGATAGTAGACATTTGATGAAAATCCTTTTTCTTACGAAAAGGGAGTTTTAGGAAACCCCAATTGAATTCGGAGGAACCCATTTTCCAGTTTTAGAATAAAACTGAGAAGGCAGAAACGTCTGAAGGAGATAAAAGAGAAGGCTGAAGAGGATCTGTTGGCTGGATAGGAGCAATTTCGAGCCTGAATTTATAGAAACTTCAGAGGATAGCTCAAAGGTCATAAGAAGAGGAAGAGATGCAAGATTGCATTCGTCCGGTTTAGAAAACACAAGTTTCGAGATGAGGTATACAAGCATGCGGTTATTCAATCAATATTGGGCCCTGGAATTCTAGCCTGAATATTAATTTAAGGAGGCACTGTTTAGGTTAAAACTTGAACTTTGGGCTCAAAAGGGAGTTGGCCCAAAAGAAAGACTAGGAGGAAAGGAGCCCGAAGCTCAGCCAAAGCCCAGAAGGCAGAAAAAGGCTTTTCCCGACTAGATGCAGATCATTTGAACCACTTGTTCACCTACCTAGAGACCAAGTGGTGTAGACCAGCCAGCTAATCAGCCCAAAAGCACTTTACAGTGGCAGTACAAGTAAAAAGTTGATGAGTCATTGCCCTTCCAGCTGCAATTGGGCAAGATTAAAGCTACAAGAGGCCAAGCCAAACTGTCTATAAAAGAAGAAAGAGAAATCAGAGATGAGAACACTCAAACAAATACAAGCACAAACTCTGCTCAAAGCCAGATTTACCTTCAACGAAATTATAGTTAGCCCAAGCCTTCATCCCTTTCGGGATCAACCCTCACCAAAAGCCTTTGTAAAAGCTATGCTACCTTGTCTAAATCTTGCTGTAGTATCGATTTCCTTCTGTAAACTCATATCCATATCCCTCTTTTTAAGCTCTCAAGCCCCTTTATAAATCACAAATATAGGAAGTTACAAGACAACCAGCCTTGCCCGACCCTCTTTATTTTTGTCTTTTTATTCATAAGTCTAGTAATATGTTGTATACTTCCATTTGTATCCAAGTTAGATCTAGCAAGTTGATGATTAAAAGACTCCTCAGTGCTTGAATCCGATTGCAATCTGTATTCACAGTTTAAATCAGATCTAAGTTCTAAACCCTCGGGCATGTAAGGCTTATCATTTAAAAGTCCTTGGTCTCAAGGCATAAAAAAGAACCTTATGTCGACTTAACCCATCCACGACAGTTTTTTATACCAAGAAGTCCGAAGTTACTTGCGGCGCAAGTAATCAACCTATTTCCTAGTTTTATTTCTGTTATATTATGATTATCGTAGAATGTTTGAGTATAGAAATAATTATGATGGGAAGCCTCAAGGTCTACACCTAAGGCCCTACAAAGGCACCTATTTGGATTCATTCTGCTATTCGAGCTCGGGTAATTAGAAGTATAATAGTCATAACACTTATGCAATCAATGAAACAAACATTATATGTTCGAGTACTGGGTTAGTTATTAATTGAGAGGCTCAATGCCCACACCTAAGGCCCCACAAAGGCATTTTTCATAACTAAAATAGCCTCTCGGGTATATATACAATTAAAACTCAACATCTGTTTTACATCTGCCATGTTAAAGATGGCAGTGGCACGCCTGAACACCAATTGTGAGCTGATGCGAAATATATAAGCACACAAATTAAACCCTCTTTTATCAATTGTAGTAAAGTATGTAAGTAGGGATCGTTCTAGGCCGGAGATTAGGAGAGATTGCTAAATCACTTGGAAACTGACTTGAAAACGTAAAAACAAAGTTTAAAACACTAAACTAGATTCAAAGAATGCAAAACTATACTTTAAAACACTAAAACAAACCAAAAGACTCAAAACAGCACCTAAACACTCAAAACTGCCTTAAAAACACAATCTGGGTAGTTTTGAATACTAAGGAAGAATTTGAACGAAAATATGTTATAACTTGACTCAAGACACTTAAAAACACAAACTAGATTGACTTCTAACTAATATGACTCAACAAAATAAAGGGGGATTGATTTTAGACGAATTTGAAAACAAAACAAGAACTTTGTAAAACAAAATAGGTTTTAAAACGAGATTGATCAAATTGAATGGATGAGAAGCTAGCTAAGGGGTTCTTCTCCACACATGTTATACTTGCATACAAAATGATTTCCAATTGCTTTTCGACAAACCATGAATACTGAACGCCCCAAATTAACCGTGAATTGCATTAATTAACCCTCAGTTTTCCCACAAGTTATTAGGTTGGATGATTGCATACGACAACCCAAAACATTCCCTACAAGTTCCCTACATGCATTGCATAATAGAGATGCACGCAAGAATCATTAAGTTCTATGAAAAACATAAGCATTGATGAGACACTCGTTACTATGAATTGCATGAAACTTATGCCAAAAATTTACTTAACACGATTGTGATCAACAATCTTTACTACTTATGAATATAAGTTCATAACGATTAGGTGAAACTTCCTTATATCCTAGCATCAAACTTATGCATGAAAATTAAGCGTGCACTCTCAACCAACATACAAAAATTAGTTTTAATTCATAGAGATAAGTAAATTAAATTCACAATTCATGAAACGCAATTGGAAGTAATCAAATCATATAGCAAGCATAAACATGGTTTTGAATTCCCCCCTAGCCAAGGGGGGTTTAGTTCCTCATACTCGCAATTACACAAAGATAACTTAATTTAAACATTGAAATCAAAGATAGAAAACACCTAGAAACGCTCCAACACTCCCAAGGCTTGGGCATAGGCACGGCACAAGATGTTCCTTCTTTTTCCTTCCTTGCAAGCAGCGGCACTAGAGGTTTTGGACGGTTTTGGATGGTTTTTATGGTGTAGAATGGATGGGGAATGGTATGGAAAGGTTTAGGATTGATGGGTGGTGTGGCTAGGGGTGGTTTTTGGCTGAAATTAGAGAGAATGGTGGTGGGAAGTTTCGGCCAAAGCAAGGAGAAAATCTATTTTCTTTTTGATGAATATGGAAGGTGGTATTTATAGGCTTGAGAGAGGACCACTCCATTTCCTTTGCATGTGCAGCTTGTGTGGGTGTGTGTTGGCATGTTTCCTCTTTACATTTACACACACATGCTTCATCATTTCAACCACAACACACACACATTTTCTGCCCTATTTTCCTTTACATTTACACACACATGCTTCATCATTTCAAGCACCAAACACCCACATTTTCTGCCTATGCCGTGTGCTCCCATGTGGTTGCTTCAATGTTCTTCTCTTTGCCATGTGTTTGCTTTCTTTGCATGTGTTTGCTGCCATGTTTTCCCCTTTACATTTACACACACATGCTTCATCATTTCAACCACAAAACACACACAATTCCTTCTCCTTTGCCGTGAGTTTTGTTTTCACTTTGCATGTGGGTGTCTTTGCATGTGTTTTCTCCCTCTCTTGCCATGTGTTTGCATGTGTATGAGTTGTCATTGTTTATCCTTGCAATTGCACACACACACATGCACACACATATGCCCAAAACGTCCATCCTCATGCATGCAATCCATTTCAACCCAATATTGATCCAACATGCACCAAAATGCACTTTTCTTGCCAAGGTTGTTATTAAGACCTACAAACAAATGAAAATGGCTTTAAACACTAAAATAACTAAGGAAACACAACGTAAACGCAAGAGAACAAGACAATTAAGTCGCATAAATATGCTCCTATCATGAGCCTCAAGGCCTAAACCTAAGGCCCTACAAAGGCACCTTTCAAAGTTAACCCTGTCATTCTCTTTTAGCCTTGCCCGACAAGCCTTGCCTGACAAGCTTTGCCCGACAAGCCCGCCAGTGAGCAGAAGCCCGACAGAAAGCATCAACTGGCGCCAACCTCTCGGGGAGCTGTGTGCTCGTCCGCTAGGAAACATCCTGATGCGTAAAATAACTAAACACACAAATTAACTCTCTTGTTGACAATTGTAGTATGGATAAGTAGGGATCGTTCTTAAACCGGGGATTATGAGGGATTGCTAAACACTCTAAACTGACTCAAATATGTAAAACAAAGTTTGAAACACTAAACTACACTCAAATAATGCAAATCTAAACTCTAAAACACTAAAACAAAACAAGAGACTCAAAACAGAACAAAAACACTCAAAACTGCCTTAAAAACACTTTCTGGGTAGTTTTAAACTCTAACACAAATTTGGACGAAATTGGGTTACAATTTGAATCAAAACACTTAAAAACACAAACTAAATGGATTTCTAACTAATCTAACACTTTAAAATAAAGGGGGATTTGATTTTGACAAAATTGAAAACAAGACAAAACTTTGTAATTAAAACAGATTGTAGAACGAATTTGAATGAAACTTATGGATGGAAGGCTAGCTAGGAGTTTGTTCTCCACACATGTCACACTTGCATACAAAACGATTTCCAGTTGCTTTTCGATAAGCTATGAATACTCAACGCCCCATATTAACCGTGAATTGCACTAATTAACCCTAAGTTTTTCCACAAGTTATTGAGTTGGATGATTGCATACGACAAACCAAAACATTCCCTACAAGTTCCCTACATGAATTGCATAATAGAGATACAAGCAAGAATCATTAAGTTCTATGAAAAACATAAGCATTGACAAGGCACTCGTTACTATGAATTGCATGAAACATATGCCAAGAATTTACTTAACGCGATTGTGACTAGCAACCTTCACTACTTGTGAATATAAGTTCATAACGATTAGGTGAAACTCCCTTATATTCTAGCGTCAAATTCATGCATGAAAATTAAGCGTGCACTCTCAACCAACATACACAAATCAGTTTTTATATGAACGGATAAGTAAATTGAATTCACAACTTATGAATCACAACTGGATGTAATCAAATCATATTGCAAGTAAGTACATGGTTTCGAATCACCCCCTAACTAAGAGGGGTTTAGTTCCTCATACTCACAATACAAAGATTATTGAATTGAAACATTGAAAACAAAAGAAAGATTACACCTAAAACGTTCCAGCAATCCTCAATCGAATGACAAACACGTCCAAGGGCTTTCCTCCTTCCTCTTTGCTACGGCACAGGGGTTAGTGGTGAGTTTTGGGGGTTATGGATGGTGTAAAAATATGGAATGGTGTTTAGGATAGTAGTATGGTGCGGCTAGAAGTGTTTTGGGTCAGAAACTATGGAGAATGGTGAAGTATGGATGCGTCTAGGAGTGGTGGATGATTTCTGGCATGAATGGGTGATTGAAATGCTCCTTTGTGGCTGCAAAAAGGGAGTTTATAAAAAAAAGATTTCAGGAATTAAAACCCTAGGTTATTTAGGTAAACATAAATTAAGTCAAAAGCTTCTAGAATTAGGGAAACAAATCAGAAATTTAAGGGAAATAAGCTAAAAGGTGCGGCATGGGACACAAAAGGAATGTGTTTTAATTCAGAAAATAGGAAAGAATCACTCTCCCTTGCACAGCAAGGAAGAGGAAAGGTCAGAAATCCCTCACAAGGTGCGGCATGGGTTTTAGGGAAGGTTAGATGTCCTCAAACTGAAGGGGAAGTGGATCCCTTGCACGGCAAGGAAGGTGGAATATGAGGTAAGTGTGGCAAAGGTCTCTAAGGGTTCTAGGGCCTTTGTTTTGTGTCCTTAAGTGCATATGAAGTCCTCAAAGTGGCTGGAACATAAGTATTTTTAGAATTAGGAAAGGTCAAAACAAAATAGGAAACCTTGGCTTAACTTTCCTACTTCAAGTAGGAATCCTTGTTCTTCTAGGAATCCTCATGTGATTAGGAATCCTTCTTCAATTAGGAATCCTTCGTTGATTAGGAATCCTTCGTTGATTAGGAAACCTTCGTTGATTAGGAAACCTAATTTCTTCAAGTCTTCAATTCATCCATTCCTTTTGCTCCAAAAGGCTCCAAATTACATCATTTTGCACACTTTGGCCTTAGAATCTGAAACCACACAAAAGTGACTTTAAACACTAAAATAACTAAAGAAACACAACGTAAAAGCACGAGAACAAGCCAATTAAGTCGCATAAATATGCTCCTATCACATCCCCAACGAAAATTCTAGCCACGAACAATATTCATTATACAGAAATATATTATCAAATGTAAAACTAGATTCACTTCTAGAAGGTAATTGTATTGTATGAAATATATCGTCACCAAACTCAAATGAAAGTATGTATTCCTTGCCATCACTTGCCAACCAATAACAAAATCCCTTCAAGTACACTGAACAAGAACAATGGTAGGTATAACTTGATATATCAATCTTGATCTCTTTCCTAAAGCTAGCAACCATGGTGTATACCTCAACCATGTGAGGAAGATCAATATATGATGATAATATGTTAGCTCATTATCTGAATATGTACTCACAGTTTTCTATTATTTTCATAACCTTATATTCTTTAGCTTTGCAATCATAGCCAAATCCCATTCCTTGAAAGGTCGATTCTAATTTGAACTTTCCCTCGGGAGGGAAAGGTAGAAAAAGGCGAGAATCTGGAAGTTGCCTGAATTCCCTCATTGCAGGATTGCATAAAAGTGCATTTTCCTTTACTATTAGACAGACCATACCATTGCAATAACCGAGAATTGATACATGATCATGATCTTCCAATGGAAACGGTATATTTAGGTCCTCAACATCATAATGAAGGTTGTGCTGATCACTATCAATGGAAAGATTAATCATGGACTAGAAAAATTCTCGTTTCCAACTCTGGTCTAGGATAATGTGAACCTGAGAACGGTTAAGACGGATACCATTGAAGGATGAGAGGTTGTTGTCCGGTTGAGACAGATACCTTTGGGGGATGAGAATTTGTTGTCCACAGAACTACTGAGGTGTTTGGAAACAAAACTTGGACTATTGATGAGGGTGCCCCAAGACTTGCGTATGCATTTGAATTGCATCAGAGATTTGGGTGACAAATTGGATATGATTTCGACCACCGTATCTTTAGGAGTTTCACTTTCGGCAATTTTGTTCCACATAAAGTTTTCACACGTATATGACATAAGAAAGAACACCACCAGGTTGAGAGACTTAGCTATCAAAGCAAATTATTAAACATATTACTGTAAACACGAAAATTCTGTAATGAATGAAATGAGAACATCTGTACAAAGTAGATTTGTATTGATGAATTTGTAGGGTTACAATCTCTGTTTACAATTTTACTCTGATTCAGTCTTCAAATTTGAGGTAGATGCGTAGGTTGTTGATCCAAGGGTCGTGATGACTTGATCTCGGATGAACAATTGAACGATTGCTTCAAGCTTTGAGCTTGAAACGATGCGTGGATAGTCTTCACCTCAAGGCTTGAGTGACTTGCGGCAAATGTGGTGTTGATGCGGGATTTCTTTGATTCAAGGGTCTTGGCGACTTGATATTGAATCGAACGTCATTACAAGTTTTGAGCTTGTAACAAAGTCTTAAAGGAATTAGCATAAGTGTTTCTTGATTCTTCAAGGGAATGCTTCGTCTTTGGTTGTTCATTCTTTGAAGAGAGCTTTGGCAGCGTATTAGTCTTCAAAGATTTGTGCAAAGGTTCTTCCTCATGTAGAATTTTTCGACCTTTATGCTTGTCTGAGGACCTTGTATTTATAAACTTTGAAAGCCATGCCTTTGGGTGGATTTAGCCTTGATTTGTGTCTTGATTCATCCATAGGAGAATTTAGGCATGTTTTGTGTCTTAATTTCAGCCATTCTTCCTCATATTGGCCGAAATTTATAGGCCCTGTTGCCTATTTTGTGAGCAATCTTCAAGTCTTGCTTGTTTTATGAAGATGCTTTAACTTTCTTTCTGGTTTTGAGAGCACTTTGGGCCTTTTCCGATTTTAAGGGGGATTTTTCTCCCTTTTGCTGAATTTTGGGAATGTTTTACACTTTCATTGCTTGATTTGTGCCACATGTCATTGATGACTTGTCCATTTGTGATGAGTCATATGCCACGTGGAGTTTTATGATGCATCATTTGTTTGCAACGAAATTTACATGTCTACAAATGCCCCCACTTCAAGGCGCATTTTAGGCATGTGCTTGTCACATGTAGGAAACGTGTTTTGAAGTCTTGCAATGTGAATGTTCTAACTCAGGGGTTGTTGAAACTTGATCTTGAATTAGTTTGCTTCTTCAAGGGCCGTATAGGTGTATTTCTTGAACGAAACATTTCTTCAAGGGCCGAAGACGCTTGATCTTGATTAAACATGAAACTTTTCTACAAGGGCCGTAGAGGCTTGATCTTGAGAGAAATTTTGGAAATGGATAAATCACCACATACTTATTGTGCGTATTGATTTTCTATAATTTTTTACAAAATACATTTGGTGTATTTTGAATTTTTTTCCATGTGGTCGTAGGAAAATAATGTTTTTCCTTCCTTAGGTAGGAATCTCCTTCAATTTTGGTAATGAGGGTGATTTATTTCAAAGTGTCGGAAAGATTTAATGCTTGTCCTTGGGTAAGTAGGATTTACATTTTTTTCCTTTCCTCTTTTCTTTTTTTTTAGGCCAAGGGGATTTTTCCTTTGCCCTTTCTTTTTTCACAGCAAGGAGGGTATGTTTCTCCTTGTTTTGGGAAACTTGAACGTTTGTCCTTGGTTTGGGAAACATATCATCTTAATTGCATGCCAAGTTTGAGTTTGTCACATCCCGGCCCAGGCCCCTACCATATTCTGGGCTCGACTTTGCAGTAGCACGATATTGTTTGCTTTGGGGCCTGACCACGCCCTTACTGTTTTGTTTCTAGAAACTCACACGAGAACTTCCCAGTGGGTCACCCATCCTGGGTTGCTCTCGAGCGAACTCGCTTAACTTCGGAGTTTCGATGGAACTCGAAGCCAATGAGCTCCCAAAAGGCCTCGTGCTAGGTAGAGATGGAAATATACATATAAGACTTATAGGATCTACTCCCTTGGGCGATGTGGGATGTTAAAATCCACCCCCTTAGGGGCCCGACATCTGATGCGATGAAAGTTAAGCACTCAAATTAAACCCTCTTGTTGTCAAATTGTAGTATAAATGCAAGTAGGGATCGTTCTAAACCGGGGATTAGGAGGGCTTGCTAAAACCTCTAAACTAACTCAAAGACATAAAAACAAAGTTAAAAACGTTTGAATAGACTCAAAGGACTCAAAACAGGTTCACAAGACTCAAAACAACTTAAAAACACTCAAAACAGCCTAAAAACACAAACTAGGCAGTTTCTGACTCTAACACAACTTTGGACGAAATTTGGGTTTTGACTTGACTCAAAACATTCTAAAACACAAACAAAACAGATTTTAAACACTTTGAAACAAGAAAGTAAAAGGGGGATTTTAGTTTTGATGAATTTGAAACAAACAAATAAGTTATAAAACTAGGCAGATTGTAAAACAAATTTAAGAAATAAGATGATGGATGGATTAGTTAGAGGTCCGTTCTTCACACATGACACACTTGTATATGAATCGATTTCCAATTGTTTTTCAATAAACTATGATGCTCAACACCCCAGATTAACCGTGATGCACAAATTAACCCTCAGATTTTCCTTTACTCATTGAATTGGATGAATGCATGCGACAACCCAAATCATTCTCTAAAAGTCCCCTATATGAATGCATAATAGAGATACAATCAGAGATCATTACGTTCAATGAAAATCATAAGTGTTGACGAGACAATTATAACTATGAATGCATGATACAATTGCCAAGAATTCAATTAACGCAATTGTGATAAACAACCTTCACTACTCATGAATATAAACTTGTAACGATTAGGTGAAAATCATTTATATTCTAGCATCTAATTCATGCATCAAAATTAAGTATGCATCCTTAATAAACATACAAGAATCAGTTATGAATAAAATAGATAATTGAATTGCAATCACAACTTATCAAATCACAATTGGAAGAAATCAATTCAAATCTCAAGCATGTTCATGGCTTCAAACTTCCCCCTAACTAAATAGGGGTTTAGCCACTCATAATTGCAACAAAATTAGAAAATAACAAAGTAGACATTGAAAGCAAGAACGAAGTACACCTAAAACGCTCCAAAGTTCCAAGCTTGAAACGCCAAGAACCTTTGTTTTCACCACCTTGTTGTAGCACAAGTGTCTAGGATGTGTATGGATATATGGATGGAATGGATTTGCACGACATGGAAAATGGAAATGTATGGAGATGTGTTTGAATGTATGGATGAAATGGAATGAAGCTCAAGGCAAGGGGCTTGTGTTTGTGAATGAAGCTCTTTTGATGGATCAAGATTGTCCTTAGGAAGGGGAATGGTGGATGTATTTATAGCCTAAGGAGAGGACCACTTCAATTCCTTGCATGTGCAATTTGTATGGGTGTGTGATGTCCATGTTTCCCTTTACATTTGCACACACATGACCTCCATCATTTCAGCCATAAATCAACTCATTTTCTGCCCATGTGTGAGTGTTTCCTTTGCCTATGTGTGTTTTTTTTCCTTTGCATTTGCACACACATGTTCTTCATTATTTCAGCAAACAATCCACCCATTTTTTGCCCATGTCAAACTGTCCATGCCGTGCCTTTCTCTTTGTGTGTGTGCTGTCCATGTTTCTTCCATGTGCCTTGTTCATCATCTAGCTATGCATTTCCACTTGCTCCAAAGCCAAATGAGTGCAATCATAACCCCATTTGCTGCTAAGTGTTGATGACAAAGCAAAACACAAAACAAGTGTCTTTACTTTCTCATTTTATTAGCCAAATCTGCTTAGCCTTTTTCTGAACCTTTTAGTGTTACAATGCCCATAACTTCTTCTAGAAAAATGATATTAACAATCCGTAAATTGCTCCAGAAAATAGACATCTGTAGCTTTCCACGTATATAAGGCTCATTCTCTCATTCATTCTGAGCTATTCATAACATGCTTCCAAATCAGCTAATCCGCAAAGGCTGTTATGACAAATTTGTTACTTAATAACTCACTTGTGCTACTTTTCTTTTCTTTGCTTGATAAATCACACAAAACACAAAAACATAGTAAATAGCTCAAAAATATAAGGAACTAACTAAGAAAAGACAAGTGAATTTTACATAATATATATATAAATATGAGCTTATCAAATACCCCCACACTTAGATTTTGCTAATCCTCGAGCAAAATAAAGAAAACAAAACACAACCTAAACCTTCCAACATTTGCCTCAGGGATTTCCAAAGCACATGACAAGTTAAACATCATCATTCCCACAAATTTTAGTCAACTTAAAACTTGAGCACATACTTAGAGCACATACTTAATCACAGTCACCATTTACTAGTTCACATTTAACCAATTAAAACGATGTTTTGAATGTAGTAACATGCCTTAGAGAATTTGCTCAATTCCTTACAAGATATGCACTCAATTTTCACTCAGATTTTCTGACTACACACCCTACACTAGGTACATGTGAGAAGATTGATGTAAACATGAAAACTAGTACTCACATATATGTATAACAAGAAAGCATTTTCTGGTATTAATAAGCATGTTTAGATATGATCTCATGAATGGAATGCTACTACTTAAATGTGAGAACCAGTGATACCATATGCTCATACCAAATTTGAACTTCACAAATTGAAACACATAACACTCAAGATAGAAGTCAAGGGTTGTAACGGGGCTTGGGGTATTGGCTAATAAAGAAAGGATAGGAATAACAAATGTTCTTAAAGCGATAGCAAGCAAAGCAATGAAATAGACACTTTGGAATTCACTTTAGAATGCAGAATCAACTTTTAAATACAAAGGGAAGATTCATGCAACATTTAGGGCTATTTTTCACAACTTTTCTTCTTTTCATTCTATTTTCCACGAATGTTTTTTTTCTTCTTTTTCTTCTCTACCCGTGCCTTATTAAGGACTTTGGCACACACACACACACAAGAATCACTTCCCCCACACTTGTTTTTCTGCAAAAGTTCAACAAAAGGAATTCCTTTTAAATTATTTTTTACTATGCTTCAAGAACAAGGGTATGGATGGTCCTAATCTAGGCTAGGTGAGGATAGTGTGGGTTAACAAAGAACATAGGCTACACAAGGCTCAACTGGGTTAAACTTAAACACATAATGAAATAGGGCACGGCAATTTGGCTGTGGTGGTCACTACACAACTTCATCTTCTAATGTATTATGCAAATCAATAACATGCTTTGAATGAAATAGGCATGAGTTCTAGCATTTGGAACTAACTGATGAAACGCCTTCTAAGTAGCAACCAAGCAAAGAATAATGAGATCATGCAATGACTTTAGAAAACAATGATGCACAGATTATTAACTCTCCAAATAAACATTTAGGCTCAAGTCTCACAAGGTTGTAGCGTACATTTGAGTTCCTTCTTTCAAGCATGTTACAAAACTAATTTTTCCTTTATGATTGCATGTGAATTCATAAATTATAACCACAACCAAGCATACACCAAAGAGTAAATCAAATTTTCATCCATGTTTATAACTTTCTTTAACAGTCATGCAATTAAAAACCAAATCCTCATCATTGTGTTGGAAGGTACCCTAAGACACAAATAAACATACAAAAACAACTCTTTTTGGGTTTTTCAAAACAATTTTTCAAATTTTTATGAGATTTTCGGATTTTTATGTCAAAACACACTGAAACACTCCAAAACAGCTTAAAAACACTTAAAACAGCAAGGAACAACACTAGAAGTAATAGGTGATAAACTCCTACGAATTTCATGCAAAGAATTTCATGCAAAATGGTTACCCCCCCCCCCCCCCACACTTAAATCAAACATTGTCCTCAATGTTTCAAGCATAAACTCACATAAACAAATAACGAATAAACATGACAAGTATGGCAAAGTAAAAATTAGACAGAGTAGAGTTTAAGAACGCAAATATAGTTTTGGAGATAGATGATCTTGTTATCTTTCCACAACTTTGATCTCGAACTGGTTTGGAATTCTGAGTGAGGAATATCAGAGTTCCTTGGTTTCAAATCAGACTCCTTTTGCTGGGTTGATTTTATTGTGCAGTCTGCATTCTTCTCTGCTTGTTTCTTCTACACGGCGGGCAGGCACAAGGTAGAGGTGTTGGTCTGTTTCTTTCTTCAATCTTTCCAAGTGCCCACCTCTTGCTTTCTTTCTCTTTGTCCCTAGTTGAGGATGAATTGGTAAATTGTCTCCACATGCTTCGAGGTATCATTTTCACTTCCCTTATCTGTTCCCCAGGCAGATGTGGTAGACGAAGAGGAAGATTAATACCAAGTGCTAGCTGATTGCTCTCTTTCTCCTTGTCCCAAAACAACGACAAGGAGAAGGACAGGGAGAAAGCATGATATGCGATACTCTTGCTTTCAACCTTCATGATATGAAATACTTTTGCTTTAGATGAGTTGTTTGCAGAGGTACCCCAAGGAATAAGGAACACTGAGTGACTCGAGAGGGTTTGTTGGAAAGGCATTCTCGGGGAAGAAGAAGGGTTATGTATGTCTGCCTTGCAATGAAAGGTGAAGGGTGACATTTATAGGAATTAATAACTGGTACTATTCTTTCACTCTTGTCAGCAACCGTTGGATGATTTAATAGTGAACTTCACGTGCTTTCTACTTCACAAGAGATCTTCGACAGATTGCCCGTAATTTCCGCAAGGCTGACTGTGCATGTGACAGGCGCTGACACGTTTGGAAAAGCAAGTGCCTCTTTGATATCTGGAATCAGCGCTTCGACAAACTGCCCATGATTTCCGCAAAGCTGACTCTGTATGTGACAGAAGTTGACACTTCTGGAAAAGCAGATGGTTGGAATCGGCGCTTCGACAAATTGCCTGTGATTTCCGCAAAGCTTACTCTGCATGTGACAGATGCTGACACGTCTAGAAAAGTAGATGCCTCTCCGATATCAGGAATTTCCTCTTCGATCTCTGAAATCCCGTCGAGTGCAGAGGTTGCATGTGACAAGTGCGGACAAATCTGGAAAAGAAGATTGGCCGTGGTTTCTAAGCAAGCCCAGCTTTTGAGAAAGCTAGCGCCTCTTTGATTTTTGAGTTGGCCTCTTCGATTTCTTAGCTTGCCTCTTCGATCTCTGAAATCCTATCGTGTGCTGATTTTTATAAAGGTACGCAGGACGTTCAAAGCACACTTGAATTTTGGCCTGTAAAAACTCCCTTCTTGCACTTCTACAATCTTAACTTGTCCGACCTCTTCTTTCTTTAACACCTCTGAAAATGTCTGGCCCCTCCGACTGTCGTTTTGACTTGATCCTTAGTGAAGAGGCAGTCCCGCCTTCTCCAGGCAACATATGGCGCCCATCCTTCATATCCCTTACTGGTCCCCTTACTGTTGGGGATTCGATGATGAAGAATGATGACAGCTGCGGTGGTGGCCAGGAACCTTCTCACTCCCAAAGATAATAGACTGTTTGCCAAACGGTCTGATGAGTTGGCTGTTAAGGATTCTCTGGCTCTCAGTGTACAGTGCGTAGGTTCCGTGTCTAATATGGCCCAACGCCTATTTGCCCGAACCCGTCAAGTTGAATCATTGGCGGTTGAAGTGATGAGTCTCAAGCAGGAGATTAGAGGGCTTAAGCATGAGAATAAACAATTGCACAAGCTCGCACATAACTATGCTACAAACATGAAGAGGAAGATTGACCAGATGCAGGAATCTGATGGTCAGATTTTACTTGATCATCAGAGGTTTGTGGGTTTGTTCCAACAGCATTTGCCTTCGTCTTCTGGGGCTGTACCGCGTAATGAAGCTCCAAATGATCAACCTCCGATGCCTCCTCCTTTTGGGGCTCCGCCGACTGCTGAGGCTCTGCCGACTACTGAGACTTCTCCTAAGCAGCCTTTGTGAAGGCTCCCTCTTGTATTTATCTGCTTAATGTTCCTTCCTTTTTTATGAATGTAAAAATACCTTGCATAACTGTCAGTGTTTCAAAAATAAACCCACACCAAAAACAATTAAACAAGCAACAAATAAAAATGTTAACCATGGCAAGATAACAGAAAAGGGAAGGTTTTTAGAAATGCAAAACTGATTGTGAAGCGAGTCATAGATCTTCCTTATTTGAACACATGGGTTGCCTCCCAAGAAGCACTTGCTTTAACGTCTTCCAGCTGGACGATACCTCCATCTAAACTTGGATAAGGCCCACAGTATGGAATTGATCCTTGAATGGAAGGTGATACTTGACGTGATCCGGCAATGGTTTAAATTCTAGTGTAGGTGCCTGAATCATCAAAATCAGCAAGTTAGTATAAAATAAAATCGAAGTTGGAGAAGATGGCTTACTTGCTTGCTCCAATACAAACTCAATTACGAACACCACATCTTTGAAGGTTGCAGGGATATTGGACTTGGCCAGATTTGGTGTTTTAAGAGTTATGACTTTTCCCGTGTCATAAAATCCAACTTCTTTGGGAGTTTTCGTCTCAAGTGTATCTTCTTTGATGAATTGTAGACATTCCCCATCCACTTCTTGCTCTTGATTCTTTGGAAAGGTTCCGAAGATGCCTTTCTCACCCTCTTCTTCCTTGGATTGCATGATCCTGCAAGGAATAAGGACATTTGGTGAAACTAGGTCAGGCCGAATTGAATCTAGGCTTACCTTGGTTGTAGTAGACGGCATAAAGGGCATATGGGACTGCGGCAAGGGTGGTTCTTTCCTTGCCGTGGCCTTGTTACTCTCTTCTTCTTCGAGCAGCAGTTGTTCATCCATGTTTTGGCTTGGTTTGGACGTCTTGGGTTCACCTCCAACCTCTATAGCACTTCCCAAAGTGATAGCATCATGGATTTCAAAATCTTCCTTCAAATTTTCAACAGTTGAGTTGGAGAGTTCACTTTGCTCTTGAATTTGTGCCATGAACTCCATAATCTGCCCAAATTGCTTTTCCAATTCGCCCGTCTTCTTGGCTTGATTTTGCACCTCTTTGTTTCGGTTTTCTACATCATGGTTCAAAGAGGTGAGTAACTTATTAAACATATCATTATCCAAAGATGTACCTGAATTGAATTGGGCAGATTGTTGTGGTGGCTGCATAGGTCTTGAATAGAACTCTTCTTCTTGCTGCCAATATCCATCTTGTTGGAATTGTTGAGGTTCAATGTAATTTGAATAATCTCTCCACTCTGAATTGTAAGCGTTGGAAAACATGTTGTCCCATGATTGGCTATGGCCTTGATAACCCCAAGCATCTTCATTCGCAGCAAATTGAGAATATTGCTGAGTTAGATATCCTTGTCCATAGGACACACCACATGTAGGGACACTTTGCATTGTGGTCGTTTCGGCATATTGTGACGATTGAGAAGTAAGTTCCGCCAATTGAGCTTGAATGGTAGCAAAATCCATGTCTTACTTCTCTAGTACCTGAAATCAAGGAAACAAAACTAAATCAAATATCAAAAGTAAAAATAAAAGACACAAACAGAAACAAAGTCGGTAACTAAAAACAAAAGACACGAAAATAAACAAATAGAAATAACAAGGGATTAGCAAAATTGCTAATCCCCGGCAACGGCGCCAACGTCCTCGTCGGCACACTTCCGGCCAGGGATTGGCTCTGATACCAAATTGTCACATCTCAGCCCAAGCCCCACCACATCTCGGACTCAACTCCGCCGTAGCACGATATTGTCCGCTTTGGGCCCTGACCACGCCCTCACAGTTTTATTTCTGGGAACTCACATGAGAACTTCCTAGTGGGTCACCCATCCTGGGATTGCTCTCGCATGAACTCGCTTAACTTCGGAGTTCCGATGGAACCCGAAGCCAATGAGCTCCCAAAAGGCCTCGTGCTAGGTAGAGATGGGAATATATATATAAGGCTTACAGGATCCACTCCCCTAGGCGATGTAAGATGTTACAGAGATCGATTATGCTTTTGGAAAATTTTATAAAAATATGAAAAACATAGCTTTATCTCTTATCTATTCAGGCATATATTTCACACCACTAGGGAAATCTGGGAAAGCCTTCAACTCATCATTTTTCCACAGCTATGCAATTCTGACAGGAAAACAACTTCTGCAGGAATAACTTTGAAAACTGGAACGTTTGGCTTTAGGGAAAATTATGAAATTTGGATACAACGATCATCAGCCTCTTAGATTCCTTCTCCAATTGGCCTTGCATTAAAGCTCCTCTGGAAAGTTAAATTATCACCAAAAACTTCCTGCTTGCGCAGGCTGAAACTTGCCATTTTTTGCTTGGAAATTGCTTCCTTCTTTATGTTAGAATGTACTTCCTTCTTTTGATTTTCCTTTTACTATTTGGCATGTACTCTGCCTATAGCATTAGGAAGCAATTGACCCTTATTTATAGGACAATTGGGTGTGTATTTTTTCACAATTTATCATTGATGTGCACTGCCATTGTACTTGCTGCTTGAGTTGTGATTTTTGTTGCTGCTTGTCGTGTGTTGCTGCTGTTTGGAGCTTGTTCCAGTGCGTCACTTTTTACCATGCGGTGTTGTGCAAAAGACTGCAGGGAGGTTATGTTGTGTAGTGCCTTTTGGTCATAGTTTTCCCTTGGTGGTAATGTTGCTGTGCAGTGCAAGAAACTGATTGCATAATCGCTATGGGGTTGCGTAATGCGATTGCATAGCATTTTGGTTTTCTTTGCTATTGTAGCATGCTTTGAAGGACCGTCTCTTGGGTATGCTACTTAAGCTTTGTGGCTGATTTTTCTATTGTCGTTGTGACTTTGTCATCGTCATCCTTCAACACTTACGAGGTTTGTCTCTCATGTCTTTTGATTTAGTGAATTTGTTTTTTCTTCTTGCTGCCCCACTCTTATGCTTATATTGCCTTGTTTGTTTTGTTGCAGCCATGGTATTTTTCAAGTGCTTTAAGAGCAATACCATCACTATTCTTGCGAAGAAATGTGACTCGCAAGATAGGGGGACGACGTTGAAACTTTGTACGCCATTGACTGGCCCTAAAGCACTTGTTCTTCCTATGAAAGATAGCTCGTTGCATACCAAGTCGTGGTCTTCTGAAGTATCTTGGGAGATGACAAATTTTGATCAACCAAATACGAAGAAGAAGGTGTGTATGTTGAAGATTGTTATCTTGAATCCTTCGCACCATGTTCGTGACAATTCACCAGTTTTGTTTGAGCTTCTTGGTGATCTCATCCGTAGCAGAGCTGTGACTTGGAATGGCACCTTGTCGACTACTGGAGAAGCCATCTTTGTTAAGTTTTGTTAGGAGTTGCTTGAAGATGTCTTAAGCTGATCCAAAGATATGCTTACTAACGTAGGCTTTTATCACGTTGTGTACGTATCTTTGTTTGGTTATGATCACTATCCTTCCATCCTTCGTGCGTTCTTTGAGCATTGGTGTTCAACGATCAACACACTTCATACGTCACAAAGGGAGATGTCGATTTCACTTTGGGATCTCCAAAGATAGGAGGCTTGCCGATTTAGGGTAAGTTTTACGACGAGGTTGTTCCTAGTGTGGAGGAATTTTCTCATAGCAATAGCCGAGGATTGCCTGCAAGTTTTCGCAACAAGAAGCCTTTAAAGAAAAGTGGTCGCAACAAGACCACTAAGCCAAAGGGAGACTCAGTACTAGTTTGGTACTATGTGCTTATATAAAAAGTGGGTATAAAAAAAGTTGAGCTTAAAAAGATGTTTGGTAAAAACTTAAAAACAACTTATTTTCATAGTTTTAGGTGAAAAAAAGCTGAATACGTGAAGCAGCAAAAATGAGCTTATTCTTACAGCATAGTAGAAACAGTTTTTTTTTAAAGCACAACAATACTAAACCAGTCCTCAGACCTATCAGGTGCCATTGGCTCAGCTAGACGCCGTGCCCCTGCCGAGTTGAAAACGTTTAAGGATCTTGGCGATGTGTCAGAGCATGTGGAAGAATCTTACCTAGCCACTTTCTTAGCTTGTTGCCATTGTAAGTTTGTTTTCCCCAAATACGACGTCAAGTTTATCCACCTCAGAGTCTTCAAAGTGGCTAGCAAGATGGCTACAGGTGAATTGTTCAACCTTGCTATTCTGGTCTTAACCAATATTTATGATGCCTTGAGTGTTGTTTCGAACTCGGCGAGCACCAAAGATCGCGCTGCAGTACTTCACTACCACTATGTGTACGATTGGTTTGGTGAGTACTTTGGCACTCATTTTTCTTCGTCAACTTTGGACAAGTCAAGGCCTTCTTCACCAACTTCAGTCAAAACTGGGGCCTTTGATGACAAAGTACTCTGGCATGCTTTCTGCAAAGAGCCTTGATGATTTAAAGGCGTAATCGTTGTTTAGAAGCTATGAAGGTTAGAGAATGGAACATTTGGCAAGGGTTGGCTCGGCATGGTGAGGCCTCATAGATCATTCACACCTTCGTTTCTCAGACTTGTTTTATCTTATAAGTCTTTGCTTAGGGGCGTCTCTTTCCAGCAATGAGATCGATGTACTATTCAGCTGTATAATCTTTACCATTTTAGCAGTTTGGTTTTGTCCAACATGTGCCAGGTAAGTTGAAGGAAAACGCACAACCGATATCTTTGTAAGCCATGTATATGCATTGGGAATCTTGTTCCCATTCATGCACAAATGCTTCTATCACCCTGCCGGCCAAGGATGAATTCAAGAGCAATCTGGTGACCCATGCCTACATAGGTTGGTGGTCAACGTTACATCATGAAAACTTGGGGACGACAAGTGGTACTAATTCTTCTCATTCACGCAATGATGCATCGAGAGAGGATTATTTTGCGGTTCTTATATAGCTGGCACCTTTTGATTGTGCGAGTGCAACTCTTTTACAAGATGGACCTGTGGCTTTAGCTCTTCCACACTTACGCTTGTCTTCTCACCATTCAGATGCTTTTGAAAATGTGGGTGACAAAGTTGACTTGCACGAGGATGAACTTGTTTTGCGGCAGCGGTAACAAGTTTTGAACAAGCGACCGCTTGAAGGTGCTCAGGATGACATCGATGTTAATTTTCATCATAAGAAGAAGAAAGTGTTTAGGCCTCCCAAATTCAATGGCCATGTGTCACTTAAGAAAGATGTATGTATTTCCTTCTTTCTTGTGATTTCTTCTGCTTTCCTCAAATTAGTTTTTGTTTCTAACACCTTTCTTTGTCTTCTTTAGGTTGGGCCTTCTTGTTCTCTTGATTTGGCGAACATGGGCATTCATTCCTTTATGGAAATGCTATTCGGAAGCAGTTTACCTACGGATAAGGAGATTGGAGATCTGTCTGGTGTTAAGCTTGTTCCGAATCTGCTAAGTGACCCAATGTTGCCAAATGTAGATGTAGGCATGAAGAAGCTTGTCATGCGTTGAACACTTTTGCCAGCTAGTTCTAAAATCTCTCTTAGAGGGCCGAACCTTAGTGGCATTGAGTAGCTCATCCATCGCATCAACCTTCGCACGACTATAGATATTAAGAGCCATATTGAGAAGAAGATTGCGAAGTGCCCACTGGAGGTCCTTGCATTGCTTCAGGAAGGCTTATCGAAGCTTGTTTCTACAATTGATAACCTTAATGTTGATTCCTCACTCTTGAGGGTCAAGATTACCGAACTTGTGGCTACCTCAACTGGGTATTCTTCCTTGCATGCTATTTCCTCGAAGAAGTTAAGTCTAGAGGTTAGAGCTCAACAACTTGCGACAATAGACTTATCAATTGCGCAAGTTCATTCTTCTCAGCAAGCTGCTTTGGAAGGTTATCAAGTCACATGGACTTCTTTAGCTTCCATCTAGGCACATCTAGAAGCGTAGTTGCGTGAGCGAGATCGGTTGGAAACTGAAGCATCATGACTTCAAGGTATTCTCTCGAAGCAGGAAGCTACACTTTCTCAGCATCAAGAGGAGATTTCACACCTAGAGCAAAAGAAACGCACGGCCATGGAAGTGCCCACCTTGTCTCCCACTGATGTAGAGACTTTGAAGACTTTGGAATGCTTGCTTGAAGATTGTGGCCATAGCTTTAGGGACATAGCTTTCAAGTAGTGTCTTCCATTTTTGTACTTGAAGCGTTCTTTGTTTTTGCTCATTTTGTAATAAGGTTTGTAGCCAAATTCTTCCTTTAAAGAAATAAAGTATTCATATTTTTGAATTTACTCTTTATTCTTTAAAGTGTTTGTATTTTTGTTGATGATGTGACAGTACTTGAAGTTTTGAAGTTTCAAGTTGCCTACGTACCCTCGGTTGAGAAGGGATTAAGTCATGAAGTAGTTCAAAGGAATGATGGATTGCTTTTGACAATTTTGATGGTGATTTTGTGCTAGGATTAAAAGCACACCACAAAGTAGCACACAAATTTCCTATTGATTTTCCTTATTAACACTAAGATTTGTCAATTGTAGCATATGAAAATAAGGGTATTTCCTGTAGAAGATTGTTTTATCTAACTACTTAAAATGTCACAGGTCGCTGTCCCTACTGACTAGCCACCGAAAAATAATTATTAGACCGACTTACACTAATCTAAAGTCTACGAAATTTTATATGTAGACACTAGACACATAGAGCTACACTTCTACAAATTTTTGGGATTTTTGGAGTTTATTTTCTATTTAAATTAAACGAATAAAAACAGGACAAAAATATATTTTAAGAAGTTCACAAATTAAGAAAAACGAATTAGGGGAATTGCTATCCACCACCAAATAATCATGATAATCATGCAAACATGTTATATTTCATTCAAATTCGTTTTATTTCCGGATAAAGATGCTCAAGTTGGCTCAATGTTAGAACTCAACCTATTACTCTTTCTTATCTAGTATGTTAAGAGAATGGCGTTTTCAACTTAACTTAGTTCCTAGCATGCAATCTACAATGGCGTATTCATAGATTTAACAAGTAGAAATCATTAAGAATAAAAAGAGTTTGAGTCATCACAAGCCATTGTAAGTACTAACATTGTCTTACTTATCCTAGAAATTGGTTCACATGTTAATCGCAATTAACAAGTACTACTCTAGAACATAGTAGGTCCTCATAGCGTTAGAATCCTAGATATGCTTACTAAGTATGCATCCGTAGAAAATACATAAAGAATTCATCAATGAGACAAGTAGTGAATCAATTTTCATCCATTCATAAAAGTAATTCAAACAAAATGTCATAACAAACTTGCAATCATATTCGGGGCTTCAAAACAGCCCCTAACTACTAAGAATTTAGTTACACATAATTCTCAAATTAAGCCAAAATAAAGACAGGGGTTTGAGAAGATAAAACCGAAAGAATCGAGTCTCCTCTTCTCTCCTTCCTTCCTCAATGTTGCTGCCTTGCTTTCTTCCCTCCCATTTTCGTCAGCTGCACCTTTCCATTTTTTTTCTCTCTTTTTACTTCCCTTTTGCCGCTGCAACTTGTACCTTTTTTTTTTCTTGCTTGATACCCCAGTTTCTTCTCCATAACTCACCCCACTAACAGCCATTTAGTGATGACAATAAGTGAGAGGAAATAGTAAAACAATCGTAACTTTTTGGGTAGCCTTTATGCCCATTACTCCCACTTAGTTCTCATCTTTATTTCCATTTCCTCTGATATTTGAATAGGTATCAGCTGATTTGTTCTTGGCTACATCAGTTTTGGCTGCTAGATTTATTGGATTTATTGCTTTCAGTTACAAACTGCTCAAGCTCTTAGGAACCTTTCAGTGTTAAAATGGCCAGCTTCTTCTAGAAAAATGATAGTAGCAATCCACAAAATAGAAAATAGACATCCGTAGCTTTCCAAGAATATAAGGCTCGTTCTCTAATTCATTCTGAGTTGTCCGAAACTTGCTTCCAAAGTCAGCTGATATGCACAGGCAGTTTTGACAAATTTGTTACTTAAAACCCCACTTGTACTATTATTCTTTTCTTTGCTTGACAAATCCCACAAAACACAAAAACAAAGTAAATAGCTCTAAAATATAAGGAACTAACTAAGAAAAGACAAATTTGATGAAAAATATATATAAATGTAAGCTTATCATTTTGCCATACACAATTTTTGCTCTTGCGGGCCAGGAGCGTTGTTGTCGACATGTAATTTCGTTGCATACAAAAGATGCATCACAAAACTCCACATGGCATATGACTCATCACAAATGGACAAGTTATCAATGAAATGCGGCACAAATCAAGAAGAGGAAGTGTAAAACATTCCTAAAATTCAGTAAAAAGGAGAAAATCCCTCTTAAAATCGGCAAGGGGCCAAGACCTCTCAAAACTGAAAAGAAAGCCAAAATATCTTCACAAAATAAGCAAGAATTGAAGATTGCTCACAAATAGGCAACAAGGCCTATGAATTTCGGCCAATATGAGGAAGGTAGCAGAAATTAAGACACAAAGTATGCCTAAATTCTCCCATGAACGAATCAAGATACAAATCAAGGCCAAATTCATCCAAAGGCATGGCTTTGGAAGTCTATAAATACAAGGATCCAAGACACACATTGAAGGTCGAAAATTCTACATTGAGAAGAACCTCTGCACAAATCTTTGAAGACTAATATGTTGCCAAAGCTCTCTTCGAATAATGTACAACCAAAGCCGAAGCACTCCCTTCAAGAATCAACAAGCACTTGTGCCGATTCCTTCAAGACTTTGTTGCAAGCTCAAAACTTGTAACGATGTTCGTTTTAAGATCAAGTCGCCAAGACTCTTGAATCAACAAAATCCTGCATTAACATCACCCTTTGCTACAACTTTGAGGTAAAGACCATCCAAGCATTGTTTCAAACTCAAAACTTGAAGCAATTGTTCATTCGTTCGTCCGAGATCAAGTCATAATGACCCTTGGATCAACAACTTATGCATCTACATCAAATTTGAAGACTGAATTAGAGGAAAATTGTAAAGAGAGATTGTAACCCTACAAATTCAAATCAATACAAATCTACTTTGTACACGTGTTCTTGTTTCATTCATTAAAGAATTTTTGTGTTTAAAGTTGCATGTCGCCTTTCAAGCTCATGCGAACAAGGAGCATTCGGTGTCGTATTTTAAGTTCATGCAAACAAGGAGCATTGTTGCCGTTTGTAGTTTAGGCTCGTGCAGGTGAGGAGCTTTGTTCCGTGTGTAGTTTAGGGTCATGCAGGCATGGAGCATTGCTTGTTTGGTTTAGGGGTAATAATGCTTCAAGAATCTGCTATTAATAGGGCCGATCTTTAAGTCGTCTTCCACCATAATTAAGTAGGCGTCGTTGGTGTAGACCTCTTGTATTACGTAAGGTCCATCCCATGTTGATGTGAATTTGCTTTTTATCTTGTGAGTTGTGATGAGAGGCCTTCGTAATGCCAAGACAAGATCTCCAGTTTGGGAAGACCTTGGGCGGACCTTCTTATTGAATGCTTTGGATAGTCATGCTTGGTAGCATTCTAAGTGTTCTTGAGCTTCGAACCTCTTTTCATTGAGTGCTTCCAACTCTTAAAGTCGTAGCCATTTTCCTCTTCAGTCAAGCCTTCTTGTATAGCCATCCTTAGTGAAGGGATTTGACTTTCGAGTGGCAGAACAACTTCCCCACCATATACGAGAGAATAAGGCATAGCTTGGGTAGGAGTTCTATGTGTAGTCCTATATGCCCAAAGTGCTTCGCTTATCCTGTTGTGCTAGTCTCTCTTTGTTCGGCCAAATACCTTCTTCAAGAGGTTGCATATCATTTTGCTGAATGCTTCTACAAGACCGTTGGCCGGAGCATAATACATGGAAGACTTATGCTGCTTGAACTTGTATTTCTCGCATAGCTCGTCCATGAGTCGGTTGGAGAACTGTTTTTCGTTGTCGGTGATGATGTAGCAAGGCACACCATATCAGTGGATGATATGCTCTTTAATGAAACGGATGACAGTTTTCTTCTTGACTTCCCTTAGGGGTACGACTTCAGGCCACTTAGAAAAGTAATTAAATATAGCTAAGATGTAGGCTTCTCCTGCATATAACTTTGTTGTGATTGGTCCCACGACGTCCCATCCCCATGCATCAAATGGCCATGAATCAACCATAGGGTGTAATGGGTTAGGCGTTTGATGTATGAAGTTGACATGGAATTGGCAGGCTTGTCACCTTTTGCCGTGTTCTAGGTAGTCTTTCACCATGCATGGCCAGTAGTAACCCATTCTTTTGAGCTGGAAGTGTAGCTTTGGTCCAGACTGATGCACTCTGCATACACTTGAGTGGGCTTCTTATATGGCTTGATTGGCTTTTTCTTCACTTAGGCATCTCAGAAGTACTTCTTCAAAAAAACGTCGATAGAATGTTTCTTTGTAGTAGAAGAAGCGAGATGCTCGTCGACGTATCTCAGAGTGGTGTCCAGTATCATCTGAAAGCTTTCCATGCTCCAAGTAGTCGATCAGCGGCTGTTTCCACTCTTCAGTGTTGACTGGAAGTACTGAGATGACATTTGTATCATCTAGTAGTATTTCAGTGATGAATGTAATCACCCATTTTTAGCCAACTGGCACATTCGCAGCATCGTTTTCTCCTTGTGCCATACTTGAGGCTAGGTTAGCGAAAGCGTCCGCCATTTGATTTACTTTTCTTAACACATGTTCTAGTGTCACGGCCTAGAACCTTTGTAGCAGTTGAGTTACTAGTTGAAAGTTTGGGACAAGATCATCTTTCCTGACTTCATATTGAGTCAATAGTTGATTAATTATGAGCTTGGAGTCGCCATACACTTCTAGTGTTGTGATTTCCATGTTGATCGCCATTTGGAGTCCAATAATTAGTGCTTGGTACTCAACAATGTTGTTAGAGCATAGCTTGCTTAGTTGGAAGGAATAGGGTAGTACTTATCTTTGTGGCGACATGAATACTACTTCTACCCTCGCTCTGTCTGTTCGTGTGGATTCGTCGAAGAACATTGTCCATGTCAGGAAGATGTCGATGTAGAACACCTCCTCGTCAGGGAAGTCGTCTGAGATATTCCAATCGGATGGGATTGGATGATTGGCAAGGAAGTCTGCTAGCACTTGTTTCTTGATGGCTTTAGCTAGTCGTCCTGTCATAATGGGTTTGGACATAACGTACTTAACTAGGTCGGCTTTAGCAACCAAGTGGATGGTGTAATCATGCAAGTAGTGTCTTAGCTTTTGGAAGGCAAAGACTAGGGTAAGGAACATTTTCATGATCGGTGAGTAGTTGAGCTCGGCACCAGTGAGAGTTCTACTTAGGTAGTAGATTGCTCTTTCCTTTTGGTCTTTATTTTCTTGTGCTATGAGTGCTCCAACAGAACCCTCATGTGCAGCAATGTATAGGATAAACGGTTTTCCAAGCACTGGTGCTCCTAAGATAGATGGGCTTACTAGGTACTGTTTTATGCTCTTAAAGGCATTGCGGCAGGCGTCATCCCATAAGAATGGAGCTTCTTTCTTCATGAGTAGATTGAAGGGTTGACAACATCTAGCAAGGTTGGAGATGAAGCGTCTGATGAAAGCTAGTTGCCTTTGTAGACATTTCAGCTCATGTAAGTTTCTTGGCTCGAGCATGCTTTGAATGGCCTTGATCTTTGACTGGTTCACTTCAATGCCACAATGAAGCCGAGGAACTTCCCAGAAGTGACGCCAAATGCACACTTCAATGGGTTCATCTTGAGGTTGTAGTGCCGTAGTTTGTCGAACACCATTCGTAAGTCCTTCAATTGATCGGATCTCTTATTGGTCTTAACAACTACATCGTCTACATAACATTCTACGTTTTTGTGTAGTATGTCATTGAAGATTTTCTGCATTGCGCGTTGATATGTATCCCTAGGGTTCTTCAAGCCAGAGGGTATTACCTTGTAGCAGTAGATACCTTTTGGAGTGCAGAAGGCTATTAGTTCCTTGTCTTTGAGAGCCATGCAAATTTGATTGTATCCAGATGAGTCATCCATGAATGATAGCGCTTCGTGGCCAGTGGTTATGTCTACCATGATTTCGATGATTGGCAAGGGAAAGTTATCATTTGGGCAAGCATCGTTAAGGTCTCGACAGTCTACTCAAACACGTATTTGTCTAGATTTCTTAAGGACAATGACTACGTTAGAGATCCACTTAGGGTATTGCACCTTTCAAATGAAGCCTGCTTTGATTAGCTTGTCAATCTCGGCCTCAATTTGTGGGATGAGGTCAGATCGATAGGGTCTTTAAGTTCGCTTTATTAGTCATGCCCCAGGTTTGAGTGCAAGACAATGTACGTTGATCGTAAGGTGAAGGCCGAGCATTTTTTTATTGGACCAAGCATTAGCAATTGGTAGTACTCATCGATCTTGTTTGCACTTAGTAGTGCAATTACGAAGATAGGTTTCGGTTCCTCGCTTGTGCCTAAGTTGAGCTCTTTAAGATCACCATCCGTGGGTTGTCCCCTATCCTCGAGTTGTGATGGCACATCAGTGACATCCTCCTCTAGGATTTTTTCTTCTTGGATCATGATATGGAAAACTTCTTGGACCCATCTTCAGTGACATCTCCTTGGGCTTGTTGGCGTGAAGATTGACAATGTGGATGATGGTGCGCCTTTTTACCTTTAGTTGTCCTTTTGTGTCAACTTCCAAGGTTGCTTGGCGCTTCATCCTTGAAGGATTCGAGCTTCGAACATCATCTTTTTTTGCTAGACCATCGGGCATTTCTTCCTTGGGCGTTGTTTTCCTCTACCTAGAAGGCTTCTTGGTTTTGTCAAATCATTCCAAGGTCGACTGTCATGGAGGAAAACTAGCCGTGTTGCTTTGTTTCTTAGGTTTTGACAACCTTTCGAAAACAGAGCTTTGGGGTGTTGGCGTGTTAAGCCTTTTGAAGACAGAGGTTCAATCTTGACTACCAATAAAATCAAGTGCTGAGATCCTGGGTTTAGGATGATTTAACCTATCGAAGACTAACGTTCGAGGGTCGGGTTTAGGCTCCTCTTGACCTTGTTCAATGTCCATGCTGATGTGTTGAGCACTAGCATTTTCGCTTTTCTTGAAATCTTCACAAGTGTATTTGGTGTGAAGCTAAGTCCAACTTTGTTGTTGTCAATTCTGTAACCATGCTCCTTCAACTTCTTTTGAGTCTTAGTAAGGTCACGTTCTTTGTCGTTGACGGTGTTTGTGTTCTTCTTTCCATGATTTGAAGAGAAGGCGAAATCATACCCAGCCTTTTACATGAGTTTGTAGGCGTTTGGGTCGAAACCTTCTTTGGTCCTCTTGGTTTGAAAAAAGCTTGGTTCTGCCCCCATTGGTAGGGGTTTTATGAAACCTTGCAGTGGTTTTGAAACTTTAGTGTCGCTTAGCTGTGTCAAAGGTAAAACTGCATTTGTCTTAGTAACTTTACATCGTCCTTGTGCAGCTGTGTGTCGGCTTTTCTTATTTTAGTTTCGAATGGGGATTTCCCATTCTTTCTTTTTGACATCCATCTATATCGGAAGACAGGTGCGTTCGGTCCTTTTAAGGACGTCCCATTCCCTTTGGTTGTTATAGGTTTAGCAGGCTCATCATCATTTTTGCTTGAAGATGGCACAGCTTCCCGTTCTTGCTTCTTAAGCATGGCTTGTCACTACTGCTTTTTAGGTGCGGTTTTGCCTGTGGATTTGATCTCTTTTGGAAGAGCTTCGGACACCATGTCTTCATCCATGTAAAACTTAACATCTGCGAAATGTGATTCGACTTAGGTGAATGGCTTGGTGTCGCCTTGTATCACCTTTACCCCTTCTCAGTAGAACTTCAGGCATTGGTGGAGAGTGGACGGCACTGCTCCATTCTCTTGGATCCAAGGCTTTCTTAAGAGCAAGCTGTAGGAAGTTCTTGCATCAATCACATGGAATAGTGTGCTTGATTTAAGTTCGCCAATGGTCATCTCAACTCAGATCATGCCCATTGTTCTTTGTCCTCCTTGGTTAAAACCTTGGATTAGGAAGCGACTTCGAGATAGTTCATCCACCTTGATGCCAATTGTGGTCATTGTTGACTTCAGCATGATGTTTATGGCCGATCCACCATCCATAAGCATGCGGTTGATTTGGTGCTCTCCCACGTACTCAGAGACAAAGAGATGACGGTTATGAGGTTTTGATCCAGTAGTAAGTCTTTGTCAATGAGGTTGATTGCATCATAAGCGGCACAACATGTTGCATATTCATGTGGTCGAAGCTTCAAACCTTTGTCCTTACTTTCTTGCACTTTGTGGTCATCGAAAATCGCTAAGACCGCCACTAGTGCGTTTTGTATCTCTTTAGGCAATCGTAGTGCCTCCTCTATGCTAAAGTGTGTCGGTAGGCTTTCTTTGGGCATTGGAGTTTTCATTTCCTCGATGGCAATAGCTTTGCCTTTTGAGGGCTCTTCTATCTCTATTTCAATCATGTGACAGGTAGCGGTAGTGCACTATTGGAAGAAGTCATTCGGGAAGTACTCGTGCAAGGAGACTTGAATGCGTGGCTTTTGCTCCATAAGTTCCCCAGCGTACTTGGCTTAGCAGCTCTTACACTTCTTTTAGGCTTCCTATTGTTGTGGTAGTGGTGTTTTTTCCCTTGTTCCACCTTTAGCCATGTGGCTTATGGTCTTGGCATCCTTGTCTTTTGTTGGTTACCAGTATCTACCCTTTTTCAACATCGGTAGGTGCATCTTGGTCACTTGCCCCTAGCGATGGTTGTGGAGAAGGTGCCGTGTAGCTTGAGCATGGACGGGAGTGGTCATGCGTCACTTGGAAAGGCACGGGATCGAATGATCCAAACACAATTGTGGTAGAGTGTGTTGTGGTCGTGTCTCCAAGGTCAAGCTTGATTTTCCCTTGTTGTGCTAGCTTCATGATGAGCTCATTGAGGACGAAGCAGTTGTCAATCAAATGACTCATGATATGATGGTATTTGCAGTACCTAGGATCGTTATCTCGATTCATCTTTTCGGGATGCTTGCATTCAGGCAACTCGATTACCTTATTCTCTAATAGGTCATCTAGCATTGTGGCCACGTCAGAGTTAAGGAAAAGGGTACGTCTTCTGCTCTAGCTCCCTCAAGGTGTTTTTGTACCTGTCTTGGGTGCGAGAAGGCTCACCTTTCTTCATCTTCTTTGCTTTGTTCTTAAAGGAGATCTTGATGGGCGCAGAGGAGGTCTTGATGGAGGCAGTGTTGACAGTAAAGGCTTTATTAGCGGGCTTCTTCCCAGTCTTGTCTACCTTTGGGGCGAACAACTTGTCCATCTTGAAGTTGGTGATTAGCTTATTTTTTCCATGATCGGTGATACTTAGTTCCATGTCGTGGGATCAAGTTGCCAACTCCTCAAACGTTCTTGGTTTTATGCCTTGGAGGATGTAATGTAACCCCCAGTGCATGCCTTGAACGCACATCTCAATGACGGATGTTTTAGAAAGTTGATCTTTGTAATCCAGACTTAATGAATGTCGCATATTGATGTAGTCGACGAAAGGTTCATCCTCCCATTGTTTCGTACTCGTAAGCTCCATCATGCTTACAATGCGGCGAGTGCTATAGAAGTGGTTGAGGAATTCCATTTCAAGCTAGTCCCAGCTGTTGATAGACTTGGGCTTGACGATGGTGCACGCGTCAAAGGCAATACCTTTTAGTGAGCACATGAACTAATTAACGAGGTAGTCTCCCTCTGTTTCAGCATTGTTGCAGGTTTCAATAAAAATGGGCAATATGTTGCTTAGGATTGTCCTCCCCATCAAATTGCATGAATATGAGCGGTTGCTAATCCCTTGACATCCTTAAGGCCTCAATCTTCTTGGAATAAGGCTTTGAGTACCTCACGGAATCATGTGAGCTTCCTTCATATTGCGCGTTTGATGGTGCTTATGATCATCTCTTACAGCTGTTGGATAGAGAGAGATCCCTTGAGCGTTGCAGCTACGTCTACCTCTAGCTTATCATCAGCTTTCTCCACCATAGGCTCCTATTTGGGTCAGCTCTCTCGTTGTACTGTGCCTCCAGACGATTGACGAGTGTAGCAATTTTCAAGTTCTTTTCCACCACGATCCGTATCAGCTTTACGATTGCTTTGCTCATTTGTGCCAGCTGTTCTTCGATTGAAGTCGTACCAGTAGTCATGACTTGCATGGCTGTGGGATACGAGCTGTTGCTTGATCGAAAGTTAATGACTCAAAGTACCTCATCGGGTTTTCTTCCCTTGGTGCCCTTAGCGAGGCCAAGGTGATCATGGGCTTGTGCCTCAGGTGCTCTTGCTCCTTCGACAGAGTTGATGTGGGGGTGGAAGGCACACCAGAGAAAGATCATGCCTTGCTTCAGGTTGTCACGCCCAAAGTGCCACCACTTGTTGCAAGGATGTTCTTGTTTTTCGCATTGGTTGCGGGAACAACTTGATCATTTCTTGATCCTATGCTTATTTCTTGTGGATTTGAAGACAGAAATGAGAGGCAAAGAGGTCCCATTGGGTGTGCCAAATTTGTAAACACGAAAATTCTGTAACGAATGAAACGAGAACACGTTTACAAAATAGATTTGTATTGATGAATTTGTAGGGTTATAATCTCTGTTTACAATTTTCCTTTGATTCAGTCTTCAAATTTGATATAAATGTGTAGGTTGTTGATCTAAGGGTCTTGACAACTTGATCTTGGACGATGGATTGAACGATTGCTTCATGTTTTGAGCTTGAAACGATGCGTGGATAGTCTTTACCTCAAGGCTTGTGTGACTTGCGGCAAAAGTGGTGTTGATGTGGGATTTCATTGATTCAAGAGTCTTGGCGACTTGATCTTGAATCGAACGTCGTTACAAATTTTTAGCTTGTAATAAAGTCTTGAAGGAATCGGCACAAGTGCTTGTTAATTCTTCAAGGGAATGCTTTGGCTTTGGTCGAAAGAAAGCTTCTACTTTGGTTATGCACTCTTCGAAGAGAGCTTTGGAAACATATTAGTTTTCAAATATTTGTGTAAAGGTTCTTCTGAATGTAGAATTTTCCGACCTTTATGCTTGTTTGAGGACCTTGTATTTATAGACTTCCAAAGCCATGCCTTTGGAAGGATTTGGCCTTGATTTGTGTCTTGATTCGTCCATGGGAGAATTTACGTATGTTTTATGTCTTAATTTCAGCTACTCTTCCTCATATTGGCCTAAATTTATAGGCCTTGTTGCCTATTTTGTGAGCAATCTTCAATTCTTGCTTGTTTTGTGAATATGCTTTAATTTTCTTTCCGGTTTTGAGAGCACTTTGGGTCTTTGCTAATTTTAAGGGGATTTTCTCCCTTTTTGCCGAATTTTGGGAATGTTTTACACTTCCTTTGCTTGATTTGTGCCACATGTCATTGATAACTTGTCCATTTGTGATGAGTCATATGTCACGTGGAACTTTGTGATGCATCATTTGTATACAACGAAATTTACATGTCTACAATTACCACATGTATAAATTTACATGTCTATAATTACCACACGTATATGTACACAGGAAATCTTCAATTATTAAACATATTACCACATAAGATGCCAAAATTCAACAGTATTGAATAAACTTGGAGTTCCACAACGACAACATACTTAGCTATCAAAGCAAATAGGAGCAATCCGGAGTTGATGAGTTTTCCAAAGAAAACAGGGGGCGATCCAGTCAATTCCGAATTTTATGGAGGATCATACGTCCCAATTTTTCTATTTTTTTAATTGTACCAAAATAAATATTACCTTTTAAGTCTATAATAATTTATGATAAAATGAGCATGATATCCGTATATAAATTAGCATGAAACATCACATGATTTTAAATAACTAAGAAAGGAAAATTCACATATTCACTTGAGTTTTAATTAATGAAGCTAATTTTTTATTCGAAATATAATCATATAGCTGATCCTTATTACAATTAAGAGTTTTTTTCATTCAAACACCACTTCTTATTTAATTTTACCCCAATTTCTATCTATGCTCCTTCAAAAATATATTATACCTTTTCTATGCACACCACATTTCTTCCAAAAATACCTTCAAACACCCTAACACGGCTTCCCATCCACCCCCAATTTCCAAAGTTCAGTAAAGCAGTTCTAGAGGTGGAAGGCAAGGGAACAAATATTGCCCAAAACTAAAAGAAAAATTGGCTCCACGGGCCCAAAAATTGAAGGTCAATAAATATGCCCCACTATACCCAATTTAGTGCCAAGGGAAATATAGCCTGAGTCGCTGCTTGCGGGTGAAGATTTTTTAATTTTGTTTCTTTCAGCCTTAGCTGACAAAAGTCCATGCGGAAAGATATCGTTTTGGATAATATTAGGAAGATCAAAATTTTAAATCAAATTGGCAAACCAAATGACATGTCACTGTTTGGGCCCAAAATAATAGTTTGGGCTGAGCTTAGGATTGTTCTCTGCCCAAAATCGTTGCTCAGGGGCTGGCCGTGTCTTATCATGATGGGGTAGTTGAATCTTGATACAATAAGGAGTCTCGGCAGGATGAGGATGCTGAAACTTGGGAATGAATACGGCCTGATAAGGGGAAGAGTTCAAAGTCCTAATAGGAGTAGGACTAGCTGAGATAAGATTGGATCAGGGTGAGGAGTCCTAATCCGAGTATAGTTTTGATTCGATTAGAAACAGGTTTGCTACTATAAATCGAGGGAGGAGTGCATCATTCAAGCCCCTCCAATTCAACACACAAACTGCCATGCGCAAACTCTTGCTTTATGCGAAGCCTCTCAACAATCTTGAGATTTCTGTTTTCTTTTTCGCCGACACATCTTCAATTTGGATAAACAACACTGTGAATGCAACCGACGAACATCTTCAATTTGGATAAACAACTCTGTTGCTGTAGAATCAACTGACCGCGAAGCACCTTCAGTTTGGATAAACAGCACTGTCACGAGGCCGACCGGTTATCTATCCAAGTCTCGGTCGAGAAGGATTTTCAAATCCTTATTGGCAGAGGTCATCTCATGAGTCTTCTCAACGAAGTGAGGTGTTACGAATCACTAGATTCGGCGCATTGAATGCCGAGTTATTTTATGATTAGATACTCACAAGTTGGATTTAGAGTTTGGCATTTTGACGGTCGAACCACATTTACGATTAAGACGTACATCTGCCTTGAATATTGGTTTCCATATAGTCTGGTGTCGATTCGGCATGCTTATACTCATACGAATATAATCACCATGACCGAATCCGGCGTTGATGATTGAACTTCACAGAACTAGCAGCCTTGTTTTCAGGCTCTAGAACCCAAAGGCCGAGACGTGTTCCTTCCTTGGCCGCAGTCGCAAGATCAAGAAGTCAGCCGCGCATTCAATGCAACATCAACATAGTTTACTCCTCAGCCGAGCTCGACAGACGACTTGGCACACCCTGCATCAACCGAATGACGTAGTTAGCTCATCAGTTACTTGGCTTGTGCACCACGTAGGCTTGGTAGTTTTTAGGGTCAACAGTCACCAATAAGAAATAAGCACGTTAATCAATACTTAAGTAATAATACAATCATCAATATCCATATCATTTGGTTTACAAAATTCGGTTTAGAAAAATGGCCTCCATATCATTACCCAATGGTTTTTTTAGTCAGCTTTAGTCAAAAGGAGGAGAGTTCAAATTAAATTTGTGCAAAAAACTGCATAGTCAAACTTGGAAAAACAAAATTTCGTCAAACCTTTATGCAATCATATGTTCAAAAATTAATAAAATAAATTTTATAAATTTGAGAAACAATAAAAATATAATATATATATATATATATATATATATTTTTTATAAATACCCAACTATGTGAGATTACGGGCATAGTAAGTAAATTCGCGTATTATATACGTACATACCTATTTTTTAAAATATTTTTGTTCGCCGTACATGTTTTAATGATTTGCTAAATAGCACATTTTCTAGAAGTCCAACGTACAATTAGACTTGGCATTCGTGTTGTGTTTTCTGTGTTCGTGTCGTTTTCATGTCATACCCGATATCTTAATGGGTCATGTCGTGTAACACCCGTTAAAATAAACAGGTAAAATGACCCAACTTGAAATCGACCTGATAATATTAACAGGTAATATGACCCGACCCGTTACCCGTTAAGGAAAATATATTTTAAACCAATAAATAATCAAAAGAAAAACATAATACTAAATAAATATATACATGCCATATTGTCACATCCAAAACATAACAACGCATTTTTCTTTTAACTATATTTCCGCTTACCTAAATTGATCAAATGGTAAAATTGGAAAATATTGGAATAAAGAAGTGGTTTTTTCGTCCAAAAAAATTCTAATAATATAAGTGAAATAGAATCCAACGGTACAGATTTACTCTCATTTATCTTACGGTTGTTATTTAAGTAAAGTCTTTAATAGTTTTTTAATTAATGTAGAAGTGTAAAAAATATAGAAAAAATATATATAAACGCTTGTAATGACAAGCTTTACAACTTTCATGAAGAACTTAAATTCGAAATTTACCACTATAATCATATAAATTATAGATCAAAATTTAACCGTTGATTGTTGTTTACATTTACGCTTCATTGTTCTCATCAAATTTTGTTTTTTCAGATTTTCTTTTTTGAAAACATGATCTATTAGAGGATGTAGGAAGATAAACGGTTTGGATCGTTGATATTATATTCAGAGTTTTAAGGATAGTGAAAATATTGTTTGATGTTTATAAAGTTTCTACAAACTATATGACGTCACTCATATTTCAGTTAACTGTAAATATCGAAACGTGATATCAAAGATCTGAACCGTTCATCTTCTTACATCCGCTAGATGATCATGTTTTTAGAAAATTAAAAAAAATAAATTTTAGTAACCATTATCTACTCGTGAAGGAATAATGGTGAATTACGAGTGTTTATATATTCTTTCATATTTTTTTTACACTTCTACAATAATTATTATTAATTTTTCCCTCAAATAAAAATATTATTCATGAGGGTTTGGATGATTTTAAAAATCTAAACAATAATGTAAGTGTAACTATTATCTACTCGTGAAGGAATAATGGTGAATCACGAGTGTTTATATATTCTTTCACATTTTTCATACTTGTATGTATGTCTTCTTAGTTCTTGCCTATACAAATATTATACTAGTTTATTTTAATTTTGGACAACATGTTAAATAAAATTTATCCTAGTAATGATAATAAGGAACTCTCATAATAAAAATAAATAATGACTAAAACTTTTTTTTTTAACTTATATAGAATAATAATACAAAACTATATATTTAATATAGAATATATTGTATATATATTAATATGGATATTGTATTTTATAATAAATCTTTTAGTAATTAAACTTTAAAATTATCAAAATAATTTTTTTCTTAACGGGTTGAAACAGGTTATCCATGTGTTACTTGCATGTATAGCCGTTAAGAACCTGTTATTAACTGGTTCTTAACAGACCACCTGATAATGACCCGATTAGTTATCGTGTTGATCCGAAACCTGTTATTTTCGTGTCGTTTTCGTGTCGTGTCAGAAACTATTGGGTCTACGTACAATACACGTTTTTAAAATGTAGGTAAGTACTTTACCCATTTAATACACGATATTGTCACACAACACAAATAAAATTCACATATTCAACACATATTTTTTAAGAATTAAAATAATTAATTAAATATTAAAATTAAAAAAATTGGCCAAATTTTTCAAAGTAAGGTTTTAGCAAATTGTCAAATAATGCTTTACTAACTATAGTTGGGGGCTAAGAGCATCTTCAAAGGAGATGTCAAATATGCCAATTAAGATTAAAAAATATTAGGGTGTTCTCCAATGGATATGTCATGCATGATATGGCAGTTGAATCATTTGACTCCTTACTTTCTAGCTATTTTTTTTTACAACAAACAAAGAAGGGAGAAATTTTTAGTTGTGACGGAAACATGGATGGTACACCATGTGTTTCTATGTAAGTGGTGGAAAATTTTAATTTTTAAGTTATTAACCTTTTAACACACATATCTCACCATTTATATGAAAACACGTGGTGTACCATCTTATGTGATGATCACACTGAAAAATCTGTCCAAAGAAGGAGCCAAATATTTTTAACCTAATTTTTTAATGCATAGGTTTCATTAACAATCAATAGAATAAAAACTAAAACTAATTTTGATTATTTTTTAATAGATAATGTAAGTATGTGCCTAATAAAATAATAAAATAAATATTTGACACATCCATTGGAAAAGAAGAGGATTTAGCACTTGTATTTAATTTGTCACATCAGCCATCAAATAAAGTTTTGACATATTATATTTGGCATCTCATTTTGAGATGCTCTAAAAGGCTATAAACATTCTTTGTTGTCTAAACTTTTTTAGCAACCCGGATTTTACTAATAAATGTTTGCACTTCTATGCTAGAAGGTTTAACTTGATTATGTTGAATGAGTACAAAGTTATTAGTTTTTTAAGAAGGGAATTTCGAAGAAAATATAAGGGAATTGTTAGTATTAATTAGCTTTAACATTACAAAACGTGGAAGATCCAAAAACTAAAGGCAGTCCATGACAAGCAAACATAGTACAAAGACCACAAAGCAAAATTAGAAGATGTAAACTCAACGCTTATATCATGCATATAAATTAAAAAGGGGAAAATGGAACTTTGCCCCCAACTCACTTCACTGTAACAATACTTTTCACATAATCTATAACCCTATTCCTATTGATAATAGCAAGAATATGAAGATACTTGAGGTTTCCATTACTACAATTGTAAGAGGTGGCTCTTCCATTGGAAGCAAGCAAAAGAAGCTTGTCACATTTCCAAAGTGTCAATGGAAACTCAATGCCTTTAAAGGGTCCAACGGTTAAGAGTTTTGTCCATGAACTCTTAATTTCGTTATAGTCGTCCATTACCTATATTTCAAATAATTTAGAATCCTCTCCGTAACAAGAGCAATATGAAGCGATGGATTCGCTATACAATAAATACAAGGGCCACAAAGCAAAATTAGAAGATGCAAACGCAAGCCTTGTATCATGCATACAAATTAAATAGGAGAAAATGGAACTTTTCCCTCAATTCACTTGACTGGAACAATACTTTTCACATAATCCATCATCCATTTGATAATAGGAGGAATATGAAGATACTTGAGATTTCCAGTACTAGAATTACAAGAGGCAGCTCTTCCATATGAGCCAAGCATAAGAATCTCGTCACATTTCCAAAGTGTCAATGGATAAGCAATGTCTTTAAGGGGTCCAATGGTTAGCAGTTTTGTCCATGAACTCTTAACTCCATCATAGTCATCCATTACCCATATTTCAAATAATTCACAATCCTCTTCATGACGATAGCAATACGAAGTGACGGATTCATTATACAGAAAAATACCATAAAACTTGAAATTGGATTCTCTCCTAGAAGGCAATTCTATTCTATGAAATATCTCATCACCTAAATCAAATGAAAATACGTACTCCCCGTTATCGTATGCAAACCAATAACAAAATCCCTTCAAGTACACTGAACCAGAATAGGGAATGCAATACCAACGAGTTTCAATTGATATATCAATCTTGATCTCTTTCCAAAAGTTAGTAGTCGTGGTGTATACCTCAGAGGTATGAGGAAGAAGAATACGCTTATAGTATGATTCTCCATCTTCCGGAATACTCACAATCAGAATTTTCTATAATTCGCACAACCTTGTATTCTTTAGCTTTGCAATCATAGCCAAATCCCATTCCCTTAAAGATCGTTTCCAATCCGAATCTTCCCTTGGGAAGGGGTAGAAGAAGGGATGAATCGGGAAGTTGCCTGAATTCTCCCGTTGCAGGATTGCATAAAAGAACATTTTTCCCTGCTATTACACAGACAATCCCATTGCAATAACCGTGAAGCTCTACATTGTCTTGATCTTCCATTGGAAATGGTATATTTAGGTCCTCAACATCATAATGAAGGTTGTGCTCATCACTATCAATGGAAAGATTAATCATGGACCAGAAAACGTCTTGTTTCCAACTCCTGTTCGTGAAAACATGAACCTGACAACGGTTGAGAAGGATACAAGCGATGGATGAGAGTTTGTTGTCCATGGAATTAATGAGGTGTTTGGCCACAAAACATGGACTATTGACGATAGTGCACCAAGACTTGCGTACGCATTTGAATCTCATCAGAGACTTGGGCGGCAACTTGGACAGGATTTCGACCACTTTATCTTCAGGAGTTTCACTTTCACGCACCTGGGACATTTCAACTGTATTGTTCCACTTGAATTCTTCACACGTATATATATACACAGAAAAAAAAACACCACCTGTTTGAGAGACAGACTAAATCAAACTCCAAGTTCCTAAGGCTTGGTAGGTCGAGGTTCAATTATTAAGTATATTACCAAATAAGATTCCAAAATTCAACATTACTAAATAAACTTGGAGTTCCACAGCACACAACATATTTAGCTATCACAGAAAACAGGGAGATCCAGTCAGTTTCGAGTTTTATGGAGAATTATACGTTCAAATTTTTTTATTGATACAAAAATATCCATTCAAATTTTACTTTTGAATCTAGATTAAATTGATGATAAGATGAGTTTGATATCCGTTTATGGGCCAGCCTGTAATATCACAAGATTTTAATTAACTAATTATAAAGAAAAAATCACATATTCACATGAGTTTTAATTAATTAAGCCAATATTTACATTAGAGAATATATAAATATAGAGAATAAACTGAAAGATGACTTTGAGGTACATCTTAAATCGTTTCTTTAAAATGTTATTTGTCCCCACTTGAATGATTTTGCCAAGGGGTTCTTGGAAAATCACTTATAGGATACAACAAAATATGAAATATTCAATAGCAAAACCAAATCTTATTCCCTTATAAATAACTAGAAAGAAATTGTATGAATGTGATGGAGAGATAAGAAAGAGCAAGGAAATTGTGTAGACAACAAATTTCTGAATGAATTTCTCTTGTATCAATATTACTAATATATAGAGAGTATTGTACCTGTTAGACACATCCTTTGGTTTGAGCATGCCTTTTCACCATGAGATACAACTCATTGCTGCAGTATGTCCAATGAATATATCTTATGCAAAGCACCAATTACCCAAAGGTCATATATATTAGTAAAGTATGCACTGGTTGATCATGGATCATGTCTTTTAGCCAAATAGAAAAGCTTCAATGCTTCAATTTGAAGAGATATGATTGTTGGGTCAATAACACAACTTCCCATCCTCTGTCAAACAGCTATATAAATAAATACACACGCACACACACACACATATATATTCTTGAAATATTAAACAATCAGTCCCCATTTTAAGAATATATAATAAATAACATATAACAGTTCTCTCTTTATAATTAATCACAAGCATATGGATATAATCATGCATATAATAAAGGTGTCTTTTGAATTAAACCTTTAATTAGTGTAAGTAATTCAAAGTTATAACGAATGTGATGGTGACCTAAGTTTAAACCAACTATTTTTATATTAAAACCGGAATCACTACACACATGACTATGTCTTATTTCCTTAAAGAAATTTTTGAACTAATTAAGCACTATTATGGCCTTGTGCTTCATCCTGGTTTCATAAACATTTACAAGAGAAAACCCAACTCTTGGTAGAAATGGCACCACTTCTTATGTTCATATAGGTGAGGTTCATTCCCACGTCCTTACTACTATAACCTCATTAAGAGATAAAACTCATCCTCCTAAATGTAGCAATCTTGCCCTGATCATCTTGGAATGAGCTATACATTAATTTTCAGTACTTTCACAACCACTTATCAATAACTTGTTATTACCTGTTAAGCTTTTAAACTAGTGATGTTCTAGACAAAGTCGAGTACCATTATTGGTGGCTAATTTTCTATAAAGGATGTTAGCCCCATTTCACTATATGTACTAACTACCAAAGCTCTTAAAAGTGCTTTAGTTAACGGATCCACCAAGTTATTACTTGATTTAACATAAATCATATTAATAACTCCATCAGTTATTAATTGCTTGACATATTCATGCCTAAAGCTAATATATTTAGACTTTCCATTATATACCTTATTGTATGCTCTAGGCAAAGTAGCTTTACTATCACAGTATAAAGAAATGGATGGCATTGGTTGTGGCCATAACTCTATTTCCAGTAATAAATTTCTAATCCATTCCGCTTCTGTACCTGTTGCTACTAATGCTATAAATTCAGATTCCATAGTTGAATGTGCTATACATGTTTGCATCTTTGAAGCTCAAGAAATTGCTCCTCAGGCAATTGTAAAAATCCACCCTAATGTAGACTTATTATCATTAGCACTTGTTATCCAACCTTCATCTGAATATCCTTCAAGTACTGCTGGAAACTCAGAGTAATTTCAAGTTAACAATTCTTTTAAGATAACCAAAAATTCTATTTATTGCTTTCCAATAAGCAGTTCCAGGATAATCTGGCCTGGTACAATACATGGCATAAATTAAATTTCCGATTACACTAGCATACTCAAGTTGTGCAACAGACTTGCTAGAATTATTAAGCAAAGTCCCATTTGGGTCAAAAGGGGTATTTGCTTCTTTTATTTGTAGATGTTTAAACTTAAGAAGCAATATTTTCTATATAATGTGATTGACACAAAGCGTAAACCCTACTATGCTTCTTTACTTTAATTCCCAAGATAGTATCTACTTCATTCAAATCCTTCATCTTGAATTTTGAATTTAGATGCTCTTTAGTTTGAGATACACCTTTCATGTTTGTACAAAAAATTAGCAAGTCATCGACATATAAACATATAACAACACCATAATCATTTGTGAATTTAGAATATATGCATTTACCAGTACTGTTATGTCTAAATCCATATGATAAAATGACACAATCAAACTTTTCAAGCCATTGTTTTGTGCTTGTTTCAGCACATATAATGACTTGACTAATTTACCAACTTTCTTTTCATTTTCAGGGAGAACAAACCCTTCTGGTTGTTCCATCTAGACTTCTTCATCCAAATCACATTTAAAAAAGCCATTTCCACGTCCATTTGATACACATACAAATTATATAAAGATGCCAATGCAAACAATATTCTAATTGATGTGAGCCTAGCTACTGGTGTATATGTATTGAAATAGTCTATTCATTTTTCTGCTTAAAACCCTTGGCAACTAGCCTAGCTTTAAACATCTGAATAAACACATTTGTATTGTATTTTCTTCTAAACACGCACTTACAACCTATTGCTTTTGATCCTTGTGGCAAGTCTACTAGAACCCATGTCTGATTATATATTAATGATTCAAATTCATCATCTATAGCCTTTTTCCAAAAGGCTACATCTCTTGAAGTCATTACTTTGCTTAGACTTTTAGGATCATCTTCAACATTCAACAATATAGGTATTTTTTTTAAGAACCTTTTTTCTATTTCCTTTAGCTAAAAATACAATAGATTAAGACAAAATAAAATATGGGCCTAAAGCCTTTTCTTTTCTTACTATTTGGCTTTTCCTAGGTTCATTAACAGTTTCAAATTATTTTCTTTTCTCACCTTGAGAAGAACTACTATTCGGATTAGAGAAAGGTGTTTGATTTTTCTCATTTCCAGACACTGAGTAGTCATTAAAGACTTTATTTTCTATAAATTGACATCTCTAGACTCAACTATTGTATTTGAGTCTAAATTAAGCAACCTATATGCCTTTGAATTTTTTGCATATCCTACAAATATGCTTTTAATTCCTCTTGGACCCAACTTGGATCTCTTAGGATCGAGTGCCTTGTAAAATGCTACACAACCCTATACTCTCAAATATGACAAATTTGGTTCACTTCCTTTCCAAATTTCATATGGTGACACATGTGTCTTTATAGATGTAATTCTATTGTGTATATGACATGTAATAAACAATGCCTTTCCCCATAAGTATTTAGGAGTATTAGCATTAATCATCTCAGTGAGTATCCTATTTTTTCTTTATACCAGACCATTTTGTGATGGTGTATAAGGTGCAATTGTTTTATGTACAACACCAAGCTCTTCACAAAAGATATCAAATTCATGTGAAAAATATTCACCACCTCTATCACTACGAAGGCATTTAATTTTCCTTCCCATTTGGTTTTCAAATTCAGCCTTATAGAGCTTAAAACACTCAAAAGTTTTTTCTTTATTAGATAATAAATAAACATAAGTGAACTTAGAACAATCATCTACAAATGTGATAAAATATCTTTTTCCTCCTCTTGTTAAAACACCATTAAATTCACTTATGTCATAATGTATTAAGTATAATAAATTTGTATTTCTTTCAGCAATTGGAAAAGGTTTCTTAGTAATTTTTGCTTGAATACATATTTCACATTTATCATTATAATCATCATAACAAGCAATCAAACCATGTGTGCGCATGTATTTTAAAGATCTATAATTTACATGTGCTAAACATAAATGCCATAAATGAGAGAAAGATTCAACAATATAAGCAGAACAAATCACTTTATTATTAATACTTAGTTTGAACATCCCAGCACAAGAATACCCCTTCCAAACAAGCATCCCATTTTTCAACATTATTAACTTGTCAGACTCTAAAACAGCCTTTATACCATTCTTACATAACAAATTTGCAGACACAAGATTCTTTCTAATTTCTGGAACATGTAGTACATTAAGCAACGTCAATTTCTTCTCGGAAGTAAACTAAAGTTCAACGGTTCATTTTCCTAGAACTTTGGCGGAATTATGCTTCCCCATTAAAACATCTTGATTGTCCGTTGATGCTTCATATGTCTTGAATTTTGCCTTGTCATTGCACACATGTATAGTGGCCCTGAGTCAAGCCACCAATCGGATGATTTTATTACCGTTGCCATATTCAGTTCGGTAATAATGCCAATATGCATCATTGATACAATTGCGATAATGTTATCGATTCCAGAATTTTCCATCATATGGGCGCTATTGGTCTTATTGGCATATTCCTCACTTGCTTTTCTGTGTCCACAATCACGAATGTAATGGCTTTTTTTCCACAATGGTAGAATACATAATTTGCATTCTTTTGATTGTTGTTGGAATCTTCTTAAACTTTCCTTTGTCAATTTTCACTTTGAAGTTCTTTTGAATTTTTTTTTCGACAATGGGAACGTTAGATGAATGGCTTGCAAAATTCTTATCACAATTTCGAGTTTCCTCTTCAATTTGAATACCCTTTTGCAAATTCTCCAAACTAATATCTTCCACCATGTGTAGAAGTTTATTTCTATAGTTATTCCATGTTTGGGGTAATTTTGCCTTAATAGCCCCAACTATCATAGGATCCATAATAACTGTCTTAAGTTCACGAAGCATTGAGACCAAGACCAATAATTCATGAACTTGGTCTAGCATGAGTTTGTTATCAAACATAGTGAACTCATAATATTTGAACATTAAAAATTTATCAGTACTTCTATTCTCCGTTGCGTACTTGTGTTTAAGTGTTTCCCAAGTTTCCTTCGGAGATTGAATGTGCGTGCGCAAGTCATATAAGCGATCAAATAATGTGCCCAAGATGTGTCCTCTAAATACCAATTAATCTTCTTCACGCTTCTTTCATTTGGCAACTATTTTGTCCATGTTTTTGTCACTTGGTTCACAAATAGGCTGCAGTTTCGGGTCCAACACGACATTTAGAACAGTAAGCATGAAACGCATCATGTCCTTTTATTGGGTGAAGTTTGATCCAATTTGTCTAGCTTGGAGACATCTTGATTGATAATCTTCAAAGCCATGTTATTAGACTTGTTCTTTGTGGAGCCTAAAATAATCCCAAAAATTCTAAAGGCGATACGTGGACTTTTGCTCAAGAAAGACAAGATTGCCCTCAATAAATGGGCAGGCTCCTCAGATACTCCCACTCGTAGCTCACACCCCTTAAGGTCTTAGCAGCTGAATACGACTACCCACAGCTCACCTGTCTTTGGCAAGGAAAACTCAAAATAGTGAAGATAAGGATTAATTACCCAAATCCTATCTTTAATGCATTCCCAATTGAAGATTGACTCCATTCAAGTAACTAATCCCAATTTAAATCAATTAGGGATAATTACTCCATTATCTCAAGATTTATTTCCTATTTAATATTTTGAGAATATTTCTCCATAAACCTTAGCCAATAGGATGTTGCCATGTGTAGGGTACCCTAACACTATGGCCGGCTCTCTCCCCCTATATATACCCCATATTCTACCAAATTTCAGAAGCTTTTGCTACCCTAAAAAAAGTGATATAGACTTTAAAAAATAACCTTTGTAAAATGCGAAAGGGAACAACTTTAAATGTTCGACTGAGGAAAATTTGTTTTATTTTAGGATAATATTAAGGAAACCAAACTTTTAAACAAAATTTGCGAACCAAATAATGCTTCACCAATAAAAAACAAGCACGTTAATCCACACTTAATTAATAATTCAATCATCATCAACCAAATCATTTGGTTTACAAAATTTGGTCTCCCTAGTCCCTAGCATTACCCTTTTTTTAATTTTGGTGTTTTGGTTCTTCTCAAAACCTCATTTAAGGGTATATTAATACTTTCATATTATTTTTTGGTTATAATTATCATAAACTTCAAAATGTGACCATAATTCTATATGATGTTCAAATATTGGTTATTTTTCCAAATTTTTGTTTTGGTACGTTATTTTCTGAAATATTGATACGGACCAGTGTTCGATACATTATATTTTGCCAAATTTGGTACATGATAGTATTTTGGTATGTTATCTAATGTTCAATTAAGTATGTACTAGCATTCATATTTCGAACATACCAAAACCCGTTAGATATGCACCTTTGGGCTTGCTCACAATTATTTATTGTCTTGCAGGTAATCGAGTTTGTATAATATGGGGAATAATCCAACGTACTTATAAAATTTTGTAGTACTCTTTATCTGTATTTCAGTTTTAAGATAGCAGATCACTCTGACAAATCATCCTGCCATGAAAGTTGAGGAAAGAAATAAAAGAAGAAAGTAGAAACTGAATATTTAAATTTATTTTCCATCCATTATCCTCCTTTGTTGTTTCTTAGAAGGTAAATTCCTTGTTAGGGATCTCTTCCCAAGGTTAGTGTGACTGTAGAGAGTGAATCTCACATCGGGAAAACAAGAGACTTTATATGTGCTTATAAGTAATTAGGCTATTTCATATTGTTGATTGGTTTTATATTGAGATCTCAACTTTTTTCATGGTATCAGAGCAGTTTAGCCCACATGAGAAGCCCAATAGCCACACATGCTCCACTTCACCCAGTTTGTGTTGTCCATATATTTGGCTTGAAAATTTGTCAGATGTAAAGAAGCGAGTGAGAGGTTGAGACGGATTTAGGACCGTAGATCAATGACAGCTTTCGAAAATTAGAGAAATAGAAGCTGGCCAACGGGTTCGATGTAGATCTGAGAGAGAATGAGTCAAGAGATTCCGAAAACGAGTTTTTAAATCCAAACAGCTACACTACTTGGTTCAACAACACGAAATATTTTCAAGCATAGGAGCAGCCGATGGTTGAGAAAGAGTAAAAGGAGACGAATATGAGTATGAATTTGAGCAAAAGACAAAAAAAGCTACACTATCTGGTTCAACAACCGGGTTAGTACTCATAATCGTCAATTCAACAAATGGGATATATTTAGCGAACGGGATTAGCCACACTCTACCATGGACAAGTCAGCAGTATGGAGTTCCAGTGAGTGAGGGAGTGGGCTTGCACCTACCACATTAACAGTTAACAAACAAATTGATGGACAAGGAAACGAGGTCTAACATTGTAATGAATTCGCAAGTTGATGTATGGCATTGTAATGTTCTAAAGATGAGATACGATTTTGTTATGTGACCAAAGTTGGTAAAATGTAATTTGCCCTTTTTATTTTTTAAAATTTGGGTGTAGGAGTAGGAACGGGGTCTTACATAGGGGTGGGCAAACGGGCCCTGGGCCCGTGAGTAGGGACGGGGTACTAGCGGTTCGGGGTGAGGGACGCTCTGCTTACCTGTGAGTGGACCCCTTCGAAAACTAAACGTTTTAGATGTGGATATGTTTTATATGTGGATGCGTATTACTATGTTAGTCTCTAATGAGACTTATGATGATATTTGACAATATTTTAGATCTTTGGTGATTTATTTTCACGACATGGTCATCATGTGATATTTTATCCTAGTGGACACTAGGATTATTGATTATTACTGGTATTGAGTTTAGCTAGTTGACACTAGTATATCTTGCTTGCTATACTTATGATAGTGGACGCTAGTATGACTGATTGAGTTCAGGTATGATTTATGAACTTGGATTGAATGTTTTCGATTGTAGAGATTGATAAGATCTAGTGGCAAAGGAGTGGGCCCCGCTCTTGCCACGTCATCATTTAACAACCAAATTGACATAAAATTTAACGGAGGTCTGACATTGCAACAAATTCATAAGTTGAAGTGTGACATTACAATGTTTAAAACATGAGTTATGAGATTGTGGTTCCACCCATAATTGAGATAGTTTTGTGTAATTTACCCTAATTAATTTACAAGTAAGAAAAATGTGAAAAAATATGCAAATGCTCATGATTGCATCCTTTACGCTTTGACAATGGGTACATTGTCAATTGAATTTTTGAAACCCTACAAACCCTTGTGAATATTGTTTTAGAGGAGTTTAAAATAAATCAAATTCATAATAATTAATATACAAGTGTGAAAAATATGAAAGAATATACAAGCTCGTGATTGCATCCCCTACACGTAGACGATGCCTACATCGTCGCTTAGATTTTTAAACCCCTCCAACCCTCATGAATACAAATTCATAAATAATTTTGTAAAAGTGTAAGAAAATGTATAAAAAATAAAAAGTATACAATCACTTGTATGACAAGCTTTTCAATTTTCGTGAAAGGGTCAACTTCGAAATTCAACATCATGATCCATTGTCATTTACACTCTACTCTTCTCACAGGATTTCGTTTTTTTGTTTTTCTTTTTTGACAACATGATCTTTTAGTTGATGCAAGAAAATGAACATTCGGATCGTTGATATCATGTTTTGATGTTTACGGTAAACTGAAATATAAGCCAATGTTATATAAATTCTAGAGATTTTAAAAACTCAAAGCAATACTTTCACTAACCGTAAAAATCTGAACTTGATATCAACAATCTAAAATGCTCATCTTTCTGCATTTGTTTAACAGTTAATGTTTCCAGAAATGAAAATGACTACTACAAATTTTTGTATACATGACGCAATTTATGGGTCATGTTAAAAGTTTAATGACGTAAGGGTTTAGCGTTATCTTTGTGGATGCCATTTAAGATATTTTTTATGACGTTGAAAGTGTCATGTATGACTTCTAAGGACGCCTAACAAGAGTCATTAATCTGAAAAAGGAAAAAAAAAAAAAAACTAATTATGTTTAGAAGAATGGAGCATAACAGTAAACGAGAATCAATGGTTACATTTAAATATGTTGTTTATGGGATTATGGTGGCGAATTTCGTAGTTGACCTCTTTACTAAAGTTGTCGAGCTTGTTAGTATGAGCATTTCTATATTTTTTTTCTTGGGTAAATTACACAAAATTACCTCAACAATAAGTGGAACCACAATCTCATACCTTATGTTTTAAAAATTACAATGTCACACCTCATCTAACGAATTTGTTGCAATATCAGACCTTCGTCAGTTTGTCTATTAATTTCGCTATTAAATCTTGACGTGGCTTCAAGTGGGGTTCACTCCCTAGCCCAATTGGTTAGAAATATTAATTAAATATTAAAAAATTAAAAAATAGCTTTTTAAATATTTTTATTAAAAAGGGTGGGACCCACCCTTACCCTTTCATTGAGAGTCTTGATTCACACACTTGAAGAAGACTTACATTCAAAGTTTCTCATTTCTCATTTTTTCATAAATTTTTCTTACTTTCTTATTCCTAGAATTTTTTAATGACGGGAAATTCGGAAATAACGACGAACGAAACTTCCTACGTTTAAAGATCTGGAACAAATGATGAAGCACGAGATGTAGCCCTACTACGACAATCCACGAGGCTTAATATGATGGCAAAATGAGCAACTTTGCTACCAAGGAGCATCCTGACCATGGCAGCCACAAGGACCACCGGGGCAGTGGGGAGTGGGCCAGCATCATGGCAGCAAGCCCATGGTGAGCAAGTAGCAACGAGGCAGCCAATAGCCCAGGCCTACGCCATTTTGCAGCAGCAAGCCCAGGCGTTAGAAGCAGCACAAGTCGCTACCACAGCAGCACAGGCCCAAGCCTCGTACACATCCCAATCTGCAGCCCACGTTGCAAAGTAGTCGAGCCCAGGCCCAACGCCCACACGTACCACATGCGGGGCAATCCACGTCGGTTATTCAACATGCTCTCGTAATCCAACTCGTGGCCTTCCTAGTGGTCCAAACTAGTCCAAGACCAGTTCAACCATCCCTGCTTCATATTTCTAGATTGACGATTGAACCAGGGGTATTTTCACCCCATTTCTCCGCGGATTTGACATATCCTAACTCAAATCTCGCACCCAAAGTCCATTACACTTCCACTACTCAAGGAGATGCATGTCGTCCAAGCACTTCCAACCCAAATGACAAATAACACTTGTCTCAACAAGTCATAGAGTTGACAAGCGCCCTCACGTAGTAGATGACCTTGGTGAATCAGCTCTTGCAGCGAACTGAGATGCAGTATACCCCAAACGAGGTGTCCCAAAGTAGGATAAGGGTATACGACGAACCTTTCCAACAACGTCCCGGCAAGTAACTCATCGACCAACCATGGACTGAGCGTTCGGTAGTGTACAATCACGACTGGGCCCCCAAGATAATATATACTCCCATCTTAGTACATGGATGAGTGTGCACTCTCAATTATGCCCATAAACGAGCATACATTTATGGTTTGGCCCACACTCCGATAATTAACATGAGTAACCTTTCAGGCGAAGTGTTCATTCACGCTAGGCCCATGTGTTCAGCATGATGGATGGAGAGAAGCAGTTAAACAATCCAGCTCAAGTTCAACCAGTAGCCTACTAATAATTCGCTCACCTTCTAGGAACGTACCACATGCACTGCAAATGCGGTATAAACGAGCTGAACGCATAGAAGAACAGCCTAGACCAGTAGGTCATGACCAGGGGCAGCCGAGAGCTCTGCTACCCTAACAAAGGTAAATTAAAGAAGAAGTAGAGAGGTTCCTAATCGAGTAATTGCATGATTTCCAAGGCAATGAGGTCATTGATGAGGCATTACGAGGGGACATGACCAACATAAATAGGTTATCATTCACGGACAAGACCGGGCAAGCAGAGCCTCAACTCAAATTTAGCTTGCCACATTTCACATCCTTCAAAAAAGATGGAAACTCGGAGAGGCTCCTAAAGCACTACCGTAGCACAATGATCACAAGGAATATTCATCTTATCGCTTGATCAAGATGAAGTCCAAACACTTGTTCAATGTGAAGAATAACTCAAATGAGTCACTCTGAGACTATGTGAAAAGGTTCAAAGCAAATAATGAAAAGATAGTTAGATGCAATGATTCGATAACTAGTCTAGCCTTCTAAAAATGACTCCCAGCAGACCACCCGATGTTCAAAGAATTGATCATGAAAGAAGATCTAACTCTTGCAGACTCTTTCGCTCTGGCAGAGAAGCATGCAATTTGGGACAAGGCTCACCGATGCACATTCAAGGCAAATTCGAGTGATCTTGAATATGAAGTTCCCCACTACTCTGAAGAAGATTCAAGGTCTGACTAGATGAGCAGCCGTACTCAACCGTTTACCCTTGCGGTCCACCGATCAACATGAGCCCTTTTTTCGACTCAATCGAAAAAGAGTAACAAGATGAATGAAATAACGAGTGTGAGAAAGCATTCAAAGACTTGAAGAAGTACCTAACATCACCTCCATACTATCCAAACCGGAAGCAACAGAGGACTTATTTACATGCTTAATGGTATCTGAAGCAGCATTATGCTCAACCCTCATACGAGAAAAGCTGGGGGCCCAACTACCTATATTCCATAGTTCAAAAGCTCTCATCAATGCAGAAACCAGCTACCAAAAATTTGAAAGCTAACTTTGGCAATAGTTGTTGCAACTCGGAAGCCAAGCTATACCTTCAGATGCAAGTAGTCATCTTCATGATGCACTATTTCATCAAATCCAGACGTGCGACGATAAAGGCGCAGACATTGGTGAACACAAAGTTTTATGAAAAACACAACAACTCAACCCAAAAGGTGTGCCAAGGGTAGACGAACACTAGAAAGACACACTTAGAAACAAGTTTTATCCTCATCACCCCTAAAGATTCTACATATGAGCAACATGTACCGAAAGTTGAACACCACCTCCTGTTACGCGTCACACGACCCCAGCCAACCCTTGCTCTATAATTCAGCTCTAGAATGGCTCAATACCGGCAGTTGAGTATCTTCTGTTGCGTGTAACAAAGCCTATCTACACGACTCCCTACCGCGCCTTTACGCTTAGCATAGACGATGCAACAAAGTAACCCAACGACGCCTCAAAGGCAATCAAGCATGCCCTAGCCACACCTGTTTCACTCGATAGAGACTTCTAGCATTTGCACGTCGACGATGCCTCCAACTACAAGAGCTCAGGAGCAAGCATGGTCCTTGCCACCCCAGACGATTCGATGCTCAAGATGGAAATCACTCTAGGCTTCAAATCTAACAACGAAGCAGAGTACGAAACCCTACTAGCAGGTCTCCAAATGGCAAAAGGCTTGGCGGTAAAAAAACTTGCAATTCATTTTGATTCCTAGTTAATCACTAGCTAGACTACTGAAGAGTACACGACAAAACATCAGAAGATGACACAGTACCTAGAGAAGGCACAAAAACAATTTGAGGCACTTCAGACTTACACCCTCACTTAAGTTCCACGAGCAAGCAATGCCCATTCAGATGCGCTAGCCGGCCTAGGCTCCACCCTCGACCACCAACTCAAACACTTTATTCTAGTGAAGTATCCAGAAAAGCCAAGCATAGAGGCAGAGCTAGTAGCCGAGGTGTCATAGTTTAGTACAACTCCAAACTGGCAAGATTCCACTATAGACTATCTAGTCAATGACACACTCGTCATGGAAAGTTTGAGTTTAGAAAGCTCTAAACAAAGGTAGCATGCTACTATATGTGGAACGACATTCTCGTCCGAAGATCTTACCCTGAACCATACCTCCGCTGCCTAGCGTCTTCCGATGACTTAAAAGTTCTAAGCTCAATTCACGAAGGCATTTATGGAAGTCATTCTGGAGGCCAATCCTTAGCATAAAAGGCTTTTAACGCAGGCTACTACTAGCCTACTATGCATCAAGAAGTTAAGAAGTTAGTACAAAAGTACGACATCTACCAATGCTACAAGCCGATACCAACACTATCTGTCAGTGAACTACACCCGCAGACGAGTCTTTGGTCATTCATGTAGTGGTCAATCGACTTGGTAAAGCCAATGCAGCCCGCTACTAGGGGCAGAGGCATAGTGATCGTGGCAATTGACTACTTCACCAAGTGGGTGGAAGTAGAGCCTATGACAACCACAACTCAGACGGACATAGAGTGCTTCATATGGGGAAACACCATTTACCGATTTAGTATCCCTCAATCCATTGTCACAGACAACGGCCCGTAATTCGTAGGCAAAGATTTGGCGAAGTTCTTCCGAAAATATGGCATCAAGCAGCACAAGTTCACGTCGAGGTATCCCCAAGGCAATACGCAGGCCAAAGCATCCAACAAAACAATTCTCGACTACTTCAAGAAATCCATCTCCAAATAAGAAGGGAAAATGGCCAAATGAACTTCCCAAATTTCTATAGGCGTATTGCATAACCAAACGTCGAGCAACCGGTGAGACTCCATTCTCTTTGGCATTTGGTTCAGAAGCAATCATTCCTCCTAATGTCATTGTGCCAAGTATCAGCACTCTACTGTCAAGCATCGAGCAGAACAAAAATGAGATGGCCACAAACTTAGATCTGGCAAAGAAGAAATGCGAGAAGGTCATCACCCGTATCACAGCCTACCAGTAGCAGCTCATCTCCAACTATAACAAAAAGGCCAAGATCTGGTAGTTCCAACGTGAAGATCTAGTCCTAAGAAAAGCCTTCATCACTGGCCACAGATAAGGCTTTAAAAAGATGGATCTCATTTGGGAAGGTTTGTATAAGATCAGCAGAGAAGGCGACAAAGGTAATTACACCATTGCCACCGTGAACGACAAAGAGATCGAAAAGCAATAGAACACCTACAGTCTGAAGAAGTACCATGTGTGACCTTCAGCTACATCAAAGCCCGAAGACTCAAGCAGCTCGACGGGCACCACCTCGCAAGCCGAGGTTTATCCAATTGTTATGCAGTTCCTACCTTACAGTTAAGTTTTCATTCGTTTCAATGGTTTTTCAATGAGGAATTTGGAAGTAATTCACAACTTGGCTTAGCTATATGCTTACAATAACTGATCACTCCTACAATTCAAAAGAAGAACGCGCCCTTCTTAGGGACTTATCACAGGAATTACGCCCCTTTAAGGACCAACCATGCTCTCCAATTCGAGAGAGTAAACCAATTCCCCAACACCCATATGCGTTTGCTCTCCAATGCGGGATGATAAACTTTACACTCCAAATATCTAAACGTGGATGAGTCGGGCTGCCTTGGTATAACTAGGTGCACGATCGCTTGTGTTGAGATTCCTAAGAGTAACCACAAAGATCTTTTTCAAGGCTTAGCTAGCTGAAGGATTTTGGGTCTTTTGGCCTAATCCATAGGGAACTGGGCCTCAGAGACAGAGGAGGCACATTATGTAGTATGCCTTCAAGACTGCTTCTCTGGAACCCAAAAGCTGCTACTGTGTGCACCAAGGTAGCCTACAGTTTCTAGAAGACTACCTACATATTGCCATTCGAGCAATAAACCGCATTAAACTTATACAACTACACATTTTTGTGAAAGGTTAAACAAGTTAGCATGCATATATGGAGTTTTATCCATTGCCCGACATGCTACACAGTCGATAAGCTTCACCTTTGCCCAAGCACGGAATGATCATTTAAGATCTACACTAATTCCTAATGTTTTGTGATACTCGCTATGCAACCCATGGAATTGGATACATAAAGGCAAGGAGTTCTCTTGGACCTTTGCTTACGAAATTCCATACAACCGAGTACTTTTAATACTAGGGGTTAGCGAATTTCATAACCTAAAAAATCTTTAGTATGTTGTGATGCAGACCACACAGCTCAAAAGATTGAAGAAAGACAAGGTTAACAGCCAAGTGGTCATGCAGACTCGTCTGTTTCTATAAGTAAAGCATCCGTTTGCCGACCCTGTGGCTAACAACTTCACAACTGCATAGGTTATGTGGGCTAGTTTACTTATAGAAAAGTAGCATGCCTGCCGCTAGTCTAAAGGTCAAAGGTTGGGCGAGAACAAAAGAAGTGAAGATGAAGAAAAAGGAAGCAAGCCAGTTTATTAAATTTTCTAGCAAAACTGATAAACGACTAACAAAGGCCGAAAGATTTCAAGCAAAGAAAAAAGCAATAAGGAAAATAAATAAAATCCTAAAGGCTACCTCGAATACTACTTTTCAGCATCTTGCACATCCTACGACTACTCGGTCGGTACACCATCAATAGTCGTGACGCTCTCAATATCAGCATCTTCCAGTTCTTCACCCTGGTTGCCCTAGCCTGGGCACCAACTTCTCCGACTACTTCACCAATGGAAGCCTTAGAAGTAAGGACAAGCTGGTATTTCAGAGAAATAAAGAAGGTCTTGAAGTCTTTCCCAACAAACTCAAAGTCAGATAGCCTACCAAAGAGATGATCTATATAACCCAGTTTGTAAAAATTGGCTTTACTCTGAATAAGTGAAGCCTGGAGCCTAGCCTTCACACCCTCAGCTGCTCATTCTCCTTGAGCAGACCAACACGGATGCGTTGCAGCTCATCCACTTCCTTTTTCAGGCTTTCGTTGATCTTCAGTGCATCTTGGAGTTCCAACACTTAGGGTTCAAGCCTGTCGACAATCTTCTTGAAGTCGATCACTTGATTATATGCAACAATCAACTCTTCATCCTTTGCGTAAATAGTAGAACGAAGCTCAGAAGTGGCACACTCAAGATCTTGAATTTGAGGTATGTAACATCCAATCTCCTTCTCTGCACTTTCATACTTAAGTTGGATCGCGTCAAGCCTAGTCTTCAAATCAACAATCTCTTAGCGAACGGTCTCAAGTTGCAGAGAAGTGGGGGCAGAGATATTAGATCCCTTTAAAGCGATGAGCTCATATTCCAACCTCTTGATCCTCTTGGTAGAGAATAGACTTCAGCTGTCATAGTCTTTGCCACCTCTTTGATAGCCTTGGTATCCTCTTGGTCAATGAGCATAGACTTGGTTGCCAAAATCTTCGTTTTCTGCATCATAGCAAGTAGAGTAGTCATTTTATATTCAGTCGTATGCTTCACAAAGGAACTTGGGCAAATAACCCATTTGACGCCATTAACAAGCTTGGCACACACGTCGATGTCTTCAAGCAGATCTGGTTTCAAGAGCGCCCAAGTCACAACACCCTTCCCAGAAACAGGCTTGGTAGATTTCTCATAACTGCCCACACAAGCAGTCTTTTCTTTCTCAGCAGGCAAATGAGTCTCAGCAGCGAGGGTAGCAAGTTTTGGCACCACTTTAGCAGCATAGTCCACTTTATCGCTCTTCATAATGGCAAGCCTCTCGAAAGGTAAACCAAAATTAGTTCCCAACAGACGCCTTGGCATAAATTTTGGCACTAGGGGCATGACGAAACCTCTACGCTGAGTAATCTTGTCAGCAATTATACTAGCCACATTCGGCATGGCAGGCTCACGGCTCAGATCTAGCAACCTCATCTTCCTTTTTCTTGGAGGAAGTCAAATCAATCATAACCCTCTCGGCAGTAAGCAGACCCTCACGAGCAGTAGAGGAAGTCATCAATTTTTTTTCTCAATCGTTATCTCTTAAGCAGGCTAAGAAGATATCTTATTTCCACCTTCATTTGTAGTAGGTTCCACGATAACGATCAGAAGAGCCAATGCATTCGCCTTGTTCTTGTTTATCTCCTCTCTCGGAAGTAGCCCACCATTCTCCCAGCGAAGAAGACTAAACAGGCAATGCCATTCATGGTACTCAGCAGGGGAGGCTCACTGGCTCAGATCTTGCAACCTCATCTTCCTTTCTCTTGGAGGAAGTCAAATCAATCATAAGCCTCTCGGCAGCAGGCAGACCCTCACGAGCAGTGGAGGAAGTCATCGAATTTTTTTCTCAATCGTTATCTCTTGAGCAGGCTAGGAAGATATCTTTTTTCCATCTTCATTTATAGTAGGTTCCACGACAGCTATCAGACGAGCCAATGCATTTGCCTTAACCTTCTTTATCTCCTCTCTCGAAAGCAGCCTACCATTCTCCCAGCGAAGAAGACTAAACAACCAATGCCATTCACGGTACTCAACAGGGAAGCTCAGCCCATACTGGTTTTTCCCTCACTTTTTTCTCTCGGACCAACAAGCAGTAGGCTTGTATGCTCAGTATTCTAGCAGCCCAAGAGGCCCACGACCTCCTCATTTCTCTCAATCACTGGTCTGGCCCATGTTAGGTCCAAGAGCCCAAAGAACATAAGCCATGTGGCTCGCCTAGCACTACGTCCCAACACCTCAATCTGCGGCCCCAACCACACAGCTTCCCTTAGCTTTAGCCAAACCGAGTAGCCCAAGCAGTGTTCTCTGCCACAAGACCTCTTCGACCCATGTGGATCCTACTCTTGCCCTTGCCAGCCGACGTGCCACACCACCTCGATTACTTCCCTGCAACAGCACTATCTAATAAGAAGACAAGGAAATTTTTTACCTCAGTGTGGTACAAAGGAGACAAAGAAAGAAATGAATACGGTCATTTGCAAGGGCAAGTGTAGAAGATTGCTAGGGAAGGGGGACCAAATACCCTTTAGCTTTCTCTTTCTCGTAGGATAGAATAATTTGCTCTCTGAAGTTGATTTAATCATCTACTTAAGGTAGACTTAAATAGACTTTGGAAGTGATTTATTTCCCTTTCCTAGAAGGATCTAATTTCCAATTAATAAGGGAATTTACATCAAAATAGGAAACAACCCTATGTTTCTTAAAGCAAGAAAAGATCTCTACACCTGTTGCCCTTTCCTGTGAGTAGCCCAACAAGTGTGGGGGCCTTTGTGGAGCAAAAAATAATCAAGAAAATTATGGAGGCGACACGTGGCCTTTTGGGTGAAAAAGACAAAATTACCCTCTAGGCACACCGGGATTCCCACGCGCAAGCAACGGACAATTACTGCTCAATCAAGGAAGAGTCAAAGGTGATCAAAATGGTATTTATTCAAAACCTTCTCATCACTCCTCATCAAAGCCCCACTCAAAAGGTAACTCCCAATTTTTCTATTCTAATTGGGATTAATTACCAAATTAATTGCAAGATAGTATTTGACATAAAATCTTGCCATTATATTCAAAAAACCACCATAAGTGGCCGGTCCCTATTTCGAGAAATAGGGCCTGCCACACCCATATATATAGTCTCATTTCTCCACCAAAAAGCTAAGTTCATTCTCTCCCTAAAATTCCCTAAAGACTTTCTCTCTCAAATTCTAACTTTGGCATCAGAGATTCTTTGGCCAAAGCCCTCCCATTCATCGTGGGCGCATGAGGCTCTTGGTCATGATCTTAGGTGTTATTATTTTGCAGGTGCATTTTCATCAAAGGAGAAGACGGTGGAAATTTTCATCCAAATCTGCCACATCCGCATTTAATAGAAAAATTGACAGAAAAGTTAACGGAGGTATTACATTGCAATGGATTCTTAAGTTGATGTATGACATTGTAATGCTTAAAAGATAAGGTATGAGATTGTTATGCGATACAAAGTTGAGGTAGTAAAAGGTAATTTACCATTTTTTCTTCCATATAACTATGTATTTCATTTAATTATTTATTGATTTAAAATATATTTTCTTAACGAGTATGGGTTGGGTCATATTACCCGTTAATATGAACGGGTCGAGTTCGGGTCGGGTTATACTACCCATTCATTTTAATGCATGTTACATGACACGACCAGTTAAGGTATTGGAATGTCATGAAAATGACATGAATACGAGAAACACGACACAAATGCAGGTCTAGCTAGAAGGTTTAATTTGATTATGTTAAATGATTAAAAGTTATTAGCTTTTTAAGAAGGGAATTCTAAAGAAAAAAAATGAAAACATAAGGGAATTCTTAGTATTAATTAACTTTAAAAAATAGTTATCATATACTTAATCACATTACAAAATGTGAAGGCCCAAAAACGAAAGGCAGTCCATGATAAGCAGACATAGTTCCAAAAAAAAAAAAAAAAAAAAAGTAGAAGTTGCAAACTCAAGCAGTATATCAAGCATACAAATTAAATAGGAGAAAATGGAACCTTGCCCTCAACTCGCTTAACTGGAACAATACTTGTCGCGTAATCTATAACCCTATTCCTATAGATAATAACAGGAATATGAAGATACTTGAGATTTCCGGTACTAGAATTATAAGAGGTGGCTCTTCCATCGGAGGCAATCATAAGAAGTTCGTCATGTTTCCAAAGTGTCAATGGAAACTCAATGCCCTTAAAGGGTCCAGCTGTTAGGTGTTTTGTCCATGAACTCTTAACTCCGTCATAGTTATCCATTACCCATATTTCAAATAATCTGGAACGCTCTTCGTAACTAGTGCAATAATAAGTGATGGATTCATTATACAGAAAAATACCATCAAGCTTAAAACCAGATTCTCTCCTAGAAGGCAATTCTATCCTATCGAATATCTCGTCACCTAAATTAAATGAACATATGTATTCCTCGTCATCGCTTGATAACCAATAACAAAATCCTTTCAAGTACACTGAACAAGAATAGGGATAACTAGACAATGATAATATTTTACTTGATATATTTATCTTAATCTCTTTCCAAGAGTTAGCAGTTGTTGTGTATACCTCAGCCGTGTGAGGAAGAGCAGTATGTTCAATATATGTTTCTTCACCATCTGAATACTCGCAATCATAATTTTCTATAATTCGCACAACCTTGTATTCTTTAGCTTTACAATCATAGCCAAATCCCAATCCCTTAACGGTCGTTTCCAATCCAAATTTTCCTTTTCCCCTGGGAAGGGGTAGAAGAAGGCGTGAATTGGGAAGTTGACTGAATTCCCCCGTTGCTGGATTGCACAAAAAAAAATATTCCCCTACTGTTACACAGACAATCCCATTGCAATAACCGTGAATCTCTACTTCATGATGGTCTTCCCATTGCAATAACGGTACATTAGTTAGGTCCTCAACATCATAATGAAAGTTGCTCTCATCACTATCAATGGAAAAATTAATCATGGACCAGAAGAATTCTCGTTTCCAACTGTCGCAAGGGAAAATGGGCGTCTGAGAACGGTGGAGAAGAATACACGTGGAGGATGATAGTTTGTTGTCCACGGAATTGTTGAGGTGTTTGACCACAAAACGAGGACTATTGATGAGGGTGCACCAAGACTTGCGTATGCATTTGAACCGCATCAGAGACTTGGGCGGCAACCTGGACAGAATTTCGACCACCCTATCTCCAGGACCTTCACTTTCATGACCGTGAGACATTTTGGCAGTTTTGTTCCACAAGAATTGTTCTTACGTATATATACAGAGGTAAGAACACCACGAGTTTGAGAGCAAAACTAAATTAAACTCCAAATCCCTATGGCCTGGTAAGTCAAGGTTCAATTAATAAACATATTACCACATAAGATGCCAAAGTGCAACAGTACTAAATAAACTTGGAGTTCCACAACCACAACATATTTAGCTATCAAAGAAAACCGGGGGGGGCGATACAGTCAGTTTCGAGTTTTATGGGGAATCATATGTTCACATTTTTATAATTTTAGATTTTTTCAATTGATACAAAAATAACCATTCAAATTTTTACCTTTTTAGTATAACGTTAAATTGATGATAAGGTGAGCATGATATTCGTATATAGGTCATAGTGTAACATAACATGATTTTAATTAACATAGGAAAATTCATATATTACACAAGTTTTAATTAATTAAGCCAACTTTTTTCATTAGAAATACTAGACGTGGCATTCGTATCGTGTTTTCTGTGCTCATGTCATTTTTGTGACATATCTAATAGATTAACGGTGTATTGTGTAACACTGTTAAAATAAATGGGTAATGTGACCCGTCCCTTTACCCTTAAAGAAAATATTTATTAAAACAATAAATAATCAAATGAAAAACATAATACTAAATTAGTATCTACATACCACATTGTCAAATAAATATTACCTCAAAACATAAAAACATATTTGTCTTTCAAGTATCACATAGACCAAAATAAGAGCCTAATCAAAAAAACATTATTACATTACTACAAAATATCAAATGTTCAAGGATATGCACAATCACTGTTCTAAAAATCCCCACCTAGCGCCACTTAGGCCTCGCCTAGGTGCTAGGCAGAGCCGACCCTGAGATTTCAGGGGCCCGGTGCGAAGGTGAATTGGAGGCCCTAAAAAGTACTAAGAATTTATTTTTTTTTTACATTTTTTTTGTTCAAAGTAATAATTTTAGTTTTCAATTGAGCTTCTATAAATTCTAATAGTACAAACAAATTTAACAAATCAACTAGTGGAAAGGTGGAGTATTATTTTTCTTTAACTATTTAGAGGGTTAGGGTACGAATTTGTATGTTATTATGTGGAATTTTTATAACAAATCAACTAGTGGAAAGGTGGCGTATTGTTTTTCCTTAACTATTTAGAGGGTTAGGGTACGAATTTGTATGTTATTATGTGGAATTTTTATATTATTTTGTGGAAGCTTATACATTTAATAAAAATATAAACTGAAAAAATGATAGAGATGAGTTTTGAACCCATCCCCTAAGCCAATGTAAAGAAGTAATAATTCCACTTGCACTAAGACTCAAGTTTGTAATATTTTACACATACTACTATATATAAGTAAATGCATGCAAAATTGAAAAATCGGGGGCCCTTCCGATTTGGGGGCCTTGTGCGGTAACACCACTTGCACCCCCTCAGCGCTGGCCCTGGCGCTAAGCAGCTAGCCACCGCCCCGATTAATGTCTAGGCACTTGAAAATTAAGAAAGGGTGCCTAGACCTACTAAGGCGCTTGCCTAGACCGTCTAAGCACCTGCCTAGTCCGTCCAAACCCGCCTAGGCACTCGCCTAACTTGTACTCACTTAGACAGAAACTAGATAACTTTGCATTTTATTTTTCTTAATAAATTGTAAGAGACTTGTTGAATACTTAAATGATCACACATTATATGCTTGTTCCCCATTTTTTCATTATATTCCAATACTTCATAATATATATGCCATTCTATTTTGTAGTTTATGATGAAATTATATATATATATATATTAAGTTTAAATAGATACTTATTTACATGAAACATAATGCATTTACCTAGTCTGCCTAGATGCCCGCCTAAGCCCTGCCTAGCCGCTTAGGTGCTAGGCCCCAGCCCGTCGCCCGACTAGCACCTAACGTCTTTTAGAACCTTGTGCACAATAAAGGAAGTCAAGCCCTTGAGTTTTCTGCATCCGCTTAAATATCATGTTTTAAAAAAAATTGAAAAATGAAATCCTATGATAAGAATAGAGTGTAAACAACAATCAATGGTTAAATATAAATCTAGGGTTTATGGATAATGGTGTTGCATTTCGAAGTTGAGCCCTGCATGAAAGTTGTAAAACTTGTCATTACGAGTGATTGTATTTTTTTTTTTTTTTTTTTTTACATTTTCACACTTTTACATTAATTTTTATTAATTTTGTGCTCAAACAAAGAAACTATTCATGACGTTTTGGAGGGTTTTAAAAATCTAAACGATAACGTAACCATTGTCTAAGTGTAGAGGATGCAGTAACAAGCGTTTATATATTCTTTCACATTTTTCAACTTGTACATTAATTATTATGAATTTTTATCTCCCCCTAAAAACATAATTTGTGAGGGTTTGTATGGTTTTAAAAATTCAAATGACGATGTACCCATCGTCAAAGTACAAAGGATGCGATCACGAGTGTTTGTATTTTTTTTCACATTCTTCACACTTGTAAATGAATTATTATGAATTTTGTAATGTGCTTTGGTAAGTTTAAATTGCTAGGTATCTTTAATGTGTTTGGAAAAACTTAATGTCATCCACTTTTCTTCCATAAATACCATCAAACACCAACACCACATCCACAAACACCTTAACGCAACTTCCCATGCACCCCCAATTTTTGTACTTCAATAGAGCAGTTCTAGCTTGGAAGGTAAGGGGAACAAATATTGCCCAAAACTGGCTAGGGGGCCATAGGTCAAACATAGCCCTGTAACAAAAAACCATCTCCAACTGAGGGGGCCAAAGGGCCATAGGGCCAAACATAATTTATTATTTTAATTGAATTAATATGGTTACTTAAATAAAACTACCTCAATAATTTTTCGAGATGGAATGTCAAGAATTTTCGAGTTGGAATCTCAACAATTTTATGTCTTGGATTTCAAGTGCCACATGTCGATCTGTGAGCAACTTTGCAGATTTCTTGTCAATAAGGAATCTCAATAATTTTACGTCTCAAGCTTCGAGTGCCATGTGTCGATCTATGAGTAACTTTGCAAATTTCTTGTCAATACGTAATCCCAATAATTTTTCAGATAGGATTTCAAATGCCATGTTTCGAGATGTAATTGGTTGTAGGAACTTTAGATAGCATTTTAATCTGCGTGACACTTCTTATCTTCAGCTTCCAATGTCCATAATTAGGGTGGATATTGGCCTATAATTCACACACCTTCAGCTTTGCTCTCTCCAATATCTCTTTCAATTCAATCTCTTTCAGTTCAAGTTTGTAATGAATTCCAACTTTGGATCCTCTTTGGATTCCAACTGGGGGTCCTCATCTAATTCCGAATTGGAAGATAAATGGAAGCAGATGAGACGAGAAGATGAGAAGTCCAATGAATAAGATGAAGCATGGCGCAGTGCACCATATATAGCAACCATGGCTGAGGTCATGGCATGTGAGGCAACTGAAGAACAACCTCAATGCGGTGGCTTTATTGCTGGCCGTAGCTACAAGCCACGAAATAAAGAGATAGCGCATCAGAATCTAATAAACAATTACTTGAACCCCAACTCGGTGTACAACGAAAAGGATTTTAAAAGTCGCTTTCAGATGAGGCGTCATGTTTTCGAGCGTTACTTCATGATGTCCAACATATCAATCAATAATTTCGACAGAAACTGGACAGATCAGAGCACCCTGGTTTCTCACCTCATCAGAAGGTTACTATTACACTCCAAATGTTGGTCTATGCCTCCTTAGCTAATACAATAGATGATACATATGGTATGTCTGAGTTTTCATGCCTTGATAATCTTGCTGCATTCTGTTACAAAGTTGTTCAGCTTTACAAAGAGGAGTACCTTCGTAAACCGAATCAAGCAGATCTAGATCGACTCCTTCGCAAAGCTGAAAACCATGGCTTTCTAGGCATGATAGGGTCATTAGATTGCATGCATTGGCATTGGCAATGTTAAATGAGCAAGGGGGTCATAGAAACTTCTATTTGAACGACTCCACTCAAAATTGTTTGGAAGCATATGCTCATATCAACTTTACATAGGACACATAAAAGAAGTACTTTGATCCTATTAGACAGGGTGTATGAAGAAGCTAGGACAGAAGGGTAAAGTTCAAGAGAGTAGAATGCATTTAGGAACATGGAATATAGGAACCTTAACGAGAAAATCTATGGAAGTAGTGGAAGTTATGGTGAGGAGAAGGATAAGTATTATGTGCCTACAAGAAACTAAGTGAGTTGGTCTTAAGGCAAATGATCTAGAAAACTCAAGTTTTAAACTTTGATAGTCGGGCACAAATAGAACGAGAAACGGTGTTGGCATCATCGTGGACAAGATCTTGACACAAGATGTTGTAGATGTCAAAAGGGTATGAGATAGAATTATGGCAATCAAGATTGTAATAGGACAAGAACTCATCAAAGTGATTAGTGCATACGCACCTCAAGTAGGGTTGGATACGAGTTTTAAGGAGAAATTTTGGGAAGATCTTGGAGACTTGGTGCAAGGAATTGCTCAGACGGAAAAGGTATTTATAGAAGGAGATTTAAATGGACATGTGGGCAAGGAGACAGACAACTATAGAGGTTTTCATGGTGGCCATGGTTTTGAGGAGAGAAACGAGGATGGGGAAGCCATCTTAGATTTTACAAAGGCATATAATCTCTTCTTAGCCAATACCTTCTTTAAGAAGAGAGAATAACATGTGATCACCTACAAGAGTGGGTCGGTAAAAACACAAATAGATTTTCTTCTAATGAGGAAAGGAGATCGTATAACTTGTAAGGATTGCAAAGTTATACCGAGAGAGAGCTGGGCTAATCAACATTGCTTGCTGGTGATGGATGTACATATCAAAAGAGAGAGAAAAAAGAACAAAACCTGGAAGGGCCCAAGGACTAAATGGTGGAATCTAAAAGGAGAAAGACAAGCCAATTTCAAAGAGAAAATAATCACCCAATGTGTGTGGGATAAAGAGGGGGAAGCTAGCCAAAAGTGGGATTCCATGGCTAGTTGTATCCCAAAAGTAGCAAAAGAGGTATTAGGAGAGTCCAAGGGCTTTGCTCCACACCAAAAGGAATCTTGGTGATGGAATGAGGAGGTACAAACAAAGGTGAAGGCTAAGAAGGAATGTTGTAAAGCCCTATACAAGGATAGGACCAATGAAAATGGTGAAAGGTATAGAATAGCGAAGCAGGAGGCGAAGAAAGCTGTGACAGAAGCTAAGCTAGCGACTTGTGACGATATGTATAAGCGACTAGATACCAAAGAAGGGGAGTTGGATATCTATAAACTAGCTAGAGCAAGGGAAAATAAGACAGATGACCTAAACCAAGTAACGTGCATCAAAGATGAGGATGAAAAAGTTCTTACTACAGAGAACGCGGTCAAAGATAGATAGAGAGGTTATTTTCATAATCTTTTCAATGATGGACATGAAAGGAGTACTTCTTTGGGGGAGTTGAGTAACTCAGAAGAGTGTAAAAACTATTCATTTTACCGCCAAATCAGGAAGGAAGAAGTGGTTGTAGCTTTGAAAAAGATGAAGCATAGAAAAGCAGTGGGCTCAGATGATGTACCAATCGAAGTGTGGAAAGTCTTGGGAGAAACAAGTTAGTATGGCTCACAGAACTTTTCAATAGGATTTTGAAAATGAAGAAGATGCCAAATGAGTGGCAAAAGAGCACTTTGGTGCCTATCTACAAGAATAAGGGCGACGTACAAAATTGCATGAACTATAGGGGTATTAAGCTAATAAGTCATACAATGAAACTCTGGGAGAGAGTCATTGAGCATAGATTGAGGCAAGAGACACAGGTTTCGAACAACCAATTCGGGTTCATGCCAAGGCACTCAACCATGGAGATAATCTATCTCTTACAAAGATTGATGGAAAGATATAGAGATAGGAAAAATGATTTACACATGGTCTTCATAGATTTGGAAAAAGCGTATGATAGGGTTCCAAGAGACATTCTTTGGAGGATTTTAGAGAAGAAATGAGTACGAGTAGCATAAATCCAAGCTAGAAAGGATATGTATGATGAAGCAAAGACTGCCGTAAGAACTCATGAAGGACAAACCAAAAGCTTCCTCAAACTATTGGGTTACATCAAGGCTTATTCTTAAGTCCTTACCTTTTTGCATTGGTAATGGATGAGTTAACGGGACATATTCAAGATGATATTCCTTGGTGTATGCTTTTTGTAGACGATATAGTGTTGATAGATGAAACTTAAGAAGGGATAAATACGAAGCTTAACCATTGGAGATAAGTGTTAAAATCTAAAGGTCTTCGCCTAAGCTAATTAAAGACAGAATATATGGAGTGCAAGTTCAATACAAATGGAGGCCAAAATGAGTTAGGGGTGAGAATCAGAGATCAGGAAGTACCAAAGAGTGACCGATTTCGCTTCCTAGGATCTATCTTGCAAAAGAACAGAGAATTAGATGATGACCTCAACCATAGAATACAAGCTGGATTGATGAAGTGAAAGAGTGCATCCGACGTGTTTTGTGACCACTGTATGCCACTAAAGCTCAAGGGAAAATTTTATAAGGCATCAATAAGGTCGGCGATGCTGTATGGCACGAAATGTTGGGCAATGAAGCAACAACACGTACATAAAATGGGTGTAGCAGAGATAAGGATGCTTCGTTGGATGTGTGGGCACACAAGAAAGGATAAGATTAGGAATAAGGATATCCGAGGTAAAGTAGGAGTAGTCGAAATAGAAGGAAAGATGAGAGAAAATCGGTTATGGTGGTTTGGACATGTGTAAAGAAGGCCTACTCAAGCTTCGATTAGAATATGCAACTACAGGGATAGAGGTCCAGGGCCGAAAGGGTAGAGTAAGACCTAGGAAAACTTTGGAATAGACTCTAAGAAAAGACTTAGAGTACTTGGATCTAACGGAAAACATGACACAGAACCGAGCGCAATGGCATTCTAGGATTTATATAACCAACCCCACTTAGTGGGAAAAGGCTTTGTTGTTGTTCTGTTGTTTAAGTTTCATGTTGTTAAATATTTTTTTTTAATGTTGTTTCATGTTACTTAATGTTATTTAATGTTGTTTAATGGCTTAGGTAGTTATAGGGAAAAAAAATTGAATGTAAAAAAAAAATAAAAAATTTTGTAAAAAAAAAGATTCAAATTTAATGGCTAGCTGACATCAGCAAGTAGCCATTGGGATTCAAAATGTTAGATCGGCCGGGGCTGGCTGGTTGGTGTAGGCCAGCCGATTGGCCGTATTCTCCAATTGTGGCTTAATGGGGCCCATGAGCCCTTTGGCCTAGCCTTCGGTTGGAGATGGTTTTTGTGTCATTTTGGGCTATTTTCAACCTAATGGCCCTCTGGTCGGATCGGTTGGAGATGATCTTAGTGCCAAGGCAAGCCTTGCTCAAAGTTGGCGCTTGCAAGCAAAGATTTCCTAATTTGTTGGGGAATATCCAGAAATAGGACAATTTCTTAATCTTGGGACAGAAATAGGACATTTCAAATATGCACACGCGATGCATAACGATTAGATAGAAATAGGATTTTTCCTACACCTTGAAATGACCTAATTGCCCTTATATTTAAATGGGTTCATTTGTAAATCCAAGTCAGCATTTCTTCCTCCTTGTTCAAAAATCTATAACGCCCAACCTTTAGCTTCAAAAACCCTAACCCCAAACGGCACGACCTTTTTTCCACCCCATTTTCGATTGACGCAATCTTTTCCACCCCATTTCTAGCCAACGCAACCCTTTTCCACCCCAATTTTGGACCGACGTAACCTTTTATGTCCACTCTATATATTTAGAAGGTGTGATGTGCATTTGCACATCCTTTCGAAAGATTTGAAAAGTTTCCACCCTAGCATTTGTACATCCTTTCCAAAAGATTTCAATGGAAAAATCCAAAAAGAGGTACGCTTTGAAATGAAATTTCATTATTTGAACCTAGGTCTTGTAAAATTGGGAATTTTGGGTTTTGTGTGCAAATTAGTGTTTTGTACTGTTAAGTTCTTGATGTTAATTTATGTTATGCTTGTGGTTTAGAGGTTGGTGGAAATTAATTGATTGAAACACGTTCACCAATTCGTGCATACTAAGTGCATAATCCTTGCATGTCTATATGTTGGGCACGGTTGAATTTGGTTCATGAATTCGTTAAATGTGTGCATACTATATGTATATTCTTTGCATATCCTTTCAATATTGCTGCAAATATTCAAATGAATTTTGTTCATGTATTGGTAGATACTTACTATGTGCATATTTTGTGCACTCACTGATGTTGGCCATACTTGGTTGTATTTGGTTGATGAACTCGTTTAATTTGGCTAGACAATATGAATATATTATGCATGTCCTGTGTGCATGCTTATCTTATTTAATTGATTTGCTTATGTTCTAAATATTGCAGGTCGAAAGTCAAATATGTGTCTTCAACGAAACTCATGTATCCACCAAATGAGGTGTTTCCTGCAACTATCTCCTATTTGTCATACGCCTCGGGGTATCTAGGTAATATTTAAGGCTTCGTGTTCTGACCACTGGGTTGATGTGGACTGCGTTGACTGGTTCATGTAGCTCACTCACTACATTATCCTTAGGGCTATTAAGGATAAAGTGAGTGATGGTTCCATCTCCTTCCTTTTTGGGGAACATGTCGCGACTTTCGGGAGCCGCGAATTCTGTTTGGTGGCCGGACTCAGTTTCGAAGGATCCCCCCCCACCCCCGCCGCCTGCACCACCATAAAAGAGAAAAGGATAACCTTGAAACAATTGGAGGATCAATTCAACATGTGCCAACATCTAGAAGATACATATAAGCTCAGCCTACTATACTTTGCCCATTTTGCTGTTTTGGGCAAGAGAATGAGTCAGCTATTGACTACCACCTACTTTAGTTGGTAGATGATGAAGAAAAATAGGAGTCATATCCCTCCCGATCCGTATCATTCCAGGTGTTGGTAGAGTGTGTTTTGTTTACTTTGTTTTATTTTGTTTGTTTCATTTCGCTCGAGGACTAGCAAAAGCTAAGTGTGGGGGAATTTGATAGGAGCATATTTATGCAACTTAGTTAGCTTGTTTTCTTGCATTTTCATAGTTTATTTGTGTTTATTATAGTGTTTAAGCTATTTTCGTATGTTTATAGGTCCAAATGACAAAGTTGGCGAGAAAGTGCAATTTGGAGCATTTTGAGACAGTTTTGGGCATCAAATGGATAGCTTATGAGTGGAGCAAGATGGATGGACGAATTGGAAGTTCAAGAGGCTAGGAATATGCTGAAAAGATGAAGAAAATAAATCCAAGACAAAGAAGATAAGGAATCAGCTCAAAAGAGGAAACATAATCCAAAACCTTATCCAATCTTATCTTATCCAAACAAACCTTACCTTATCTTATCTTATCCTTGCCTAATCTAGCTTTATCCTATCTTATCTTATCTAAATCAGTTTGTGCCTTAAATCTAGCTGCAAGGGGACCTAAAAACCTGATTTCTAGAAGGCCTATCCTTTCCCTACATTTGTGCCGCACCCTTGCTCTTCTAGAACCCCTAAAATTGTGCTGCATTATTCCCTCTAGAAGGCCCTACAATTTGGCGCCCCTTTATGTTCTAGAAGCCTTAGAATCTGTTGGAAATCTTAATAATTTTCCTTTTGGATTTCTGCCAAACCCTAGTTCTATTCCTCAAGGATTGTGCAATCCAAATCCTTAGGGATTGTGACTTGTATTTCAGCCTATAAATACACATCCCTGCCGCATAAATAAAAAAACCCACGCCCTCATACATTCAGATATAATTGAGATATTTCAGAGAGTTCAAAATGTGCAATTGCGTGGATTCGAAGCCATGATCATATGTTTTATATGAATTGATTTTCTTCAGTTATTGTTTCATGAATCGTGGATGTGGTTTACTTATATGTTTTATTAAGAACTTGTTCTTATGTGTTGATTAGGGATGCATACTTGGTTTGCATGCATGAATTTGATGCTAGAGTATGAGGGAATTTCACCTAATAGTTATGAACTTATATTCATGAGTAGTAAAAGTCGCTAGTCACGATTGTGTTAAGTAAATCCTAGGCAAGAGTAACATGCTTTTCATAGTTATGAATGCCTCGTCAATGCTTATGGTTTCCATTGAACTTAATGATCTTTGATATGTGTCTCTATCATGCATACTCCATTGTTAGGGGACTTGATAAGAATAATTTGGTTGTGATGTGTTATCCATTCAATTCAATGAATCTAGGGAAATCTGAGAATCAATTGGTGCAATCTAATTAATTCGGGGCATTGTCATTCATGGTTTATCGAAAGAATAACTGGAAATTGATTCGTATGCATATGTTTTATGTGTAGAGAATGAACCCTCTAACTAGCCTTTCACCCATTCTATTTCATTCAATTTCGAGTTTTTAAAGTTTGTTTTACAAGTTTCTGTTTTTAAGTTTTAATTTCGTCAAAACAAAATCCCTTTTTCTTAAGTTTTGTTTTTAGAGTCAAAACCTGTTTTCTTTTAGTCTTTTGAGTCAAGTTAAGTTTTATTTTCGTCCAAATCACTTGTTAGGTCTAGAGTTGAGTCTTTTTGATTGTTTGTTGTTGTTTTGAGTATTTTAAGTCAGTTTTAAGTCTATAGAGTCTAGTTTAGTGTTTTTTAGTCTTATTTGCATTGATTAGCAGCCCTAGTTAATCCCCGGTCTAGAACGATCCCTACTTTCATATACTACAACTATCTTAATAGGGTTTAATTTGTGTGTCAAGTTAATTTTCACATTATATGCGCAATTTGAAACCCTTGGTGGGAAGGGTAAGTCCAAGGCAAAAGAAGCTCTAATTTTTACACCTTCGAAGCCCTTGATAAAGGTCATGCCAGCTGATGCAAGTGCAATGCCACACATGGTGCATGGAATGATGTTGACCAAGTATTCATCGCATGTCATGTGAATGGAGACCTTGAATGTTGGCTGATGTCCATCTTCTATGTTGCACGATCATGATTTACGATTCACATCTGTCAAGGTCGAGGTGGGCAAAAATAAAGAAATAACTTGCTCATATGCATTTCGTAATACCTCAAATTTTAAAAGCTCATAATACCTCAACTTTTAAAAGCGACGAGATTCCAAATTGCACGAAGCGATTTAAAGCTAACATCGAAAGCAATGGACTTCGGACGAGGGTGAACTACGGCCAACAGAACAATGAGTATGTTTTTTTCGTACTTATCTCAAACTTAATTGTAAATATCTAAATATCAAATGTGTTGTAACCAAGAGTTACTGTTTTCTGGTAGTGCAAACTGCAGAGTTTTCTTACTCAAATTTGCTGACTACATATCATCGGGCTTGGACATTGACCATATACAACATGAGAACATGCCTTTTTTCATTCTCAAGCTTGCCATTGAGTTCATCAAAGGTCGTGCATTTGTCTGAATCATTATGTGGACACCATTTATTTCAATACTTCTATTGTTATAACCAAACAATTGAGTTACAATTCAAATCATAATTTGAGTACTTAGTATGTAATTGTAATTTCAATGCACTTTGCCATTGTATTGTTTCAGTATTCATTATGTATTCTTAATTTTATTACTTAGCTATTAAGGGCCTTTTGTTGCCATTGGCTGTAATTAGCGTATTAGTGTAATTTTGGTACACTTTGCAATGACATGGTTTCAGTATTGAGCATGTTCTTTTTATTTTATTACTTAGCAATCAAGGGCCTTATGTTGGCATTTCTACTTCTAAGGCTTCCTGATGTTGCAACCTATGTGCATGTCTTGTTCATCGCATGTGCATAACGTGTACATGTGATGTGCATGACTTGAAGATGAAATGCCAAGTACCAGTTATTATATTGTATGTAAAAAAGCAACATCGGAAATGATAATGGAATTCCATTAATATACATTGATAGCACTGAACTAATTAAACATTAAGGTCCTTCTTATGACAAACCACACGTGAAATGTCAAAATATAACAAAATTTGAAAGGCCCACAAAAGAGTTCAAATTAAATTAACCCTAGCGAATGGCCCCAACGGCAAGTGCCATGTAGTAGTCAATGGTCGCCCACTTCCCGTTGACATCCATTTTGATTGCATAGCAGCAAAATATCTCAAACCCCTCACTGAATCCTGACTGAAAGCCTTGTTTGTATTGCTCGCCCAATGCGTGTTTATATGCTTCGAATGACATGAACTTCTTGATTTCTTTTGCCGTTAACATCTCCACAGGTTGACGAGCCCTTTTCAATTACCGTTTCAAGGATGTGATGTTCTTCGCATGATCTTCCTTGTGCTTAGTAATCCTCCCTACAATTGTTTCAAGCTTATATTGTTCGAACAAGCCTATTGCAATAGTCTAGGGGAAGAGGGAAGTGAGCATGAGTGAGAACAAGAAGAAGAAGATTTATAGGGGGAAGTGCGAAGGGAGCAAGGCTGGGAACAAGAAGATGAAGGTTTCATTGCTTGACTGTGGTATATATTTCTTCCTTAGAGGGATGAGAGAATGAGGTGTTTTGTGTTTCCTTTCCTTTTATACGCATAAAATCACCAAAATGAAAGGACAATTAAATTGAAAAAAAATGAGATATGTTTCATATGTTTCCCAAAATTCAAAATTGGGCCCCAAAGTTTGACGATGGTTTGAATTTCCTGTCTGGTAAAATTGTGAAAATTTAGTATTTGTAATTTTCGTGCACATACTATGCACATTCTGTGCACGGTGCACACAAGTTTTTCATGCATGTACCATACATGTAGTATGCACATAGTATAGACACTGTGTGCACAATGTATGCACATGATATGTACAAGTTGTCTAGGTAGAATTTCATATAATTTCTTTAGTTCTTTTAAGGTTAAGTGAAAGCATGGTACACTAAATGGCAAAAAATAAAAGTGGAAATACTCGTTAATCCCATTTCATTACAGTGAGTGGCAATCCTTATTACATCAGAGTGATCAAAAGTATTATCTTGATGCGTCAATGTCCCAATTTAATAAGAAGGGCAATGGTGCAGCAAGTTGAGAAGGTCTCTGTAAGTTTCAACTTTGGAAGACTACATAAAAAGGGGACCTTTACAGTCTACAAAAAAGGATGGCCAATGCCACACCTAGAACAAACGCCTATGAAGGAAGCTATGCTTTTCAGTCACGTCGACATCAAGCCAATCCTTGTTGGCCTTGGCACCGCTGTGAAGATTGGCGTACGCCCAAAAAAACTCAGCTTCTCCCTTCATCTCCAGCTCCTTGGAGACCTTGAACTGGCTAACATTATCCTCATATAAACAGTGTTTCAGTTTATGTTTCAGGAGTCTGACCTTGAAGCGATTCCTCCAAGCTCGGAGTCTATGGTCATCCTTGATAGACTTCAACAGCTCAATTCTTGCCATACATACCTCTTTTTCCTTTTCAATGTCAGCGATCAAAGTCTTGAAAAATGCAGCATGTTCCCTAGTCACGAGGTTTGCCGCATTAAAATTGAAGTTGCTAGTGATTTCGTTCTCGTGGTCAGATTCCCCGATCGATGTCGTATAATCAAACATTATTGAACATTGCAAGCTTGGAGGCTGATTATGTGATGAAGTTTGCAATGTGTTAATGTTAGTATGTGTGTGTGTGTGTGCACATGTGTGAAGTTAGTAATGTGAAATGTTGTGGTTGAATAGGTGATTGCCTAAGAAATAGGCAAAATATTGGCGCCAAGAAATTGTTCTGGTTCCCTAGAGAAAGGATGGATACATGGTGCCAAAAAATACCTTGGTGGGATACTTTCCACAAATTTTTAACAAAAAATGTGATAAAGAGCAATGTATTTTACGCCTTGGGATTCTCCTCAAGAATTGGCACCAAAAGGAATGATACTTACCCCATTATTTTAAGGTTTCTTTTATTGGAAAGGGCACCATGCTTATAGATGTGTAAATCCCAATCTAAAAAGTGGAAATTGGTTAGCAAAATTGGGCTTCGATGGTTTGTTTGTAAATGTATTAGTTGGCATCATAACCTTATTTATAAGACATGTTAAATGAGTTGTACATGTGTTGTACATGACCTCACCTTTATGTCTTGTCTTAACCTACTTGAAGTGTGCATACCATGTAAATGTGTAAGATGTTTTTTCTTCTCATGTCAACTCATAAATGTTTAATAATAATATGTTACCAAAAAAAAAAAAAGGTTTTAATTAGGGTTTTATTCGGCCATGATAGGAGCATATTTATGCGCCTTAGTTAGTTAGTTCTTATGCATTTATGTTGTGTTTTCTTAGTTAAGTTAGTCTTTTAAGCTATTTTCATGTGTTTTCAGGTTTTAAGGACAAAGTAAGCAAAAAGGATACAATTTGGAGCATTTTGGAGCAAAATTGAGCTAGAATGGAGCTCATGCATGTGGAGCACAATGAATGGACGAATTTGAAGGATTGAAGAGCTAGGAATGTGTTTCAAAGTTGAAGAATTGAAGATACAAAGTTTCCTAATTGAAGTGGGAAAGTGCTTAATTGAAGATGAAATCCTAGTCAAACATGGATTCCTATTTGAACATGGATTCCTAAGTGAAGTTGGATTCCTAGAAGATTGAAGTTTCCTAATCAAACAAGGTTTCCTACTTGAAGAAGGGAAGTTAAAGCCAAAGAATCAGCTCAAGTGAAGAAACCTTATCCAAAACATTATCCAAACCCTATCCTATCCAATCCTATCCTATCTTATCCTAATCCTAATCCACCTATATTTCAGCTACTTGGGAGGATTCCTAGCTATATTAGGATGCTTAAAATCAGATTTCTAGAAAACCTAATCCTTTCCTACAAAAATGGCGCCTAGAACCTTTCTAGAAGACCTTTGTCTTGCATTGCAAGTCAGCCACTTTCCCTCCACTTTGTGCCGTGAGTTTTTACCCAAATCCCTTGGGATTTTGGTTTCTAGAAGTCCTTATCCCTTCTTGGTTTGGTGCCGCACCTTATCCTCCCATTCCCTTTGGATTTCTGATTTGTTTTCCTTCAAGGATTGTGTTTTATTTACCTATGCAACTTAGGCCTTTAAATCCTTTTCCTTTGCTACCTAGGGGCTGTAATTTTCAGCCTATATATATGTAGTGCCGCACCCTTTTCATTGACACCACCCTCTACCAGATTTTCACTACACCATTCACCCAATCATCCCTCTTGTGCCGTGAGTTTGCAAAGGAGAAGGAAGGAGACTCTTGGAGCCGTGCATGCCATTCAAGGAGCTTGGATTGTTGGAGCGTTTCTAGGTGTTTTCTATCTTTATGTCAATGTTTAGATTCATTTATCTTTGTTTATTTGCGAACATGAGGAACTAATTTCTTTATAGTTAGAGGGGAATTCAAAGCCATGATCATATGTTTTATATGACTTGATTTCCTCCAGTTATGATTTCATAAATCATGAATGTGGTTTACTTATCTATTTGATTGATAACATGTTTATGTATGTTAATTAAGGATGCATACTTAGTTCGCATGCATGAATTTGATGCTACAGTATAAGGGAATTTCACCTAATCGTTATTAACTTATATTCATAAGTAGTAAAAGTCGCTAGTCACGATTGTGTTATGTAAATCCTTGGCAAGAGTAACATGCGTATTCCCTAGTTATGAATGCCTCGTCAATGCTTATGATTTCCATTGAACTTAATGATCTTTGATATGTGTCTCTATCATGCGTATTCCATAGTTAGGGTCCTTGATAAGAATAATTTGGTTGTAATGCGTATTCCATTCAATTCAATGAATCTAGGGAAATCTGAGAATTAATTGGTGCAATCTAGTTAATTTGGGGCATTGTCATTCATGGTTTGTTGAAAGAGTAACTGGAAATCGAGTCGTATGCATATGTTTCATGTGTGGAGAAGGAACCCTCTAACTAGCCTTTCACCATTCTTTTTCATCCAAAATCGTTTTTGTTAAGTTTGTTTTTAAAGTTTATGTTTTAAAGTCCAATTTCGTCAAAACCAAACCCCTTACTTTTAAGTCTTGTTTTTAGAGTCAAAACTTGTTTCTTTTAAGTCTTTTGAATCTTTGAAGTTCTATTTTCGTCCAAATCACTTTCTAGGTCTAGAATTGAGTCTTTTTTATTGTTATTTGCTGTTTTGAGTGTTTTGAGTTAGTTTTGAGTCTATAGAGTCTAGTTTAGTGTTTTTGAGTCTTATTTGTGTTGATTAGCATCCCTAGTTAATCTCCGGTCTAGAACGATCCCTACTTGCATCATTACTACAATTGTCATCAATAGGGTTTAATTTGTGTGTCAACTTAATTTTCACATCAGGCCACTTAATTTGACCCAATGGGTTTTCATCCAAATCATGGTAGACTTTTATAAATATCCTTCTTTCACACGGACCCCATCCTCATTCAATTTGGGTTATAAACATGACAACTAAATATCCTTCTTATTTGCACAACAAATGCACGACTCAATGCATGCACAATATATATACAACCCATGCACAAGGAGTTGCTTCTACCATTTTTATAAAATAAACATTTTAATCCAAAAATACCATGACATGCAGAATACATGCACATTACAGGGCACCTTATGCAATGGAAACAATCATGTGGTGTTGGGGATATCAACAAGTTCCCTGCAAGTCCATTGGTTATGACCAAGCTTCCGGCGACACTTGCATTTCCAATAGATTATATGTTCTCCTTGTGACTGGATATGCTGCTTCTTGGGTCTCCCAACCAGTACCTTCCTTGTCGAAGGAAGGACTAACGTGCATTCGGCTGCAGTTTTGCATTCCATTGCAGAGTGGGGAATACCGAGTATATGGAATCAGAATAGGTTGCCTTTCACATTTTACTACTTTAGTAGGTCGAAGCCAACTCATAAAAGTTGCAACTTGCAAATAAGTAAGCTACAATGGCGTGTTTGTAGGGCAATTGCTCAAGATCAAATTTTCAGCAAGTGCAAGTCTTGTTACGTATATCAACCAGGGCTTCACCGTCTGTGTGGTAAACATGAAACTCGGTGTCACTTACTTTATGCACACACAAGTGCCTTGCATCCTGTACCCTTTTTCTTATTTTTTTTTTCTCACCGAGACCGGGGCACGTGGTAGTGATCACACATACTATATCCTGCCTTTGTCAAAACCATTTTTGCAACACCACCTAATGAAATTGATCAAGTAAAGTATGGGCAGCCCCTTTGCCATGTGCAACATCGCATTAATGCTCTCAGTAATGTTAGTGGTCATTACATTGTACCTCTTCCCATTCATTCGAGCCCGCAACAACTTCTCCACACTAACATCATTTAGGTACTTTGCTACCAAGTCTCTGATCTTGACGAAGTGTGTGTCGAACTCGGCACTATAATAGGATTTCATTGCCTTGTGGTAGTGGTGGAAAAAGCTGTCCTTCTTTTTTAGGCGAAACTTGGCCTTGATGTTCCCTTTCAAGTGATACATGTATAAACATGTTAATCTTTTTTGAAAACCTTATTGACCACGTTTGCAATGCTTGCGTTGCATTCCGAAATTATAACCAAATTCAGTACATCCTCAATCATTCCATGGAGTTGCTTGAAAAATCACTCTCAGCAATCATCGTTCTTTGTGTAGCCTATGCTGAAAGCCAAAGGGTAGATGTTGCGATAACAGTTGAACGATGTCGCGACTAAAAGGACACCTTTGTACGTTGAATTCAAGTGAGATGCATCAACCATAGTAACTATTTGCATCCATGACAAGAAACCCCTGACTGATGCACCAATTGCAAAGAAAAAGAACCAAAAACAATGGTCTCCATCGGTTAGGATGGTTGTCTTGCTGCCCATATTTAGCCTCTCAAATTTGGCACAATAGGTAGGAAGATTGGCATATGAGTCCTCAGGCGAACCGCATCTTGATGACAATTCCAATCCTCTAGCCTGACATGCTAACTACTGTGACCCCGAGATTGGTTTTAACATCGTGCACAACATCTTTGGCACTGTACACCATATCGGGATCATTGAACATTTCCCTCATCATGTGACCAATAAGCCGCGTGTTGACTTGCAGGTGACGGTCCTTCAACAAAGCCAAATCACATTGTGAGAGACTTCATCTTTGGCAATCCTAAACTCTTCATTACATTTCCGGTATCCAAAAATCCTCCATGGACAGCGGACATTCTTACACTTGACAATGAGACACCCCTTCGAAGATGTATTGACCGGGTATTGAAAATTCCTTTTAATCGATTTCAATCAAAACCTTTTCAACAGATCTTGCTTGTCGACAATAAGGTCATCATTAGATTAATCTAGGGCTCATATGAAAAAGGACATCACGTCCTCAAAATAAAGACTTTAAGAGAGCAGTTATGCCTACGGTAGAAGGTTTAACTTGATTATATTAAATGAGTAAAAACTTACAAGGTTTTTAAGAAGAGAATTTCCAAAAAAAAAAAAACATAAGGGTATTGATAAATTATTAATTAACTCCAAAAAGATAGTTATAGTACACATTCAAAAACATTACAAAATGTGGAAATCACAAAAATTAAAGGTTTCAAAAACATTACAAAATGTGGAAATCATAAAAACTAATGGTAGCCCTTGGTAAGCAAACATACTACAAAGACCACAAAGCAAATTAAATTTAAAGGAGAAAAATGAAACTTTGCCCTCAACTCACTTGATCGGAACAATACTTTCCACATAACTAAGAGCCTCGAAATCAACAACCTCATTGATAATAGGAGGAATATGAAGATACTTGAGATTTCCGATACTAGAATTATAAGAGATGGCTCTTCCATCGGAGGCAAGCATAAGAAGCTCGTCACATTTCCAAAGTGTCAATGGATACTCAATGCCTTTAAAGGGTCCAACAGTTAGGAGTTTTGTCCATGAACTCTTAATTCCATCATAATCGTCCATTACCCATATTTCAAATAATTTAGAATCCTCAGTTGGATCATAATGAGAGCAATAAGAAGTGATGGATTCATTATACAGAAAAAGATCATAAAACTTAAAATTGGATTCTCTCCTAGAAGGCAATTGTATTCTATGAAATATCTCATCACCTAAATCAAATGAAAGTATGTATTCCTCGCCATCGCTTGCAAACCAATAACAAAATCCCTTCAAGTACACTGAACAAGAACTGGGATAGGTTTTAGTTGATATATCAATCTTAATCTCCTTCCAAGAGTTAGCAGCTATGGTGTATACCTCAGCCGTGTGAGGAAGAGGAATACTATGATAAAATGTTCGCTCATCATCTGAATACTCACAATTTTCTATAATTTGCACAACCTTGTATTCTTTAGCTTTGCAATCATAACCAAATCCCAATCCTCCAAAAATCGTCTCCAATTGGAATTTTTCCTTGGGAAGGGGTACAAGAAGGCATGAATCGGGAAGTTGCCTGAATTCCCCGGTTCCAGGATTGCATAAAATAATAACAGTTTTCCCTGCTATCACACAGACAATCCCATTGCAATAACCGTGAATCTGTACAGGATGATGATCTTCTAATGGAAACGGTATGTTTAGGTCCTCAACATCATAGTGATGGTTATGCTCATCACTATAAATGGAAAGATAAATCATGGACCATAAAATTTCATATTTCCAACTTTTGTCTGGGAAAACCGGCATCTGAGAACGGTTGAGAAGGATACAAGTGGAGGATGAGAGTTTGTTGTCTACGGAATTGCTGAGGTGTTTGGCAACAAAGCTTGAACTATTTATAAGAGTGCACCAACACTTGCTTGTGCATTTGAATCGCATCAGAGACTTGGGTGGCAACCTTGACAGGATTTCGACCACCTTATCTTCAGGAGTTTCGCTTTCACGCACATGGAACATTTCAAAAGTTTTGTTCCACAGGAATTCTTTACACGTATATATACACAGGAATGAGCACCAATAGTTTGAGAGACAAACTAAATCAAACTCGAGGTTCAATTACTAGACATATTACCACATAAGATACCAAAATCCAACAGCATTAAATAAAATTAGATTTCCACAACCACAACTTATATAACTATCAAAGAAAACAAGGAGATCCAGTCAGTTTCGAGTTTTTCGGAGGATCATTCGTCCAAATTTTAGTATTTTAATATTTTTATTGATACAAAATTAACCATTCAAATTTTACCTTTTTAACTCTAAACTAGATTACCTAAGAAAGGAAAATTAACACGATATCCGGATATGGGCTAGTATGTAACATCACATGATTTTAATTTAACTAATTCATAGAGTTTTATTAATTAAGCCAATTTTTTCATTAGAAATACAATCACATAACCACTTTTCATCAAAGTTTACCCCAATTTTTATCTACACTCCGTTAAAATTTTAAAATTTAAACCTTTCTAAATTCACCACATTTCTTCCAAAAATACACACAAAGATCAACACCTTTCCAAAACACCTAACACAGGGAAAGGGATTCTCTCCGAATCCCTTTCCACCTAATCCACCTAGTCCAAGATCTAGGCCACTCAAATGTGATCCAACGGCTACAATTATTATCACCTTTAAAGGGGCCTCAACTTGAATTTTATGGCTTAATTCTCATTGTATTGCATAACTGAAAATATATACAAGATACAATCCTTGTTCCATATGGAAACAATAAACAATAAATAACACAGACATATATCCTTCCTAATAAAGGATTCCTAATATTTACAATATATTTACATACCCTTTTAATTATTACTCATGGCAACACTCCCCGTAAGCTAAATAAGCTAAAATCTGCATAACAGCTGTCATATGATCCACACTCGGTGAGTGCATAAACTAATTCACCACACACTGCATAAGCTATATCCGGACGGGTATGAGCTAAATTAATTAGTCTTCCTACCATCCTCTGATATCTGCCTTTATCTACTGGTTCTTGATCAGGATAAATTCCCAAGTAATGTTTCTCTACAATGGGAGTATCCACGGGGTTTACACCGAAGCATACCAATTTCCTTTAATAAATCTAGAACATATTTTTGTTGAGACAAGAAAATACCTTTGGATGAACGAGCAACTTCAACTCCAAGAAAAAACTTCAAGTCACCTAAACTCTTCATCTCAAACTCAGCAGAAAGGTTCTTCTCCAGTTTGACAATCTCATATGAATCATCACCTGTTATTATCTTATCATCTACATAAATAATCAAGGTTGTTATTTTACCGTTCCTCCACTTCACAAATAAAGTATGATGAGAATGCGCATTCTTTCTCATGGCCTGAGTGAACCTCCTAAACCATGCACGAGGTGATTGCTTAAACCCATAAAGTGACTTCCGCAATCGGCACACTCCGGATTTTCTCCTGTTACCATATCCTAGAGGAAAATCCATATACACTTCTTCCTCTAAATGTCCATGAAGAAACACATTTTTTACATCAAACTATTTCAGTGACCAATTCAAATTTGTAGCTAATGAGATAAGGACTCATACCGTGTTCATCTTAGCCATCGGAGAGAGTTTCCTGATAATCAATCTCGTACGTTAAAGTATACCCTTTCGCCACCAATCTTGCTTTATACCTTTCGCGTGATCCATCAGCCTTGTATTTAACAGTAAAAACCCATCGGCACCCCACTGGTTTTTTTTCCTTTCGGCAGCTCAACCACTTCCCATGTATTATTTTTCTGCAATGCCCTCATTTCTTCATCCATTGTTTCAGTCCATTCTCGACTTTTCAAAGCATCTTCTACTCAAGTTGGTACTTGAATTGAATCCACATTATTCACCCAAGCTTGACGTTTGGATGAAAGGTTTTTACATGACACATAATTGGCTATTGGATACTTCACTTTTCCTTCCGGAAAGAACCTGTCATAAGGTACACCACAATTTTGCCTTGGTGGCAATTTATATGTACTTTTAACATCATTAGTCACATGAGCATCATTAGTACTTACCTCAGGGATATCCAGAGAAGACGTATTGGACAACGGCACTGTTGATCTAGAAAGAGGGGGCAGCTTCGGTAACAATCCTAGGGTTGCTTACTTTGGCAAGCTCCAGTCTCTCGGCTTCGGCAGCAGCTGGCTAACCATCAGCACACTCATATTCGGCAGGTCAAATGCATGGATTAGCAGACTCTTATTCGATAAGCAGCGGTTGATCACTTGTAGCAAGTTCAGCATGAAGAGACCAAACATCAGCTGCATCACTCGGTACTGCACCGAACATCAGAAACATGTTTTGTCAACACCTGGAGTGGAGTACGAAATTCTACAACCCGAGATGGCATGTGATTTATAACATACACGACATAGGTGATGGCGTCTGGCCAAAAACTCTTGGGCACGAATCCACCAATAAGTAAAGGATGAGCAGTTTCCAAAATATGACGATTTTTTCTCCCAGCTACCCCATTTTGCTATGGGGGTATAGGAACACGTTGTCTCATGGAGAATTCCTTGATCATGGAAAAAAGAAGATAGCTCATAGTTAACATATTCTCCCTTGTTATCAGAACGAAGAACCTTAATAACGGAAGAACATTGAACAGCCACCATCTGAGAGAAAGACCAAATAGTCGTACTTACATCACTTGTATGTTTTAACACATACACCATGTCATATGAGTGCATTCATCAACAAACATAACAAACCACTTAACTCCTGAAATGGTATTAACGGGCGAAGGCCCCCAAACATCTGAATGCAAAAGCTCAAACATAATCAATATTTTATTCATACTAGGAGAAAACGAAGCACGATGGCTCTTAGCAAGAATACATACTTCACAATGTAAGTCTGATTTTTTTATTTCATGAAACATACTGATTTTTTTATTTCATGAAACATACTGATTTTTTTATTTCATGAAACATACTAGGCAACATACGCCTTAAATAACCAAAAGAAACATGTCTTAACCGACTATGTAACAACCAAACTTCTTGTAGATTACTAGTACAGGATGCTCGAACTGCATTAGCTCTACCAGGAACGACGTCATCCACATAATACAACCCCTCTCTCTTAGTGCCACACCCAATTGTCTCCTTGGTCTAAATATCCTAAAGCAAACAAAAAACGGATACATAAGTACAACACAATCCAATTGCTCAGTAACTTGGGGAATAGATAATAAATGGTGAGACAATGGTGAAACAAGCAAACAATGGTGTAGAGAAATAGATGGCATGAGGTCCACTGTGCCGGCCCCAATCGCCATGGCAGTGGTGCCATTTGTCGTGGCAACACATTTTTTATGCTTCATTGTCATATACTTAAATAACCTTTTATCAAACCTCATATGATCAGTTGCTCCAAAGTCCAAAATCCAACATGTATGGTGTTCAATACCAGAGGCTAAAAGAACACGCCCATCAGTACCTGTATTGGACAAGAACTCACTAAGATTGGACTGGGTCAACAAGGCTTGACTCGTATCCCTTGAGTAGGCATGGTATCTTTGTTTCCTATTGTTACGGCAGCTACAGGTGGATGTCTCCCACTAGCTCCGGTAGTGGCTCACTCTTTAGCAAGCAATTTTTTCTTCAATTCCGAGAACCATTCAGGTACTCCATGTTTTTTAAATCATGTATCTTTCGTATGACGGGTTTGCCCACAAAAGGTACACTTCAAACCATTTTTATTTTCTCAAGTGAATGGGTGAGAATCAATTAATGAAGACAGGTCATAGGGCCAGCCAGAAGAAGAAGGCCGTGACACCATAGCCACTGGAGGGGTTCCTCCTTGGTTCCTAGTGGCATTACCTCCCATCATAGTAGCATGGCGTTGAGCTTCCCACCTAACTACTGAAAACACTTCCTCCAAGGATGGTAAAGGCTGAGTTCTCAAGATATCACTACAGACCTTGTAAAAAATATCATCAAGTCTCACTAAAAAGGCATACACACGGTCTAGTTGAACTTCCTCTCGAAGTGTCTTCAAGTCAATAGCACACTGCATCTTGATTAATCTTCTCTGATCTAGTTCTTGCTAGACAGCTTTAAGATAGGAATAGTATACACCAATAGGTCGTCCTTCTTGGCGAAGTCGGAATGACTTTACCTTCAACTCATAAATCTGAGAAATATCAAACCCATCATAATACATCCTGGCAACTTCTTACCATACTTCTTTAGCAGTACGAAGATGGGTGAAAAAACCCATTACGGTAGGATCCATGGAATTAATCAACCATCCTTTCACAATTGCATACCCTGTCTCCCAAGCATCATATTCAGCACTGTCTTTTTTGGGCTCCTTAACACTCCCTGTCATGAACCCTTTCTTTCCACACCCAGCAATATACATCTCTAATACTTTGGACCAAAGGGGATAATTTTATCCATTGAGTTTTACGGTATTTGGTACGTTTGAAGCATCACTTTGAATTACGACGGGACTCATGACTGAGTTATGGGATGAGCCATGTGCATGACCCCTCCAATTTCAGTCCTGAACCACTTTTGTCACCGGCCATTGATCACGCACAGCAGCACACAGAGCACAACACACCAGTACAAAGCACGACAGCTACACCCAAGGGTTTGGCTTGCTGCAGGGATGCAACGACAGTCTAGAAACCTTACTACTTTCTTCCTTGCGATACACAGGTAGGTTTTGTTTTTTTTTTCCTAGGGTACGGTAGGCTCTGATGCCAACTTGAATTTTATGGCTTAATTCTCATTGTATTGCATAACTGAAAATATATACAAGATACAATCCTTGTTCATAAGGAAACAATAAACAATAAAGGACACAAACATATATCCTTCCTAATAAAGGATTCCTAATAGTTACAATATATTTACATACCCTTTTAATTATTACACACGGCAACACCTCTTGTTTGTAGCCGTTGGATCAAATTTGAATGGTCCAGATCCCGAACTAGGTGGATTAGGTGGAAAGGGATCATCCCTTCATCCCTTTCCCTAACAAAGCTGTTGGAAGTATGCCCACAAAGCCACTCATTTGATGTAATAGCTTTTGGAATACTTATTGTATTAAACGTTTATATGTTTAATGAAGGGCAAAGCTTATTGTTAATCACTATTTATTGTATCATGTGTTTAAGCAATAAGGGAATCCAAGGAATGTATTTGATCTAAGAGATAAGTGATTTAAGTAAGTTAGATTATCGAGACCTTTCTCTTATGTTCATTCCTAAAACGTTCCTAGCCATAGGATTGCCAATTGGGCATTGACAATCCGCTAAGGTTAGTATGTGTTATGTTGACTCAAGCGTGAGTATGACTAGTCTCAAGTCATTTAGTGTTGGACACTAAATCAAACACATAGGTGCTCGAAAGAGTGATCGAGTACAATGAACAACGATCAAAAGAGAGTTCGAACGTACATGTCATGTAAGAACTCGATAGTTGCAATATGCAAAGTAGTCCTTTGACCTGAGGCATCATAGATGTCTAATGGTTAGGTCCTTGATCTTTGATCATGTCAAAGGCATTCCATTGAGAGTGTCCACGGCATTGTTGGGGTCAAGCTATCTAGTCATGTAGGCATATGAATGCGCAACAAGGGATCTCTAACCTTCCATGGTGGAAGGAGAATATTCTAAGATATGATTCGAGAGTCTTTGGCCAAAGCATATGAATATGACTTAGGAAGTTTGTTCCAAATCATATTCAACAGAATCATATGGAGAAGTATCACATTGGATAGTAGACATGAAACAAACTATCGCTCAAACAATGTGATTAAGAGTATTGTATTAGAGAAGGACCGTATTGCATTGAAGTTGTAACTGGATAGGTTCTCCAACCACTTCTACTTAGCTTAGGTAACCATGACATGCTGCTAGGTGTCACTCATGGTTTGTGGAAGCCTTGAAGATTAGCAAACACTAATCAAAGGGAGAATTGAAATAGTTTCAATTCATAATCGATCGTTAAGAGTAACAATCGCCCACTACCTCGCTAATTGGAACCTAATGGATCGTACACCGAGAAAGGATTAAAGTGAAGAAATAAATGAGATGGATATGCAATTAAATTGTTTAATTGAAAAATGGTCAAGATTAATTAATTAGTTAATTAATTATACGAAATGTTCGTATTAGGCTTTTAAGTTGGTTTTGGGCTTCGGGGCCCAAAAGCGTTTTGGTCCACAAGGCCCATTATGTTTAAGTTGTATAACAACTAAAACAAAATGGGCAAATTAGCCCAATAACAATGTAAGGCCGGGCATAGGGTGAGGGGATGCAAACTTGGATTAATTACAAGTTTGCCACTCACTTGTGATGAAGTATAAAAGCAACTTTATAGCTTTATGTTCATTAGGGTTTTTCTTGATGGAAAGGAGGTGAAACATTTTCTCTCTTTTTATCTATAGAGGCCGACCACTTAGAGGAATTTTAGCTAGCAATCTAATCTTCTCTAAGTCATCCATTTCATCTTCACACTACATCCTTGGTGTGGAGACTTAGAGACATCAAGCTTTTGGTGTTTTGGAGATTCTATCCTCAAATCCTCAAAGGAAGATCCAAGGAGCAAGGAGGTGACTTGAAGGCCCTCCACTTGGGTGAATCCCTTGTGTAATCAAGGATGAGCTTCAAGGGTAAAGAATCTCTAAATCCTTTCTTCTCTTTAAGTTTGTTAAAGAGTTTATTGGTTCACCATATACTAGGCTTTGAAAGTCTTGGGTTTTATGAATTGTTTTTTAATGCATGCCTACTTTAATGTGTTAATAGTTTGCATATGTATTCAAATGTTCTTACTTGTTCTTAGCTAGGACTAAATTTTTCCTTCAAGTGGTATCAGAGCCTAGGCCTAGTTTATGGTGAATCCTTTTGGGTTTTGTGATTTTCATGATTTGTGATTTAAATGTTGTAAATGTTACAAGCTTTGTTCTTGCTTTTGAATATAAATTTTGCTAGAAAATTTAGCATCTCAAATGTTGTAGATGTATTTCATTTAAGCATGAATATTGGAACTAAAATTTGGTGCCATCTATGTTGGGAAATTCGGCCAAATCCAAAGGGTGATTTTTTGGGTTCATGTTTGTCTTGTTAAAATGGGTTTATAGTGACTTTTGGAACCCCTAAGTACCCTAGGATGTTAGCCCTCTTTTGAGTAGTGAAAATTTGAGTTTTTGTGAGTGAAAACATTCATGGAGCTATTATGAGTTTTCATGAGTGTTCTTCAATGTTCTTGAAGTTCTTGCCAAGAACAAAAAGTTTTGAAGTTTTGATTCAAAAGTTTTATGTTTTTTCATAAAGTTTTGGTTTAATTTTGATGGGTGATGGTTATTGGTGAAGTATTATTAATGGCTTTAACGTTAGACAAACCTTTTTAATGTTTGACATAATTTTTTTTCTTACAACCTATCCATATCACCTTTACCTCACCTAACAAAATCAACTTGCAAAAACTTTTTAGAAATTTTTTCATATCTTCACTAATGGCCGGCCACCCCCTAGTGGGGGTACTTTTGGGGCCTTTTATGCAATTACATAAAGTTTTGATACTTTTGTGTATATGCACTTTGGCCCAAAAGTTTACGTTTTTACGTTAAGGCCCAAAAACTCTAAAGGACAAATTGTTTTGATCCTTTAATGATGTTTTTACATTATTAAAATTTTGGGTTCTAGTTGTAATTACATGAAGTTGTGAACTTTTGTATTTTTACAAAGTGACCCCAAAAGTTTATGAATTTGCATTGTGGCCCAATTGTTGTGGTCATTGTTTTATTTTGGCCCAAATAAGATGAGAACAAAATGGTTTTGTCTCTTTAAATGAGAATTGGATTTTCATTTTATTTAGTTCCATTTAAATCAATTCTATGGATCCGAAAACCAATTGTTTAAGGTTGTTTTCTTAGTTAATGTGATTGATTAAGAAAATGGTGATTATGAACCAAAGGCCTCGATAATTGAGCTATGTGATTGGCCAATTTACATTATGAATGTTTGGGTTTAGTAGTGTAGAATTGAATGTAATTTGATTAATTCCCATTCGTTGTAAATGGACATAAGTCCATCATTTGTGTTGTAAAAGGGCATAAGCCCTTCTTATTATTTCATGTATTCCTTTTTGTTTATATGTATGCAAATTGGAATAGTTGGGTCCAACGCCCAATAGGAAATAACGGTTTAATTAGATTAAACGCGTAACTAAAATCAACAACTATCTACCTTAAACCCAAGGTCCAACACAAGGCTCGTGTTGGATCAAATCAAACGGTTCATAATCATCCTAAAACCTAATATGACTATATAGTCCATATGAGGATGCAATGCGTTCGTTAGTAGTTCCATATAGTCTCGCTTGTTTCAACGAAACAGTGGGAGTATTATATGCTACTAATTCATATTAACTTGGACCAATAGTTGTGATAGGCCCAAGTTCTTTTAATAAGATTAAAATGATTTTGATGTAGCCCAACACTACTCCCTCAAACAAAACAAATATTAAGTTGATAAGTGAGAGATGTTTTGAACATCTCTTCGTAGGCCTTCCACCGTGGTGGGCTCCAATCGTTTGTGACTCATGCACCGGCTTCACCCTATCATGGGGGAGTTCAAAGTATGTGCTTACATCCAGAAGGAGTCCATAAACATATGATGAGGTGAGTGTAGGCAACGAGGATGGCCCACATCGTATCATCATGAGGCTATTCTTGAACCCCTTCACAAACTAAGCATGGTGGGAATAACTTAACTAAGTGCAATGGTGCCGACATCGTATCATCGTGAGGCAACATTCTCTAGAGGCCAAACGGATGGGTAATTACAAAAGTTGTAAATGAATAAAGCGTTATTCTCTCATCATTATTTTTGCTAACCAACATCGTATCATCGTGAGGTGGGCTTGGTAATGGTGAGTCTCCCATACCCCACTAAGAGTTCAATATAACTCTCGAATTCCATTGAGGGATGTGGAATTTGCCAAAAATAGTGGGTGGTACTATTTGATTTAAGACCCAATCAAGTAGTTTTAAAACAAACAATCTAATACGATTTCTGTTATGTTATGTAGTTAACGAGATGCCTAAAATAATACCCACCATTATACTTGACAAAAGGGACCTTAGTAGCCAACATTTCCTTGCTTGGTATCGCCACATTGAGAATGTCTCAAAGGTGAAAGACATATTGTATGTGCTTAAGCAATCCCCTCCTTATGTACCTCCTACGAAACTAGCTTCAAAGGAGGAGTGTCAAAATTATGTTAGACACTATGAGGATGACTTACAAGCCAAATGCTTAATCCTCACTTCACTTAGTGAGGATCTTATGAAGCTACATAAGCACATGGACACTTCTTGTGCCATGGTTGAAAGTTTGCATAAGATGCATGACATTGAGATTAGTAATGTACGATTCTCAAATGTTTGTAGTCTAATGAATGCCAAAATGGCAAAGGGGACATCGGTCCATAAACATGGACAAAAGATGGAAAGGATCTTTCAAGATCTTGAAAGTTTAGGAACTTCCATCGATGGGAAAATGGCCCAAGACTTTTTCCTTGCATCTCTCTCAGATGATTTCACTAAGTTTATTGTAAGCTATAAAGTGAATAGATTCGATCATACTTTAAAGGAGATGATTGACATGTGCTGTAATTTTGAAAAAGGTTTCAAAAGGGACAGTGGGAGTGAGAATGCAATTACAAGGAAAAAGTACATAAGAAGAAGGCAAAGAAATCCAAAGGAACATGCTTTCATTATGGAAAAGATGAACATTGGAAGAAGAAATACAGGGTGCGCATTGCGAGCCTTATGACATGAACTTTTGAAGAGACTATTTCAGTCATAGAGAGTGCTTTTACAGTGAGCTCCAATTCCTGGATATTTGATTCAGGCGCTAGTCAACATATCTGCAATACGTTGCAGGGACTAGCAGGGAACAGGTCATTGCGCAATGGGGAGATGGTTGTGCGAGTTGGGAACGGCACTAAAATCTTTGCAAAAGCAATAGGCACCTACATGCTTAAACTACCCTCTGGGGAAGTCCTGGAACTTAAAAATTGTTTATATTTTCCTTCATGTATAAAGAATTTGATTTCTATCTCTAAGCTTTTACGAGATGGGCACTCAGTATTGTTTGACAAAATGAGTTGCACTTTATACTTGAACGGTCGTTTTATCTCTCATGGTAATATGATAGAGGGACTTTTTCACCTAGAGACGAATAGTGGGATGCACTGTATTGAAAGCGGGAATACCTCAAAACCCAAAAGGGTTAAAGAAGAAGTTAACCAAGAAAAGATGTGGCATCTTAAACTTGGACATGTGAACCTTGATAAAATTCGCAAGATGTCGAAAGACGGATATATCCGCCCATTAGGTAATGACCAGATGGGTACTTGTGAATGTTGCTTGAAAGGGAAGATGACCAAATCTCCATTCATTGGGAAAGGAGAGCGTGCCACTGAAATTGTAAGGTTAATCCACACTGACGTATGTGGACCTATGTCTACTATGTCGAGAGGAGGCTTCTCCTACTATATCACATTCACCGACGATCACTCTCGATTTGGCTATGTGTATCTTATGAAGTATAAGTCAGAAACCTTTGAAAAGTTCAAAGAATTCAAGAATGAAGTTGAGAAGCAAACTGGGAAACAGATAAAGACCCTAAGATCGGATCGAGGGGGTGAATATCTAAGTAACGAGTTCCTAGATTATCTCAAAAAGTGTGGAATAGTATCACAGTGGACTCCACCAGGAACTCCTCAGCATAACGGAGTTTCTGAACGGAGAAATCGAACCTTGATGAACATGGTTCGTTCTATGATGAGTTCTGCCAATCTACCAGTAACATTCTGGGATACGCTCTATATACAGCAGCTTACTTGCTTAATAGAGTAGCTTCCAAGTCAGTTTCACAAACACCATATGAGATATGGCATGGCCAAAGCACAAATCTTAATCATATTAGGATTGTCCGGCTTACGTTAAAAGGCTTGAAGCTGACAAGCTTGAAGCAAGATCTGTTAAGTGCTACTTTGTGGGGTATTCCAAACAGACTTTGGGATACGAATTCTATAACCCTGACGACAAGAAAGTCTTTGTCGCCAAAACTGCTATGTTCCTTGAGGACGAATTCGTTCTCAATGGAAGTAGCGAGAAAACGATAGAATTGAAGGAAATTAATGAGATTAATGATGAACCACAAATAAGCACTCTACAGGTTGACAACCCTGTTCCTGAACCTCTAGCTCCACGTAGATCTGAACGGGTTAGTAAGCCACCTAAGAGGTATGGCTTAGACAATGACTTTGCGGAATTGCACCTTCTAGGTGACAATGACACAAAGGAGGACCCTAGGGACTACACTGAAGCAATGTCTGACATTGATTCAAATAGATGGCAAGAAGCCATGAAATCCGAGATGGATTCCATGTATCAAAATCAGGTCTGGACTCTTATAGACCCTCCAGAAGGTATAGTACCTGTTAGAACCAAATGGGTCTTCAAAAGGAAGATAGGCGTTGATGGGAACGTGGAGACTTATAAGGCTAGACTAGTAGCCAAGGGTTACAGGCAAAGAGAAGGGATTGACTATGAAGAAACTTTCTCTCCTGTAGCCATGATTAAGTCCATTCGGATTTTGCTTGCTATAGCTGCGTACCATGTGTTGGAAATGTGCCCTAAAACCAATCATATGATGATACTTTACGGACATTTCACATGTTAAACTAATCTAGTTTAAATATAAAGGGCAAAGATTATTATTTGAGCCGTCTCATATAAATGTTATATGCTTAAACGATAAGTCCAAGGAATATGTGATTGGGAGAATGCAATCTAAAGAAGTTAGATTCATTAGACCATTCTTTCGTATACATATCCTAAACGTTCCTGATCATAGGATTGCCAATTGGGCATTGACAGTCCGTTAAGATCAGTACGTGTTGTGTCTTCTCTCAGGGAGAGTGACTAGTCTCGAGTCATTGGTGTGTGTGACATCAAGACAAGTACGTAGGTGCTCAATAGAGAATGAGTTCACTGAACACGATCAACGAAGAGTTCTCATATTCATGTCACATGAGAACTCATGGTTGGGATAATGCAAAGTAGTCCTTTGACCTGAGGCATCATAGTTGTCTTGTGGTTAAGTCCTTGATCTTTGATTATGTCAAAAGTCACTCCAAAATGAGGGTGTCCACGGCATAGTTGGGGTTAAGCCACTTAGCCATGGAGGCAAGTGAATGCGCAACAAGGGATCTCTAACCTTCAAACTGTTTGAGGGAGAATACTCCATGATATGATTAAGAATCTCTGGCCAGAGTATGAATGAGATTTAGGAAGTCGTTCCAAATCACATTCAAGGTAATCATATAAGCACACGAATCACATTGGATAGTAGACATGAATAAACTATCAAACCAAACAATGTGGTCAAGAGTATTGTATTAGAGAAAGACCGTATTGCATTTGTAATCCTAAACTGAATAGGTTATCCACCTCTTCTGATTAGCTTGGGTAAATGTCATGTAAGAGTGATCGAACACAATGAACAACGATCAAAAGAGAGTTCGAACGTACATGTCATGTAAGAACTCGATAGTTGCAATATGCAAAGTAGTCATTTGACCTGAGGCATCATAGATGTCTAATGGTTAGGTCCTTGATCTTTGATCATGTCAAAGGCATTCCATTGAGAGTGTCCACGGCATTGTTGGGGTCAAGCTATCTAGTCATGTAGGCATATGAATGCGTAACAAGAGATCTCTAACCTTCCATGTTGGAAGGAGAATATTCTAAGATATGATTCGAGAGTCTTTGGCCAAAGCATATGAATATGACTTAGGAAGTTTGTTCCAAATCATATTCAACAGAATCATATGGAGAAGTATCACATTAGATAGTAAACATGAAACAAACTATCACTCAAACAATGTGATTAAGAGTATTGTATTAAAGAAGGATCGTATTGCATTGAAGTTGTAACTGGATAGGTTCTCCAACCACTTCTACTTAGCTTGGGTAACCATGACATGCTGCTAGGTATCACTCATGGTTTGTGGAAGCCTTGAAGATTAGCAAACACTAATCAAAGGGAGAATTGAAATAGTTTCAATTCACAATCGATCGTTAAGAGTAACAATCGCCCACTACCTCGCTAATTGGAACCTAATGGATCGTACACCGAGAAATGATTAAAGTGAAGAAATAAATGAGATGGATATGCAATTAAATTGTTTAATTGAAAAATGGTCAAGATTAATTAATTAGTTAATTAATTATACGAAATGTTCGTATTAGGCTTTTAAGTTGGTTTTGGGCTTCGGGGCCCAAAAGCGTTTTGGTCCACAAGGGCCATTATGTTTAAGTTGTATGACAACTAAACCAAAATGGGCAAATTAGCCCAATAACAAGGTAAGGCCGGCCATAGGGTGAGGGGATGCAAACTTGGATTAATTACAAGTTTGCCACTCACTTGTGATGAAGTATAAAAGCAACTTTATAGCTTTATGTTCATTAGGGTTTTTGATGCGAAATATATAAGCACACAAATTAAACCCTCTTTTTATCAATTGTAGTAAAGTATGTAAGTAGGGATCGTTCTAGGCCGGGGATTAGGAGGGATTGCTAAATCACTTGGAAACTGACTTGAAAACGTAAAAACAAAGTTTAAAACACTAACTAGACTCAAAGAATGCAAAACTATACTTTAAAACACTAAAACAAACCAAAAGACTCAAAACAGCCCCTAAACACTCAAAACTACCTTAAACACACAATCTGGGCAGTTTTGGGACTCTAACACAAACTTGGACGAATTTTGGTTTTCTAATGAACTAAAACACTTAAAAACATAATCTAAGACAAGTTCTAATTAATATGACTCAAAGAAATAAGATGGGGTTGATTTTGGACGAAAATAATTAAATTAAGACAAGAACAAAGTAAACAAATTCCTAGACAAATTTAAGTGAATCAAAACAGATTGTAAAATGAATTTGAATGAAACTTATGGATGGAAGGCTAGCTAGGAGGTTCTTCTCCACACATGTCACACTTGCATACAAAACGATTTCCAGTTGCTTTTCGATAAGCTATGAATACTCAACGCCCCAAATTAACCGTGAATTGCACTAATTAACCCTCAGTTTTTCCACAAGTTATTGGATTGGATGATTGCATACGACAACCCAAAACATTCCCTACAAGTTCCCTACATGAATTGCATAATAGAGATACAAGCAAGAATCATTAAGTTCTATGAAAAACATAAGCATTGACGAGGCACTCGTTACTATGATTTGCATGAAACTTATGCCAAGAATTTACTTAACGTGATTGTGACTAGCAACCTTCACTACTTGTGAATATAAGTTCATAACGATTAGGTGAAACTCCGTTATATTCTAGCGTTAAATTCATGCATGAAAATTAAGCGTGCACTCTCAACCAACATACACAAATCATTTTTTATACGATCGGATAAGTAAATTGAATTCACAACTTATGAATCACAACTGGATGTAATCAAATCATATTGCAAGTATGAACATGGTTTCGAATCACCCCCTAACTAAGAGGGGTTTAGTTCCTCATACTCACAAAGCAAAGATACATAAAATTAGACATTAAAATCAAAGGAAAGAAAACACCTAAAATGCTCCAACTTGGGTAGCAAGTGCATCCAAGAATTCTCCTTTGCTTGCTTGCGGCAGATTGCTTTGTGGACGGATTTTTGGGTAGTTTTATGATGTAGAATGGATGGGGAATGGTATGGAAAGGTTTAGGGTAAGTGTGGAGGAGTGTTTGAGGGTTGGAGGGTGGTGGAGAACTAGGCAAAGAGGGTGGAAGAAGGTGGAGTGGTTGTTATGTTTTCTAGGCACTAGAATGGTGTTTTTGGGGTGTTTTGCTACCTAGAGGTTGTATGGACGAATTTTCTGTGATGAATGATGAATATGAGAGTGTGAACCCTTTACCAAGGGGTGTAAACATGTATATATAGGCCCCAAAAACCTTAGAGAATCAGGTTAGGCTAAGGAGAATGCACGGCAAAGAGTGTATGTGGTGTGCAATGGTCCAAGGGTGAAAATGAAGTGATGATGCAAAGTGTGAAGGGTAAAATGGAGTGGTCTTGTAGCTAGGGGGCATGAATGATTGTGTACATTGCATAAAGATGGAAAGGGAGGTGAAAATGTGTCAATAAATGGGTCAAAGGTGCAGCAACATGTGGTACACAAGGCATGGGATTCCAAATGTGAATGATGGAGCATCAATTGGTGCATGTTATGGTTGTGAAAGTTGTATAAAATTTTGTGGGTGAAGGGAACAAGTGGTATCAAGCAATTAAGTGTAATAATTAAATGAATTGAAGCATGAAATCAGAAATTATGTAGGGGACAAGAGTGATCAAGCATGGCATGGGAATCCAAAGGGAATTCTATGTTGTTTTGCATGGCAATGAAGGCAAGTTGGGGTGACAAATTTTTGGGCTAAGTTCTTCATCTTTTGGACCATAATTCTTCACATTCTTGGCCTCTTTAGTTCTCAAATTCGTCCATCCACTTTGGCCCAAATATGTGACATGCATTCCAAGCTCCATTTTGCTCCAAAATGCATCTTCTTGCCTACTTTGTCCATAAAATCTGAAAACACACGAAAATGACTTTAAACATTAAAATAACTAAGGAAACACGACATAAATGCACAAGAACAAGCCAACTAAGTCGCATAAATATGCTCCTATCAGTTTTTCTTGATGGAAAGGAGGTGAAACATTTTCTCTCTTTTTATCTATAGAGGCCGGCCACTTAGAGGAATTGTAGCTAGCAATCTAATCTTCTTTAAGTCATCCATTTCATTTTCACACTACATCCTTGGTGTGGAGACTTAGAGACATCAAGCTTTTGGTGTTTTGGAGATTCTATCCTCAAATCCTCAAAGGAAGATCCAAGGAGCAAGGTAAAGGATGATTTTGTGAAAACATGTTCATTTGAATAACATCTATAGCATGCATTTAACAATTAAAAGGCGGAATCATGCTTGCATGCATTCAAAAACAAAACATTACCTATGAAATTCAAAGCCTAGTAGATTGGTGAACCAAGACTCAACTCAAATCAAAGTGAGTTGAGAAATATATACCTTTGTAGATTCCTCTTTGCATAAGCAAAGGCTAATCACCCAAAGAGAGGGCCTTCATTCCTTGCATCTAAAATCTATGGATTTGGATGGAAGAATAGGTTTCTCCAAGTTCCCAAAATTGAGAACCTCTAAGTCTCCACACCAAGGTTAGATTTAAGTAGAAATGAGTGACCTTGGAGGAGTAGGATTGCTAGATACACCCTCCAAGGGGGGCCGGCCTCCTAGAGAGAAAAGGAGAGACATGTTCTCTCTAATTTTCTCCAAAAGAACCCATTATGAATTTTAGGCTATAAAGTTCTTTATATAGTCACTTCTTTAAATGACTTAAGAACCAAAAACCCTAATTCAACACACATGGCCGGCCATATAAGGGATTTGGGCTTTTGGGCCTTTGTGAATCTTTATTCATTAAATTGTTTAAGTCAATGGGCTTGACGTTCGAAGCCCATTGGGCCTTAAGGTCCAAAACTATCCCGAGATCTTTAACGAACTTATTCGTTTGATTAATTAACATATTAATTAATCCTTGCCATAAATAATTAAACCATTTAATTATTCTTACTCATCTCCATTGTTTCTTCAATCTCCACCTTACACGGTGTACGATCCATTAGGTTTCTTTTAGCGAGGCAGTGGGCGATTAGAACTCTTTCAAATCGATTGTGAATTGAAACTTACTTTCAATTCTCCCTTTAGTGATTATACACGTTTAGGGCTTCCACAAACCAAGAGTGACACCTAGCAGCATATCATGGTTACCCAAGCTAATCAGAAGAGGTAGAGAACCTATTCAGTTTAGGATTACAAATGCAATACGGTCTTTCTCTAATACAATACTCTTGACCACATTGTTTGGTTTGATAGTTTATTCATGTCTACTATCCAATGTGATTCGTGTGCTTATATGATTACCTTGAATGTGATTTGGAACGACATTCCTAAATCTCATTCATACTCTGGCCAGAGATTCTAAATCATATCATAGAGTATTCTCCCCCAAACAGTTTGAAGGTTAGAGATCCCTTGTTGCGCATTCACTTGCCTCCATAGCTAAGTGGCTTAACCCCAACGATGTCGTGGACACCCGCGGATGGGGTGACTTTGACATAATCAAAGATCAAGGACTTAACCACAAGACAAACGTGATGCCTCAGGTCAAATGACTACTTTGCATTATCCCAACCATGAGTTCTCATGTGACATGAATATGAGAACTCTTCGTTGATCGTGTTCAGTGAACTCATTCTTTATTGAGCACCTACGTACTTGTCTTGATGTCACACACACCAATGACTCGAGACTAGTCACTCTCCCTAAGAGAAGACACAACACGTACTGATCTTAACGGACTGTCAATGCCCAATTGGCAATCCTATGATCAGGAACGTTTAGGATGTGTCTACGAAAGAATGGTCTCATGAATCTATCTTCTTTAAATCGCATTCTCCCAATCACATATTCCTTGGACTTATCGTTTAAGCATATAACATTTATATGAGATGGTTCAAACAATAATCTTTGCCCTTGATATTAAACTAGATTAGTTTAACATGTGAAATGTCCGTAAAGTATTATCATATAATTGGTTTTAGGGCACATTTCCAACACAAGGAGGTGACTTGAAGGCCCTCCACTTGGGTGAATCCCTTGTGTAATCAAGGATGAGCTTCAAGGGTAAAGAATCTCTAAATCTTTTCTTCTCTTTAAGTTTGTTAAAGAGTTTATTGGTTCACCATATACTAGGCTTTGAAAATCATGGGTTTTATGAATTGTTTTTTAATGCATGCCTACTTTAATTTGTTAATAGTTTGCATATGTATTCAAATGTTCTTACTTGTTCTTAGCTAAGACAAAAAAAATTCTTCAAAAGCCTCCCATGCACCCCTAATTTTTTAACTTCATTATATATGCATACATACATATATATATATATATATATATATATATATATATGCAGCAGTACTAGCTAGGCAAGCTCTTAATGCTAGATACCTTTGGCAGGGAATAAGTATCGTGATGGTTGTTTGAATCGGTGGGGGCAGTGTTTGAACTGTATTCAATTGTGATCACTACAAAGAGTGACCTAAACCAATTCAATCGTCCCAGTCTTAATTTTGAAAAAAAAAAATACTATTCCTATCACATTTTTCATGCCACATTACCACCTCTCGAACTGCCTCAAAAGACAACTGAAGGCCACCAATCAAGAATTGCAATTATTACCAGCACCACAGGATCGATCTACTCTTCTACCATGTCAGCGATATGATCGAGGCTGCTTCTTCTCCGCTGCCTATAAATAGAGCCAGAGACCTTCAAGCTTGGGATATTCATCAAATTCAATCTCTTTGGATTGTACAAAACCTTTAAGTGATTCTTCAATTAACCCATAACTGCTTTTCAACACAAAAACAATTGCTCTTCAGCAACCAGGTTTTCACCTCGTCAGTTACAAACACTGAAGCCTTCATTCAAAGAAAAACCCTGCGTGTGATCCCTAAGATCTCAAACTATTTTCGTTCTGCCACCACATGGTATGATTTTTGGTTGAGGTACAATTCTAGCTACACTAAAAACCTCTATGAGGCAAATGTTTTGTAACCAGAGTAGTATGAAGACAACGATCTCAGCGGACTTCTCTAGTATTATTCTGCCCTTCATGGCTGGAATCTTGCTAGAGTATTACTACTTTACATTTCCAGACATGTAGATTGGCCCATCGGTTTTGATTTTACTTTAATGAATGCTGTAATCTTGACTCAATCACGAAATGATTACGTTCCCTTTCTCTCTGTAGTTTCTATTTATATTTATTTACTTTGGGGCATAACACACAATCTCACAATGAATTTTAAGTCCTTGTTCGTTCAAGGCACAGAAATAAACCTAGTTGAATCAGTGTCCCACTCGGCTCATAATTGCTTGGTCTAGAAGTCATTTCACGTACCTCTGCACTCACTCACAAACAATTGTTGTATGTCGTCATCCTCCAATAGTGGCACGCCTATTCTCTCTTTCTCTTGAGCCATCTCGTGGCACCGAGACCAAAAACAACACTTGGGTTAAATACGTGTTAACTACCGAGTGTTCGAGTTCTATTCGAGTTTTGGTATCAACATAGTTTTTTGGCATGCCCAGTGGGATGGTGTGAAAATTTTGTATGCCTAAAGTTTCCACACGGGTCTTTAGATATTGGAAACGTAGTCTTAAAGGTAGACTGAGAATCATGTCTTCTTATTCTATTAAACTAAGTTTCTGAGCAATATATGTGGCAAGTAGAACCTCGGACGAAATCATGACTAATAATGGCTCTGTTCCTCAGTCCCCTCCCGAGAAGTCTCCTGGTTCTCAGGGACATCAAGACCCAAATGATTTGCAAGCTACCATTTCTCGCATGCTCAAGGCCGTTGAAATCGTGGCATTTGAGAATTGAAGGAGTATTAGCAAGAGCGTGCCACTAACCACAAGCTTCAACAGAGTGGTCGTGGCATTGCCGTTATGACAGACCAGACCGGCTTAGGGTTCATCGAATTGCCATTGTCTGAGAAACTTATCGAGTGCTCATTTGTTCCGTTCTAGTCCTCCCGAATGGGTAAGCTCGTTCCTTTCTTGATTAAAAGTATTTATTTGTGCTGCCGTTTATGGGAGGTAGCTACTCTTTGTTTGAGATAGGTATGTTAGCCTTTTCAGAGATCGACTCAACCAAACCCTAGACTACATGCATGACTGAGATGACAATATATCATCAAACTAAACCATAAAAAACAATTATGCAGAAACTTTAAGCCTAACCTCCACAGACATTGAGTTTCTATAGGCAAAATTAGTTTCCTCTAGTACTCACCGAAAGGTTTCCAAGCTCTCAATGGGGGAAGCATACAAACTAGAAAACCACAGCGCCGAGAAGAGGGACGAACCCTATATTTATAGAGAATTTTTATTTGGACCTAACTATCCTATCTCTACACCTAACTAAAAAAAAATTTGTAGTAAACTTTCAAGTTTGCCCTTAAATAAATAAGAATACGAAAATAAAAGAAAACAAACATTGGTGATTTTATATCTACACCAAGGGTTTCTAGCAAGCTGACTTCTTGATGAACTCGAGAGAATAATTTGCTGTTATTTGGGTGGGTTTTGCCGGAAATAATGGAGGAGTGCACTGGTGTGCCAGTTTTGGAGTTATGGGGTGTAAAGATAAAAACACCAATGTTGATTTTCTTTCCTTTTCTTATTCTTATTTATTTAAGGGTAAATGTCACATCCCGGCCGGGTCCTCCACATCCTGATAGGAGCATATTTATGCAACTTAGTTGGCTTGTTCTTATGCATTTATATCGTGTTTCCTTAGTTATTTTAATGTTTAAAGTCATTTTCGCGTGTTTTCAGATTTTATGGACAAAGTAGGCAAGAAGATGCATTTTGGAGCAAAATGGAGCTTGGAATGCATGTCACATATTTGGGCCAAAGTGGATGGACGAATTTGAGAACTAAAGAGGCCAAGAATGTGAAGAATTATGGTCCAAAAGATGAAGAACTAAGCCCAAAAATTTGTCACCCCAACTTGCCTTCATTGCCATGCAAAACAACATAGAATTCCCTTTGGATTCCCATGCCATGCTTGATCACTCTTGTCGCCTACATAATTTCTGATTTCATGCTTCAATTCATTTAATTATTACACCTAATTGCTTGATACCTCTTGTTCCCTTCACCCACAAAATTTTATACAACTTTCACAACCATAACATGCATCGATTGATGCTCCATCATTCACATTTGGAATCCCATGCCTTGTGTACCACATGTTGCTGCACCTTTGACCCATTTATTAACACATTTTCACCTCCCTTTCCATCTCTATGCAATGTACACAATCATTCATGCCCCCTAGCTACAAGACCACTCCATTTTACCCTTCACACTTTGCATCATCACTTCATTTTCACCCTTGGACCATTGCACACCACATACACTCTTTGCCGTGCATTCTCCCTAGCCTAACCTGATTCTCTAAGGTTTTTGGGGCCTATATATACATGTTTTCACCCCTTGGCAAAGGGTTCACACTCTCATATTCATCATTCATCACAGAAAATTCATCCATACAACCTCTAGGTAGCAAAACACCCCAAAAACACCATTCTAGTGCCTAGAAAACATAACAGCCACTCCACCTTCTTCCACCCTCTTTGCCTAGTTCTCCACCACCCTCCAACCCTCAAACACTCCTCCACACTTACCCTAAACCTTTCCATACCATTCCCATCCATTCTACATCATAAAACTACCCAAAAATCCGTCCACAAAGCAATCTGCCGCAAGCAAGCAAAGGAGAATTCTTGGATGCACTTGCTACCCAAGTTGGAGCATTTTAGGTGTTTTCTTTCCTTTGATTTTAATGTCTAATTTTATGTATCTTTGCTTTGTGAGTATGAGGAACTAAATCCCTCTTAGTTAGGGGGTGATTCGAAACCATGTTCATACTTGCAATATGATTTGATTACATCCAATTGTGATTCATAAGTTGTGAATTCAATTTACTTATCCGATCGTATAAAAAATGATTTGTGTATGTTGGTTGAGAGTGCACGCTTAATTTTCATGCATGAATTTAACGCTAGAATATAAGGGAGTTTCACCTAATCGTTATGAACTTATATTCACAAGTAGTGAAGGTTGCTAGTCACAATCACGTTAAGTAAATTCTTGGCATAAGTTTCATGCAAATCATAGTAACGAGTGCCTCGTCAATGCTTATGTTTTTCATAGAACTTAATGATTCTTGCTTGTATCTCTATTATGCAATTCATGTAGGGAACTTGTAGGGAATGTTTTGGGTTGTCGTATGCAATCATCCAACCCAATAACTTGTGGAAAAACTGAGGGTTAATTAGTGCAATTCACGGTTAATTTGGGGTGTTGAGTATTCATAGCTTATCGAAAAGCAACTGGAAATCGTTTTGTATGCAAGTGTGACATATGTGGAGAAGAACCTCCTAGCTAGCCTTCCATCCATAAGTTTCATTCAAATTCATTTTACAATCTGTTTTGGTTCACTTAAATTTGTCTAAGAATTTGTTTACTTTGTTCTTGTCTTAATTTAATTATTTTCGTCCAAAATCAACCCCATCTTATTTCTTTGAGTCATATTAATTAGAACTTGTCTTAGATTATGTTTTTAAGTGTTTTAGTTCATTAGAAAACCAAAATTCGTCCAAGTTTGTGTTAGAGTCCCAAAACTGCCCAGATTGTGTGTTTAAGGTAGTTTTGAGTGTTTAGGGGCTGTTTTGAGTCTTTTGGTTTGTTTTAGTATTTTAAAGTATAGTTTTGCATTCTTTGAGTCTAGTTAGTGTTTTAAACTTTGTTTTTACATTTTCAAGTCAGTTTCCAAGTGATTTAGAAATCCCTCCTAATCCCCGGCCTAGAACGATCCCTACTTACATACTTTACTACAATTGATAAAAAGAGGGTTTAATTTGTGTGCTTATATATTTCGCATCAAATTTTTGGCGCCGTTGCCGGGGATTAGCAAAGTCGCTAATTCCTTGTCTTGAGTCTTGTTTAAATTGTTTAGTTTTTCTTGTTTGTTTTGTTTTGTTTTTTTTTTCTTTTTTTTTTTTTTTTTTTTTTAATTTGCACCGTGTGTGTGTGTTTTGTTTGTGTGCCGTGTATAGGCACCTTAATTCCTTACTTGTGCTGAGTCTCTTAAGTTGGTTACTAACTTTGTTGCTCTTGTGTGCAGGTACTAGTTTATGACCCGTAGCTCACAACCTATTCGTGAGCATATCTCCGACTTTGACGGTGATTTTGAGAGGACTTTGAGAAGGAAAAATAAATTGCAAGAGTCTAATCCTCCTAGTCCCGAGCCTGAATTAGAAGAGCAAGAAGTTGAGGTTGAAGAGAAGCCCACGGCACAAGTGGGTGGAGAAGAGCAAGGTATAGCCATGGACAACCGTACGCTCAAGGAGCTTGCCGCCTCGGGTTTGGATAATGCCGCACCATTGTGTATTCAATATCCCATGGCTGCTCAAGGTAAAACTGAAGAGTTCGAGTTAAAGTCAAGTTTGCTCCACCATATTCCAAAGTTCCATGGGCTGTCCATGGAGGATCCGAACAAACATTTGAAAGAATTTGAAGTGGTGTGCTCAAGTATGACTCCGGTTACCGTTGACCGAAGTATTTTAAAGATGAAGGCTTTTCCATTCTCTTTAATGGACAAAGCCAAGGATTGGTTATACGAGTTGGCTCCCGGTACAGTTACATCTTAGGAAAGTATGAAGAGGGCGTTTCTGGAGAAGTTTTTCCCAACTTCTCGCATCATTCTTCTTCGTAAAAAAATAAGTGGAATTCAACAAGATGAAGGTGAGTCTTTTCCTACATATTATGAACGATTTAAATCACTTGTTGCTTCTTGTCCACAGCATCAGATGAAGGAGGAATTGCTTTTGCAATACTTCTGCGAAGGGCTCCTACCACTAGAACGTCCAATGCTCGATGCCTCGGCGGGTGGAGCATTGGTAGACAAAACGCCCATGGCTGCAAAAATCTTGATTGCTAATCGAGCATTGAACGCTTAACAATACGAGGGTGTAGGCCAAAGAGGACCCCCACGGCAACAAGTGCATGAGGTAAGTTCCACTTCCAATATTCAATCTCAGTTAGCTAATCTTACTTCTCTTGTTTCACAGATGGCCGAGGGAATGAAGATTCAAGGACCCATGGTGTGTGGCGTATGTTCTATCCAAGGACATGCATCTGAAAAGTGTCCTCAACTCATTGAGAATGGTGGATGGGAGAGCGCTAATGCCATTGGGTTTCAAAGCCAAAATCAGCCAAGACATGATCCATATTCCAACACGTATAATCCGGGGTGGAGAGACCATCCAAACTTCAAATTGAGAGAGCCACAACAAGCCCAACCACAAGGAGGCTTTAGGCAACAACCCCCGGGCTTCTACAACAAACCATACGCACCCCCTCAATTCCAACCACAATCTGCCCCAAATACTTCAAGTAATGCTTTGGATAATGATACACTTGTTAAGTTACTAACCACTTTGACTAATGGGCAGGAAAATCAAAACAAAAGGGTGGACCAACTAGAGAAACAAATGGGACAGATTGCCGAGGTTGTTGGGCAGATTAGAGACCAAGGAAGGCTCCCTAGTTCTACCATTCCAAATCCAAATGGAGGGTTTGAATCAGCCAAAGCAATCACCCTAAGAAGTGGTAAGGAGGTTGGGGTAGGTTCTTCATCAAAAACAGGTCCCAAAGAGGATGAAATGTTGCAAATGGAAGAGGAGGAATCAAGCCCACCCATGGCAAGGATGGACACACCTATGCCGCAAGTGTCCATGGCCCCTAAACCTTCAAATCTGTCCAATAAGGGTAAGAATGTGTTAAATTCAATTCCGACTAATGTTTTTCCTTTGAATGTCCCCTTTCCTAGCAGATTTTTGCAATCAAAGAACAAAGAGGAGGAAAAAGATGTTCTAGAGACATTTAGAAAGGTGCATGTCAACATTCCCCTCCTTGATGCCATAAAGCAAATCCCGAAGTATGCCAAGTGTTTAAAGAAGCTTTGTACAACAAAGAAACGTGTCCGGGAGAAAGAGGTGGTACATGTAAGTGAGAATGTCTCCGCCATCTTGCAACATAAACTACCCCCCAAATGCAAAGATCCGGGGAGTTTTACAATTCCGTGTGTCATTGGTAATACCCGTTTCAAATCTGCCATGCTTGATTTAGGTGCTTCTATAAATGTTATGCCATATTCCATTTATGCATCTATGAACTTAGGAGCATTGAAAAATGATGGTGTAATCATACAATTGGCTGATAGATCTAACGCTTATCCAAAGGGAGTTTTGGAAGACGTTTTAGTGCAGGTTGATCATTTAATCTTCCCGGTAGATTTCTATGTCCTCGAAATGGATGAATCGGACCATGCCCCTTCATTGCCCATCCTCCTTGGAAGGCCATTCATGAAAACGGCTCAAACGAAGATTGATGTGGCCAAAGGATTAGTCACTATGGCATTTGGTGGTGACATGATTAGTTTTAAAATTTCTGAATCCATTGAGACTCCTAATGTTGTTCATTCTTGTTGTGCCATTGATAAAATTGAAAAGATAGGACTAGACCGTTCAGCACCAAGCACAAAGGATGCATCAACAACCGTGCAAGACGAGGGAATTGGAGTGGAGTACAAGGACCATACGGCCACTGCCCTCACAATGCTCAAATTGGCCGAAAGCACCATGGGGAAGAATGTTCACATTGCTGCCACTTCATCACATCACATAGGTAAGCCACCTAATCCAAATCCAATTCCCATTAAAGTTGATAGGTGGTTCCCTTCTTTGGTGCAGATACCCGACGGTGGGCACAGGAACGTGAACCTTAAGCAACACAACACACCCATCAACAAACATCACTATCCATTTCCGTTCAAGGATGCAATGTACGAGAGCTTTGTAGAACAAGATGTGGAGGAGACAACCCACTATGCCGTGGGTTCCCATGAAGGTTGATCAAGGTGTTCATCGTCCGGTTGGAAAACGTTAAAGCAAGCGCTTTAAGGGAGGCAACCCATTTATTCTGCTTGATTGTCAATTTTATTACTTGTTTAATTATTTTTGGTTGTGACTTTCTATTTTGAAACATTAACAAATATGCAAAGGATTTTAACATTAAACTTCGTGGAAATGAACAGCAAACTGGGAAATAAAGAAACATAGCATAATACAAGATGGAGCCTTCACAAAGGCTGCTTGGGAGAGGTCGCAGTAGTCGGCGGAGTTGCAGTAGTCGACGGAATCTCAGCAGTGGGTGGGGCCACGGAAGGAGGAGGTATCGGAGGTTGATCAGTTGGAGCTTCACTACGCGGTGCCGCCCCAGAAGACGAAGGCAGATGCTGTTGGAACAAACCCACAAACCTCCGGTGATCAAGTAAAATCTGACCATCAGTTTCCTGCAGCTGGTCAATTTTCCTCTTCATGTTTGTGGCATAATTGTGTGCAAGCTTGTGCAATTGTTTATTTTCATGCTTGAGTCCTCTAATCTCCTCTTTGAGACTCTGTATTTCAGCCGCCAACGATTCAACGTGACGGGTTCGAGCAAATAGGCATTGGGTCATGTTGGACACAGAACCCGCACACTGCACGCTAAGAGCCAGAGACTCCTTAACCGCCAATTCATCCGACCGTCTAGCGAGCAGTCTGTTATCTCTGGGGGTGACAAGGTTCCGGGCCACCACCGCAGCGGTCATGTCATTTTTCATCACCGAATCCCCAACGGTAAGAGGACCAGTAGGGGATATGAGGGACGGGCGCCATATGTTGTCTGGAGAAGGAGGGGCTGCGCCTTCACCAAGTTTCAAGTCAAAACGACGGTCGGAAGGGCCAGACATTTTTCAAAGGTGTTAAAGAAAGAGGAGATCGGACAAGTCAAGATCGTAGAAGTGCAAAACGGGAGTTTTTACAGGCAGAAATTCAAGAGTGCTTTGAACGTCCTGCATACCTCTATAAAAATCAGCACGCGATGGGATTTCAGAGATCGAAGAGGTGAGATCAGAAATCGAAGAAGCCATTCGGAGATCGAAAAGGCGCCAGCTTTCTCAAAAGTTGGGCTTGCTCACAAACCACCAATTCCAGATACCGAAGAGTGTCAACTGTCTCAACCTCGTCAGCACCCATCACACGCAACTCAGCTTTGTGAAAATTACGGGCAGTCTGTCGAAGCACCGATTCCAACCATCTGTCTCTCTCAGCCTCGTCAGCACTTGTCACATGCAATCTCTGCCCTTAACGAAGCTCAGAACTTGAAGCGTAAATTCCGAATATTAAAGAGGCCTCTGCTTTATCGAGACGTGTCAGCATCTGTCAATTTGCACATCTGTGTTGCGTAAATCACGCGCAATATGTCGAAAATTTTTGGAGAAGCGGAATGCATGTGAAAACTACTGTTAAATTATCCCAGGCTTGCCGACACGAGTAATGGAACAATGCCTTCCCAGCCATTAAGAAAATTCTATAAATGCTGAACTTCAAAGTGAAGCAGTCTCACCCAACTTTCAGCCTCACTTAACTCTTTATCCTCTCTGAAATGGCTTTCCAACAAACCCTCTCGAGTCACTCTGTATTTTTCATCCCCTGGGATACCCCTGCAAACAACCCATCCAGAGCACAAGTATTTCATATCATAAAGGTTGAGAGCACGAGTATCTCATATCATGCTTTCTCCCTGTCCTTTCTCCAGCCAGCACCTGCTCTCGAGTACTCATCATCTTGTGCTTCCGCTTCGTCTCTCACGTATAAGGGAAGTGAAGATGATACCTCGAAGCATGTGGAGACAACGTACTGATTCATCCTCAACTAGGGACAAGGAGAAAGAAAGCAAGAAGTGGGCACTTGGAAAGATTGAAGAAAGAAACAGACCAACACCTTTACCTCGTGCCCGCCCGTCGTGCAGAAGAAACAAGCAGAGAAGAATGCAGCTTGCACAATCAACCCACACAAGGAGTCTGAGATGAAGAACTAAAGAAGCTGCCACATCTGCTTGGAGAACAAATAAGGAACTGCAACATCACCAAAGAGCAAAGCTTCGCCGTACAATTCCAATCCAGTTCAAGATCAAAGCTGTGGAAAGTCAACAAGATCAACTTTCTCCAAAACTAGATTTACGTTCTTAAACTCTACTCTGTCTGGTTTTTACTTTGCCATATTTGTCATGTTTATTTGTCGTTTGTTATTTGCTTGTTTTTGGTGTGAGTATATGCTTGAAACATTGAGGACAATGTTTGATTTAAGTGTGGGGGGTAACCATTGTTTTGCATGAAATTCGTAGAAATTTATCACCCATTACTTCTAGTGTTGTTCCTTGTTGTTTTAAGTATTTTTAAGCTGTTTTGGAGTGTTTCAGTGTGTTTTGACATAAAAATCCGAAAATTCATAAAAATTTGAAAAATTGTTTTTTAAAATCCAAAAAGAGTTGTTTTTGTGTGCTTATTTGTGTCTTAGGGTACCTTCCAACACAATGATGAGGATTCGGTTTGTAATTGCATGACTGATAAAGAGAGTTATAAACATGGATGAAAGTTTGATTTACTCTTAATTTATGCGTGGTTGTGGTTATAACTTATGAAATCACATGTAATCATAAAAGAAAAAATTAGTTTTTGTAACATGCTTGAAGGAAAGAACTCAAACTAACGCTACAACCTTGTGAGACTTGAGCCTAAATGTTTATTTGGAGAGTTAAAATCTGTGCATTATTGTTTTTCTAAAGTCGTTGCATGATCTCATTATTCTTTGCTTGGTTATTACTTAGAAGGCGTTTCATCATTTAGTTCCAAATGCTAGAACTCATGCCTATTTCATTCAAAGCATACTATTGATTTGCATAAATCATATTCAAGATGAAGTTGTGTAGTTACCACCACCAAAGCCAAACTGCCATGTATCCCATATCGTTATATGTTTAAGTTAACCCCATTGAGCCTTGATAGCCTACATTCTTTGTTAAACCACATTATCCTTACCTAGCATAGTTTAGGACCATCCATACCCTTGTTCTTGAAGCATAGTAAAGCATGATTCAAATTGAATTTCTTTTGATTAATGTATGGCAGAAAACAAGTGTGGGGGAAGTGTGAGTTATTATGCTTGTTGAAAAGAAAAGAAGAGTTGAAAAAAAAAAAAAAAAAGGAGTTGAAAAATATGCGAAAAAGAGTTTTAAAGTGCTGCTTGTTGAAGAAAGGGTCCAAAACATAGAATTCGGCCCTAAATATTGCTTGAATTTTCCCTTCGTGTCTAAAAGCTGATTTCTGCAATCTAAGTGAATTCTAAGTTTCAATTTCATTACTTTACTTGCTATTGCTTTAAGAACGATTGTTATCCTTATCCTTCATTTGTTAGCCATCACCCCAAGCCCCGTTACAACCCTTAACTTCATCTTGAGTGTCATGCGTTTCAATATGTGGAGTTTGAAATTGATATGAGCATATGGTGTCACTGGTTCTCGCATCTAAGTAGTAGCATTCCATTCATGAGATCATATCTAAACATGCTTATTAACTCCAGAAATTGCTTTCTTTGTGATACATATATGTGAGCGTTCGTTTTCATATCTACATCAATCTTCTCACATATAACTAGTATAGGGTGTGTAGTTAGAAAATCTGAGTGAAAATTGAGTGCATATCTTGTAAGGAATTGAGTGATTTCTCTAAGGCATGTTACTACATCAAAAACATTATTTTAATCGATTAATTGTGAACAAGTAAGTGGTGACTATGATTAAGTACGTGCTTAAGTGTGAAGATGACTCAAATTTGTGGGGATAATAATTTTTAACATGTCATGTGCATTGGAAATCCCTGAGGCAAATGTTGGAAGGTTTAGGTTGTGTTTTATTTACTTTGTTTCGTTTTATCTCTTTGTTTTGCTCGAGGACTAGCAAAAGCTAAGTGTGGGGGAATTTGATAGGAGCATATTTATGCGACTTAGTTGGCTTGTTCTTGTGCATTTATGTCGTGTTTCCTTAGTTATTTTAATGTTTAAAGTCATTTTCGCGTGTTTTCAGATTTTATGGACAAAGTAGGCAAGAAGATGCATTTTGGAGCAAAATGGAGCTTGGAATGCATGTCACATATTTGGGCCAAAGTGGATGGATGAATTTGAGAACTAAAGAGGCCAAGAATGTGAAGAATTATGGTCCAAAAGATGAAGAACTCAGCCCAAAAATTTGTCACCCCAACTTGCCTTCATTGCCATGCAAAACAACATAGAATTCCCTTTGGATTCCCATGCCATGCTTGATCACTCTTGTCGCCTACATAATTTCTGATTTCATGCTTCAATTCATTTAATTATTACACTTAATTGCTTGATACCTCTTGTTCCCTTCACCCACAAAATTTTATACAACTTTCACAACCATAACATGCACCAATTGATGCTCCATCATTCGCATTTGGAATCCCATGCCTTGTGTACCACATGTTGCTGCACCTTTGACCCATTTATTAACACATTTTCACCTCCATTTCCATCTCTATGCAATGTACACAATCATTCATGCCCCCTAGCTACAAGACCACTCCATTTTACCCTTCACACTTTGCATCATCACTTCATGTTCACCCTTGGACCATTGCTCACCACATACACTCTTTGCCGTGCATTCTCCCTAGCCTAACCTGATTCTCTAAGGTTTTTGGGGCCTATATATACATGTTTTCACCCCTTGGCAAAGGGTTCACACTCTCATATTCATCATTCATCACAGAAAATTCGTCCATACAACCTCTAGGTAGCAAAACACCCCAAAAACACCATTCTAGTGCCTAGAAAACATAACAGCCACTCCACCTTCTTCCACCCTCTTTGCCTAGTTCTCCACCACCCTCCAACCCTCAAACACTCCTCCACACTTACCCTAAACCTTTCCATACCATTTCCCATCCATTCTACATCATAAAACTACCCAAAAATCCGTCCACAAAGCAATCTGCCGCAAGCAAGCAAAGGAGAATTCTTGGATGCACTTGCTACCCAAGTTGGAGCATTTTAGGTGTTTTCTTTCCTTTGATTTTAATGTCTAATTTTATGTATCTTTGCTTTGTGAGTATGAGGAACTAAATCCCTCTTAGTTAGGGGGTGATTCGAAACCATGTTCATACTTGCAATATGATTTGATTACATCCAGTTGTGATTCATAAGTTGTGAATTCAATTTACTTATCCGATCGTATAAAAAATGATTTGTGTATGTTGGTTGAGAGTGCACGCTTAATTTTCATGCATGAATTTAACGCTAGAATATAAGGGAGTTTCACCTAATCGTTATGAACTTATATTCACAAGTAGTGAAGGTTGCTAGTCACAATCATGTTAAGTAAATTCTTGGCATAAGTTTCATGCAAATCATAGTAACGAGTGCCTCGTCAATGCTTATGTTTTTCATAGAACTTAATGATTCTTGCTTGTATCTCTATTATGCAATTCATGTAGGGAACTTGTAGGGAATGTTTTGGGTTGTCGTATGCAATCATCCAACCCAATAACTTGTGGAAAAACTGAGGGTTAATTAGTGCAATTCACGGTTAATTTGGGGCGTTGAGTATTCATAGCTTATCGAAAAGCAACTGGAAATCGTTTTGTATGCAAGTGTGACATGTGTGGAGAAGAACCTCCTAGCTAGCCTTCCATCCATAAGTTTCATTCAAATTCATTTTACAATCTGTTTTGGTTCACTTAAATTTGTCTAAGAATTTGTTTACTTTGTTCTTGTCTTAATTTAATTATTTTCGTCCAAAATCAACCCCATCTTATTTCTTTGAGTCATATTAATTAGAACTTGTCTTAGATTATGTTTTTAAGTGTTTTAGTTCATTAGAAAACCAAAATTCGTCCAAGTTTGTGTTAGAGTCCCAAAACCGCCCAGATTGTGTGTTTTAGGTAGTTTTGAGTGTTTAGGGGCTGTTTTGAGTCTTTTGGTTTGTTTTAGTATTTTAAAGTATAGTTTTGCATTCTTTGAGTCTAATTAGTGTTTTAAATTTTGTTTTTACGTTTTCAAGTCAGTTTCCAAGTGATTTAGAAATCCCTCCTAATCCCCGGCCTAGAACGATCCCTACTTACATACTTTACTACAATTGATAAAAAGAGGGTTTAATTTGTGTGCTTATATATTTCGCATCACATCCCGGGCCCGTTCCACTATCGTAGCACGATATTATCCGTTTTGGGCTTACCATTCCCTCACGGTTTTGTTTTTGGGAACTCGTGAGCAACTTCCCAGTGGGTCACCCATCCTGGGAGTGCTCTGGCTTTCTTCTCGATTAACTTTAGAGTTCCTACGGAACCCGAAGCCAGTGAGCTCCCAAAATGCCTCGTACTAGGTAAAGATAGGAATATACATTTAAGGATCACTCCCCTGGGCAATGTGCGATGTTACAATCCACCCCCCTTAGGGGCCCAACGTCCTTGTCGGCACACTTCCGGCCAGGGATTGGCTCTAATACCATTTGTCACATCTCGGCCTGAGTCCACCACATCTCGGGCCCGTTCCACCACCGTAGCACGATATTGTCCGTTTTGGGCTTACCATTCCCTCACGGTTTTGTTTTTGGGAACTCACGAGCAACTTCCTAATGGGCCACCCATTCCGGGAGTGCTCTGGCCTTTTTCTCGCTTAACTTTAGAGTTCCTATGGAACCTGAAGCCAGTGAGCTCCCAAAAGGCCTCGTGCTAGGTAAGGATAGGAATATACATTTAAGGATCACTCTCTTGGGCGATGTGGGATGTCACAATCCACCCCCCTTAAGGGCCCAACGTCCTCGTCGGCACACTTCCTGCCAGGGATTGGCTCTGATACCATTTGTCACATCCCGACCCGGGTCCACCACATCCCGGGCCCGTTCCACCACCGTAGCACGATATTGTCCTCTTTGCGCTTACCATTCCCTCACGGTTTTATTTTTGGGAACTCACGAGCAACTTCCCAGTAGGTCACCCATCCTGGGAGTGCTCTGGCCTTCTTCTCGCTTAACTTTAGAGTTCCTACGGAATCCGAAGCCAGTGAGCTCCCAAAAAGCCTTATGCTAGGTAAGGATGAGAATATACATTTAAGGATCACTCCCCTAGGCGGGTCCACCACATCCCGGGCCCGTTCCACCACCGTAGCACGATATTGTCCGCTTTAGGCTTACCATTCCCTCACGATTTTGTGAGAGCCTTATGCTAGGTAAGGATGAGAATATACATTTAAGGATCACTCTCCCGGGCGGGTCCACCACATCCCGGGCCCGTTCCACCACCGTAGCACGATATTGTCCGCTTTAGGCTTACCATTCCCTCACGATTTTGTTTTTGGGAACTCACGAGCAACTTCCCAGTGAGTCACTCATCTTGGGAGTGCTCTGGCCTTCTTCTCGCTTAACTTTAGAGTTCCAACGGAACCCAAAGCCAGTGAGCTCCCAAAAGACCTCGTGCTAGGTAAGGATAGGAATATACATTTAAGGATCACTCCCCTAGGCGATGTGGGATGTCACAATCCACCCCCCTTAGGGGCCCGACGTTCTTGTCGGCACACTTCCAGCCTGGGATTGTCTCTTATACCATTTGTCACATCCCAGGCCCGCTCTACCACCGTAGCACGATATTGTCCGCTTTGGGCCCCGACCACGCCCTCACGGTTTTGTTTCTGGAAACTCACGAGCAACTTCCCAGTGGGTCACCCATCCTGGGAGTGCTCTGGCCTTCTTCTCGCTTAACTTTAGAGTTCCAACGGAACCCGAAGCCAGTAAGCTCCCAAAAAGCCTCATGCTAGGTAAGGATGTGAATATATATTTAAGGATCACTCCCCTGAGCGATGTGGGATGTCACAGTAAACTTGGAAGTTTGGTAGATAAAACTTGTTAGTTACGTGTAGAGATAATATAACTGAGTCCAAATAAAATTTCCCATATTTATATCATTATAACTGCTTCCACCCATTAAGGAAGTGGTTGTCATTAGTTATTGTTCAAACCATATCTGTCCTATTTCAAACGTAATTGAAATCATTAGATTCTCTTCAACATGGTTTTTAATCCGGTTATAAACCCTAATTAAATCTAACTTTAATATAGCTCATTTTATCTATATTATTGCATCCCTTGGTGTTTGATAAAAACAAGTAATTGTATCTTGAAAAATCATCAATAAAGAGTACAAAAAAAGAATTTCCATATTTTGCTCTTGTTGGAAATGGACCAAAAAAGCAGTGCGAATGATCACTATGAGATCACTACTTCTTTTGGCATTGATCTTGTTGGTTGAATTAGTAGTATTGCCCTTAAAAAAAATCTATGAATTAGTTCATTTGGGTTAACATTTGACAACACACCATCTTTTACAAGTCTCATCATTCTATCTTCTCATATATACCCTAGTCTTCTATGCCAAGGCATGGAAGATGTATCATCAGTGAGCATTCGTTTTGAAGCAGAATGTACAACACCAAGACATTCTCGATAGTATGTGCATTCAATTTGCCAAAGATCACCATTTGAAAATTCATAGCCAATAGAATTGTTAAATTCATCCTTAAGATAAAATTTTATTTGATTGCCATCTCCATTGTAAGAGAAACCATCTTTAATAAATTGAGTCACAGAAAACAAAATCCTTCTTCTTGAAGGTACATAAAGAACATTGTTCAAAGTCAAAATGCAACTAGATGACAATCTTACTTTAACAAGATCAACTGCTTCAACTAGAACTTTATTTCCATTTCCAACATAAACACTCTAGGGCTTCTTACTTGTCTCCTTCTGACTTTGAAATCCATGCAAAGAGTTTGTTAAATGAATCGAACAACCAGTATTAAACCACTGTGAGTTGTATAAAAACCATGTCTGATTCAACAATAACAAAAGCGTTAAGGACTTTGTTATCTTTCTTGATTAACCATGCTTTAAAACCAGGACATCCCTTTCTCAAGTGATCAGTGGACTAACAATGGAAACATCTTTTGAAATTAGCTTTGTATCCTTTCAGACCAGTGGATGTGGAAGCACCACCAGTTTTGGCAGACACAGTAGAGCTCTTGAATTGTTTATTGAAACCAAGTGCAGAACCTGTTGAATTTCAAAACCCCGATTGTTTCTTGCCTTTGTAGTTCTCATTTCTGTTCCCAACAACGACTATTCCCTTGCCCTTGCTGGTATTGACATTATTTGCCAATTCCAACGTCTCAGCTTTTGATTTCTTCACTTTCTCCTCTTCTTGACAGCAAATTGCAATAAGTTCATTATACTCCATGTTTCCTTTTGATTATTATAGTTCATCTTAGGGGTGGTTTAGGAGTGAGGTGCTTAAAAAAAAAGCACCCATGAAAAAAAGCTGTAAGGGTTTTAGGCGTTTGGTAAACTAAAAAAAAAATGGCTTATTTTGAAAGTTGTTGTGAGAATAAGCTGAAATCAAAGGAAAAGCTGAAGCATCTATTTGCAGCTTTGGAAAACTAGTTTTTTTTCAAAGCAAACAGAGCTACAGTGCTCCTTTAATGAAAAGACCTACTATCAGACTGCTTTTTTTTCCAAAAGCATTTTTACAAAAAAGTTTACCAAACACTCTGCTAATTTATTTCACAGCCGCTTATTCTCACAACACAGCTGCTTATTCTCACAGCAGTTTTTTTTCAAAACACATCAATACCAAACCAGCCCTTAATATGATCATATTCTCCAGACAAGGAATATAGAGCCATGTGAACAAGAAATTGAGCAGTGAAGTGGTGAAGTGGCATCCCTTTCAATTTGTTATGCCATGCTACTGTGTTTGGTTTTATTTTGTTCGTCCTTCTTTTCGATGGTTCATGACATGTTTGGTTTTATTTTGTTTGTCCTTCTTTTCGATGGTTCATGACAAAGAGTTTTGTTTTATCCGAGGGTGGAACAGAATCGGATATTAAAGTTTTTGGTGAATTCATTTGAAGAAAAGCAATGCCACAACAAAGTTAAGAGAATAAGCAACAACGAATCTCTCTTCTTTTATTTATTATTTCAAACTAAAAACCCTTTAATATAAAGAAGAGTGAGATTACATTAACTAATTACATGCATTCCAAGATCTTCTCCTTAACAAAACAATCAAGGCAAACTGTACGGAAGTACTCTTGATAAAAATAACAAATAACATAAATATAGGGAAGTAGTCAAATTTGAACAGAAGTGCCCATGGTCCGATTGGGACATATGTAACGGCCCATCCTCAAATATTTTTCTTTTTATGTGAATTTACGAAAATGCCCTTCGAGATAAAAACGTTGACTTTTGTTGATTACCTTGTTGTGTCACGTAAGATATGTTTCCTTGGCGTATTCTTATATTACTCATCGCTACAAACGCGTGGGCGTAAGAGGAATCGAATTTGGAGTTACGATGAACGTTTTACAGAATCATGAACGTGTAGGATAATTTTGTAATTTTACATAGGAAGATATTTTGTGTGTGTGTTTGATGAGTAGATTTTATATTATATATTTTACCATATTCTTAGTATATTTTGGTAAATATTTTGGAAGAATTTTGATGCTTTGAATTGTATTTTCAATATAGGACTTTCGACTTCCTCTGGAGCAAAACAAGACCAAATGGACGAATTTTGTAGTAATTCCAGTTGGAGGATGTTCGTGAGTCACTTAGCTCGATATCAAAATTTGGGATTTTTCCACCAAGTGGTTATTTTCTGGCAATAAAATAAAGGAGTGATGCGCATTGTTGGAATAGTGACGTCTTGGGCTTGAATTACGTTTTTGGAGCCCAAGATGACCTCGGATGGTTTCGTGGCCTTCTAGAGATGTGTTCGGAACGTCCTAATCTTTAAAGCAAGCTATCTTGGGCTGGATTTGTAGGAGATCTGAGCCTAAAATGTGGATGGACAAGTACTTGGCAGATTCCCCTAGTTTAATTAGGGTTTTATTTTCTAAGATATTTTATTTTTTTTCTTAGTTTCCTATTTGGAATAAGAGACCTATGTTTTAGGGTTTGTGGATTGCTTAGCAAATATATTGCTTTGCCGTTCTTTGTTTTGGGCTACGCTTGTTTTTATGCAACTTTGGAGATAATTGCTAGGGTTCTTGGAGATTTTCTACTTGAAGGTGTTTTCAATCTTTTTCTTAATAATATTTTCTATGATTTTAATTATGAATATGCGTAACTAATTCCTTTTGCTAAGGCGAAGCCTTGAGCCTTAGCATGAATATTATTTTTATTTAATTGCTTATGATTGATTGCATGCATACTTTGAATTATTAATCACCGAGATTAAAACTATCTAATTGTCTTAATGCCTGATCACCATTAGGATCTTTAGAAAAGTAATTTGATGCAATTTTGGTCGGAAGGTTCCCTGAAATTGACGCTGGCTTGTTGTGATTAATAATTGTAATTTCACTTAAGATGAACACCACATCTTAAGGATTGCATGGTTTTTCAAAGGGTTTTCATAGACCATAATGAGTCTTTCATGTTCAGATTTGATCCGAACGTCCGGACGAGTTGCATGTTAGATATATGTTCTATGTTGGAGGTTCCAAGTAGAATATGAATTAGGAAAATCTAACCTTCAAAGTGGCATGTGTATATCATAAGTAATTGGTAAAAGTTCATAGGATTGCTAGGTGATGGTGGAACCCTAGTGCTTTATTAATTTGATTTCTCCAAAACTGGTTCCTTTTCTTTCATCTTTAATATTACATATTAGTTTACTTTTATTAATTAAATTCGTTTTTAATTTAAATAGGTTATAAAATCAATTATCTCAATTTCTACCTTACAATAATTAATTGGAATTTGGTTTGTTTTGAATTATTTAATAATCCCTGTGGAGAACGACCTTGCGAGATTCGTTTATACTACAATAACCTTGTCATTCTTGCAAGTATTATAGGAGTTTTTATCCCCGTTTACGTGTGTAGTAAAATCCCTATCAGTGTTGTTTTGTGAGTCATGGGGTCCACACCCCAATTCCCCTTCTTCCCCGTGTCATGCCCTTCCCCCCATCTCTGGAACTCTCTCTCTCTCTCTTTCTCTTCTTTCCTCCCCGAGTGAACACTCTTGAACTCTTTCCCTCCTTGTCTCCCTCCTCTTATCTCTACACTTTTTCCTCCCTGAGTCACCCTACCCCGGCGAGACTATGATACTTTAACCCCATCATCACTAGCCATTCATGGGACATGAGACGATAAGACGAGCCCTGAGATCACTGGTCTTTTTCCCCTACACGGTGAGTCACTATTCATCATCTCCAGCGCCCTCTCACTGATGTCGACATAGGTAAGCTTCGAAAAAAATCTAAACCTTCTACTTTCATTCTCATGATTCATTTTTTATCGTGTTTGGGTGTTTTGAACAAAGGTATTGCATAGAAACGGTGAGAGGAAAGTTCCCTAGATTTCCACCCACCCTTTGCAAGCATTTTCTAGACAATCCAAACCTCGGCTTAACCTCAATTTGGTATGCCCTTATTCTTGATCTCCTAAGCTTCAATTTGACTTTTATTTCATGAAAAATAGTTATGAATCGAGCTTGAATGGAGCTCAGGAAGTTTCCCTGCCAAAATCCCAGGTCTAGCCTTCTGCTTCATTGGGTCCAGCAACCCACGAACCTAACCAGGTCAACCCAACCCGCAATCCAAAATCAGCCCAAACCCAATCCAATAACCTGGCCCAAATCCATAACCCATTAACCCTAACCCAAGCCCAAACCAGAAATCGACTGAACCCAGTAGATCTGACCCAGATCCAATCCAATAACTCGGACCCAAGCCTAGTTCCACCATCGGCACGTGGGCCACACATGGGTACACATCATGGTCAGCACGTGGAGCACATGCACCGACGAATTTTTCAGCAACTGAACTCGACGCGTAGGGGAACCCAAGTTCATTTCTTAGGTTTTTCGACGTGTCGAATCCGAACATGCTATCTGTTTTCTCAAATTCGGCAATTTCAGTAGGGTTTTACTAAATGATCCCTATTTGTGTTTAGGTGTGTCGATGGGAAATGGCACCATCCTCGCTAGTTCGAGCCCCTCCCGAGCAACAAAATATCTGTGAGTGGACCCCTTCTTAACTTGCATATTTTGATAAAATATTAGACTTGCATTCATGAAAAGCATGATTTCATGATTTTACGTTTTATGCATTATTTATGCTTTATCGAAATTACGTTTTATGAAAAGGTATGAATTATTGGACTTTCGTATATGAAATTCTATGGATTTACGAATATGAATTATCATGGATTTATGAGATGTGGATTTGAGCCTTTGAGCCCCAGATTGATATGAGATTTTTGAGATATGTTTTCGGTGCTTATCTAGTGGGTTGTCATACATCACATACACACAACCGGGTATGTAGACGTCTATGGCCATAGAACACAGTTGAGGATATTTGTGACATTCCCCCAGCTTCACTGGCCCAGGGCTTGTGTCAGTGTGATATGTGACATGTATATGTTTCTTCTCTGGCGTAACTCAAAGTCATACATCTTCACCTTGGGGTGATGAACCATGATTTCTTCACTGGCGTAACCCAATGTCGTACAGCTTCACCTTTGGTGATGGTTATGCCTTCGAGCCACTATGATATCCCTAGTGAGTACATCATTGATGAGGTTTACAAATTTGCCTTTGGGTGACTATTTCCGGTACTGAGCATTGTTTTACACATACATGTTTTATGAATGTTTTTCATGGCATGTTAGAGTTTTCCGAAAACCTATTATGTAGTACTATAAATGTGTTTTCAAAACTGAGGGTTAGTATGTTCATAAAGAGAATGGTTTTCTTATTATTAGTTCTATTATCATAAATTTTGATCCACTCACTCTTTTCATTTTGCTCCCCCTTTAGGATTTAGATTTGAGGCACACTATTCCGGCATCAGGGCACTTCCACTTAGGTATCTTCGAATCTTCTCAGTGCATGTCTTATTCCTTTGTTCGTACCCTTTTATACTAATTCCTTCATATTTTTCTTGATTAGTTGTATGCTCTGAACACATGTCCGCATTGGTATATTCCTTTCTAATCACATATTTTATTTGCATGCATGTTTAAAATGTTCGTTACCCTCTGGTGTCAGCCAGCACGTGCCTATCTTGATATTTGGAGATATCAGAATTGGGGCATGTCAACATATCTCTTTATCCATTTGAAATTTTCATATTAATAAACATCACAATTATTGTCCAAAAATCCCAAACTTTTAAACTGGAAAAGAATGACTTGATCGTAAAGTTTTGCAAATTCACTTGTTACACTTTAATAAAGTTAATAGTGGATGGATGCTTCATGCTTGTTACTGAAAATGTAAAATATATACATAACTAATAGAAACTCCTATATGTCAGGAGACCTATGACCAAATAGTGATTTACAATACATAATCGTAAATTGCAACCAAAATGAGACTTGTCCTGAATACTTAGACATGAATTTTTTTATTGTTAAAGTCACGTTATCATGGTTTCACCAATTCATATGTAATAGTGTAACTGCACGGTATACTCTTGTCATAAATCTATTTAAAGAACCTCAATTCATTAGGATATGACAGACGAAGCAAAAATTGTTCGATTACAAAACCTCAAGTAGCTCTGAAGCCTTCTCCAGTAAGAAGCCGCTTTTTCCTAGACAAAATGGAGACTTACTTTGTTCTCTCTACAGAAACAAGTGCCAACACTAAGGATTCTCATGCTGCGAATCGGAGAGAAGGTTTCCATCAGAATCGTAAACAATTTTCCCTGAAAATTTCAGCGGACTACAACGTTCTCCCATCATGATCTTTTTCTTCCAAATGGCTTCGTCATCATCAGTTTCATGATCTTCTTCTGCCGCTGCCTCTACTTACCTCCAAGAAATCATCTTCGCCATCACAACAGCTTTGCTACTGATCTTTCTATTTAATTTAGCCACAAACTTTACGTCTTTTGACTCGGTGTCTATGATCACTTCCTCCGTTTCCTTCTCCGATTTCTTAGTAGAAGCACAAAGGAAGATCAAGATGGAAAATGTGGAGAAAAATGGAATGGGGATCATGAAGATAAGATGTGTAGAACAAGAGGCCATGGGAAAGCTTGGTAAAGGCCTTGCCATGGTTACAATAAGGAGGTAGCTAGGAGAGGAAATTCAAGTTTAATTATTATGATTTGCATAAGCTGAGATATCTATCTAGCTAGCTCTTCGAGTCATTCTGTGCTGACGTGGAATCATGTGGTTAGTCCAGTGACAAAGTGGCTCCCACCCTGGCTCACGGTGTAGTGCAGGCTGCATGGACTACTTGACCGATTGACTTAAAGTCGTCTTGAATGGTTTTCCAACTGTTGGAATTTATGATTATTTTGTTATTTGAATTTGGGCTTAGCCCATTAGTATTATTTTGTTTTCTTACTTATTAGGGTTAGATTGGTTCTCTATTTATATATGATGCTTTGTAGCTTGTAAAATAATAAGTTAGTCACAATGTAGCCTCTTAAGGATTTGTAGCCGTTTCGGCATTCTCGTTCGTTTAATAATATTCTTATTTTATAGTTTTATTCGTCGTGCACTTTGATATTCAACTATCTTCAATTTTGTAAAATGTTAAATGGAAATGGTCCATAGGTTCTTTATGTATGCCTTACTTTGCTTGCTTTGTATGTGATAGGAGCATATTTATGCGACTTAGTTAGCTTGTTCTTGTGCATTTATGTTGTTATTTCTTAGTTGATTTAGTATTTCAAGCCATTTTCGTGTGGTTGTAGGTACAAAAGGTTAAAGAGGCAAAGAAGTGCATTTTGGTGCCTTTTGGAGCAGTTTTGGGCATGGAATGGATATCACATGCATGGAGCAAAATGGTTGGACGAAATTAAAGATCTAAAGAAGCTAGGAATGTGCCAATGAAAGGAAGAAAATAAATTGAGGACCAAGGAAGACAAGGAAACCATTAAGAATGAGGAAAGACTAGTCAAACTTGCCTTATCTTGTCGTTACCTTTCCTAATCCTAAATTACCAAAGATTTAGTCACACGAAGGGTTCCTAAATACTTTGGGACATTTCATTACATATTCTACAAGTCCTAAACCTACCCTAAAAGTCCAAGTCATACCATCCTTCACCATTTCTCTTCCTTACCATGCAAGGGAGTCATTCCTTTCATATTTTCTGCCATAAATCACTCTATTTTACCACCCATGTCGTGCACATTCATCCATGTTCCCTCCTTGCACTCATTGATTCACCATTTACTCACATTTCCACCCATGCCATGCATAATCACCCTTGTCCCCTTCATGCACCAGATTTCTTGCACCCATTTCATGCACCATTACAATCATTATCCATCCATGTCGTGCACCACCCTTGTCTCCTTCATTATTTCTGATTTCATGCACCAAAACATTAAATCATTGCACTCAATTGCTGCACATTCCTTGTCCCCTTCACCCATTAGATTTCATACAACTTTTACCTCTACTACATGCACTCATTGATGCACCATCCACCACATTTGGAATCCCATGATGTGCATCATGAGTCTTGCTGCACCTTTGACTCATTTCTGCACCATTCCACCTTCATTTCCTTTCTCTACCATGTGCACAATCATTCATGTTCCCTACTTGCATTCATAGCTGCAACACCACTCCATTTTACCCCCCATGCTTTGCATCATCACTTCACTTTCACCTTTGAATCATTTCAAACACCACTCCATGCACTCATTGCTGCAACACCACTCCATTTTACCCCCTCATGCTTTGCATCATTACTTCATTTTCATCCTTGAATCATTGCACACACCACCAATTTCCCTCTATTGCCGTGCACTTCCTTTATAAAAGGAAGTGTGTATGGCAGCCATATAGTGGAGTTTTTGTTAGAGCATTCACCACCATTTCAACACAACCTTCATATAAACACATCCATTCATCTTCACATTCAGTCATCCATACTAACAAACCTTCAAACACTCACCAACACCTTGTGCCGTAGCAAAGGAAGGGAAGGAAAGTGCTTGACGTGCTTGCTGTCCAACTTGGATCATTGCAGCCTTTAGGTGTTTTCTTTCTTTTGTTTACTATGTTTAAATTCATTATCTTTCGTTTTCTTGTGAACATGAGTGGCTAAACCCCTCTTAGCTAGGGGTGATTTCAAAGCCATGATTATGTGTGTAATATGATTTGATAAATTCCAATTATGAACTCTTGAATCGTGAATGCAATTGGCTTAACTATTTGATTGATAACTTATTTGTATTTGTTGATTAAGGGTCGACACTTAATTGGCATGCATAAATTTGATGCTAGAATATAAGAAAGTTTCACATAATCGTTACAAACTTATATTCATAAGTAGTGGATACACGATCGCGTTAAGTTTAATTCTAGCATGAGTGACATGATGTCATAGTTGCAAGTGCTTTGTCAATGCTTATGATTTTCATTAAACGTAATGATCTTTGATTGTATCTCTATTATGATGTCATGTAGGGAACTTTTGAAGAATGTTTTGGGTTGTCGAATGATGTCATCCAATCCAATAAAACAAGGAAAATATGAGGGTTAACTAGTGATGTCATAGTTAATTTGGGGCATTGTCGTTCATAATTCAATGAAGTAGTAACTGGAAATCAAGTTATTTGCATACATGTCATGTGTGGAGAAAAAGCCTCTAGCTATCCCATCCATCATCTTATTTCTCAAACTTGTTTTACAATCTGTCTAGTTTTTCTTACTTGTTTGTTGGTTTCAACTTCATCCAAATCAAAACCCCCATTTTAGTTTCTTGTTTCAAAGTGTGTCAAATCTGTTTTGGTTTGTGTTTTTAAGTGTTCTGATTCAAGTAAAAGTCAATTTTCGTCCAAAGTCATTCCTAGTGTCTAGTTTAAGTTTATTTGGTTGTTTTAAGCTATTTTGAGTATTTTAAGTTTGCTTTGAGTCTTGTGAGTCTTGTTAAGTGTTTTTAAGTTAGTTTTATGTTCTTGAGTCAGTTTAGAGGTTATTAGCAAGCCCTCCTAATCTCTGGTCCAGAACGATCCCTACTTATACTTATAATACAATTGTCAAAAGAGGGTTAAATTTGTGTGTTAAGTTAATTTTCGCATCAAGTTTTTGGCGTTGTTGCCGAAGATTAGCAACTTTGCTAATCCTTTGTTATTTCTTTTTGTTTATTTTCTTGTGTTTTTGTTCCTAGTTGCTAATTTTACTTGTTTTCTTGTTTTAGGTGGTTTATGACTCGAAGTTCTCAACATGTTCATAAGCACATCCTTGACTTTGACGATGATTTTGAACAAACTTTGAGACGAGCAAGGAATCAACATGAACCCCAACAACCTCAACCTGCACCAGATCTTGAAGAAGACAAAGTAGAAGAACAAGAGGAGGCCACGGCAAGGACTTTTGAAGAAGTCCAAGATATGGCAGTAGACAATCGAACAATCAAGGAGCTTTCCGCTTCGGGATTGGACAATGCTCTGCATTTATGCATTCAATATCCAAGGGTGGCCCAAAACAAGATCGACGAGTTCGAATTAAAATCCAGTTTATTGCACCATATTCCTAAGTTCCATAGGTTGTCCATGGAAGATCCTAATAAACATTTGAAGGAGTTCGAGGTTGTTTGTTCGAGCATGACCCCTATGAATGTTGATGGGAGCATTATGAAAATGAAGGCTTTTCCCTTTTCTCTCTTGGAAAAGCCTAAAGATTGGTTGTATGAGCTAGCCCCCAGAACTGTCACAGCATGGGAGAGTATGAAATGGGCATTTTTGGAGAAGCTTTTCCCAACTTCTCGAGTTATTCTACTACGCAAAAAGATTAATGGCATTCAGCAAAACCAAGGTGAATCCTTTCCCACTTACTATGAGCGTTTTAAAACCCTTGTTGCTTCATGTCCACAGCACCAGATGAAACAAGAGCTTCTTATTCAATATTTCTACGAAGGGCTTCTACCAATTGAACGCCAAATGCTAGACGCCTCAACAAGAGAAACTTTGGTGGACAAAACACCCATGGCTGCCAAGACCTTAATTGCTAACCGAGCATTGAATGCTCAACAATATGAAGGCGTTGGTCAAAGAGATAACCCACGGCAGCAACAAGTTAATGAGGTAAGTACTATTTCCGAACTTCAAAATCAAATGGCTAATCTTACTACTCTTCTTTCACAGGTGGTTGAAAAAACCAAAAGAACAAAGTGTAGCTGTTTGTGGCGTGTGCTCAATGAATGGACATCTCACGGATAAGTGCCCTTAATTGATCGAGAACGGAGGGTGGGAATCTGCCAATGCCGTGGGTTTTGGGAGTCAAAACCAACCAAGGAATGATCCGTTCTCGAATACATACAATCCATGCTGGAAAGATCATCCAAATTTCAAATGGAGGGGGCCCCAACAAACCCAACAACAAAGTGCATTCAGACAGCAACCTCCAAGCTTCTATCAAAGGTCGTATGCACCCGCACAACCCCAAACACAACCTGCCCAAAATAACTCAGGTTTGTCTTTTGATAATGCTTAAGTTATTCAATTACTAACTACGTTGGCGAAGGGTCAGGAAAATCAAGCCAAAGATATGCACAATTACGCCAAGGAAGTGCAAAATCAAGCTCGAGAGGTGACTGAATTGAAGAGACAAATGGGACAAATGGCTGAGTTCATGGGGTAATTTAGTAGAGAACAAGGTAAGTTACCTAGTTCGACGGATGTGAATCCAAATGGAGGCTTCGAATCTGCCAAAGCCATCACCTTGCAAAGTGGAAAAGAAGTTGGATCTAATCCTAACCCATCTAAATCCAATCAAAAGGAGGACGAAAAGATGCAATCTGAGGAGAAGGAACAAGGCCTGCCCTCGGCAAGGATTGAGCAATCTTTGCCGCAGCCACCTACACACCCTAATTCGACCACCAAAGGTAAGTTAGGTTCAAATTCCATGACTTCTAATTCAATTCCACCCAATGCACCCTTTCCTCCCAGGTTCATGCAATCAAAGAAGGATGAGAGTGACAAAGACGTCCTTGACACATTCAGAAAGGTGCAAGTCAACATTCCGCTTCTAGATGAAATTAAACAAGTCCCCAAGTATTTTAAGTTCCTGAAGGAGCTGTGCACTACAAGGAAAAGGGCTTCGAACAAAGAGGTGGTAAGGGTAAGTGAGAATGTCTCAGCTGTGTTGCAACAAAAATTACCTCCTAAGTGCAAAGATCCCGGCAGTTTTTCAATTCCTTGTGTTATAGGAAATACTGGCTTTGAATCTGCCATGTTAGATCTAGGTGCATCAATAAATGTCATGCCTTATTCAATATATGCATCTATGAACTTGGGAGAATTAAAAAATGATGGAGTGATCATTCAACTGACCGATAGATCTAATGCGTATCCAAAAGGTGCTTTGGAGGATGTTTTAGTGAAGGTGAATCACCTAGTCTTTCCGGCGGACTTCTACGTGCTTGAAATGGAAGACTCGAACCATTCCCCTCAATTACCAATCTTACTTGGCTGACCATTGATGAAGACTGCCCGTACAAAGATAGATGTATTCAAGGGAACATTGACCATGGAATTTGATGGGGAAGTTATTGATTTCAATATTTTTGATGCTATGAGATATCCTCATGATACTCTTGTTTCTCTATTGATGTGATTGACTCTTTGGCACAAGAATTCCTTGATGATTTGAGTGAGGATGCACTTGAAAAGACTCTTAGGCAAAGCATTGGACTAAAAAACGAAGGGTTAGCACTTAGGCATGCACACGGCAACAACAAGGAACACCTTGCCGTGCCTATTCAAGAAGAATTGGTGGAGATGGTTGCTGCCCTAGAGTCAAATTCAAGGCATATTGGTAAGTCTCCTAACCTAATTTCAATTCCCATTTCGACTAACAAGTTGCTTCCTTCTGTAATCCAGCCACCTTCTCTAGAGCTTAAACCATTACCTAGCCATTTGAAATATGTGTTTTGGGGAGAACAAGAGACACTGCCCATCATCATCTCTTCTTCACTCACTGTACAAGAGGAGGACAAGTTGGTGAGGGTGCTTCGGGAATACAAAACTGACATTGGGTGGACATTGGCCGATATCAAGGGAATTAGCCCTACCACTTGCATGCATCAAATACTCTTGGAAGAAGGAGCCAAACCATCTAAAGAAGCACAACGCCGACTCAATCCACCCATGATGGACGTTGTGAAGAAGGAAATCAACAAGCTACTAGATTGTGGAGTGATTTACCCAATTTCTGATAGCCATTGGGTCTCGTCGGTCCAAGTTGTTCCTAAGAAGTCTGAAGTCACTATGGTAAAAAATGAAGATAATGAGCTTGTGCCCACCCGAATCCAAACCGGATGGAAAGTTTGTATTGACTATCGGAAGGTCAACGCTACGATAAGAAAAGATCACTTCCCGCTGCCCTTTATTGATCAAATGCTGGAAAGGTTAGCCGATCATTCATTTTATTGTTTTCTTGATGGCTATTCGGGATATAATCAGATTGTGATAGCTCCTAATGACCAAGAAAAAACTACCTTCACATGTCCTTTTGGTATCTTTGCTTATCGACGCATGCCATTTGGGCTATGCAACGCACCAGCCACATTCCAAAGGTGTATGGTAAGTATTTTCTCAGAATTTGTGGAAAAGATCATTGAAGTGTTTATGGATGACTTTAGTGTTTTTGGTGACTCATTTGATGCATGCTTGAATAATCTTACTTTGATCTTACAATGATGCATTGAAACTAATCTTGTCTTGAATTGGGAAAAATACCATTTTATGGTAAAATAAGGTATAGCTTTGGGGCATATCATATCAGAAAAAGGGATTGAGGTTGATAAATCTAAAATAGATCTTGTACGTCACTTACCATCTCCCACTTCGGTAAGGGAGGTTCGTTCTTTTCTTGGCCATGCAGGATTTTATAAGAGATTCATCAAGGATTTCTCAAAAATCGCCCAACCCCTTTGCCGTTTACTCCAAAAGGAAGTAGCCTTCGAGTTCAACAAGGAGTGTGAGACCGCTTTCAAAACCCTCAAGGACATGTTGACTTCGGCCCCCATCATCATGCCACCAGATTGGAGCCTACCATTTGAGCTAATGTGTGATGCATCCAATTATGCCATTGATGATGTTTTAGGCCAAATAAGGAACAAATAGCCCCACGTCATCCATTACACTTCCCAAACCCTAAATGATGCTCAATTGAATTATTCTACCACTGAGAAAGAACTTCTTGCAGTTGTATAGTCTGACCATGCAGCGTTGAAGTATCTCCTCACCAAGAAGGAGGCCAAACCAAGGCTGATTCGTTGGATGCTCCTACTTCAAGAGTTCAACATTGAAATAAGAGACAAAAAAGGGAGTGAAAACGTGGTGGCTGACCACCTCAGCCGTTTGGTGCACGAGGAGGACTCCTTACCCATTCTAAGACCTTCCCTAACGAGCAATTGCTGTCCCTAAAGGTAAGTAAGCCCTGGTATGCTGATTTGGTCAATTATTTGGTCACAAAACAAGTTCCTAGCACTCTAGATAAATACAAGCGTGATAAACTCAGAAATGATGCACGATTTTATGTGTGGGATGATCTATATTTGTGGAAGTATTGTCCTGACCAGATTATTCGTAAATGTGTGCATAATTCCGAGTTTAATTCAATTCTTGCATTTTGCCATAGTTATACACGTGGGGTCATTTTGGCACTCAAAGGACAGCCCTTAAGGTTTTAAATAGTGGTTTCTATTGGCCTACATTGTTTAAGGATGCTAGAACATTTTGTATAACTTGTGATAGATGCCAAAGAACAGGTACAATAGGTGTCAAGGACCAAATGCCGTAAACCCCATCTTTAATGTGGAGATCTTTGATGTATGGCGTATGGATTTCACGGGACCCTTTCCATCCTCATATGGTTTTACTTATATTTTGCTAGCCATTGATTATGTGTCGAAATGGGTGGAAGCCAAAGCCACCCGTACTAACGATTCTAGAATGGTGGCAGATTTTATCAAGGCTAACATCTTTTCCAGATTTGGCATGCCGAGGGTGTTCATAAGCAATAGAGGCTCCCACTTTTGTAATCGCACCATTGAGGCGCTGTTTAAAAAGTACAATGTGAAGCATTGGATTTCCACACCATACCACCCTCAAACAAGTGGCCAAGCTGAAGTCTCGAATAGATAAATCAAGCAAATCTTAGATAAGACAGTTGGGCCAAACCGGAAGGATTGGAGCTTGCGTTAAGATGATGTATTGTGGGCATATCGTACTGCCTACAAAACACCTCTAGAGATGTCTATATTTCGACTAATCTACGGCAAGCCGTGTCACCTACCTGTGGAACTGGAGCACAAAGCACATTGGGCTTTGAAAACATTCAATTTGGACTTAGATGCTACTTGAATGAATAGGAAGCTCCAACTGAATGAACTTGAGGAGATACGGAACGAAGCCTATGAGAATGCACGAATTTACAAGGAGAAAACAAAGGCGTTTCATGACAAAATGATTCGGGGAAAAACATTCTCAATTGGACAAAAAGTGCTACTATTCAATTCCCGTCTACAATTGTTCCCTGGTAAGTTACGGTCTAAGTGGATTGGGCCATTTGTTGTCACTGATCTTTTTCCCCATGGTGCAGTCCAAGTTAAAAAAGGAACGGCGATGAATTCAAAGTGAACGGGTATCGTCTGAAGCTATACTATGAGAGTGATGTGGGGCAGATTGTGGAAGAAATCCCACTCAGTGCCGTGGGCCCTATCCAAGCTTAGAAGGATGTTTCGTCCGGCTGTAAGACGTTAAAGCAAGCACTTCTTGGGAGGCAACCCATGTTTTGCATTCCTAAAAACCTTCCCTTTTCTGCAATTTTATTTTTCCATGATTGTCATTTTTATTTATTGCTTGTTTAATTGTTTTTGGTGTGGGTTTATTTTTGAAACATTGACAAATATGCAAGGTATTTTTACATTAAAATTCGTTGAAAATGAACAGGAGGCAGAAAAATACAAGAGGGAGCCTTCACAAAGGCTGCTTAGGAGAAGTCTCAGTAGTCGGCGGAGCCTCAGCAGTCGACGGAGCCCCAGAAGGAAGAGGTATCGAAGCTTCATTACACGGTACATCCTCAGAAGACGAAGGCAAATGCTGTTGGAACAAACCCACAAACCTCTGATGATCAAGTAAAATCTGACCATCAGATTCCTGCATCTGGTCAATCTTCCTCTTCATGTTTGTAGCATAGTTATGTGCAAGCCTATGCAACTATTTATTCTCATGCTTGAGCCCTCTAATCTCTTGTTTGAGACTCATCACTTCAGCCGCCAATGATTCAACTTGACGGGTTCGAGCAAATAGACGTTGGGCCATATTAGACACAGAACCTGCACACTACACACTGAGAGCCAGAGAATCCTTAACAGCCAACTCATCAGACCGTTTGGAAAGTAGTCTATTATCTTTGGGAATGACAAGGTTTCAGGCCACCACCGCAGCGATCATATCATTCTTCATCACCAAATCCCCAACGGTAAGAGGACCAGTAGAGGATATGAAGGATGAGCGCCATATGTTGTCTGGAAAAGGCATGGATGCCTCTTTACCAAGGTTCAAGTCAAAACGACGGTCGGAAGGGCCAAACATTTTCAAAGGTGTTGAAGAAAGAAGAGGCCGGACAAATCAAGATCTTAGAAGTGCAAGAAGGGAGTTTCTACAGGTGGAAATTCAAGTGTGCTTTAAAACGAACTGCGTGCCTCTATAAAAATCAACACTCGATGGGATTTCAGAGATCGAAGAGGCGAGCTTAGAAATCGAATAGGCCAATTCAAAAATGGAAGAGGTGCTAGCTTTCTCAAAAGCTGGGCTTGCTCAGAAACCACGGGCCATCCTCTTTTCCAGATTTGTCCGCACTTTTCACATGCAACCTCTGCACTCAACGGAGCTCAGAAATCGAAGAGGCAAGCTCAAAAATCGTAAAGGCATTTGCTTTTCCAAACGTGTCAGCATCTGTCACATGCACACTCAGCTTTGCCGAAATCACGGGCAATTTGTTGAAGCGCCGATTTCAGATTTTGAAAAGGCACCTACTTTTCCAGACGTGTCAGCACCTGTCACATGCACACTCAGCCTTGCAAAAATTACGGGCAATCGGTCGAAGATCTCTGGTGAAGTAGAAAACATGTGAAGTTTACTGTTCAATCATCCAACGGTTGTCGACACGAGTGAAAGAATAGTACCAGTTATTAATTCATATAAATGTCGACCTTCACCCTCCATAGCAAGGCAGACATACATAACCCTTCTTCTTCTCCGAGAATGCCTTCCCAACAAAGCCTCTCGAGTCACTCAGTGTTCCTTATTCCTTGGGGTACCTCTGCAAACAACTCATCAAAAGCAAAAGTATTTCATATCATGAAGGTTGAAAGCAAGAGTATCTCATATCATGCTTTCTCCCTATCCTTCTCCTTGTCGTTCTTTTCACCTGTGGGACAAGGAGAAAGAAAGCAATCAGCCAGCACTTGGTATCAATCTTCCGATCTGGAACCGACTGCTTGGAACCCCTTCCTGATTGCTTACCTAGCCTTGCTCTCGAGTACTCATTTTCAACATCTTATGCTTCCTCAAAAGCTTCCACATCTGCCTGGAGAACAGATGAGGGAAGTGAAAATGATACCTCGAAGCATGTGGAGATAATTTGCTAATTCATCCTCAGCTAGGGACAAGGAGAAAGAAAGCAAATGGTCGGCACTTGAACAGATTGAACAAAGAAACAGACCAACACCTCTACCTCGTGCTGCCTACCATGCAGAAGAAACAAGCAAAGAAGAATGCAAACTGCACAATCAAATCAACCCAGCAGAAGGAGTCTAATTTGAAACCAATGAACTCTCATATTCCTCGCTCAGAATTCCAAACCAGTTCGAGATCAAAGCTATGGAAAGTCAACAAGATCATCTATCTCCAAAACCATATTTGCGTTCTTAAACTCTACTCTGTCTGGTTTTTACTTTGCCATACTTGTCATGTTTATTCGTTGTTTGTTTGTTTGCTTGTTTTTGTATGAGTTTATGCTTGAAACATTGAGGACAATGTTTGATTTAAGTGTGGGGGGGGGGGTAACCAAGTAGTTTTGCATGAAATTCATAGGAGTTTATCACCCATTACTTCTAGTGTTGTTCCTTGCTGTTTTTAAGTGTTTTTAAGCTATTTTGGAGTGTTTTAGTGTGTTTTGACATAAAAATCCGAAAATCTCATAAAAATTTGAAAAATTGTATTGAAAAACCCAAAAAGAGTTGTTTTTGTGTGTTTATTTGTGTCTTAGGGTACCTTCCAACACAATGATGAGGATTTTGTTTTTAATTACATGATTGTTAAAGAGAGTTATAAACATGGATGAAAAATTGATTTACTCTTTGGTGTATGCTTGGTTGTGGTTATAATTTATGAATTCACATGCAATCATAAAGGAAAAATTAGTTTTTGTAACATGCTTGAAGGAAGGAACTCAAATGAATGCTACAACCTTGTGAGACTTGAGCCTAAACGTTTATTTGGAGAGTTAATAATCTGTGCATCATTGTTTTCTAAAGTCGTTGCATGATCTCATTATTCTTTGCTTGGTTGCTACTTAGAAGGCGTTTCATCATTTAGTCCCAAATGCTAGAAATATTGCCTATTTCATTCAAAGCATGCTATTGATTTGCATAACACATATTCAAGATAAAGTTGTGTAGTTACCACCAAAGCCAAATTGTCGTGCCCCTATTTCATTATGTGTTTAAGTTTAACCCCGTTGAGCCTTGTTAAGCCTATGTTCTTTGTTAACCCACACTATCCTTACCTAGCCTAGTTTTAGGACCATCCATACCCTTGTTCTTGAAGCATAGTGAAGCATGACTTAAAATGAACTCCTTTTTTTATCAATGTATTGCAGAAAGCAAGTGTGGGGGAAGTGATTCTTGTGTGTGTGTGTGCCAAAGTCCTTAATAAGGCACGGGTAGAGAAAAAAAAAAGTATGAAAAAGAGCTCTAAACTGTTGTTTGTTAAAAAAAAGGGTCCAAAACATTGAATTCGGCCCTAAGTGTTGCATGAATCTTCCCTTTATATTTAAAAGTTGATTCTGCATTCTAAAGTGAATTCCAAGTGTCTATTTTGCTTTGTTTGCTATCGCTTTAAGAACGTTTGTTATTCCTATCCTTTCTTTGTTAGCCATTACCCCCAAGCCCTGTTACAACCCTTGACTTCAATCTTGAGTGTTGTATGTTTCAATTTGTGGAGTTCGAAATTGGTATGAGCATAAGGTGTCACTGGTTCTCACATCTAAGTAGTAGCATTCCATTCATGAAATCATATCTAAACATGCTTAATAACTCTAGCAAATTGCTTTCTTTGTTATAACATATTTGAGTCCTAGTCTTTCGTGTTTACATCAATCTTCTCACATATAACTAGTGTAAGGTGTGTAGTCAGAAAATGTGTGTGAAAATAGAGAGTATCTTGTAAAGAATTGAGCAAATTCTCTAAGGCATGTTACTACATTCAAAACATCGTTTTAATTGGTTAATTGTGAACTAGTAAGTGGTGACTGTGATTAAGTATGTGCTCAAGTATGAAGATGACCAAAATCTGTGGGAATTATGATTTTTAACATGTCATGTGCATTAGAAATCCCTGAGGCAAATGTTGGAAGGTTAGGTTGTGTTTTGTTTGTTTTGTTTCGTTTTGTTTCTTTTGTTTTGCTCGAGGACTAGCAAAAGCTAAGTGTGGGGGAATTTGATAGGAGCATATTTATGCGACTTAGTTAGCTTGTTCTTGTGCATTTATGTTGTTATTTCTTAGTTGATTTAGTATTTCAAGCCATTTTCGTGTGGTTGTAGGTACAAAGGGTTAAAGAGGCAAAGAAGTGCATTTTTATGCCTTTTGGAGCAGTTTTGGGCATGGAATGGATATCACATGCATGGAGCAAAATGGTTGGACAAAATTAAAGATCTAAAGAAGCTAGGGATGTGCCAAGGAAAGGAAGAAAATAAATTGAGGACCAAGGAAGACAAGGAAACCATTAAGAATGAGGAAAGACTAGTCAAACTTGCCTTATCTTGTCGTTACCTTTCCTAATCCTAAATTACCAAATATTTAGTCACACGAAGGGTTCCTAAATACTTTGGGACATTTCATTACATATTCTACAAGTCCTAAACCTACCCTAAAAGTCCAAGCCATACAATCATTAAACATTTCTCTTCCTTGCCGTGCAAAAGAGCCATTCCTTTCCTATTTTCTACCATAAATCACTCCATTTTACCACCCATGCCGTGCACATTCATCCATGTTCCCTCCTTGCACTCATTGATTCACCATTTACTCACCTTTCCACCCATGCCATGCATAATCACCCTTGTCCCCTTCATGCACCAGATTTCTTGCACTCATTTCATGCACCATTACACTCATTATCCATCCATGCCGTGCACCACCCTTGTCTCCTTCATTATTTCTGATTTCATACACCAAAACATTGAATCATTGCACTTAATTACTGCACATTCCTTGTCCCCTTCACCCATCAGATTTCATACAACTTTTACCTCCACTACATGCACTCATTGATGCACCATCCACCACATTTGGAATCCCATGTCGTGCATCATGAGTCTTGATGCACCTCTGACTCATTTCTGCACCATTCCACCTCCCTTTCCTTTCTCTACCATGTGCACAATCATTCATGTTCCCTACTTGCATTCATAGTTGCAACACCACTCCATTTTACCCCCCATGCTTTGCATCATCACTTCACTTTCACCTTTGAATCATTTCAAACACCACTCCATTTTACCCCCCATGCTTTGCATCATTACTTCATTTTCACCCTTGAATCATTGCACACACCACCAATTTCCCTTCATTGTCGTGCACTTCCTGTATTAAAGGAAGTGTGTGTGGCAACCATGTAGTGGAGTTTTTGTTAGATCATTCACCACCATTTCCACACAACCTTCATATAAACACATCCATTCATCTTCACATCCATTCCTCCATACTAACAAACCTTCAAACACTCACCAACACCTTGTGCCGTAGCAAAGGAAGGGAAGGAAAGTGCTTGACGTGCTTGTTGTCCAACTTGGATCGTTGGAGCCTTTAGGTGTTTTCTTTCTTTTGTTTACTATGTTTAAATTCATTATCTTTCGTTTTGTTGTGAACATGAGTGGCTAAACCCCTCTAAGCTAGGGGTGATTTCAAAGCCATGATTATGTGTGTAATATGATTTGATAAATTCCAGTTATGAACTCTTGAATCGTGAATGCAATTGGCTTAACTATTTGATTGATAACTTATTTGTATTTGTTGATTAAGGGTCAACACTTAATTGGCATGCATAAATTTGATGCTAGAATATAAGAAAGTTTCACATAATCGTTACAAACTTATATTCATAAGTAGTGGAGGTCGCTTATACACGATCGCGTTAAGTTTAATTCTAGCATGAGTGACATGATATCATAGTTGCAAGTGCTTTGTCAATGCTTATGATTTTCATTAAACGTAATGATCTTTGGTTGTATCTCTATTATGATGTCATGTAGGGAACTTTTGAAGAATGTTTTGGGTTGTCAAATAATGTCATCCAATCCAATAAAACAAGGAAAATATGAGGGTTAACTAGTGATGTCACAGTTAATTTGGGGCATTGTCGTTCATAATTCAATGAAGTAGTAACTGGAAATCGAGTTATTTACATACATGTCATGTGTGGAGAAAAAGCCTCTAGCTATCTCATCCATCATCTTATTTCTCAAATTTGTTTTACAATCTGTCTAGTTTTTCATACTTGTTTGTTGGTTACAACTTCATCCAAATCAAAACCCCCCTTTTAGTTTCTTGTTTCAAAGTGCTTCAAATCTGTTATAGTTTGTGTTTTTAAGTGTTTTGATTCAAGTAAAAGTCAATTTTCGTCCAAAGTCATTCCTAGTGTCTAGTTTAAGTTTATTTGGTTGTTTTAAGTTGTTTTGAGTATTTTAAGTTTGCTTCGAGTCTTGTGAGTCTTGTTAAGTGTTTTTAAGTTAGTTTTATGTTTTTGAGTCAGTTTAGAGGTTATTAGTAAGCCCTCCTAATCCCCGGTCCAGAACGATTCCTACTTATACTTATACTACAATTGTCAAAAGAGGGTTAAATTTGTGTGTTAAGTTAATTTTCGCATCAGTATGCGAAGGAATAAATTTTTGGAGAGGCTTCTAAGCAAAACAATACGCTTACCAAATTAAAAGTTTGAATGGTGGTGGGCACGATACACTTACCATACGAGGGTGTTGCATATAATGCTTATCTTCTTTACGAGGAACTTATTTGTTCTTTCATTTACAATTAACGGACGTTTACCATTCAAACAGTATAATCGAAACCGTTCATTCTCTTTATCATCATTTAAATATTATATCTGCCAAAAATTCATTTAATTTGGATATAGTTTAATCATCCATATGTGTTAAACCATCAATGTTTTTGGTAACAAATAGCATCCTCATGTAACCCTTAGGATAAGTCTCCCATACATGAGAAACCCCTAGACTACCTAAAGTTCGTAAATACCAAGGAAAACACTCCAAATAACCTTTGTTTGCTCAAAATGGAGTTGAAAGTGTTTAAAACTGGACTCATGCGCCGACACGCACCTATGCGGAATACTCTATCACCATATGAAATATTTTGTCAATATCAATGAATATTTCGGCAAAGGAATATACCTTCCGTTAACAGAATATGTTGACAGCATTAGGAAATATTGTTTCACCGTGGGAGAATACAAATCATCTTCTACCTTGCGCCGATCGCCAGAGCTGCCATCCGCCACCATCTAGTTCGCTAAAAACTTGGTTATTCACTGAAATGCTTCATCGAGCCATTACAGGGTCAAATCTCAACCATTTTTCACGATCTGTAAGTCAAAATGAAGCTTGGAAGGAAAGGAACAAGATTATAGCTAACTCGAAGTCGAAAGGTGCATGGCTTGAAACTGGCCTGAGAAGTTAGGCTCAACCCGGAGTTTTGGGATTCCTTGATTCCAAGGTAGATCTGAGCACGAATTGCTCGAATCTAAGTCTAGGGATGATAGGAGTTGATTAGTTTGTTAATGTGAAATATTTATCTGAGTTATGCAAAAATGGTGATAAGAAAAGGATTGTAGGATGCAAAAGGAATGAATGTTCTCCTTCTCTTATACGAAAATTGCAGAGAGGAATATATTTCTCTTAATAAAAAAATGAGCACACACACGTGCATTTCACAACTGTTTTTGCTTTAGCTAGATCCACACACATCACATTTGATCTTAGCCACACATCTAGCTAACTTCTAGGATCACTACACATGGCTATTTTAGCCTTACATAATGGAGCCTCACACTTGTCATTCTATAAGACTAAGTGCATACACAATTAACATTAAAGGGCTCCTTATTTACTAGTCAACTCATTACTTACAATTCTACACTCCCCTTTAAGTTTTAAGTTGATCACTCCAAGTTTATCCCTGAGATAGCAGAACCGTTCCTTAGCCAATGACTTTGTGAAGATATCTGCTAGTTGCTCATTTGTAGGACAGTAAACAAGATCAATGATTCCTTCCTGTAAAGCATCCTTGATGAAGTGATATCTTCGATCAATATGCTTAGCTTTCTGATGAAACACAGGGTTCTTTGTGATGGCAATTGCAACAGTATTATCACACTGAAGTGGAGTAGCCTCATTTTGAAATTCACCAAAGTCCTCTAATACAAATCTGAGCCAAATTGCTTGTGCAGTTTCCTCTGATGCACTAATATACTATGCTTCAGCAGTAAAGAGTGTTACACAGTTCTGTTTGATTGAAGCCTAAGAGAAAATCTCACTACCAAAAGAGAAAACATACTCTGTGGTGCTTTTACTGTCATCAACTGAGCCACCCTAATCACTATCACAGTAACCAATTAGAATTGCATTTCTTCCCTTCACATATTCCAAACCATAGTCAAATGTTCCTTTGATATACCTGAGAACTCTTTTGGCAGTTGCATAGTGTTTGTTGGTGGGGCAGTGCATGAACCTTGCAAGTAAACTAGCTGCATACATCACATCGGGTCTTGTAGCTGTGAAATACAATAAGTTTCCCATGATCTTCCTATATTGTTCTTCATTTGCTGGACCACTGCCATCATCTTTACTAAGCTTCTTAGTTGTAACCAAAGGTGTAGCAACAGATTTACACTCTTGTACAACAAAGATATATCATACTTTCTTTGATGAATAAAAATGCTTGTGTGTGTTTGGATGACTCCCATTCCCAGAAAATGATGCAAGAGCCTCAAATCTGTCATTTCACACTTTGTCATCATGTCTCTCTTGAATTCTTCCAACATTGGTTGACTATTACCTGTGTACACAATGTCATCTACATATAGAGACACAATCAGAATTTATGTTTCTCCTCTATTTTTAGTATATAGAGTGGCCTCACTTTGACTCTTTTTAAATCCACATTGAGCAAAATAAGAGTCAATTTCACTATACTAGGCCCTTGGTGCTTGTTTTAAGCCAAACAAAGCTTTATGAAGCTTGTACACTTTGTCTTCACTCCCATTAATCACAAAATCATTTGGCTATTCTACATAAACCTCATCTTCGAGTACTTCATTCAAAAAAGCAGACTTGACATCAAGTTGGTATAGTTTCCAATTCTTATGTGTTGTTAATGCAACTAATGTTCGAATTGTATCGAGTATATTCACAGGTGCAAAAGTTTCATTATAGTCAACACCTGGCTTCTCAGCATATCCCTTGGCTACCAGCCTTGCTTTATTTTTCTACACTAATCCATCAAGGTTAAGCTTGGTCTTGAACACCCATTTAACCCTAATTATAGGTTTATCAGTTGGTCTGTCCATTAGCTCCCATGTTGCATTCTTTTCAATCATTTGCGGTTCATCTTTCATAGCTATCATCCATGATTCATCCTTAGCTGCCTCATCAAACTTTTTAGGTTCCATAATACAGATATTGCATTAAGCTATAACATCATCCAGGTTCCTCCACCTCAATGGAGTGTGATCAAAAGCTTGAGACTTTCTCATACTGCTACTTATATCACTTGCTGATTCATAAGAAGATAACAAGCTTGGTGATTGAGTATGATTCTGATTTTCAGGAGTTGCTCCAAGTGATGTACTCTTAGGCATCTCAGATAGCTCATCATGATTAAACACAGTTACATAATTCTCAGAGACCTTCTTCCACTCATAAGCTGCATTTTCATCAAACACAACATCTCTCGAGAGTATAAGTTTCTTATTAAGAGGATCATACATTATGTACCCATTTTCATAAGTGGCATAACCCACAAATATGCCCTTGACACTCTTTGCATCTAGTTTCTATCTCAACTCACTTGATATGTATACATAGCACAAACAACCAATGATTTTGAGATGTGCAATCCCTAGTTTTCAACCACTGAATGCTTCAAAATGAGTTATATCTCCGAGAGCTCTTGTAGGACATATATTCAGTATGTAGACAGCTGTGTGTACAAATTTTGCCCACAAATAGTAAGGTAACCCTTTATCATGAAGCATAGCTTTTTCTATTTCAACTACTGTTCTGTTCTTTCTCTCTACAACTCCATTATGTTATGGAGTATAGGTCATAAAGAGTTGTCTTTGAATACCCTCATCTTCACACAACTTGTTAAATTCACAAAATGTGAATTCACCCCTTTGTCACTTCTCAGGCACTTCACTTTGAAACCACTTTGTAGCTCTACCATGGACTTGAATTTTCTAAAACAATTCAATGCATCTGACTTTTATCTGAGAAAATAAACCCACATCATTCTTATGCAGTCATCTACAAGAAGCATGAAATATTTATTACTAGCTATGGACTCATTTTGCATAGGTCCACATAAATCCACATGAATCAACTTTAGTGGATTGCTTGCTCTCCATGCCTGATTCTTTGGGAACCACTCTCTATGTTGCTTTCCAAGCTGACAGCCTTCACACACTTCACCAACTTCTTCTAAGTATGGAAGTCCATGCACCATTTCCTTCTCTTTGAGTTGTTTTAACCCCCTTAGATGTGATGCGATGAATGTTAAGCACTCAAATTAAACCATCTTGTTGTCAAATTGTAGTATAAATGCAAGTAGGGATCGTTCTAAACCGGGGATTAGGAGGGCTTACTAAAACCTCTAAACTTACTCAAAAACATAAAAACAAAGTTAAAAATGTTTGAATAGACTCAAGGGACTCAAAACAGATTCTAAAGACTCAAAACTGCCTAAAAACACAAACTGGGCAGATTTGACTCTAACACAACTTTGGACGAATTTAGTGTTTTGACTTAAATCAAAACACTCTAAAACACAAACAAAACAGATTTTAAACACTTTGGAACAAGAAAGTAAAATGGGGGTTTTGATTTGGATGAATTTGAAATAAACAAGCAAGTTATAAAACTAGGCGGATTGTAAAACAACTTTAAGAAATAAGATGATGGAAGGATTAGTTAGAGGTCCATTCTTCACACATGACACACTTGTATATGAATTGATTTCCAATTGCTTTTCAATAAACTATGATGCTCAACACCCCAGATTAATTAGGTACGCTTAAATTAATCCTCAGATTTTCCTAATTTCATTGAATTGGATGATTACATACAACAACCCAAAGCATTCCCCACAAGTTCCCTACATGAATTGCATAATAGAGATACAAGCAAGAATCATTAAGTTCTATGAAAATCATAAGCATTGACGAAACACTTGTAACTATGAATTGCATGAAACTTATGCCAAGAATTCAATTAACGCAATTGTGATAAACAACCTTCACTACTCATGAATATAAACTTGTAACGATTAGGTGAAACTCATTTATATTCTAGCATCTAATTCATGCATGAAAACTAAGTATGCATCCTTAATAAACATACAAGAATCATTTATGAATAAAATAGATAATTGAATTGCAATCACAACTTATCAAATCACAATTGGAAGAAATCAATTTAAATCTCAAGCATGTTCATGGCTTCAAACTTCCCCCTAACTAAATAGAGGTTTAGCCACTAGTAATTGCAACAAAATTAGAAAATAACAAAGTAGACATTGAAAGCAAGAACGAAGTACACCTAAAACGCTCCAAAGTTCCAAGCTTGAAACGCCAAGGACCTTTGTTTTCACCACCTTGTTGTAGCACAAGTGTCTAGGATGTGTATGGATATATGGATGGAAGTCACTACAAGGAAATTGTGTTTGTGAATGAAGCTCTTTTGATGGATCAAGATTGTTTTTAGGAAGGGGAATGGTGGATGTATTTATAGGCTAAGGAGAGGACCACTTCAATTCCTTGCATATGCAGTTTGTATGGGTGTGTGATGTCCATGTTTCCCTTTACATTTGCACACACATGACCTCCATCATTTCATCCACAAATCAACCCATTTTCTGCCCATGTGTGTGTCTTTCCTTTGCCCATGTGTGTGTGTTTTTCCTTTGCATTTGCACACACATGTTCTTCATTATTTCAGCCAACAATCCACCCATTTTCTGCCCATGTCAAACTGTCCATGCCGTGCCTTTCTCTTTGTGTGTGTGCTGTCCATATTTCTTCCATGTGCCTTGTTCATCTTCTAGCTGTGCATTTCCACTTGCTCCAAAGCCAAATGAGTGCAATCATAACCCCATTTGCTGCTGAGTGTTGATGACAAAGCAAAACACAAAACAAGTGCCTTTACTTTCTCAATTTATTAGTCAAATCTGCTTAGCCCTTTTTTGAACCTTTCAGTGTTACAATGCCCATAACTTCTTCTAGAAAAATAATATTAATAATCCGTAAATTGCTCCAGAAAATAGACATCCGTAGCTTTCCACGCATATAAGGCTCATTCTCTCATTCATTCTGAGCTGTTCGTAACATGCTTCCAAAGTCAGCTAATCTGCACAGGCAGTTTTGACGAATTTGTTACTTAATAACTCACTTGTGCTACTTTTCTTTTCTTTGCTTGATAAATCACACAAAACACAAAACATAGTAAATAGCTCAAAAATATAAGGAACTAACTAAGAAAAGACAAGTGAATTTTATGTAAAATATATATAAATATGAGCTTATCAAGATGCAGATGGCCTAGCTTTTTGTGCCAGGTCCAAGTAGAGTGAGACAAACTTGTTTTCAAAGCTATATGATCATCAGGTAATAGTGCTAAAGGATAGCATCTATTCTCTTCATTTCTACTTTAATTACAAGACATTCTAGTTAAGAACCATAAAAAATGCTGCTCATTTTACCTCCAAACAGCAAATAATACCCATGCTCATCCATTTGTCCCACACTCAGTAAATTCTCCTTCAATCCAGGTAGATACATTACCTCCTTGATGTATTTTCTACCCTTTCTAGTATCAATTACTAAAGTCCCCATTCCAGCTACATTCATAAGCTCACCAGTTGGCATTTGTACTTTGCCTACCACATTTGTCCTTATATCAACCAATAACTTCTCATTTCCAGTCATGTGGTGGCTACAACCACTGTCAATATACCATTCACCATTGACAACTGATCCAGAAATAGTGCTATTTGCATAGAACAAGTTCCCTGTCACCTCTATTTGATCTGCATTGTTAACCTTTTGCACTGAGTTGCCTGCAATACACTCTCGAGCCCAGTGTCCAAACCTTTCACAGTTATAGTATTTAGGCTTCCCCTTATATCTACACTTGCCAAAGTGAAACTTAGAGCATACCCTACAATGTGGTTTTGTAATTGTCGAACCCATTAATTGTGCATTTTGTGCAGGACTAGCATGAAATTTTTGCTGAAACTTGGGTTTTGAATCCCATTTCTTGCCCTTAGAATTCCAATTCTTCTGGAACTAAGATGGACCAAATTGAGCTCCACTTCTATTTTGTCCCTTTGGACTCACTGAGAGAGATGTAAATGCCTTCCCAGTAGTATCAACAGTATGCAGATCAAACCGTTGTTCTTGGCTCTTTAAGATTGCAATTACCTCCTGCAATTCTACAGTCTCCAAGCATTTTGTATTTTTTATAACCAAACAGATAGGATCTATGGTTTACTTAGACTAATCAAAACCTTTTGCATAAGTCTCTCATTAGAAAGAGATTCACCAAATGTTTGCATCTGATTAATTAAATCATTCAACCTTGTAAGATAACCAAAAAGAGATTCATCATCTCGCATCCTAGCATATTCAAATTCTCGGCTAAGATTTTGAAGTTTTACCGATCTAACCTGATCACCACCGTGGTATTCTCCATACAACAGATCTCATGCCAGCTTAGCTAAATTAGCTTTGGCAATCCGAGGGAAGATCTGGCCAGAGACTGCATTTTGTATGATTCCTAGAGCCTTCGCATCCCTCGTGAACACAGTAGTCATTTCTTCATTGACTGTATCTTCCGATGACCCTTCAGCTTCCTTCTTCTTCTTCTTCAAGTCGAGGGTTGTAATCCCTTTTTCTACCAGATTCCATAACCCAAGAGATTTGAAAAACGTTACCATCTTAATTCTCCAGAACTCGTAGTTCTCACTGGAGAAGATTGGAGTTCTCACCTCCGAGCTTCTAAATCCAGACATCTTTGGCCTGAATGTTGATTTCTCTTCTTAGATAATTTTTTTTTAATTTTGGCGACTTTCACCGAACTTCGAGTTAACTCAATGGCTTCACATATTCACGCCCAGATTCAATTGATAGAACCTGGCTCTGAGGCCATGTTAATGTGAAATATTTATATGAGTTATGCAAAGATGGTGATAAGAAAAGGATTGTAGGATGCAAAAGGAATGAATGTTTTCCTTCTCTTCTACGAAAATTGCAAAGAGGAATATATTTCTCTTAATAAAAAAATGAGCACACACATGTGCATTTCACAACCGTTTTTGCTTTAGCTGGATCCACACACATCACATTTAATCTCAGCCACACATCTAGCAAACCTCTAGAATCACTACACATGGCTATTTTAGCCTTACATAATGAAGCCTCACACTTGTCATTCTATAAGACTAAGTGCATACACAATTAACATTAAAGGGCTTCTTATTTACTAGATGGTGCTGTCCGCCACCATCTAGTTTGCTAGAAACTTGGTTATTCACTGAAATGCTTCATCGAGCCATTACAATCTCAACCATTTTTCACGATCTGTATGTCGAAGTGAAGCTTGGAAGGAAAGGAACAAGATTATAGCTAACTCGAAGTCAAAAGGTGCATGGCCTGAAACTGGCCTGAGAAGTTAGGCTCAAACCGGAGGTTTGGGACTCCTTGATTCCAAGGTAGATCCGAGCACAAATTGCTCGAATCTGAGTCTAGGGATGATAGGAGTTGATTGGTTGCTGACTTCGAACGAGTCAACATCGACGAGATTAGGGCATGAATCCTGTCGGAGTTCTGCAACTTCGCCGAAAACTACAGCCGGCTTTTCCTCCTCTATCTATGTCAAAAACTCACCATATTCAACAACTCATACTAGAATTTGAAAGTGCCCAACACGAACAAGAATATTGTCGGAGTTCAAGTCACAGCCTTTGGGCTCAGTTTTTCACAAAACGAAACTCAAATTTAAGTTCGTCGTGGTGAGGGGATGAAAATGTGGTGGTTTGACAGTCCGATTTTTCTATGAATGACGAATGTTTCGTCTGTGAGAAATTCGGGGAAGAAGAGAGTTGAGAGAGAGAGAAAGAGTACGTGAAGGGGTAGAGGGAGAGAGAGAGAGAGAGAGAGAGAGAGAGAGAGAGAGAGAGAGTCGGGGAGAAGGAGAGTGAAGTACGAGGGACAAAACAAGATGTGTCCAGACAAAGGTAAGTTATCAAAATACTTTCGATGTCCAAGTTTCATAAAATTTTTATTTTAGCTCCAAATTCCATTCCGTTTACGCATGCATTCATATGGATGAGTACTATTAAATTTTTCACTTAGCCAATCAAGGCATTTTTTCCATTATATAATTTTGGAAAATAAATTACAACATAATTAGGGACGTGTCGTAACATATAATACTCGTATCATAAGCGTATGTATATATTTTCAAAAAATACTTCAATTTTTGGTACACTTCTTAATGATTCGTTAAATTGCATGTTATTTTAAATTCTAAATGTATAATCCATGTTTTAAAAGGTAGGTAGAGCCAAGGCATTTAATAGTCGAAACCAAACATTATAGAAGAATAATCTACAATCAAGTGGGTGGTGGGCGTGGTACTGCTCAGTGGGTGGTGGGCATGTTCCTACTCGGTGTGGTGGCATGGTGACGTCAGTTGGTAGTGTCACGCAAGTTTCGTTGTTCCGTAGAACTCAAAGAAGAAGGAAGGTCCGCAATTTCGAACTGTCTAAGAAAGAGGACGAGTTGCACGTTTTATGAAAAAAAAAAAAGAAAGAAAAGAAAGAAAAGAAAAACCTCAGCAAAACGGCATCATTTGGGTTGGGTAGTTCGAAAAAAAAAGGAAAATCTTAGGCACGCCTCAACTATATCTAGGCAAGTTTAAGCCTCTTCCTGTTGAGCAGGAGCATTTTCACCACCGCCATGCCTCCAAAGGGCCCCCTAGGTGAGCCCGAAGGCACGTTTTTTAAAACATTGCGTATAATACACGTAAATACATACTTTTCACATAATTACATGTTATTTAGACACATTTTTCAATAATAGGCATACAATTCACGTATCCAATACGTATTTTTTGACATATTATTGAAAAAAATAAATAAATTATATTAAAATTTTGAAAATGATTGATTTTTTAAAATACCTTTTTTTACGTACTATACTCATTTATATAAGCTATTCTATCGTTTGTCCATAGTTTTAATATGTAATGAGGAAGGGAAAAAAACTCAACTTATCCATGTTAGATTATGGGAATGAACATGATATTGGAGTCGGTTATAGTGTGTGAATCTGATACGGAGAAGTATTGTTAATAAGCTTTAAGTAAACCTAAATCTTGTAGGATTACTAGTTCTGAGTGCAGTCCAAGTCTTAAGGACTCAAGTGCATACTAGGATTGTGTTTATACACATGTTTAATACAAACTGTGATGTTTGTATTCTATGCTGATTCTAATAGAAGATCAACTAGGAGAATATTCAATGTATAAACGTTAATCACTGCTCTCGCAATACCCTGCTCATTCTGTCAAAGTCCTATTGTTTGAGAGCACTCGTTGTATTGCAAAGAGGAGAAGGTAAACTGCTTCCTTAGGCTGGCATCATCAACTTCATCTAGTGTTGTAGGTATGTTTCTTACATTCATCTTTATATTTGAGACTGATGCTCTTGTATTCGTAACTTGACAGCATGTCTGTGATCTTTGGATTATGGTGTATTCATATTCCTTACATGTGGTATCCGAGCCATGGTTGATTATAGCTGTTAAGTTCGAACGTTTTGATCAAGAAAAGAAATTGTTAAAACAAGTAGGTGAATGTTACATTCACTAAGAAATAAAGAAACACAGAAAAAATCATTTTAATAAAATAAATGCTTAAAGGAAAAACGACATCGTTTATTTAAAATAGCCGTTAACTTCCTTTTAAATGAAAAGTGAAATATGACCGTTATCCCTTCTGGGTTTTGTTCTCTCCCTCTCACACTCTTTCACGATTATCGATCTGCAACCAGCTCAAACCCGTTTCCTAATCTGCAGAGTTATGTACACTAATTTGAGTAGATTCTACATTTTAAATAATGGTATTTCTTTTAAGTTTGAAATATGCTAGGGTTAGATGCCAAGATCAAAGTAAATTGAAACCGATGGTCACCATTTTATTGCGGGATCTTACTCGATATTTTCATACTCAATAATTGCTTCCGCTGCAGTTATTGATCATGCTAAAAGAATCTACTTGTAACCAAAATTTAAAAGGGAAACAGATACATGTGATGTAGAAAATATTGGCATCATTTTGAACATGAACATGTCTGCGGAACTCATAATGAGTTGTTTATTCTATATGTGTCTTCTTTATAAGACTATGTATATGATAAGATTGATTCATCTTGTATGATTTGGAGTAAAATAGATAGAAATCATTAATCTTACAGGATTCATAGTGCTGATTTCATTGTTGATTCTGCAATTTCCCTTAAATCAATTCATTTGGCTTCTGTGCCAATACTCACTAGTAGGAACAACTACAAGAAAAGAAGAAGAGAAATAGAGTTGCTTTTGACACTCAATGAGTATGATATTGCATTTGATACATCACAACCAATACCTCTCATTGACAAGAGTACTAAAGTATATAAGGTTGAATTTGAAAGGTGGAAATAAGGTTGCACTTTCAAAGTTGGAAAAGTGGAATGACTGATATTGTGCGTGGAGGTATAAAGAAGTCTTGCATCTGATTATTTCAAGGCTATTGAAGGCAAGTTTAAGGTATCACAAAAGGGAGAGGTTGCTCAGCGCATGACTCTTCTCACCACTTATAAGTTTGAAGGAGGAGGATCAATTAGGGACCATATCATGAAAATGACTGATGCAGCTGACAAACTCAATTCATTAGACATGCAAATTTGTGAGAAGTAGCTTGTTTTTATGATCCCGCAAGCCTTTCCCTTGAAGTTTAGCCAACTGAAGGTCTCTTACAACACACAAGACAAAACTTGGACTGTGGATGAACTTATAGCTCAATGTGTGCAAGAAGAAAATCGACAAAAAGCCAAGAGAAAAAAAAAAAAAGGAAGCTGAATCTATCTACTTTGTGCAAGCCACCTAGGGGAAGAACTTCAATTCTGGTAAAATCTCTAAATTCAAGTTTGATGATAAATTTGTTGTGCCTGCTAAAATTTTCAGTACCCCTAAATCTAACAATTTTAAAGTGAAGACTAAAAACTTAGAGAAAGTTAGATGTCATCACTATAAAACTAAGGGTCACTATAAAAAGGATTGTGAATATCACAGTGCATATCACAAACTCATTGCATGGTTTTGAAAAACAAAAGGAAACCAATTCTTTCAATGTTTTTATTGGAGAAGCACCAAGAGTGCATGTTGAAGCTATAAGAGTGGTTAGACTAATTAACCACAAATTTCATAATGCAATTGGATGATGTTCTATATGTTCCTACCATGAGAAGAAGCTTAATCTCTGCATCAAAATTGATTAAACAAAAATATTTTTTCATTGGTGATAATACTTGTGTCAAATTTTTCAGAAAGGGTTCATTAATCGAAAAGCTTTCTTACATGATTATATGTGGAGAGTAGAGTACATGATTATAGCCAATCACTTGCATGTTTTGAATATTACAACCAAAAGAATGCATGGTTTTGATCACACTTTCATGCTTTGGCATAAAAGATTGGGACATATTTCAAAAGATAGGATTTCTCAATTGTCAAAATTGAATTTAATTCCTGTCATTGATTTTAAAAATGCATTTGAATGTGTTGATTGCTTAAGGGGGAAAATGACTAATGTGAGAAAGTTTGATGCTAAAAGAAGTCAAAGTTTACTAGAAATTATACATATTGATATATGTGGTCCTTTCCGTATGAAAAACATATGTGGGAATTAATATTTTGTGAGCTTCATTGATGATTTCTCAAGGCACTGCCATATTTTTTTTATTAGTGAAAAGTCCTCAGCTCTTAACTGCTTCAAAATCTTTAAAAGTGGGGTTGAAAAACAGTTAAATATAGTGATTAAAATTGTTAGATCAGAGAGGGAAGAGAATACTTTAGTAGGTACACAGAAGCAGGTCAACAAAATGGGTCATTTGCTTGTTTTCTTGAGCAACAAGACATTGTGGCTCAATATACCACCCTTGGGACACCACAACATAATGGGGTGGTAGAGAGAATGAATCAAAGATTGATGGGGATGGTAAGGAGAATGATTTCCAAATCCAAGTTGCCAGGGTTTCTTTGGGAAGGTTGTTTGAAAACTGCAAACTATATTCTGAATAGAGTTCCTTCGAAAGCAGTTCCAAAGACACCTGTTGAGATATAGACAGGTAGAAGACCTAGTTTTGATCATTTCCATGTTTATGGTTGCAAAGCTGAAGCAAGGTTTTACAATCCAAATGAGAAGAAATTGGATTCCATAAGTAATTCATGTTTTTTCATTGGATATTCTGAGAAATCAAAAGGTTTTAAGTTCTATTGTCCACATTCACATACTTGAGTGTAGGAAACTCACAATGCAGTGTTTAAAGAAGATGATGATGTATCAGATCTTGTGTATGATAGTTTTATTTTTGAAGAACTTGAGAAATTAGATGGAATTTCATCAATGATGGATTATAAATCGATTCCAATTTTGCCAAAGCTACTTGCATCCAATTGTGACTCATATCATGAGATAGATGAAACTGTAATTGTGCCAGAAATTCAAGAAGTGATTGAACAGTCCAATAATGATGATATTCAAGTTCAAGATCAACATACTCAAGACTCAAATAAGTTACTTGTCCAACCTTCACTGAGAAAATCTGAGAGAGTTAGAAAACCAACTTTTTCACAAGATTATGTGTATTTGCAAGAGGCTGAATTTGATTTGGGAGACATCGATGATCCAATGACTTACAATCATGCAATGTAGAGTGCTCAAGTCATTTTGTGGAAAAAAAAAAGTAATGAAGGAAGAATTGGATTCAATGTTCAAGAACAATGTCTGGACCCTTGGGGGATTCTTCATCACAAATCAAGCTTATAGGATGCAAATGGTTTACAAAACCAAGAGAGATGTTGCTGGGAGAATTGAAATGTATAAAGTTAGGTTAGTTGCAAAAGGCTTCACTCAAAGGGAAAGGATAGATTACGATGATACTTTTTCACTGGTTTCTTTCAAGGACTCAATGAGGGTTATCATGGCATTAGCAACTCACTTTGATTTGGAATTGCATCAAACAGATGTGAAAACTGCTTTCTTGAATGGAGACTTATTGGAAGATATATATATATATATATATATATATATATATATGGTTCAACCTACTGGATTTGTTGAAAATGAGAAGGAAAGCATGGTGTGTAAGCTTAATAAGTCAATTTATGGATTTAAGCACACTTCAAGACAATGTTTCCTTAAGTTTGATCAAGTAATTACTGCACAAGGGTTTACAGAAAACAAATTAGACGATTACATCTATGTTAATTTCAAAGGCTCTAGGTTCATTTTCTTAATTCCGTATGTTGATGATATTCTCCTTGCTAGTTCAGACTAGCAGTTACTACAAGAAACCAAGGTTGTTCTTAGTACCAATTTTGATATGAAGGACCTAGGCGAGGCTCATTATGTTTTGGGAATAGAAATTGTGAGAGAGAAACAAAAAAAAAATTAGTTTATCTTAGAGAGGCTATATTGAAAGGGTACTAAATAGATTCAACATGGAGAATTGTAACAAAGTAGATGTTCCAGTTAACAAAGGAGATAAGTTCAGCAAAGATCAGTGTCCCAAAAGTGAACATGAGGTTAAACTAATGAAGTCAAAGCCTTATGCTTCATTGGTTGGTAGCCTTATGTATGCTAACATTTGCACTAGGCCAGACTTGGCATTCATTGTTGGTTTATTAGGCAGGTTTCAATCAAATACAGGTGAAGCTCATTGGGTTGCTGTAAAGAAAGTTTTAAGATATTTGCAAAGAACAAAAGGGCATATGCTAGTGTATGGCAGAGAGAATTCATTGGAATTGACTGGTTTCACAAATTCAGAGCTTGCAGGAGACATGGATGAGCTAAAGTCCACCAGTGGTTATATATTTATGATGAGTGGAGCTGCTGTATCTTGGAAAAGTTAAGCAAACCATTGTATCAACATTAACAATAGAGGTTGAGTTTGTAGAATGTTTTAAAGGAACAAAGCAAGCAGTTTGGCTCAGGAATTTTATCACTGAAATGAAGATTGTCAATTCTGTGAATGACCTGTGAAGATGTTGTCAAGATGGGAATTTTGGAATCTTTTGACAAGTGGGAGTGAACAATAACATGAATCTTAAAGAATACTATTGATGCTTGAAGCTGCAGACTTTAAGATGTTTAGTTAGTTGCTGGTATGAGTTACTCAGTTAGTTTCCAGCTTGAGTTTTCTTTTTGGTTTTTCTATTAGTGTTCAATTTTTTCCTTTTGGATGATTAATTGTTCCAGAAAACTATTTTGTTTATTAATGATAGTTTGGATTGCTAGAAAATTGATGTGAGATTTTGTTGAGGCTTTTCTGAAAACTATTGTTTTGTTCTTTTATGAGCATGATGATTGGTTAACTTTTATTAGTTGATAATCAGACTCTTGATTTTGACAAGTTAAGATTAGCTTGAATGAGTGGGAGTAATGTAATTTGAGATTACTACAAGATTCACATGGTTACAAAGTACAAATTGAGTGTTATGTGATTCCAGAATTAATTATGTTAAATGTGCAGATAGAGTTCTGGAGTCTTATACTTTGAAATATATAGGTAGACTTGCGTGTGAAGATAAGCTTGATGATTAATTCAGACTTGGTGGTCACTTCCATGTTTCAAACAAAACTGGTTGTCATGTTTCATGCTCAAGTGGGAGAATGTTAGAGTATGAGAAAGAACATGACAATGGAGCCGGTTATAGTGTGTGAATCTGATATGGAGAAGTCTTGTTAATAAGTTTTAAAGTAAACCTAGATCTTGTAGGATTACTAGTTCTGAGTGCAGTCCAAGTCTTAAGGACTCAAGTGCGTACTAGGATTGTGTTTATACACATGTTTAATACAAACTGTGATGTTTGTATTCTATGCTGATTCCAGTTAAGAGAACATTCAGTATATAAAAGTTAATCACTGCTCTTGCAATACCCTGCTCATTCTGTCAAATTTCTATTGTTTGAGAGCACTCGTTGTATTGCAAAGAGGAGAAGGTTAACTGTTTCCATAGGATATCATGGCGTCATCAACTTCATCTGGTGTTGCAGGCATGTTTCTTACATTCATCTTTATATTTGAGATTGATGTTCTTGTGTTCGTAACTTGGCATATCTGTGATCTTTGGATTATGGTGTATACATATTCCTTACAATCCAGACTTGCAACATAAACAAGTTACCAGGGATTGTCGTTCTTCTCAAAGTCTTAAACCTTGGAAGTCTTAAGCCTCTTAACTAATCATTTTCTTTTACCAAACACTTCATGCTATTGCATGGCCACAGTAAGTAAGCCACCTCTTAATTTATAGTAGGATTTCCAGCTACAGTGAATTGGTTTTAACTATCCGGAGAAAAATTTAAATTAATTAAAATAAAGAAAAACTAACGAAAAGTCCAAAAAAACTTCTCTTTTAATGAAAATCCCTTTTTAAATGTATAGTGAATAGTACCAGAGAAAGGTATAAATTTGGTTTTTGGTTAAAAATGAACAGTACCGGAAGTGTTTTGTTAAAACTCCCTTAAAATAATGGAATAAGGGTTATGAAGTTTATATATATCCATATATTTTTTGGGCATGGAAATTCGACAAAGTAGTTGAGGTAAGGGTTTGGCAACAAGCAAACGGCTTTCTATCAGAGTAGCAAGGGTTCCAAACCTGCCATATCCCTTAACTACTTAAGTACCAAAGGCTGCTTTCGGTTGGTTTCATAAGGGGGCTGTTCACTACAAGCTATCAGCGCTGCCTTAGATTGAACGTCGACCCTCTCATGCATTTACAACATCCACATGCAGTTTCCTTTTGAGCATTTGAAACCCTAGGCTTGATAGGATTGAAAGCACACCACAAAATAGCACACAAATGTCCTATTGATTTTCCTTATTAACACTAAGATTTGTCAATTGTAGCATATGAAAATAAGGGTCTTTCCCGCAAAAGATTGTTTTATCTAACTACTTAAAATATCACAAAAACTGGTTGTTGTCCCTACTGACCAGCCACCCAAAACTAATTATTGGACCGACTTACACTTATCTAAAGTCTACGAAATTTTACATGAACACACTAGACACACAGAACTACACTCACACAAATTTTTAGGATTTTTAGAGTTGATTTTCTATTTAAATTAAAGTGAACAAAAACAGGACAGAAACAGATTTTAAGTAGTTCACAAATTAAGAAAAACGAGTTAGGGGAATTGCCATCCACCACCAAATAATCATGCAAACATGTTATGTTTCATTCAAATTTTACTTCCGGATGAAGATGCTCAAGTTGGCTCAATGTTAGAACTCAACCTATTACTCTTTCTTATTTAGTATGTTAAGAGAATGGCGTTTTCAACTTAACTTAGTCTTTAGCATGCAATCTAGAATGGCGTGTTCATAGATTTAACAAGTAGAAATCATTAAGAACGAAAAGAGTTTGAGTCGTCACAAGGCATCGTAAGTACTGGCGTTGTCTTACTTATCCTAGAAATTGGTTCACATGTTAATCGCAATTAACAAGTACTACTTTAGAACATATGTAGGTCCTCATTCTACAAGGGCAGGCACACACATATTCATAGCATTAGAATCATCGATATGCTTACTACGTATGCATCCATAGAAAACAAATAAAGAATTCATCAATGAGACAAGTAGTGAACCAATTTTCATCCATTCATAAAAGTAATTCAAACGAAATGTCATAACAAACTTGTAATCATATTCGGGGCTTCAAAACAGCCCCTAACTACTAAAAATTTAGTTACACACAATCCTTAAGTTAAAACAAAAGATAGACATGAGTTTGAGAAGATAGAACCGAAAGAAATCGACCGAGGCCTCCTCCTCTCTTCCTTCCTTCCCCAATGCTGCTTTTAAACCAATTCCTGCTGCATCATTTTCTTCTCCTTAACTCACCCACTAATAGCCATTTAGTGATGACAATAAGTGAGAGGAAATGTGGTAAAACAATTGTAATACTTTAGGTAGCCTTTATGCCAATTACTCCCTCTTAATCCTCATTTTTAATTCCATTTCCTCTGATATTTGAATAGGTGTCAGCTGACTTGTTCTTGGCTGCATCCGTTTTGGCTGCTAGATTTATTGGGTTTATTGCTTCCATTGCAGTTACAAACTGCTCAGCCTCTTGGTAACCTTTCAGTGTTAAAACGGCCATAACTTCTTCTAGAAAAATGATATTAGCAATCCGTGAAATGCTCCAGAAAAAATAGACATATGTAGCTTTCCAAGCATATAAGGTTCATTCTTTAATTCATTCTGAGTTGTTCGCAACTTGCTTCCAAAGTCAGCTGATCTGCACAAGCAGTTTTGACGAATTTGTCACTTAAAATCCCACTTGTGCTATTTTTCTTTTCTTTGCTTGACAAATCCCACAAAACACAAAAATAAAGTAAATAGATAAAAAAAATATAAGGAACTAACTAAGAAAAGAGAAGTGAATTTGATGTAAAATATATATAAATATGAGCTTATCAAATACCCTCACACTTAGCTTTTGCTAGTCCTCGAGTAAAACAAAGAAAAACATTAGCTTCCCCCTTTGTGACCCTCATAGAATTTCATTCAAGAAAACAAATCATCAAGAACCTTAGCTAACACCAAACAAGCTAATCCAAATTCATCTTCCTAATTCAAATGTTAGCAAAAACCTTTTAATCATCCATGAAGTGTAGTGTGTGTAATAGCCATGCTAATGCAATTTCAAGTTTTTTTTAAAACACCACATGCTAACTAGTGATCTTCTCACGGGACATACACTCAATCACACATATGTTTAGTTTAATGTATTTCGCTCAAAGAATCAAATGTGAAAGATCTACCGTAAGCTTACATAAAGATCTCACCTCCACAATCATAATTGCAAAACTTAAATCAAGAGGACTTTTATTGGTTGTAATGAGGCTTAGGGAGAGGGTTATAGAAATGAAGGGATAGGTAAACACAAGTTCCAAGCTACATTGCAAGCAATTCTCTTGTTGAGATTTACAAGAACTCAAGCTCTCCAACCACTCTGCTAATACCTCCAACCACACCCCTATACTGAAACTTAAAAAAAACTTTTTATTTGCTTTGTATACAATTTTTTTTTCTTTTTCTTTCTTTTTCATTTTTTTTTAACCAATTTTCACGTAACTAAATACAAACATGAAATACCCCCACACTTATTCTTTTTCCAAACTCCTTCAAACTACTTCACAAACATTTCGCATAAGACAATATCACATTGCTCACTAGCTAGCTTGGAAAGGGTAAGGAAAAATGTTTAAGGTATAAGGGTAGACATATCTAGTGATAAGAAATAAAAGGCTCAACATATACGGCTCAAATTGGCAATCTAATGATATCATTTTTCTTTAGGAAACATGCTTATTTGGGCCATGGTGATAAACCTAATGCCTCTATCCTTTTCAAGTTCATGCAATCAAATGACAAACATTTCAAAAGATCGTTACGCAAGTTCTAGAGATGTAAGTCACATAAGTTCATCACACACGAAAGAATATGAGTGTATGAAAAATGCACACAGTTTCAATTGGCTCAAAAACTCACATAGGCTGTATATGGTCACTATATTCACATGTGAAGCTTTAAGTCATACTTTAGTTTCACATCAACAAGGCTATGTGGATTTGGTTTTTCACAGATGATTAAACATGTACAAGGCTAACAAGAGAATAAGGAATTTCACACAACACATGCTTACTAAGTTCTTGATCACCGTGGTTCAAATTTAATCCAATTATATCATTGGGTCGGGAAACTAACAAAATGTACTTCAAAACAATAAATAAAACAAGACAACATTTTTGGATTTTCAAATTTTCTGAATTTTCTCTTTCTTGGGTTTTCAAATTTAATCCAATATTTTTGGTTTTTTTTTAGAGTAAACATAACTAATTAAGAAAACAAAAAGAAACAACACGGAAACAAATCAAACTAGTTCTTAGTCGAAGGTATGAAAATTTTCAATTTCGTCAGTTTTTCAATCCTTACCCCCAAACCTAAACTAGACATTGTCCCCAATGTCAGAAAACACAATAATACATAAAATTAAAATAAAATAAAATAAAATAGTAAGAAACAAAATAAAGCATTTGGACTGAAAACTTCCCCAATTTGCAGTAAAATCAAGCGATGACCCCCAAACTCCAATTTTACAATCAACTTCAAGGGTGGACATAACCAAATTTTCCTACAAAGAAAAGAAATAAATCAATTTAGCATGCAAGAAAATTCAGAAAACAAAAATAAACGGAAAATTGAAAATGACATAAAAAGACAATGAATAGAAATATTGGATTGCCTCCCAATAAGCGTTTGCTTTTACGTCCGCAGCCGGACGGTACCAAGATTAATCATCCAAGGGGAGATGGTTCTTGGAATGGTACAACCTCCACATCATGCTCCACAAAAGATCTTGACATAGGGCTAGTTCTTGGACCTTCGAGTATGCATATACTACGAAGAGTACCTGACACAAAAACAAAAACAAAAACACTAATTAGACAAGAAAAGAAAGCAATAGAGAAATAAGTAATTAGAAATAACAATCCCCGGCGACACGGCGCCCAAAATTTGATGGATTGAAAGCACACCACAAAGTAGCACACAAATGTCCTATTGATTTTCCTTATTAACACTAAGATTTGTCAATTGTAGCATATGAAAATAAGGGTCTTTCCTGCAGAAAAGTGAATTTGATTTAAAATATATATAAATATGAGCTTATCAAGGCTCACAATTTCAAGTCCCTCTTGCTCCTCCACTTATGTATATCCCCAAAATAACCCTCTAATGTACATGTTGGAAAGAAAATGAAAAGTTATAGCTAAATGATCCCTTTTCTTAATCTATAGCCAGGGCATACGATTCCCTTTTTGCTGCTTTTTGGGAATCCACTTCTGATGAAATGCAACCAGAGATGAAGTGCTGCCTTTTGGGAATCCACTTCTGATGAAATGCTTTTGATCAGGAAATCCTTTACAAAAGCTACCAACTTTTGAGCAAGCGGAACATATATAGGCAGTTAATAGTGTGCATCTTTGCTTAACACAGTCAAATGGTGATAATGATCATAACCCTACTTATTATCACTGGATGAGTTAAATTTGATATTTGTGTCTATCCATTACATAAATCTTGAAATTTAAATTCATCTAACAGTAATAAATAAGATAGTGAACATCGTCATTACTTGGGATAGTGAGCAAAAATATTCTCTAAGTTAATAATAGTAAAGAATAATAAAACCATTATTATAATAGCTAGACGCCATATATAAAACTGTGAAAGTTACAATAATAGGTTCAATTATTGATGGTGGCCAAGGTGGAAGAACAATGCCAGCCATAGACTTTATTCGAAGTTCATGAAATGGAAGCATTCCTCCTGGAAACTTACAAACCAATCTTTAAGTCTTAACCGTCAAGCTCTTGAGTCTTCTTCTTATTATTGCATTGCAACCCCACAAATTTTAAATGCCTTGTGATCTTACAATATGTTTGAAGAATATCTTACTCCTTAACTACGCTAATTTGAATGCAAGCAACTATATTCAACTATATTTTTCTTTAATACTTTGTTATTATGTATACTAAAAGGGTGGAGAGATGGGCTACAATGAGACAAACATCAAAATTTGGTATTGAACTCGATGTATATGAGAGTTGAACCTAAAATATGTCACCAACAAATGGAGATAGACCCTAGTGTAGAATTATCAAAGAGACGGGTCAAAGGCTTACTTCCAACAACACCAATATTGTCCCCAACTTGGTAATTACCACCTGCATAATCCGTCAGGTGTGGGGTTTTATCACAAAATGCGTCGGTGTTAGTTGGACTAGGGTTAGGATATTTAAACTCTTTTTTTCTCATTGATATGATCGATGTAGGACATCTCAACACCTAGTAGTAAGTGACATAACTAAATAAATAGTTTAGTGGTATCTCAAATTCCAAAGATGAAATAGGTTGCCAAATTCGAAACCCTACTCCCCCTTCTACAGTCAGTGACGGATCTGGCATAACAATCTTTGGAGGAGGGGGACAATAACAAATTTGTTAACACTAGTATAATTCCATTCAAGTTCAATTTGTTGTTAGCCAATTAACATGGAAGCTAAGAGGGCATTACAAACTTCAATCCACATGTAGATGTGTGATGCTCTTCATGTTCTTTGACTGAAATTTTGTTGGTTTTTAGTTTTTGATCGAAGTCTCTAACATAGAAGTAATAATTTATTTCTATGTAGGTTATTATATTTTTTTAAATTAAAAATTGAAATTTGTAGTTATTTATATTAACATATATTTGAAGAATTAAGATAATTAAATATTAAAAATTAAAATAAAATAAAATAAAATAAAATAAGTGGTCGAAGTTTTTAAAGTAAAGTTGTAGCAATGCACTTACATATTGTGGACATACAATACCCATTCCGTATTTTACTATGGTTAGTGTCACATCCCGACCTGGGTTCCGCTACATTCGGGGTTCGACTCCGCCGTAGCATGATATTTTCCTCTTTAGGCCCTAATCATGCCCTCGCGGTTTTGTTTCTGAGAACTCATACGAGAACTTCCCAGTGAGTCACCCATCCTGGGAATGCTCTCGCCCGAACTCGCGTAACTTCGGAGTTCCGATGGAACTCAAAGCCAGTGAGTTCCCAAAATGCCTCGTGTTATATGGAGGTGGGCATGTACATATAAGGCACATCACCCCCTCTCCGTTGATCGATGTGGGATGTTACAATCCACCTCCCCTTAAGGGCCTAATGTCCTCGGCGACACACTTCCAGTCAGGGATTGGCTCTGATACCAAATTGTCACATCCCAACCCGAGTTCCACCACATCTCAGACTCGACTCCGCCATGGCATAATATTGTCCGCTTTGGACCCTGATCACGTCCTCACGGTTTTGTTTCTAAGAACTCACGTGAGAACTTCCCAGTGGGTCACCCATCCTGAAAATGCTCTTGCCCGAATTCGCTTAACTTAGGAGTTCCGATGGAACCCGAAGCCAGTGAGCTCCCAAAAGGCCTCGTGCTATATGGAGGGGGGCATGTACATATAAGGCACATCACCCCCTCTCCGTTGGTCGATGTGGGATGTTACAGTTAGGGCTAAGAGGCTATAAATATTCTTTGTTGCCTTTTTTTTTTTTTTTTGCACCCCATATTTTACTTATCAATGTTTGCACTCTTTGTATGAAATTAAAAGTTACACTATTAACAGTATATCAACAATGTTTATGTTAATTATAAACAAGTCAATCATGTATTGTGATACTTAAATACTTTTAAAATAAACAAAAATTATAAAATATGCCACTATAGCTGGCACCCACTTCAACTGACACCATTTTTTCATAGTTTTTATATTTTGGAATATGTCAAAACGAATCAGACATTGCAACGTAGTGTCTGTTCCTGTATTATGTTTTCTACATTTAGATTCAGACACTGTGCAGTGTCCATTTCCTGATTTCATTATTTCCATCACTCACATGCCTCCTACATGTTCTTTTACATTTGGATTCAAACACTGCAATAGAGTGTTCGTTTCCTGGTTCTTTTTTTTACTTTTGGATTCAGACGATGTGTTGCAGTGTCTGTTTCCTGGTTCTGTTTTTTTCCATAACTTACACCCCTATTATGCTTCACCTCGCCCGACTTCTGATTTTTACATTTGGATTCAAACACTATAATGCAGTGTCGGTTCTTGCCTTTTTTTTTACATTTGGATTCAGACAGTGTGATAGGAGCATATTTATGCGACTTAGTTAGCTTGTTTTCTTGCATTTTCATAGTTTATTTGTGTTTGTTATAGTGTTTAAGCTATTTTTGTGTGTTTGTAGGTCCAAATGACAAAATTGGCAAGAAAATGCAATTTGGAGCATTTTGAGGCAATTTTGAGCATCGAATGGATAGCTTATGAATGGAGCAAGATGGATGGACGAATTTGAAGTCCAAGAGGCTAGGAATGTGCTGAAAAGAGTGAAGAAATAAATCCAAGACAAAGAAGATAAGAAATCAGCTCAAAAGAATGAACATTATCCAAAACCTTATCCAACCTTATCTTATCTTATCCTTACCTAATCTAGCCTTATCTTATCCTATTTTATCCAAATCAGTTTGTGCCTTAAGTCCAACTATTTCTAAGGGATAATTATGCATTTAAAATATATATTTCAGATTCTAGAACCCTTATCCCTTAGGTGCCGCATATATGCCTTTATCTTGGTGAACTAGGAATTGTAATCATTCTCTAAAACCATGCCATGTATCCTTGTCCATTTAGGTTTAGAAATAGGTGCTGGAACATCCATTCTAGAAGCCCTATCCTTTCCCTAAAAACCTGCCGCACCCTTTCTCCCTATTCTTTTTGGATTTCTGACTTCTAGAAGACCCTTTTTCTCCAAGGATTGTGTATTAATTTCCTATACAAATTAGGCCTTCAAATCCTTTTCCTTTGCTACATAGGGGCCATGGGTTTTAACCTATAAATACTACATTTTGCCGCACAAATCATTCACCACCCTCTACCACAATTTACTACACCATTCACCATAAATCCCTCATTGTGCCGCAGCTAAGGAAGGAGAAGAAGGAAGAAACTTGGAGCCGTGCTTGCCATTCAAGAAGATTGGATTGTTGGAGCGTTCTTAGGTGTATTCTATCTTTGATTTCAATGTTTAATTTAAATTATCTTTATTTAATTGCGAACATGAGGAACTAATTTCTTTATAGTTGGAGGTGAATTCGAAGCCATGATTATATGTTTTATATGAATTGATTTCCTCCAGTTATTGTTTTATGAATAGTGAATGTGGTTTACTTATCTGTTTTATTAAGAACTTGTTCTTGTATGTTGATTAAGGTGGCCAACTTAGTTTGCGTGCATGAATTTGATGCTAGAGTATAAGGGAATTTCACCTAATCGTTATGAACTTATATTCATGAGTAGTAAAAGTCGCTAGTCACGATTGTGTTAAGTAAATCCTAGGCAAGAGTAACATGCAGTTCATAGTTATAATTGCCTTGTCAATGCTTATGATTTCCATGGAACTTAATGATCTTTGAATGTATCTCTATCATGCTGTTCATATAGGGAACTTGAGAAGAATAATTTGGTTGCAATGCGTTGTCCATTCAATTCAATGAATTTAGAGAAATCTGAGAGTTAATTTGTGCATTCATGATTAATTTGGGGCATTGTCATTCATGGTTTAAAAAAAACAATACTAGAAATCGATTTATGTTGCATATGTTCATGTGTGGAGAAGGATCCTCTAACTAGCCTTTCACCCTCGAATTCATCTCAATTTCATTTTAACTTACTTAGTTTTGCAATTTGTTCAGCTTTACTTCAATTTCATCAAAAACAATTCCCTCTTTCTATTTAGTGTTTATAGGTCAGAATCTGTCCGATTTAGATTCTTTATAGTGTTTTGAGTCAATATAGGTTAGAATTAGTCCATAAACATTGTTTGAGTCTCCATTTAGTCTTAAATTTGTCCAATTGTTTGAGTCTCCATTTAGTCTTAAATTCGTCCAATTTACTCCCTAGAGTATGTTTTGAGTCTAATTGGTAGTATTGTGCTGTTTTGAGTCTTTTAAGTGTGTTTTGAGTTAGTTAAGTATGTTTTCTTTTAGTCTTTTGAGTCAAATCAAGTTTTAATTTCGTCCAAACCACTTGTTAGGTTTAGAATTGAGTCAATTTCATCTAGTTTTGCTGATTTGAGTGTTTTAGGTCAGTTTAGAGGCTATAGAGTCTAGTCTTGTGTTTTTAAGTCTAGTTTAGTGTTTTAGAGTTTAATTTAAGTAGATTAGCAGCCCTAGTTAATCTCTGGTTTAGAACGATCCCTACTTGCTTAATACTACAATTACATATTCAATAAGGTTTAATTTGCGTGTTGGATTATTAACCACACAGTGTAATGCACTGTCCATTTCCTGGTTCTTTTTTTTTTTTTTTTTTGTCTCAAAGATGGAATTTATTATATTCTAATTGAAATGTTTACATCTTCGACCAGGATACTGAAAATAAAATCTGCGCCAATAAAATCCCATAAATAGAAACCTCCATACTTAGAGACATAAGAGGCAACAGCATAAGCAGTGTGGCTGCACTTCTAATGGGCATACATGAACTTTGCATTTGGAATGTTTGAGCGAGATTCCAGATGTCATCAATGATATTCTCCAAAGATGCATCCGTTCCAGTTTCCTTTTTAATCCCCTGCACGATTGTCTTTGCATCAGTTTCAATCTCAATATTCTAGATGCCTTCCTTTGCACACTCCTGCAGCGCTGCGCTCAACGCAATAGATTCCGTTATTTCAGTGGAATGGAAATACAGGTCTCCCTATCCAACTGCAAACTGTAACAGGCCGGCAAAGTCGCTTATAACCCATCCCACTCCACCTTTATGTGATTCTGGATTCCAAGCTGCATCACAATTCACATTAAGTGTCTCAAACTCTGGTATTTTCCATTTGACCATTCTTCTTGCAAATTCCAATTCATTGGTTCTTCCATTGCATTTGTGGTTGTTGTGCTTCCTTATATTCAAACATTTATATTATGTTTCTCACATTTGGATTTAAATGATGCAATGTCCATTTTCTAGTTCTATTTCCTTAAGTTGAGTAGACTCCTCCATGTAAACGAATGGCGTGAGAGAGAGAGAGAGAGAGAGAGAGAGAGAGAGAGAGAGAGAGAGAGAGAGAGAATATTCATGTTCTTACTATTCATAATAGCTTAAAGCCCATATGACATTCATAGAGAGAAAAAGACAGAGAAGGATAGAAGAGTCAAGTTCTAACTATTTATAATGACTTAAAGCTCATGTGGCATTCATCATTGACCTATGCCTAATTAGTAAAAATATACCATAGATTAAGCCTAAAACAAAAATATGCCATTAATATGTGGCTGTTGTAAACTTTTCTAGTTTAAGTGTGATTGTGTAAATCCTAGGTTAGATTTTATTCTAGTTATCATTTCCTATTACATCTTATATTCCTTGGGGATGAAGGAATATCTTCTCTCCTTTTACTACGATAAATAAAGGCACAATGTAGGAGGGATAACACACACATTCCCCTACAATTCTACAAACACATCTCTCTCAATTTCTCTACCCTTGTCGTCGACCCTATTCCCTTTGTCAGATAAAACAGGCTACAATACGTTATCAGCACGCTTCTACCGCTGCGCTTAGGAATTTGATGTTAAAGAATTTTTTTGCATCAAACCAGTTCATCCATATCATCACGTAATCAAGTTCTTTCAAAATAGCCAGTTTTTATCTCGATATTTTTGCAGCTCTGATAGCATGAACATTCACCATAATGCATGACCCAACTTTACAATTTTCGAATTTTAGATTCTACATAAATTGTGTATGCATTATATTTATAATTGTTGAATTATGTGAATTTGATATTTGCCATGAATTGAATCAAATATATGTACATACATTAAAATTATTTGAATTAAATATGCATATCATATTGAATTGCATTGAATTATTGAAAAAAATTAAAATCTAAAAAGGCAACGCTAGGGTTATTCGAACCCAGGACCTCGACTCGCCCAGGCCCGCAACATATGTGGCTAAGCCTAGCCAAGCCACCAGCCAAGAAGAGCCAGCAGCTCTTTCTCTCTCTCCATGAAAACCAGAACGACGTCATCGATGGCGTCATCCCTAAAACCCCACTCGTCCGCAGACGAGTCACAGCACCACTGCCGACTTCCATTGAAAACCACGACCTGAAGTTGTGATTTTTAGGACAAATTCATCATCTCCAACAATATTCATTGAAATTCCCGTCAAATTTCATTAGGTTTTCAAGGATTTCGATTCGAAATCCGTATGGTTTTTCACACCCAAACATCGAGAAATCAAAATTTCTCCGTTCAATATAGTGTTCCAGTTTGAACCTATGCTTCTCCTGACTGATATTGACCCAAAACATGGCCACCAGAAGTGGCGGCGCTTCGGCGACCTCACCCAGCAAACACTGGGATGTTTTGGCTCTTACCCAAACCCACTTAGGGCTCAACTACATTTGGACTGCACACCAGCCCCTTGGGCTTTGGTGTAGTTTTCTTTGAAGCCCTGGAGGGATATAACAATCTGGCTCCCAAATTGCAGCCCATAACCTGAAATCTAGCCCAAAACATGACACCAACCCGAGGGCTATGGTGTCCCATACACTGCGCCGCATAAAATCATACCCTTTCAGCTGCCTGATGTTTTTTTCTCTCCCCGTGGGCCTACAGTCCCACCCCGAGACACCTCAGCCCAATTTTTTGGCCTAGATCACACGGACTAAAATTGCTCCACCCACACGTGGGCTTTGGTCTATATTTTTAAGCCCCGAGCTTCGATTGTTTAATGTTTTTAAATAATTTAGGTTTTATATTTTTTCACCCACACTTTTAATTTGGCCCGAAGTCCAAATAATTCATTCAATTATAATTATAGACCTGAAGTTCTATATGCATATTTTTGTTGCATTTTTATGTTTATATATTTTTGTTTGCCTGCAAGAACATATGAACCTGAAGTTCATAATTAATTTGAAACCAAAAGTTTCTTATAAACATGCCTTGTTTGAAAACCTGAAGTTTTCACTTAAAACATCACCCATGAAAACTCGAAGTTTTTTTGCAAAATTAAACCAATACATGTCTATTAGAACCTATATGTTCTACTCCTATGTGAATGGATTGATTTTTTTTCTCCATTACACTAACCACATCTTATCCATCTATTTTGTGATAGGAACATGTCGAATTTGAACACAACTCGACTTCACCGCTTTGGATGTCTCTAGAATGAACTACCTCAAGTGGGTGCAAGATGTGAAGCTTCACCACATTGCAAAGAACTTGCGTCCCGCCATTGAAGACATATCCATGACGCCTTGCAAATTGAATACCTTGCTTAAAATGATCCAATTGCATTATGGGTCCCTTTGGTTGATCGTTATGATCACCAAAATGACATATTCTTGCCTAAAGCAAGACATGACTGGCATCATTTGCGCTTCCAAGACTTTAAGTATGTGAATGAATATAATTCTGAACTTTGTCATATCCAATCACTTCTCAAGTTTTGCAACGAAACTTTGACCGAAGAGGATCTCCCAAAGAAGACCTATTCAACCTTCTCTGCTTTTAATATTGTCCTGCATCAACAATATAGAGTTCAGAAGTTCACTAAGTTCTCGGATTTGATCTCTGTTTTACTTCTCGCTGAAAAGTAGAACCAATTGTTGATGAAGAATCATCAAGTTCGACCTACTAGGGCGACTGTTGTGCCTGAAGCATATTATAGCACAAACCAATGCCTAAATGCCAAAAGAGGCATGGTAAGGGCGGCCAGAAGCCATCCCACCAAGGTCAACAAAGTCAAGGCCCATCCAAGGGAGGAAACAAAGCCCAGAATCACTCGAACCTCGCTCCCAAGGCCCCGAACTTCAAGAATAAGGACAAAGCACTTGAAACCATGGATGCGGACATGTGCTATCATTATGGTTCAAAGGACTATTGGTCCAGTGTTTGCCGAGCTCCCCAGAAAGTTATAGCTAAATATCATTCTCGTCGTAAGAAGTTTGAATCAAACTTCGTGCAAGTGGGCGAACCGGAGACTACAAAGATGGAGGTTTCTTACTTTCAAGAGGATACCATCCCTATGGAAGCTTAGAATCTTAGACATAAACAATTTTAGTTAGTTAAAATTGCACAGTAGGGCCGAATTCCACCTAGTGGCCGAACCCCCCTTGTTTTCTGGTTGATTTTTGAACAATTTTCCTTTATGTTTGGATTATTTGTTGGTGATTTGATTTTGGATATTAAGTTTTAATTAATTACCATCCTTGGTCTCTATCCCGCCGTTGATGTCCCGACAACGATCTTTGAAGACAACTCAGCATGCATCTAACAGCTCAAGAAGGGTTATATCAAAGGAGACAACACGAAGCACATTGCGTTGAAGTGTTTCTTTTCACATCAACAATAAGAACATCAGAAACTTAAAATCACACAAATCCGTTCACAAGACAATCTAGCCGACTTCTTCACCAAATCAGTGCCGAATACAATGTTTCAGAAGCTTGTTCATGGAATTGGTATGCGTAAACTTTCTGAGTTGTAACATTGTTATTTCTCTTTGGAATTGTGTCAAATTTAAAGGGAATATCCTAAAGATACTTGCTTAATCTTAATGTACTAGTTTTCCCTATGATTAGGAGCATTTTTCCCACTGGGTTTTTGCTACCTAACTAGGTTTTAACAAGGCAACCACCTTGAGCTGGTCATATCCCTGATGACGTCCCGTAAACATTTCTTTTGACTTTGCATTTCTCACACATTTTTCCTTAGACTATGGATTTTGTCCCTACTTAGGTTTTTGCCATAGCCGTAGGGTTTTTTAGTGAGACTCATTTACTTATGCAAGTTCCTACCTTATTGAAAACAAGCATTGTTCCTTAGAATCAGTGCCGACTAGTCGACTTCCTCAACTTCTGCATGATGTTAAATCTACCTTGAGTATTTACAAACTCAAGGGGGAGTATTGTAAATTTTCCTAGTTTAAGTGTGATTGTGTAAAACCTAAATTAGATTTGATTCTAGTTATCATTTCCTATTACATCTTGTATTCCTTGGGGATGAAGGAATATCTTCTCTCCTTTTACTACTATAAATAAAGGCACAATGTAGAAGGGATAACACACACATTCCTCTACTATTCTACAAACATCTCTCTCAATTTCTCTACCCTTGCTACCGACCCTACTCCCTTTGTCAAATAAAATAGGCTACAACAGTGGCTAAATAGTAACATTTTTATTGACTTTTAACTAAATTACCTAAGATTTTATTTGATTATGTTAAAGGGATAAAAAGTTATTACGTTTCTAAGAAGGGAATTCTGAAGAAAAGAAAAAGGAAAACGTAAGCGAATCTTGTTAATAGTAATTAACTTCGAAATAAATATCATACACTTTCAAATCGAATAACATTACAAAATGTGGAAAGCCCAAAACTAAAGGTTGTCCATGATAAGTAAACATAGTACAAAGGCCACAAAGCAAAATTAGAAGATGCCAACTCAAGCCTTGTATCATGCTACAAGTTAAAAAGGAGGAAATGAAACTTTTCCCTCAACTCAATTGACTAGAATAATACTTTTCACGTAATCTACAACCCTATTCTCATTAATAATAATAGGAATATGAAGATACTTGAAATTTCCGGTACAAGAATTATAAGAGGCAACTCTTCCATCGGAGGCAATCATAAGAAGCTCGTCACGTTTCCAAGGTGTCAATGGAAACTCTATGTCTTTAAAAGGTCCAGCAGTTAGGTGTTTTGTCCATGCACTCTTAAATCCGTCATCGTAGTCCATTACCCATATTTCAAATAATGTGGAAGGCTCTTCGTAACTAGTGCAATAATAAGTGAGGGATTCATTATACAGAAAAATACCATCACGCTTAAAACCGAATTCTCCCCTAAAAGGCAATTCTATCATATCAGATATTTCATTAGCTAAATCAAATGAAAATATGTATTCCTCTACATCGCAGGACAACCAATAACAAAACCCCTTCAAATACACTGAATAAGAATATGGTTCACTATATGATGATAATATTTTACTTAATATATCAATCGTGATCTCTTTCCAAGAGTTAGCAGCCATGGTGTATACTTCAGCAGTGTAAGGAAGAGCAATATGCTCGATATATGTTTCTCCATCATCTGAATACTCACAATCATAATTATCTATAATTCGCACAACCTTGTATTCTTTAGCTTTGCAATCATAACCAAATCCCAGTCCTTTAAGTGTCGTTTCCAATCCGAATTTTTCTTTTACCCCGGGAAGGGGTAGAAGAAGGCATGAATCAGGAAGTTGCCTGAATTCCCCCGTTGCAGGATTGCACAAAAAGAAATTTTCGTCTACTGTTACACAAACAATCCCATCGCAATAACCGTGAATCTCTACCTCATGATGGTCATCCTTTAGAAACGGTACATTAGTTAGGCCCTCAATATCATAATGAAGCTCATCACCATCAATGGAAAGATTAATCACGGACCATAAAACTTCTTGTTTCCAACTCTCTTCCGAGCAAACGTGAGCCTGAGAACAGTTGAGAAGGATACAAGTGGAGGATGAGAGTTTGTTGTCCACAGAATCGCTGAGGTGTTTGGCCACAAAACATGGACTATTGATAAGAGTGCACCAAGATTTGCGTATGCATTTGAATCGCATCAAAGACTTGGGTGGCAACCTGGACAAGATTTCGACCATCCTATCTTCAGGAGTTTCACATTCACGCACTTGGGACATTTCGGCAATTTTGTTCCATGCACATGAATTATTCACACGTATATATACACAGGAAATACACCACCAATTTGAGAGCCAAACTAAATCAAACTCCAAGTACCTAGGGCCTGGTAGGTTGAGGTTCAATTATTAAACATATTACCACATAAGATGCCAAAATTCAACAGTACTAAATAAACTTAGAGTTCCACAACCACAACATATTTAGCTATCAAAGAAAACAGGGGTGATCCAGAGTAGGCGAGTTTTTCGAAGAAAACAGGGGTGATCCAGTTAGTTTCGCGTTTTGTGGAGAATCTTACGTTCAAATTTTACTATTTTTCAATTTTTTTTATTGGTATAAATTAACAATTCAAAATTTACTTCTTAAGTCTAGACTAAATTGATGATAAGGTAAGTGTGATATCCGAATATGAGCCAGCTTGTAATCACATGATTTTAACTAATTAACAAAGAAAAATTCACTGGGATTTTTAATTAATTAAGCCAATTTTTTCTTTAGAAATACAATCACATAACTGCATCCTTATTACAGCTAAGAGTTTTTCTATTTAAACACCACTTCTCATTTAAGTTTACCCAAATTTCTATGTATGTCCGTGGTTCTAATAGACACTAGGCACTAATCGGGAGGCAGGTTGGGACCTAGTGCCTAGACGTCTACGCAGATTTAATTAAATTTATTATATATTGAATAAATAAGTGTCTATTTATATTTAAAAAATATATGATTGTATTGAGAAACAGAAATTGCGAAATAAATAACATATATATTGTAAAATATTAGAATATATTGAAAACATGAGGAATAAGCATATATAATGAGTGTTCATTTAAGTATTCAACAAGCCTCTTACAAAATGCAAAATGAAAACTATCAATTTTTTGTCTAAATGAAAGTCGCGATCCAGACAGACGCCTAAGCTTGTCTAGGTACACTTTCTTAATTTTCAAAAGCCTAGAGACTAATCAGGATCAGCCGCCTAGTGCCTAGGCGAGACATAGAATAGTGTCTAGGCCCCATTTAAATTTTAAATTTATACATTTTTCTAAATTCACCACATTCTTCCAAAAATACCATCAAACGCCAACACCATATCCGCAAACACCCAAACACCATATCCGCAAACACCCTAACGCAGCCTCCCATGCACCCTTAGTTTCTGAACTCAGTAGAGCATTTCCAGCGGTGGAAAGCAAGGGAACAAATATTGCCCAAAACACATAAACATTGCTCCACCATCCCAAAAATTGAAAGGCAATCAGTAGGCCCTACTATACCCAACTCACTTCCAAGGCAAGTCTTGCTCGAGCTGCCAGGCAAAGACTATTGGGAAATTAACAGAAATAGGCCATTTTCTTAATTTTGGAATTAAAATAGAATTTTTGTGATATGTAAGGAATATGTACACAACACGCACAACAATATGATAAAAATAAAATTTCTCTAAAACTTGAAATGAAAAATTGCCCTTTATTATATAAATGAGTTATTTCATCTAACCCAATTAACATTTTTTACTTCCCTCTCCGAGAACCTCGAATGGCGTGGCCCCCAGCTCCTTGTCCAAAACCCCCAACCGGCGCCACCCCCTAACTCGACGAACCTTAACCTCGAACAGCGCAACCCCCTACTCGACAAACCTTAAGTTTCCAAATCCTTGTCCACTTTTCAAACCCACGGAAGTTTCCAAATTCTTCTACATTTTTCCGACCGATGACAAGTTTCGAATTTTCCGACAATCGGCCCCGTTTTAACTCAAATTTTGTGCAAGTTTTGCGGCCAACGATTCAGACAGATTTAATGGCAAAAAGAAGTACGTTTTTAATTGAATTCATTATTTGATCTTAGGATTTTTTCAATATGGGAATTTAGGGTTTTGGGTGTGATTGACTGTTTTGTGCAATTAATTTGGGGAATGTTAACGGACTAGAGGGTTGTGTAATTACATGTATTTTGAAGTTAATTTTGGTCATGGTTTGTTCCATCTATATTGAATTTTTCATTTTTGCATATTGTGTACATATTCTGGGCATGTGTATATGATATTGCTGGAAATTATTAATTGATTAGGTTGTACTTTGGTTGATGAATTGGTGTAGATGTTGGGCATACTTGCTTGAATTTGGTACATATTTTGTGCATATCATATGGTGCAGATGTTGGGCATACTTTCTTTGAAATTGGTTGATGAATTGGTTGAATTTGATCTATATGAAAGAGTGCATATACTACGCATTTCCTGTGTGCATGTTTATGTTATTAATTTGATGTGCGTATAAAACCTTATGGTTGTCATTGTTGGATTGAAAGGCTGTATTAGAAATCTTGCAGGTCGAAAGTGAAATGGTTCTCCTCCAACAGAACTTGTGTGTCCGCCTGACAAGGTGTTTCTTGCCATCATTTCGTGTCTGTTGTACACAACGGGGTTTCTTTCTAACATAAGAGTGAGAAGAGAGCACCTAAACAAATTCGAGGATCCTTGTTTCGATCATCTCATTGACGTGGACCGCATTGACTGGTTTGGACAGCTGAACCACTATATATTTAAGGCTGTAAAGGATAAAGTGACCAACGATTCCATATCCTTTCTTTTTGGGGAAGATGTTGCAACATTCAGGAGTCGGGAATTCTGTTTGATCGGTGACCTAAAGTTTGGTGAATTCCCGCTAGAAGCAAGAGGAATGTCGTATACGAGAGACATATCTAAGAAGAAAGAAGAAGATATCCCTAAAACAATTGGAGGACCAACTCAATGTCTGCCAAAATCAAGATAATATGTACAAGTTGGGGCTACTGTACTTCGTCCACTTCGTTCTTTTGTGGAAACAGAATGACTCAATTATCTAGTACTATCTGCTTGACTTGGTAGACAACGAAGAAAAGTGGGAGACCTATCCTTGGGGTTCGGCGTCGTTCCATTTGTTGATGCCAACCATCAGGATCGCTGCTTTGACCCGGTACACCTTTATAAAAGAAAAAGGGGTGACTACCAACCAGGATTCTTATAACCTGAGGGGGCTTCCCTATGTCTTCCAGGTAATTTTATTTTTCTTTTTTCTTATAAGTTTAACGTACTTTTACATTTGTTTCCGTTGTAACTTTTTGATAGTATCAATTTCAATTTTGCAGATTACGTTGTTCGAAACGTTGTCGTACGTAAAGACAAAAACAACTCGAGGGTGTGGATTGAGATTCCTGAGTTGTTGCCCCGGATTTTCCCAATATGAAATTCTAAATCCACCGGTGGATGACAGTATTCCTACATGTGATTTAGAATTGCTTGCCAAAATATTAAAATGTCTAATTAATGGTTCTATACAAAGAATGAAAATATAAGACGAGGGGGCCACCATGTCGAATTCCTTTCTTGGGGTAAAAGTAACCGTGAGTGGACACATTTATCACAATCGAGAAAGATGTAAATGTATTACATTCCATAATCAGGTTCACCAACCTTTCCGCAAAACCAAATCTGAGGACATACGTAATGAACTCCCAGTTTAGATAACCATAGGCTTTCTCCAAATCCAATTTAATCCTCATCACTCTCGCCCTGCCTTTCTTCCCTTTAAAACTGGAAAACATCTCATGAGCAATAAGAATGGTATCTTGAATAGAACGTCCATCATTAAAAGCCCCTTGATTACCTAAAATACAAAGATCAAGAAGAGGTTTCAATCTCTTAATAATAACCTTGGTAATTATTTTAGGGCATTGTTATTAGTACTCTAAAATTCTCTTAATAATAACCTTGCTTTTAACTGCCTCCCATATTTCATTTTCCTCAACAGGCTTTGGTAATTGATCATTTTGATGATTGTAAATACAAGGGATGACAACGTTAGCCACGGAAGCAATATCTGCTATAGATGGGTATCTATCACAAGAAAACCGCAGTTTGAAATCCTGCACAAAAACTGTTCTATCCCATCCCCATAGTTCCACCAAAAACCAATACTATCTTTAATCTTTGTGATTTTTTTTGTTTTTTTTATTTATTTTTATTTTTTGGGAATTGGGGCCACAGTTTGGAAATATCTTGTATTTTTATCCCCAAGCTGTAGCCAATTTGCTTTGGCTTTTTGTGCCCAAATAGTTTCTTCCGGATTTAGTATTGTATTTAGCTCATCACTAATTAAGCTTCGTCTCCAACTCCAACTCTCTATCAATGATTTGATTCTTCATAATTGTTTCTTGTACGTTACTAAGATAACTTAGGATTTTTTTCTTGCGTTCTTTAAATTACCAAAAGTTGTTTTGTTCCATTTTTTCACAAGATGCCTAAAAGTGACAGCACACGCCCTAAATTTATCAATTGGAGAAAACTCCCCATTATAACTCCATGCATTTTTAACAAAATCCTTGAAAGTAGCCACAAAGCTTCGAATTTAAAAGGGAAACTATTTTTAATTTCATTAAACACGCTGCTGGTTAACATAATGGGGCCATGATCAGATTCATAAATTGGATAGTTATGAGGATTGTAATCAGAGCACTCAGTTCATCAGTAAGAGTTAGCAATACCTTGATCAAGTCTTTCATAAATTCTAGTACCATCAGAGTGACAGTTGCACCAAGTATAGGGTACTCCTCTTTTCCATGAATGGGTTAGCAGTAAGAGCACTCAGTTCATCAGTAAGAGTTAGCAATACCTTATTCAAGAAGTTAATTAAATTGTTCATGTAAATCGTTGTATTTTGACAACCTCCTCTTTTCCATGAATGGGCTCATTGCTGACGATTTTCCAATGCTCAATGGTAGGTTCATGAAACCCTCTTCGAACCTAATGTCGGAGACCATTAAATCATATTATCGAACAAAGTTTTAATTTTCTCTGAAGACTTAACGCTAATTTCTTTCCTTTCCCCATTCAATCTTAACTGTAACCCTACGACCCACAACCCATCACAAGGGGAGAGCAGCAGCCCCAATTTCTGTTGCTTTTGCCCCCTCAGCAATTGAAAAACCCAACCTAACGATTGTCATTTCCTTCCTACGGACATTAGTTTCCTCATGACCTCAACATGCTTTTCGAAATTATCTTCCTTTCCCGATGTTAACTCCCCTGTGAAATTAACTTATGCAAGTATTAACCAAATCCATAATATGAAGATTATCTCGCAGCAACTGAGCTGGTTCAGAGTTCATGCGCCGTCCGCGCCCCAAAAGCTGTCGAAACCCTATAAGCTATTCTATCGTTAATTTGTCCATATCTTTAATATGTAACGAGGAAGGAAAAAAAATTCACTCAACATATCCAGACTTGCAACATAAACAAGTTCCCAGGGGTTGTCATTCTTCTCGGAGTCTTAAAACCTTGGAAGTCTTAAGACCCTTAACTATTCCATCATTTTCATTATCAAACACTTCATGCTATTGCATGGCCTTAGTAATTAAGCCACCTCTTGAATTGTAGTAGGATTTCCAGCTACAGGGAATTGGTTTTAACTATCCGGAGAAAAATTAAAATTAATGAAATAATGTAGCAAGGTTATGAAGTTTATGTATATCCATATATTTTTTGGAAAACTAACCAAAACACACAAAAAACTTTCCTTTTAATCATCAGAACAAAACAATTCTATAATACCCAAATTGGGCATGGGAATGAAGACAAGGGAAAAAGCATTTCAGGGATATCACATGCAAAAACTAAAATTGGGCTCCATGAGACAGCCATGCAGTAAGCTCACATGCATTTATCAAGACAAGCAAGTTCACATGCAAAGCAAAAAGAAGACAAAACAAGTTAGACCACATTTCAGAAACAGTGCTGACACTTTCAACAACAGTAGAAGATGACAAGTACCAAGGAGTTGTCTATATCATACATTTGTAAAGATTTTAATTTTTCGATCAGAGTATTCTCACTCAGTCTATATAAGAGAAGTTCCCTTCATTGTACAAACACACCAAAGCATCTCAACACCTGAACACCCACTCTCACCATATACTCACACCATCTTCATCCATAGCATCCTTGTGAACACTTCCTTGTAAACACTTTCTTGTAAACAATTATCTTTGTAAACATTCTATATATCAATAAAAGTCCAAGTGTACATATTTAAGCAATCTCCAAGTCTTAAGTAAGCTCTCTTTTCTTTCTTTATTGTGTTTGTTTAATTAGACTTCCAGTCCAAAATAGGGAAATATTATTATAGTTATATTATTAACCTGCTAAACTGACGATCATACTTTGTTTGAGCACTCTGTTATAGTTGAATGCTTGCCATATAAATAACTGGACATTAACCAGGGTACCTCTGAGTTCTTCATACCTCTGAGTTCAGCCGTTAAGGCCTTATACTTGTACTGTGAGTGGCCATCATGCTGAAACATGTCAAGTTCCTTATGCAAGGTTTTATATCTAGTTGTTATAATTGTCATCCGACTATTTAACCAGGTCTGCTTCACGAATCTGGTATCAGAGCCAAGTTTAGCATTTTAATAGTATAAAAGTACCTTGAGGACGAAAGTCATTAACATAAATGATATCACACTTGTTTATTTTGTATGAACAACAGATATTATTGTCCTTGTAGACCTTGTCAACCACAACCACCAGGTATTTATTGTCTCAGACACCCAACTATAATTAGCATAAAGAGAAGATTAGCATATATATCCAAAAGAATTAGCATGACCATGAAGAAGCAAAAGTTTTATCTTGGTTATCTTGAACATCCTTCATTTATTTGTAAATATAATAACACATAAGTGCAACATAAAGTTTTAGAAGCAAAAAGAGCAACAGATCAAGTTTTAAAGACCTTGAGAGAAGAAAGAGAGTTTCTAAGAAACCAGTTATCCGTAACTCTAGAGAAAGGTAGACTGTAGTTTATGATAGATTATCTTAATTTAGAAATTAGTGAACCTCAAAAAAGAAAAATAACCTTAGACCAAAATAGTTTAATTTGTTATTTTCCATTGAGAAAGCATAATCATATTTTGCATAGTGAAGAAAATTCACAAGCCAATAATATTGTAAATCTTATTATTAGTCAAGCAGAAAATATAAAATTAGAAAATAATAAGCATAATCATTTATTAAACCAGTTGTTAAAGCATTTTCAGAAAAAATTCATAAAAACAATTAGACAAAATTTAGATCATATTACATCTCAGTTAGAAGATAATAATAAAAATATTCAAAGGTTTCCTAGCAAAAGAGAGATAAAAGAGCTTATTGACCTCATAGATAATAAGCCTTAGCAAGTAGAACTTAGATCACTAAAAATAGTTTAGCAGTTAAAATTAGAAGTTTAAAAATTTCAATTAGTGCAAAAGGAGTTAAGTGAACAAGTAGATAAGCTACATAATAAAATAGATAAATTATTAGTTTAATGACCGATTCTAGAACTAGCAGAAAATATATCCAAGCTTTGAAAGAAATTAGTAAGCTAGATAAAGAACCAGTAGGTTTAACAGATTTTTCAACACAAGTAGCCAGTGGTAATATTCTCATTAGGCAAAATAATTTAATTATTCAATTAGTTTTAAATTTGGTTAAAAAATTAGATCAAGTTGAAGAACAAATAGCAGAAATAAACCAAATTTTACATAAAACATCTTCATCACTTCCACCATCTTTGTTAGAAAATTAGAAAATTTAACTTTAAGTACAAATAATCATATTAGAAGACCTAAGATAAATCCTTTTGATAACAGAAAATGGAACTTTTTAGGAGAAAAGGAAAATAAGTAGTTAGAGCTGAAGATATTTATCCAAATGAAGAAGAAGCACAAGAATTTATTAGAAGACGTTTTGAGAGAACACAGAAAAATAAATATAATTTGTATCAATTAGGTTTATTTGAAAATAGAAGCAAAATTGTAAGTAGCATCAGTCAACATGAAGTTAGTTGTATTGATGAAGAAGTTACACTTAATTTAATTAGTAAAGAAGCAATTGCTCATTTGAGAAAATCACATTTCAGTCAAATTCACATAGGAACAATATTAATTGGAATAGCAGGATTAACCAAAGCACAAGTAGGCACAAAAGCTTTAGTATACATATATGATGATAGATGGGATAATCACCAACAAGCAGCAATAGCAACAGCTAAAGTAGACTTAAGTTCAAACTTAGCAGTCATATGATGTATTCCAAATTATGTTATGATAATTAATGAATTTAGTAAATATATTAAAGTAAGCATAAGAGCAAAAAATTATAATATGAAAGGAGAGTATAAAAATTTGTGTATTAGCTTTGTTGATGCACAAAACCGGAGGGGTCTTGGAACAACGTAAATCCGACCGTGAATCTACAAGAAAATAAATAAATCAAGATGTATCATGTTTTACCTCAATGTTTGGGCTACGTCCACACTGATTGTATTTCTCTGACTGTATGTATGGATTACAAGGGTGAGGGGGAGTCCTCCAGAGAAAGAGAGAGTTTGAAAGGACTCTCTGTTTGTGAGCATGAGAGCTTGAGAGAGATGAGCTTTGTGAGGGTGAGAGGGCTTGAGGCTTGTAAGGGTGAGGAGGCCCTTTTATAGAATAAGGGCTCCTCCCATTTTTACATATATGCCCCTCCATTTATCACATAATTACATTTGAGTCCCCCGAGTATTTATACGAGGTCTAAATACGGAGGCCCTAAGTATGGTACAAACAGTAGTCCCCCAAGTCTTCAGTCAAGAGAGTCTTTTAGCTGGAGACTTGAAATTCAGTCCATGTGTGGGTCGAAGTAACTAGATGTCGTCTAGAACTGATACTCGATATGAGGCGGTGCCCAATCTGAAATGATGCTCAACTAGAAGTAGCACATGTTGCGAGACTGCTCTGCTTGTGGCTTATGTTGCCTTGGTTGGCTCGGCTTGTGGCGTTGAAGGTGAGGGAGTCTCTTTTGTAGAATAAGGGCTCGCTCCTCAATACATAAGTGATGGGCTAAGAGTTATGCTCGCGGCGAGGCAGTTGCTCAGCTGGCAGCGATGCTCTCTAATGATGGTGAGGGAGTCCCTTTTATAAAATAAGGGTTCACTCCTCAGTACATGAATAATGGGTGTTCTCTAATGAAAGTAAGGGAGTCTCTTTTATAGAATAAGGGATCGCTCCTCAATACATAAATAATGGGCTAAGTCCCCCAAGTATTTTTCATGAGGCCCAGTTGAGGCCCAATATATGGTACATAATGTAGTCCCCCAAGTCTTCAGTCAATAGGGTCTGTTAGCTGGAGACGTCAAATTGAATCCATGTATGGGCCGAAGTGGCGGTTGTTCGGAGGCGGTATTTGTATACCCAGCACTAAAACTTTGTAGGTGAAGCTTTGTAAGTGAAGCTTTGTAAGTGAAGCTTTGAAGCTAGAGTTTTGTGAATGAAGCTTTCGAAGCTGGAGCTTTTGTAAATGAAGCTTTTGAAGCTAGAGCTTTGTAAATAAAGCTTTTGAAGCTAGAGCTTTTGTAAATTAAGCTTTTGAAGCTAGAGCTCTGTAAATGAAGCTTTTGAAGCTAGAGCTCTATAAATGAAGCTTTCGAAGCTTAAAGCTTTTGTAAGTGAAGCTTTTGAAGCTAGAGCTCTGTAAATGAAGCTTTTGAAGCTGATTAGTGATGCTCATGAATGTTTATGTTAATTGACATGAGTGATGCTCATGGATGTTGACATGAGTGATGCTCATGAATGTTGACATGAATGATGATCATGAATGTTTATGTATGATTGAAATGAGTGATGCTCATGAAATGGTTATGTATGATTGACATGAGTGATGCTCATGTATAATTTTGGAGTACTGGACATACTTTTGATCACCTGGTTGGTGATAATAGCGGCATGCTGCCGAATAATTTTTTAGAGTACTGGGCATACTTTTGATCACCTGGTTGGTGATATTAGAGGGTCTGGCTCTTTTGGGCATATGGGCCTTCGCCCTCTACATAACATTCCAGCCCATTATTTTGGGTTTGTCGTTTTTTTTTATTATTATTATTACCCTCTGATAGGGTTTATGCAGATGTCTCCGAAAGAAAAGAAAAATAAATTACATGTTTTCAGCATGTTGATGGGCATCTTCTGGTCCAACAGAAAGTGGAGACGGGGAACCTTGGTAGGCATCTTCTTATCTTTAATCATGTTATCCCGTGGGATAGTGGAATAGTGGAATAGTGAAGCATCTTCTTTTCGGCTTTTCCTTTTCTGCTTTCTTTTACTTTTACTTTCTCTTTTCTGCTTTTGTTTCTCATGTGCTCCCGAGGCCCCTTTTTCTTTTTCTTTTTCCTTTTGCAGATGGTAAACAAGGAAATCATGTGGAGTGTCTCTTTTCCCTTTCTGCTTTTGTTTTTCCTGTGTGCACATGACCCCTCCATGACTGCACCACTTTTTCTTTACACAGTTTTCAAAAGCAGCTGGACGATTAAAGGAAGCCATTTCTGATCTGTTTGTTGCAACTGAGGACGATGACAGAGAGGAAGCGGTTGTGCTAGAAGATGGAACAAAGATAGCAGATGAAGATGATCAGACTAACCTATGTCACAAACTTCAGCCATTTCTTTGATGCATCCTTAAAATGATGTGGAGATGTTACGCCGTTGGACTCTTCCACATCTATAGCAACATTAAGATTCGTTTTACTCTTTTCATCTTCTGATAACCGCATAGCTTCAATGATTGCTCTTCTCTGTTGCCCATACTTTTTGTGCCTTTCTTGCTTGAGCTACACGCTTCCTAACCTCAACTGGTGTCAGTGCAGGGAAATATCCCAAGTATTTCATGGTTGCAAGCTCATAGCACTGAACCTTGGTCTCTGCTTATGGTGTCCTTCCCCTCGTAGGTACGTATATGAAATTGTTCTCCTGCGTCTGATTCCCATCATCCAACACATCAGAAGCATCGACTTCAATAGAAGGCACATTGGGGGGAATAAGCATCAAGAGGAACCTATAAACGGCGTAAGCGAATTCGAGGACGAAGAGAGCCCACCAAAAACGCCATCGTTTCGAAGCAGAATACAAATCAAACGCCGTTACGCTGCAGAGAGAAGAAGATTGTTTACTGGGCTCTTCTTCCACTTTCTTCGCCAGGAAATTCTGAAATGGACGGCTACGATGGCATCTTTGACCTGGTTAGGTAAGCTCTGTGAGGTAGAGTGAGGACCGAGGATGGTGAAGACTGGGGGCATCTAAGAACGAGGTCGTTTTAGTACGTTTATTTGGGGTTTTCTGGGCAGAATGAAGACTTTAAAAAGCAGAATAAAACAAAAAAAGAATCTTTGGGGCTCTTTTATGGGCGAAGACCGAGAGAGAGAGAGAGAGAGAGAGAGATCGAGTTTTTTTTTTTGTTTTGCAGTGCAGGTGTTTGGTTCTTGGTTTCTGCAGACTCATGGTGGTGAGATGAAAAAATGAAAAAGAACCGACATGATTTTTTGTGTCATTTCCCACAAACGGCACCAAATGTTGGTGCACAAAATCGGAGGGGTCTTGGAACAACGTAAATCCGACCGTGAATCTGCAAGAAAGTAAATAACACAAGATGTATCGTGGTTCACCCCAATGTTTACGTCCACACTGATATTGTATTTCTCTATTTGTGAGAGGATGAGAGGGTGAGAGTCTCTGTAATGTGAGAATGAGGCTTTGAAAGGGTGAGAGTCAGGCCTAAGAATTGGCCTCCCCTAATGAAGAGAGTGAGGAGTCCTTTTATAGAATAAGGGCTCCTCACTTATTACATATTTGCCCCTTCCTTTATTACATAATTACATTTAAGTCCCCCGAGTATTTGTACGAGATCTAAATACGGAAGCTCTAAGTATGGTACAAACAAGCTTAATGTATATTGGCAAAGTATCTGGTAGATATAATCATAAGTTTAATTTAGAATTTCAAATTTTAGTTCAAACATTTGGTAGTAAACATGTAAATATGATATAAGCAAAACCCGTAGATAATAGCTTTTTAGAAGGAATTCAGTGGACATTATCTAATTTACAAGTAGCAAGAAAAAGACAACCAGATAAAGTACAAATATATGAAACTAGTACAGGTCAAGCAACAATTAGGTTTAGTAATTACAAGCAACTAGAAAAAATAGAAGAGGATGAAAGTGAGACCGAAAATGAGAGTATTCATATGACTTTTGATAATTTAGATATTAATTTAGTTGAGCAAATCTTTGATCATATTGTAAATAAGCTTATAGAAGATATTGATCATTTAGATGAATAACAATATTTAGAAAAATATAAGACATATGATTTAGGACTACACAAAATTTTGGATAAAGAGATGAAAATTTTAATTTTAGAAATAGGAGTAGAACATATTTTAGGATCAAAATAATATAATAATTTATTATAATTGAAAGCAGAATGTAATCCAACAGAAGAAAGTAGCATATCAAGAGTAGAAAATCCAAATCCAGGATACACAGGTAGAACTGACCAACAATGTTTTAGACCAACAAATGAACAATATAATGAAAAAGCAAGAGTAGACTACATTGAAGAAAATATGACAAAACCACCTAGAAAAAATAGGATTCCATATTTGAGAGGGTTAGAACAAATTAATATAGCAGGAAATATATTAAACTTACATAATGTAGATCCACAAGATTGGAAGAGAACAATTGAAAGATGGGAAAAAGGTTGCATACATGCAACATTAGTGTTAGATTTTAGTAATTCACAAAATATGTTAGATTATTTTGAACATACTTTAGATGGTTTAGTTTTTTATTATTTCAAATCATGGAAAGTTCAAAATCCATAACAGCATCAGGCAACCAAAACACATTTTAATATTGCCGGTTTTGTTACTTTGATTAAACAAGAATTTTTAGATCATAATAGGTTAGATGGCAGAAGTGAACAAGAACAAATAAGAGCAATTAGAAATTTAGAACAATTACAAATTTGTTATTTACAGTATATAGCTGAGTATACCACAAATTTCTTTAAATATTTAGGAAGAACAGGTAGAATTAGTGATATTAATTTATTAGATACTTATATGACAAAAATAAAAGGATCAATAGGTGAAAAGATTTGGAATGAATGGCAAAAGCATCCAAAGAAAAAAGATATTGCAATAGGACCTAGAATTCAACATGTATATGATATACTTAGACAAGAGTGTAGTTAAATAAAAGCTAAGAAACAAATTAGGAAGCAATTTTATATGAGTTGTAAAAATATAGATTTACCACAACAGTATGGTTGTCATAAGAAAAATAAGCATAAGAAAATATACAGAAAGAAATATAGGTCATATAAACCCTACAAACAACATAGGAATTTCAGCATAAGACCTTCAAGAATATATAGGAAGAGAAAATATATTCCAAAACAATTTAAGAAAAGAAGTGGTAGACCTTGGATTAGAAAATTTAAAACACCAAAAGATTAGAGTAGTTGTAAATATTATTCATGTAGAGAGACTGGATATTAAGGGTAAAAATGTAATATAGTTAGTAATATAGTTAGGTAGTTAGTATTTGGTTAGAGTAGTTAGAATTTCTATATAAACAGTATGTGTAATCTTCATTTGCTCAGTTAATACAAATCCTATTTCTCTCTCTAAACTCTCTCACTCTAGAATCTCTCTTGTTTCTCTCTATCTTCTTCCTCTTCCTCTGTATCAATCCTTCATCTTTTACAATGTAGTTAACATGGTATCAGAGCCACCAGGCTCACGCCATGGATTCTGGTGGTTCTACTTCTCATTATTTTACATATGTTTCCAGCTTAGTTTCTTTTCCAAATTTTCATTAGGTGTTAGGATAAGCTTCTGGGTGCTTCCGTGATCATTCTTTTAGGTTGATTTGTTTTTGGGTTGATTTCTTTCCGATCAAATTCATGAGTCTCCTTGTGCCCGATTGAAAGCGAGAGATCGAAAGTTGGAGAACCGAGGCAAAGTTCTCGGCTTGTTCGACTTCGGAGAAATGGCGGCTTCACCAATTCCAATCCCATATGGGCTGATGTTTCTGCCATGAGGACCGTCGCGTCTTAACCCTAAGCGCGCCTTCGATTTTGCCTACACACTGGAACAGCTGATTTGAAAGCTCTGCTTCCCAGATCCACACTTCTTCAGAATACGAAGTCGATTCGATCTTTTACGAGCCATTTTCTGAGTCGTTTGAAGGCCGATGGATTGTTTCTTCGAAAGATGAGTACCAAGGGGTATGGAAACTGTCCAAGAGTGAGGGACATGATGATTACGAGCTTCTGATAAGTGAGAAGGCGAGGAAGTATGCAGTGGTGAAAGAGATGGACAAGGCTGTGAGCCTTGCTGATGGAACTGTTGTCCTACAGTCTGGGTCGGGATATTTGAAGAACAATGTACCAGTCAAGTGGGTTTTGCTCCTGGTCCTCCGTACACGCCTTCTTCTCCTTCGACGATACAGACAGCATGCTCCGCCGGAGGAGCTTATCAGGTTCTCTCTCAGCATTCTTGGGTCAAGATTGAAGTTCTTATCAGGTTCTTGATTTCTGGGTTTTCACAGTGCACATAATCTGTATGATTAAATGTTTCAGTAAGAAAATGTTCACTATTTTGTTCATCTTTGAATCTCTTCTGGGATATTAGTGTAATATTTGGGATATTTGGATTCAAGACTATTGATTGTCGTGGTCAGTTTGAGTCTTCTTTGGGTATTCAATAAGGTGAATTGTAGTGATTTGTGGCTTGGTGCGATGGGTTTTGAAGATGGGTTCTGTTTGCAGTTTATTTTGTGTATCAAGTATCTTGGGTCTTGAAGATGAGTTTGTTAGCATTGTTTCTGGTTTTTGTGAGTGGAGGATGTTGTTGCCCGTGTAGAGGATGAAAGTACTGGCTATATATTACCAAACAAATGGTTCTGAACCCCTGTTACTTGGTCAGTCTGTCAGCAACTCGACTAATGGTGATGTATCTATCGTTTCACCTAATCTTAGCAGTATAAAATGGAGAATAAGGGGAACTGGCAGTCCCATTTCAGTGAATCTTGGCAGATCAGTGTGCCAGGGCAAAGCAACGAAGCAAGCAGCAATGCCTGTTTATTAGATTCAGCAAAGGTTACTGGAGTGAGTGTTCAGGTGCTAACTGAGGAGTTGTGCAGTATATTTCTAATCACAGCCTGTCATTTCAAAGTCTAACCAACTCAGTTTTTAGCATGAATCTACAGTAAGTCCGGTTATACGTTAAAGTTTGAAGAAGTTGTTAACGGTAAATCCCACGAAGGGTAATCCCGTGGTTTGAGTAGGTAAATCCCACGAAGGGTAATACTACATAGATGTTGATTTCAATTGTTGAAATTGTGAAGGCCGATGCCATTGTTCAAAGAAGTTGTTTTTTTGGTAAAATCCACAAAGGGCGATCCCGTGGTGCTATAGTTAAGGCCGATGCCACACTATAGTTTGTTAATTTTCTGTTTTTGTAAATATTAAAGGCCGAAGCCAAGTTGAATGAGATTGTTGACGGTGAATCCCACGAAGGGTAATCCCGTAAGAAGTGTTATACCGGCATGAGGGTGTGCTACAACTACTTTATAGAAGGTTGTTCTTGTGTACAACTCCTGATGGAGGCAGCGGCATACAGGTGTCTTTATTTGTAAGGCAGTGGAAGAAATTTGGACAGACAGACAGAGGTTTTTAGTCAACAGCTTCAAAGAGGTCATGGGGTACACTTGTTTGATTCAGTGCTCTGGGAAAGCTATAAGCTTTGGTGATATGGTTTGAGTATACGCGCTTACTCTCTGTCGTATGGCCGTACATCTGCTTCAAGTTGTATGGTTTGATTCAGTGTCATGTTTTCTACATGACTTGCTGTTGAAGTGGTTTTGAAGGTAGTATTCACTGTGATGATGTTTGAATAGTTGCCTTTTGTCAGATGGTGATGTTGATCAATGGCAGAAAGATCGTTATTTCAAAAACCTGTGTGCGCGCAAGCTAATCCAAAGTGTTGACTCTAGTCAAAGTGCTACATGTGGACAGATGTTTGGGTATCAATCCAATGGTGGTTTTCCTAAATCTACAGTTTCAGTGCTACCATGTCTCAATTCTTCCAATCTCAAACTGAGTTTCCCCAGTTGAGATTGAGGGGGAGTATTAAGGGTAAAAATGTAATATAGTTAGTAATATAGTTAGGTAGTTAGTATTTGGTTAGAGTAGTTAGGATTTCTATATAAACAGTATGTGTAATCTTCATTTGCTCAGTTAATACAAATCCTATTTCTCTCTCTAAACTCTCTCACTCTAGAATCTCTCTTGTTTCTCTCTATCTTCTTCCTCTTCCTCTGTATCAATCCTTCATCTTTTACAATGTAGTTAACACTGGACACATTAGACCTAAATGTCTAAAATTAGGAAAACATTCGAGAAAAAAGGTACATTTGATGGAGTTGTTTAAGTTAAAAGAAGATGAAGACATTCAATCAATATACAGTTTAGATGATTCAAATGATAATGAGAGTATTTATAGTATAGAGAGTATTAACATGATAGATTCAGATTCTGAAGATTCAAGTAACACAAATAGTGATTTAGAAGAGTATATGTGTGCATTCATAGAAGAGCAACATAAAGAAGAATATAAATACATTAATTTAGGTTGGCCAGAAAAATGTCATAAGTGTAGTAAATTAGTTGCAAATAAATATTATAATACATATTTAATATTGTGCAAAAAGTGTTATAATAATAAGTTATTAGAAATTAATTCAGCAGAATCACAAGAAAATACTGAAATATTAGGAAATATTGTTTATAGTATAGAAAAGCCAAAAAATAGTTCTTTAATTACCATAAATTGTGAAATAGAATTAGCAAAAGAACATGCGATAAAAACAATAGCCATGATAGATACATGAAGCACAAAGAGTGTAATAAGAGAAGAGTTGGTACGAGAAAAATATAGACAAAAATTGGCAAAACCAGTAAGAATAACACAGTTTGATGAGAGACCAGTTTATTTAACACATTGTATTAATAATGAGTCTATTAAAGTAGAAAAACAACAATTTAATTTACCATTAACATTTGTTTCACCAGTAGGATTATACCCATTCATTTTAGGTTTAAATTTTTTGAAAAGTTTACAAGATTTTTTTATTTATGAATCCTAACATAACGTTTTTCAAAAAAGACATTACAATAACTAACCAAAGTAATATTGTAGAAGCATACAAAAGCATAAGTATAGAAGAATCTAATGGTCAAGATAGTTATCATTTAGAAAACTCAAAAGAAAATGATGAACATAATAACATAGAAGAGTTTGATGAAGAAATATTTGAACATGACTATCTGATTTTAGAAGAAGGAACCCGTATAGATATATTACAATTAAATAAACCAAAGAGTTTAGAAGAATTATACAATTAGCAGAACAAATTAGAATTATAGGAGAAGACCCACAGTTACATTGAAATAAAAATAAAATACTAGCAAAATTAGATATAATTAATCCAGATTTAACCATTAAGATAGCTAATATGCCTTGTAGTTTATTAGATAAACAAGAGTTTGAGCAACAAATAAAAGAGTTGTTAAATTTAAAAGTAATTAGACCCTCTAAGTCTAGACATAGATCAACAACATTTATAGTAAGAAAACATTCAAAACTAAAGAGAGGTAAGGCTAGAATAGTTTATAATTACAAAAGATTAAATGATAATACATATGAAGATAGTTATAAATTACCAAATAAGGATGAGCTTATAAATAAAATTCAAGAGAGTAAATATTTTAGTAAATTTAATTGTAAATCAGGATTTTGGAAAATACGATTAGCAGAGGAATCAATTGAGTGGACGGCTTTTACTTGTCCAGAAGGACATTTTGAGTGGCTTGTTATGTTATTTGAACTTAAAAATGCTCCATCGATCTTTCAAAGAAAGATGGATCAAATTTTCAAAAAATATGATAAATTTTGTAGTGTTTATGTAGATGATATTTTAGTACATAGTAAAAATAGAAATGAACATATAAAGCACTTAGATATAGTTCTACTAGAATTTATCAATAATGGAATTGTGATTAGCAAAAATAAAATAGCATTAGAAAAGCAAGATATAGAATTTTTAGGAATGTATATCAAGTCAAGTACAATACAATTACAAGATCATATAGCTAAAAAGGTCGTAGAATTTCCAAATAAGTTAGAAGATAAGAAACCGTTACAAGCATTTTTTGACACACCCCGACCCAAAAAGTCTCACTTGGACTCCGAATCAAGTTGTGCTGGCCGACATCTGGAGGGTGACGAAGCCATAAAGTATAGTGTAGTGGAAAAAGAATGTGAATAAATTTAAACCTAAAAGTGCCTAAACAAAGGAGTGCGCGAGTGAGCAGAATTGAGCCATTTTCACACGTGATGTTAGAGCATAAGACAATATAATGAATAGGATGAGGGTTATACCACTAATGATAACCATCTCCTGAGATTTTTCAGAATCTTCGTTTATACGTAAGCACATCTACTAAACCTGGAGGGGCGAAAAACAAAGTTGAGTGAGTCAGCAAAACAACGTTTTGTAAAAACCTTTATTTTCGAATATACTAACCCCTCACCGTAAAATAAGTATAGTTTCCATGAAACATACTACGTAAGTATGTAAACAATAATACAGCAGCATTATAACCAGAAATATGCCAAGTCATGATATAAAACTGCCACAATAATAAAATCATGTGATAATCAAGTATAGCTAAGTGCTCATCCATCTAAACTGACACACGAGTTCGAACAGATAATTTCTGACACGAACAGGACTGGGTGTAATCAATATGCTCTAGTACTATGATCACGTGAAGGCTGGTGCAGAAGTACGGTCACATACAAGTCAGATTGCCTAATGCAATCTACCCAACAGGACTGGCACCTAACTTGGATCCAAGGAGAGCGAATGGTGCGATATGAATATACACGTGAAGGACTAGCCCTGGCCCTAGGGTGAGTACTAACATTGGTGTAGCAAGATGAGCATGTACAGATATGTATGAATGCCATTACAGTAATATCCCAACCATATAGCAGCATTTATCATATTTAATATTGCAGTTATCATTTATTTGGCAATATAAATGTAAAGTGAAGTAAATACACATTTATGAAAACTATAATTATGTATAAGTATAAAAACAAATTGCCCACTCACAGATACGCAGTCGAAATGAAGCCTCCTAGCCTTGTTTAACCTCGTACGTCCTCGGGATACGTTTCCCCTATATGTGAAATTACTTATTAACTTAGTTTAATAACACACACATGAAAACTTAAATAAAACCTCCGTAGATTGCTCAAACATAGGGTTTGAATACATGAAATCGATCTACTCGACGTCACGGACCTACACAGATTGACAAAAGGTCAATCAGAGGCCGGACACGCCGCTACAAGTGGCTACACTAGCAGCCACGCACTATACGCGCCGACCATGTTGGGCTCTCCACGCGCCCCCACGCGTCTGCGAGTACGGCTCTACTCACTTTCCTCACGAGCTCATGTGTTTTACAGGTTGAAGGTCCAACTACCAGAGCTCCTAACAAGCTCTGTTGATGCACAAAATCGGAGAGGTCTTAGAACAATGTAAATCCGACCATGAATCTGCAAGAAAGTAAATAACACAAGATGTATCATGGTTCACCCCAATGTTTGGGCTACGTCCACACTGATATTGTATTTCTCTATTTGTGAGAGGATGAAAGGGTGAGAGTCTCTGTAATGTGAGAGTGAGGCTTTGAGAGGGTGAGAGTCAAGCCTAAGAATTGGCCTCCCCTAATGAGGAGAGTAAGGAGTCCTTTTATAGAATAAGGGCTCCTCACTTATTACATATTTGCCCTTTCCTTTATTACATAATTACATTTAAGTCCCCCGAGTATTTATACGAGATCTAAATATAGAGGCCCTAAGTATGGTACAAACAGTAATCCCCCAAGTCTTCAGTCAAGAGAGTCTTTTGGCTGGAGACTTGAAATTCAGTCCATGTGTGGGCCGAAGTAACTAGATGTCGTCTAGGACTGATACTCGATATGAGGCGTTGCTCAATCTGAAATGATGCTCAACTAGAAGTAGCACATGTTGCGAGGCTGCTTGGCTTGTGGCTTATGTTACCTTGGTTGGCTCGGCTTGTGGCGTTGAAGGTGAGGGAGTCCCTTTTATAAAATAAGGGATCGCTCCTCAGTACATGAATAATGGGTTAGGAGTGATGCTCGCGGCGAAGCGGTTGCTTAACTGGCGGCGATGCTCTTTAATGAAGGTGAGGGAGTCCCTTTTATAAAATAAGGGCTCGCTCCTCAGTACATGAAGAATGGGTGCTCTCTAATGAAAGTGAGGGAGTCACTTTTATAGAATAAAGGTTCGCTCTTCAATACAAATATAAAGGCCTAAGTCCCCCAAGTATTTTTTATGAGGCCCAGTTGAGACCCAATATATGGTACATAATGTAGTCCCTCAAGTCTTTAGTCAATAAGGTATGTTGGTTGGAGACTTCAAATTGAATCCATGTATAGGCCGAAGTAGCGGCTGTTCAGATGTGGTATTTGTATACCCTGCACTGAAGCTTTGTAGGTGAAGCTTTGAAGCTAGAGCTCTGTAAATGAAGCTTTTGAAGCTAGATTGACATGAGTGATGCTCATGAATGTTTATGTTGATTGACATGAGTGATGTTCATGGATGTTGTCATGAGTGATGCTCATGAATGTTAACATGAGTGATGCTCATGAATGTTGACATGAATGATGGTCATGAATGTTTATGTATGATTGTCATGAGTGATGCTCATGAATGTTTATGTATGAGTGACATGAGTAATGCTCATGTATAATTTTGGAGTACTGGACGTACTTTTGATCACCTGGTTGGTGATAATAGCGGCAGGCTGCCGAATAATTTTGGAGTACTAGACGTACTTTTGATCACCTGGTTGGTGGTAATAGCGGCAGGCTGCGAAATAATTTTGGAGTACTGGCCGTACTTTTGATCACCTGGTTGGTGGTAATAGCAGCAAGTTACCGAATAATTTTTTGTAGTACTAGACATACCTTTGGTCACCTGGTTGGTGATAATAGTGGCAGGCTGCCAAATAATTTTGGAGTACTGGGCGTACTTTTGATCACCTGGTTGGTGGTAATAGCGGCGGGCTGCCAAATAATTTTTTGTAGTACTAGACGTACTTTTGATCACCTGGTTGGTGATAATAGAGGGTCTGGCTCTTTTGGGCATATGGGCCTTCGCCCTCCGCATAACATTCCAGCCTATTATTTTGGGCTTGCCTTTGTTTTTTTTTTTTTTTTTATTACCCTCTGATGGAGTTATACAGATGTCTTCGAAAGATAGGAAAAATAAATTACATCATTCAAAAATAAATAAAGCAGTCATTGGTGTGTACTGCACTTACTGCGTATTGGGTTGTTACATATCTTTTTCCACGTGCGTATTGCGCCTACTGAACGTTTTACCTTTTCCTTTCTCTTTATTTTTCTTTCTTTTGGCAGATGACAGACAAGGGAATAATGCCATTTCCTTTTTTTGTTTTTGCTTTTGCTTTTGCTTTCGTTTTCGTTTTCTGCTTTGCTTTTGCTTTCATTTTCTGCTTTGCTTTTGCTTTCATTTTTCTCAGCTCACTTGGTTGCTTTTGCCTTTTGTTTTCTGCTTTGCTTTTGCTTTCGTTTTTCTCACCTCATTTGATTGATTTTGCCTTTCCTCTGCACCTTTGTTGCTTTTTTTTTTTTTTTTTTGTTTCTAGATCTTTTCTCTTTTCTTTTTTGCTTTACACAGCGAGCAGCTCCCGCACTTGGATCTGCAACTTGGTGGCGATGGACCCAGATGAATCTTTTGGTGGGTCATGACTCGCTCCAATGCTGGAGACATCTTTTGTCTCCCCAAATCAGATTAATCTGCAATACTGGAACAACCGATGTAGCTCTAAGAATTCTTGCAATGACGACAGCATCAACAATCTGATTCCTTTGCTGGTTCACACCTCCTGACGCCACTACCACCAAGAACTCTCTGATACCCAAGGTTGATGTCCATGTCAAACCGTATTTGCAAGAGAGCTAAAGTCTCTTGGCGCGGACACCATCACAGCGAGGGAGAGAGCTAAAGCAGGGACGGGCATAATGGGTAAGGTCACTAACATTTTCAGAGGTTGATATGCAATTCTTAGTAGCTGGGCAGAGAGCCGAAGCTTGTTGATTTGCTGCTCCTTGCTAACACCATCACCGCCAATTCGCTGCTCCTCAGTATTATTTCCCTTCGACCAATTGGGTCTGTGGGTTTATGGTCGTTTTGCTACTGCTGCTGCTGCTCATGAGAAACTATGATACAATGGGGAATGGAGAAACTGGTACGCTGTTTCAGTTTGCTGTAATTCTTGTAGTGGTTGTAGGAGGAGGAAGAGCTTGCTGGGCACGCCATGGAAGCCATCTGTTTACTTTCTGTTTCTTTCTTCTATTTTTCGTTAGAGGGGGGAGGTGGCTAGATCCGTTTCTAAAATGGGTTGGTTGAATTGGGTTCTGGGTCTTCTCCATTTCATGTGCTCTGTTCCTGCAGTTGAGCTCTCTGTGAAAGGCATGGTTGCCTAGAGAGATAAAAAAAAAGGAGAGAGAAATAGTCAGAGACATGAAAAGACGCGGTGGTAGTTGTGTTGTTGAGAGAGAGATGGAAAATGGGTTTTTTTTACAGATTTTGCAGGTTCACGACGGAGGTGAAAAAATGAGAGAAAACCGACACAGCTTTTTGTATCGTTTCCCACAGACAGCGCCAAATGTTGATGCACAAAACCGGAAGGGTCTTGGAACAACGTAAATCCAACCGTGAATCTGCAAGAAAGTAAATAACATAAGATGTATCGTGGTTCACCCCAATATTTGGGCTACGTCCACACTGATTGTATTTCTCTGACTGTATGTATGGATTACAAGGGTGAGGGGGAGTCCCCCAGAGAAAGAGAGAGTTTGAGAGGGCTCTCTGTTTGTGAGCATGAAAGCTTGAGAGAGATGAGCTTTGTGAGGGTGAGAGGGCTTGAGGCTTGTGAGGGTGAGGAGACCCTTTTATAGAATAAGGGCTCCTCCCATTTTTACATATTTGCCCCTCCATTTATCACATAATTACATTTGAGTCCCCCAAGTATTTATACAAGGTCTAAATACGAAGGCCTTAAGTATGGTACAAACAAGCTCTATTCTCAACCAAAAACAATTCTACAAGGACCAAATTACAGCTAGGAATGTAATGAATCGATCCATATTCACAGAAAGTTCAAATATGGTCTGTGTTGACCAGGAATTTGGCCTGAAAGTAGCCAAATGACCACGGATCCAAATTTCCAGAAATCTAGGAATTTCTTCCCAACTTTGAAGGCTAATTTCTAGCTCGATTCTTAACCATTTTCAGTGATACAAAAACGAATATAAAGCTAGAAATGTAGTGAACAAGGCTATACCTATTAAAAGCTTAGTCGTGGTCTGTGTTGGTCGGGGAAATGGTTTGAAAGTGGCATGATGGCCACGGTTCTCCTCCAAAAAATCTGGGGAGTTTCTTTCTTTGAATCATTTCTTAATCAAATCATCAACAAGAAAAACCTATAACCTAGTGATTGTTGCAGGACAACAAAAAGGGTATAAGAAAGAGGGTTCTGGTGGCCTACCTTGATCAAAAAATAAAGTTTCGCTGGAGAAGGAAAGTGAGCAGTGGCAGTGGTCATTGACAGTATAAGTCCTAATTCTTAGGCTGAGAAACTTGCATATCTCATTGGAGCAACCCTGCTAGTAGTGGTGATGGTAATGTGGCGTCACAGAGGTGGAGGAACTCGTCAGAGCGACGTTTGTGTGGTGGTGTTGTCTCTGTGGTTGTTCACCAGGAGAGAGAGAACCTTCTGATTTCTAATTGGGTGCAAGGTTGAGGGAAAACAATTTGATTGGTGGAAGGGAAAAGAAGGAAAAAGCAAAAGTTTGATGGTTGATGGGTGTGAAAGAAGGGACCAGATCCCTTTTAGGGATTGGATGGATTTGTACAATTTTTTAATGTACAAATGTGTCCTTTCGAGAATGTTTCTACACCGTAAATCCGTACGCGCATGTACAAAATTACCCGTGACTAATGTACTTTAACGGAGAGTAACTTTCTCGTTACAGATCCAATTCGAGTCTAACAGGCGCTCACGCATTCGTAGCGACGAGTACTATTTGAGTACGAAACCAGGAAAATGAAACTGAAAGCCGAAAACCACATCCACATCAGATTCCACTTATGTTCAAAAAGGGTATGACCGTCAAATTACACCAACAAAAATAAAATTACAGTGAAAAGTAGGGACGGGTCGTCACATTTTTAGTATTGTTAAATTATGCAAGAAATTTTATCCCTGATTTAAAAAGAAAAATAGCAGTATTACATAGTAAAACTAGCAAAACAGGACAAAAATATTTTAATAGTGAAGATATTAAATGAGTTCAAAATATAAAGGAAGAAATTACTCAACTTAAGCCATTAACATTACCATTAGATGATAGTTACAAAATAGTTGAAACAGATGCTTCATCATCAGGATGGGCAGGTATACTATACCAGAAAAAGCATAAAGAGTCTCCAAAGTCTGACGAACAAGTTTGTAGGTATTCATTAGGAAAATTTAGTGATGTACAGTCAAGATTACTGTCAATGAATTTAGAAATTTTAGGAATAATTAACTCATTTGAGGCATTTTCTTTATTTTTACGTAATGAAGTATTTACTATTAGAACAGATTGTCAAAATATAGTTTCTCATTATAACAAAATACATGCTAATAAACAGGCAGCCCGAAGATAGGTTAATTTTATTGATTCAATTATAGGAAATGGTTTTAAACCAATTTTTGAACATATAAAAAGTAAGGAAAACTAATGAAAAGGGCTTGAAAACTTTGAGTTTTAACGATAAGGACAAAATAAGGTATCGTTTGGTACGCAGACAGAACGGGAGGGGACGGGACGGAACAGAACGAAATAGAGGTTCGTGTTATGTTTGGTATGCATAGGACGGAACGGTTCGAATTTCGTGTTAAATGACTAACTTAGCCTTGTTTGTACACCTTCTTCCCTCCGACCCACCAAACTGTTTCACTCTCTCTCTCCCCAACCTCCATCTCCAAATCGAGCGACTCCGTCCTAATCCAATGGTCTGACGCCCTCCCGACTCGACTAGCTCGGCATCTACTCGCCCCCTTCCTCCCACCACAACAACTTTATAGACTATAAGTTTCTCTCATCCGCCCCCACATGGAAATCTAGGTCGGGCTCCATTTCCCTCCCTCTGGTCAATCTCCGATTCAACTACTCCTTCCGGATTTTCTACTGGAACAAGTCCGAGGTCGACCCCAACCACCTTGACCAGGACCACAACCCTCTCCCCGGCACTGCCCACCTGCTCGCCACCTCAGATGATGAACTTAGCTTCGAATCGGGTCGTGTTCCAGATCATATCCACCTTGCTTACATGGACGGAAATGACGAGATGCGGGTCATGTTCGTGACCCCAGACGGCGCCGGAGAAGAAGAGGGTTTGCTATGGTGACGTCATCGTCGTCGGATGGGTTTCTGGGATTGGGTTAGCAGTTGGGTTACTGAGTTTGTGGTAGAGGAAGAGGAGGGCTACGAGAGAGACAAGGGTAGAAGAGAGGGAGGTTACGGGAGAGAAATGGAGGTAGACAATGTAATTAATGAAAAAAAAGAGGGGTATTGTTGTCCAAAAAAAATATAATTTTGTGTCCCACGGGATGGAAAAACCCGTTCCAGGGGGAAGGGGAACCAAAATCTAACCCATTTTCGTTCCGTGGGACGCGCGTTCCACATCATTTTAGCGCCACCAAACGTGGGATGGAACGCGTCCGTCCCACTCTGTTATGTCCCATCCCACGTACCAAACGCACCCTAAAGGGTAAAGTGAATAGTATCAGGTTTGACTTTTTAGTATAAAAATATGGTTTTTCATTAAAGTGAATAGTATTGTGGGCTTTTCGTTAAAATTCCCTAAAAAGTAATGACAATACATTAGCTGATATCTTATCAAGATTAATTTGTTGAACAGGAATGGAATATCGTTGACCATCATCCTCAAATGGCACAAGACCACAAGGCAGAAGAGCACCTTTCAATAGCATAATGATGCAACATGGACCTACATTATTCAATAGTTTCCAAAATAGCATAAACAGATCAGCATCACCACTAGTACCAACTTTCAACTTTAATGGAAATATTGTTGAAGGAATCAGAAATCCAACTCTGAGAAATAGGTTAAGAGTACCAGGGCTTTCTGATAGGTAGCAGGTTCTCCTAGATAATTTTTGGAATATCCAAATCAAATAGCCAAGCATGAGGTTAGGTCATGAAAAATTAATTAGAGCCTTAGAACAAGAGTTTGATAGTTTTAATTTTAGTATCCATCAAAACCAGCATCATATTCATTCTCTTGAGCACAACCTTCAAGTCTTTTCTAGGGACCATGAGTCATTACTTAGTAAGTTTACCAAAATGAACTAAGAACTCCAATCTCTTAGAATGCAGCAGAAGGCAAGTGATATCCTAAAAAGAGAATTGAAAATAGGTTTGGAAACTGATCAACATAAGAATAAAGAAAAAGAGGTTATTGAACCCATAGAATAAGAGGCTAATGAGCCCATAGAAGAGATTAAGATTGAGCTCTTAGAAGAAGACATTGAAATGGAGCAGCATCAGCATCTAAGTGACAAAGAAAAACAAAAGAGATATGAAAGTTTTCTTAAGAATATATCTTTAGACTTAATAATAGATGATATCCTATTAGAAGAAATTTCAAAAGCAAAATTAAGATAATGCCACCAGATATGCAAAATGAGATCCTGAGCAGAGCATCACAATTCATAAAAGAGTTAAAATTACAATTACAATGTGTTTTGTATCAGTCCATCTTTGATCCAAAACCAGGGATGGATATTATTACAAAGATGTATCCACCATGTCTTTGTGATAGTACAAAGAATTGTATTTGTAAACCAGAGGTTAGCATAGTTGTGGCCAGGATTAACATAAGAGATTTTAGACCATGACATTTTAGTTATGAGCATCAGAAAAAAGCATAATGTGGTAGAAGTTACCCCGGCCTTACTATTAGAGTTTGGCTATCTTGATAAAATATTCATTAACCATATTTCCCAACTAGAATCATTTCCTAAAAACTTATAAAAGTAGCATAAGATTATCTGGAAAAGTGAAAAGAAATTTGCATAAGTTTTATTAGTAGTCCTCCAGATTGGTATGTACATATGCATAAGGAGAAAGCTAGGCATATAGCCATGATTAATGAAGAGTCCCTTAGACTATACCCTACCTCCTCACATAGGTGGACTCCTTCATACAAAATATTCTAAAATTTCAAGGGATCCAAATGCTAGCCTTAGATGAGTTTGAAGATTTTAGGTATGATATGGTATTAGTAGCAGAAGAAGAAGAAATGTATATTTACTGCAAGACAAGGATCGGTCATCAGCCATATTGGAAGCCTCAAATTTTCAAAGAAAAAACAACAGAAATGTACTACAAGGTAAAAGAAGATAAAGAAAAAGATGCATAGCTAGTAGAAGAGATGAACAGTACTGGAACAATTTGACAAAAGAGGAGCTGTATAACATCGACAACATGATGGAAGCATGAAGAACTGGTAGCAAATTAGCATAAGTTGAATAGCATCATGTAAAATAATGTATTTCCAGACAAAAATGTCAACATCATTGTGGACCCCGCTACAATAATCAAATAATGGCATAAGAGTAAATAAAGAAAAAAACTTGATCCATTATGGACTTTTCATACATAAATTATCCTTTTTATTAAGAATGAATAATGCTAGGTCCTTTTCGTTAAAACTCCCTATATTTTTTTGGGCATGGAAATTAGACAACGTAAGGTAAGGTCCCTCTCATGCATTTACAACATCCACATGCAGTTTCCTCTCGAGCATTTCAAACCCTCTAAAGAGGCTCATAATTTCAAGTCCCTCTCGCTCCTCCACCTATATATATGTTCCATTACCACACAATTTCAAACCCTCTAATGTGATGTTGGAAAGAAAAATGAAAAGTTATAGCTAAACGTTCCCTTTTTAATCTTTAGACAGGGCATACGATTCCCTCCGTTGTTGATGAAATGCAACCAGAGACGAAGTGCTGCTTTTAGGGTATCCACTTTTGATGAAATGCTTTTGATCAGGAAATCCTTTACAAGCTACCAACTTTTGAGCAGACGGAACATATATAGTCATTTAATAGGGTGCGTTTTTTCTTACCACCTTCAAGTGTTAGTAATGATTATCACCCTACTTATTACCATTGGATGAATTTAAGTTTGATATTTATGTCTACCCACTACACAGATCTCTAAATTTAAACTCATTTAATGGTGATAAATATGATAGTGAGCATCATCACCACTAGGGTAGTGAGTAAAAATATTCCCTGAGTTAATAATAGTAAAGAATAATAAAAGCATTATTATAATAGGTAGAAGCCACATATAAACTGTGAAAGTTACAATTAGGTTCAATTGTTGATAGTGGCCAATGTGGAAGAACAATGCCAGCCATAGACTTTATTCGAAGGTCATGGAATGGAAGCATTCCTGCTGGAGACATATAAAGCAATCTTAAGTCTTAACCATCAAGCTCTTGAGTCATCTTGTTCTTAAAGCAACCCCACAAATTTTAAATGCCTTGTGGTCTTATAATATGTTTGAAGAATATCCTACTCCTTAACTACGCTAATTTGAATGCAAGCAACTATATTATGTTTTTCTTAATAGAACTCTATTATTTATACTAAAAGGGTGGAGACATGGGTTAAGTCACACAATGAGACAACCATAATAATTTAGTATCGAACTCATTGTATATGAGAGTCGAATCCAAGATATGTTACCTACAAGTGGAGAAAGACCTTAGTAGTAAGTTCAACTAGATAAACAGTTTAGTGGTATCTCAAGTTCAAATGCTGAAGTAGGTTACCAAATTCGAAACCCTACTCTCCTTAGTGTAGATAACATCTTTTGTTAAAAAATTAAAAAAGTGTTATTCTCTTCACTTGTAAGTGAGAGGTTTTATGTTCGATTCTCGCCAACGGCAAATTTGAACCACATTATTGCTAGCTTATTGTGAGGCTAAGCCCAACCCTTTCCCTTTAGTGTAGACAATATCATTTGTTCAAAAAAAAATATGGAAACCCCTCTTCTATAGTCAGTGATGGATCTGGCGTAATAAAGAATCTTTTGAGGAGGGGGATAATAACACATTCGTTAACATTTATTTTAGTGTAATTACATGCAAGTCCAATATGTTGTTAATTAGCCAATTAACATGGAAGCTAAGAGGCCATGACAAACTCCAACCTACGTATAGATGTGCGATGCTCTTCTAATGATTATAAGAAAACGTCCCCTTTAAGGAAAACATAATTAAATTAGTTGGATTGATCCTATGGATCCGACTTCGAATCCTTCTTCCCATATTTTATATTAGTTTAGCAAAATATCACTTGCTAGAAAAGAAAAAAAATATGCCCATCTTGAATTTAGTTTATAAACTAATTAATGAAAGGAAATAGTTGCTAATTGATCCATCAATTCCACAATAGGAACAATAATTTATTCATAAATTAGCTAAGAATCAAAGGAATGACTTAGTACCTGACCTCACGTATATCTGTCTTCCAAAAGTATATCTTGAATCATTGATATAGCTCTTCATCTTAAATAATAAACCCTCGCTACTAAAGAGAAAATCTAAATTAAATAATGTGGTCAAGGGTTTTGAAGCAGTTTATATTCATATATATTTTTAAGGGCATGGCAACTAGAAGTAGTAGAAGGTCCCTCTCATGCATTTAATACATCCACATGCAATTTGCTTGCGAGACATCTCTCAAACCATCTAAAGAGGCGCACAATTTCAAGTCCCTCTCGCTCATCCAACTACATGTTCCCGAAATAACTAAAATTACCTAACCGCATGACCTAAGCCTTTACCACTTCCATGCACCCCAAACGTAAGCCACAAGCTATCTAGCTGGCATATCCAAAAACAAATTTAACGCCCCTTACATTCCTTTTCTTTTCCCACCCACTTGTACGCTCTCTCTCTCTCTCTCTCTCTCTAGCCGGAAATCAATGGCATCGCCACCACATCAAACACTCGTTATCATGCTTTTGATTTGTTCTTTAGCAAGTGTCACCGCCACTACTTCTGATGATCATCAACCTTTGGTGTCTAAGGAAGTGGACGCGGGGATAAAATGTGGAACGTGCCCTTGTGTCAACCCATGTGAACAGCAACAGCTGCCTCCACCACCTCCACCGCCACCACCACCGCCAAAGACTCCAACGACAACTCAAGATTGCAACCCTAATCCAAGCCAATACGTGCCAGTAGCGCCGCCGCCTCCAAGGTTTGTTTACGTGACTGGTCTACCTGGAGATGTACCGCCGCCGCCTCCGAGGTTTGTTTACGTGACAGGTCTACCTGGAGATGTGTATCAGTACCAAACCGATGCTTATGCATATTACTCGGCTGCTCCACGTCATCACTACAGCATGGGGTTGCTACTCTTGTTGGTATGTGCAGAAGTAATAATGGCTTTTGGGGGACTCTGATAATCATATTATCTAGGTAACTAATTTGGCCATGGTCTATTAATTTGACCATGAAATCATGGGATGTATCAATTAAAAGGCTAATTAAGTATTCAATCCAAGTTTATTAATTAGCTAGGTCTGTTTGATTAATTAGTACTGTTTCTGTAATGCTATTGTTGTCCTTAAGTAATGCTTGCAATTTTCTAATGCTAATGTCGAATTAACTCGTTAAATATTCGCATCTACGTACTGTGGTATACGTTATATCGTATCCCTCTACAGCAGAACGCTCACTAGTTCGTTTTAGAAATTTTCACAGCTACCAAGCTAGCTTTATTCAGATTAACTTGCAACAACAACGTGCTTGAATTCTTATAGTATGCAGTTTTACTTCAATACTTGTGTTTCTCCTCGTGGACTTGTCCCCATTTGTGATTAACATATTTTCATCCTATAAATATCATAATTGGAACTATTCATTCTCTTTATCATAATCTAAAGATCATCTATGTAAAAAAAATCATTTACTTTGGATATCGTTTAGTCATTTATATGTATCAAAACATATACGGTTTATCATAAGAATGCTACTTTATATCAAAACTGTTGACTCTTTTTGACACACATGGATGACTAAAAGATCTCCAAATTGAATATTTTTTGCACATATGATTTTTAAATGATAAGAAAGAGAATAAATAGTTGCGATTATGATATTTGTACAATAAAAATACATTGATCTCAAGTAGAGGGAACAAATAGGTTGTTCGCGGGAGGAGGGAGGGACACAAGTATTTTCTAATGGGAGTTTTAACGAAAAGTCCACGGTACTGTTCACTTTAACGAAAAACCATATTTTTACACTAAAAAGTCAAACCTGGTACTATTCACTTTACCTTTTATTTTGTCTTTATCGTTAAAACTCAAAATTTTCAAGCCATTTTCATTAGTTTTCATTTTTCATTAGTTTTCGCCAAAGCAAAACTGAATTAAAAGCAGAACTAAATACCGAAGCAGAACCTTTACAAAGTTAGGGGTTTTTTTTTTTTTTTTTTTTTGAATGAGAGAGATAATCAGAAAGAATATATAAACAGGATACAAGAAAGACTGAGACTCTTGTCCTTGGAACTTAAAACATTTTCTTCCTATGCATGATACTCTTATTGACATTTCAGCAAAGTCACGGGATTTCTTTACACTTTAAAAGTGTGATTTTATATTTTGAGGTGGCTAGTAGCTACGAAAGTATTGTACTCATGGTTAATTCATATCACATTTCGTTGATTACGTCTATTGACTTGTCCACGGCTGGCTTCATATATTTGGTAAATTGACATGCCAAATTAACCCCCCATGCAGCTCGTAACAAACAGGATTTGGATCCTTATCCTAATAAAATTGAAAAATAAGAACCAACCCCCTTCTTTTTTTCGTACACATTTTCATTTAGTAATGTCCTTTAGTTTTCGTTTGATTATTCAGTCTAATGATTATAATTAAACGGAGTGTGCAAGCAAGAAAAGAAAAAAGGAAAACTAATGAAAAATGTTTGAAAACTTTGAGTTTTAATGATAAGTACAAAATAAAGGGTAAAATGAATAGTACTATGTTTGATTTTTTAGTGTAAAAATGTGGTTTTTCATTAAAGTGAACAGTACCACGGGCTTTTCGTTAAAACTCTCAAAGAAAAAATGTGTGATTAATTTTTTTTTTTTTTTTGAGAAAGGTGATTATCTAAACATTAATAGAACCTTATTTGTCAACTAAAAAAGAGTGAAAAGATTATTTAGTCTTTTATCACAACGAAAAAGTTAAGGGCAGTAACATAATTTCACAAAACTAAATTTTTTTTTTTTTTTTTTTTGTTAGGCCTTACCTACAAGTAATTTTAACATCTCTCATTTAAAAAACAAAAAATTTTACACACAATTTGTGTGTGGGCATATACTTGTAATATCCCAACATAATATTTTAGTTGAACTTGACGCCCACTATGTATTGTTGACTTTCCTGATGTCTACATGAGATCCACCTAGGCACCTATGGTCTTTCTTGTTTTCAGGTCATGATTTATGTAAGAGAAAAGTCTCAACAATTTAAAAACTGAACCGAAATAATTTATTTTGGTTTGGTTCAATTGTGATATTTTTGAAAGTTGCCAAAATCAAACTGAATCAATTGTATATCCTTTAATATGTCAATTTATTATAGGTATTCGGAGGTCTTATACACATTATAAGTTGTAATAACCAATTAAGAAATTTGTTTGTATTTTATGCTTATGTGAAATTGTAACTGATAAATGTTTGCTCAGAGAAATTTATTGATATGTTTTGAGAAACTTAATATTTTGATTAAATTGAAATGTGTTCGATGTGTGGATCAATGTTTAAAAAATTAAAACTCTTTAAATGTTAGACGTTTTTATTGATTCACTTGAATAGGCTTATCCAAATTGAATCAAACTGATAAACAATGGTTTGGTTCGATTTCAATGATGGCAGTGGTCTCAAACGAACCAAGCCGAACCACTAAAGCTAGTTGGTTCGATATATTTTGTGTCAAATAAATTCAAATTGAACCGCGCCCACTCCTAGTTTTATATGACATCTTAGTTAACCCTAGCTCCAGCTTGTCCCAATAAGGTGTTCGTTTTTCCTTTTCACAGGAGAGCGGGTAACGACTCTTATGTAATCGATCAACATGAATAAATTTCCATATTTGGTTTCTGAGAGCGGTTGACGAAAATAACCCGAAAAGTGTTACACAGCCTCCGCTCGAAATCTCCTTGTATATGAACCTGGAATCTACAAATTTCACTAATGTAAAATCGGATCAGTTACACATGATACAATCATAGAGATTCTCAAGAAGTTTGCTGACACGAGCTTTGAGATACAAGAACGAGGGATGATATCCATCACCGGAATTGGAAGAAAGGCCACTTTTGGGAGATTGGAACAATTCCACACTTCGATCCGAAGATGTTTTGTTTCTGACTGGAAATGGAAGATTTACAGAATTGGATAGTGCTATATCCTTCAGATCACAATCCAGTGTAAAATACGTTCCAATGGCACCGAGAAACTATGGCTGTCGTAGCCATTTGGTTTCTGGTCCGTCCTCAATCGCAATCACTCTGTACAGTATGGGGAGTCCGACGAAGGGGAGTAAGGTCGAACATTCCCTCAAGAATAAGTGAATTCCCACCAGCCAGCAGAGTCCCATATTACATCAAACAAGGGAAATAATCAATACCCTGCTGAGTTAATTTTAGCCTTCTAGATGCTGAATAAGTTTTTTTGCCGATACAATTACAAATTCCTCACCCAGAAAAATAGGCCAAAACCACTATAAGCAATCCTTTTTTCACCTCTGACGAAAACTCAGGCAGCTCGCATATGCGAGATTGATCAAACACTCACAGAGCTGGCTTTTCCGGATAAAACCATGTGATTATCAACAAATTCTAACCTCACAATATTCCATTCAAAACCCTCTGATAATAATCATATTGCCTTGTTCGCCACGCGTCCAAGCTGCTGCTGATCAATGAAAGCACCAAGGATACGCATTGCTGATATAAAGCATCAAACAACACTGTTACAACAATAGCAACGAAACATAGTACACTTGAACAGCAAAATAAGAAAACATAATCAAACCTCTTCTGTCAAATTCAAGTGAAATCTTTTCCGTAGGTTCTGTATTGTTCGTGTACCACCTTTAAAGCATGGGAAACCAGAGTCCTGGGCCAAAAACATTTTACAACAGTAGCCTGAGTAAACCAACCATCATAAAAGGGGGTATTTTGATAAGAGATTTTCCCTACTTTTGCATGCTCATCAGTCAATTACACGGGCACATTGTTGAGTTTTTCTCTTTTTTCCATGAATAACAACATTTTATTGAATTGAAACGGACACAGAAGATATCAGCAAACAAACAGTATAACATATATGAACAAGCTAAAACAACCAAGAATCGCGAACTAACTACAGCTCGCCAAACCAATAAGGTAAAATAGTAATTCCTGACTCATCAAAATAGTGATTTCAACATGCCCTTTTTCACCTCTTGCCACTCTGTTAATCCTGACTGTATATTTTACTTTAATTGTTCGATCTAACGGCTACAGAACATGAGGGGTTTTGTATGAGGTGAGAAAGGGTGTGAAAATCATTTCTGCTCCTGAAATTCTGAAGACGCCACATCCTCAATTTCTTTTTATCCCATATTTGACAACAAGAAAAAAAGATCAAAGCACTGACAGCTAAATTTGGTTTTACCTGCAACATCTCAACAAGAAGAATAATGCGTTCTGCATGCTTCCGACATGTAAGGAATCCTTGAATGCACAAAACCTGAAAACAGCACGAGAGCTTACCCCCAGAAAATATAACATCCAAAGACATAGATGTCCCTGAACCTGAACAAAAACAAACTAAATTTTTCTATTGTTACCTTAAAATAATCAAAGAACTCGCTAGGAACTCCCTCAGCATCAGAGTCCATGACCTAGCATAATCACACTTTCAACTTAGATGGAAAAAATGATTCACCCTAGAATGTTTACAAGCAGCAAGGAAGATTATTGGACACAAATATGGCAAGAGATTAAACAATGTAAGCATATGTCTCGTACCTCAAGAAGTTCACGTGTTAATTTGAATGGAGCACTCTCAAAATTTACACCCCCAGGCGAATTGGAGAGCATGAAACCAAAATCAATATGTATAATATGACCTTCTTCATCCATTAAGAGGTTCCCATTGTGCCTATCCTTTATCTAAACAACAAACACATTGGTGAAAAGTTATTCTATGACCTTCAAGGACTAAACAAGGAGAAAAAACACTAAGGATCAAAGGTATTTGAGAAACTAAACATGCCTCGAGTACATGCTTCTGAAAATGAAAACAAATGTCAAACATAAAAGGTCGTACCCAATGCACAAGGCTCCCGCTTTACGCAGGGTCTGGGAGAGGTGAATGTCGGCTAGCCTTACCCCCATTTATGGAGAGGCTGCTCCCAAGAAATGTCAAACATACAGTAGATAATTTAAATCTTCATTAACATTTGATATTTTCATACATATACGTATGCAACATATGGCAGATTCCAGGGTTAACTTATAGTACTATCTCTTGTGCATAAATGTTTAGGAAAGAGATTATTTTATTATACCAAAGAAAATAATAATGATATTTGGGGATGACAATCTTGAGTATAACAACCAGGAGCAATACATCGTCAGAAAGTCAAGTAATTTCTTAATTGCACTATTGCTATTAAACTGTATATCCTTGTACTAGTGACGTAAATGAGAGTTTGCTAATATATGTATTACAGGTTAACAAGCAACCAACATGAACGATTTTAACCAGACATGAACATCATATAATGAAGGATTTTTTAACCTGAAGCAACATGTACGTAATAAAACATATAAACACTGTGATGTACATAACGTATCACATATATACACAAAATGTCATTTTTTAAACTAACAACTGAATTGAAGCTTAATTTCATTAGAGGTTTGCCCCTCCATGACAGAACTAACACTTAACTTGTTTGAGTTATGGATAGATAGAGCTAGACGATAGATTTAGAGAAAGGGAAACCATACCTGCAGAAGGTAACACACTAGAGAATATCCAGCCATACTTTCAACAAAATTCCTCTGTAAAATAAATAAATAAATCAAGCCTTTCTATTCACTAAGAACATTAGATTCAGTGAAATTAACTAAATGTAACTAGGAGACACAATAAAATTTGCTCATTGCACTATTTGCATCTGGATTCTGGACAGTTTTCCGTAGTGCACATTTTTCTTTAAATTCATTTAGATGACCAAAATATTGATTGGGTTCATTAAGTTGGTATGAGACTCGGGAATCTGGTACTCAAAAAAAGAGAACTGAGAACTCCTAAGATAAAATTTATATAAAAAGACCAAGATGGAAAACCTATTACGGAATTTTAGCCACATCAAGGTGTCTATTGTTCTTTTCTGCCAAGACTAATCAAAATCTGATAGAATAGTAGATAATCCATGGAATTATACACAACTCACAAGTGAAAAGCACCTTCAAAACCAATTTCATTCGCTTCTAACCAAATAACCATTTATGAGTATGCCAAATGCATACTCTCATCCAGAAGTAACTATACAGAGTTTTAGAAAGGACAGGGTAAAGGTATCATAATTCAAAAACTTCAAAACAATAGCTTGGCTTCAGATACTGCAGAAAGTGGCCCGAACAGATTTGCATGTACTGTAAGCAGGGCAGTTGGTCAAATGAAATTACAAAGAGCAACTACAGGATAATACCATATGACATGCTTTTGCTATTATGTAGAATGCTAATTCAGTATGAATCACATTTCTTGTTTCAGAGCATATTAATATGCTTCAACAACCAAATTGATCCAAGTCCTACAATGTCTACAAACAACCTCAATCTGGAAACTCTATATATTTGGAACCTTAGGAATCTATTGTCAAATAATTAAATGTCATATTATTAGAAAAGGGTAGTGACTATGCCCAATTGACTGAAGAACTGATCTTCCTGTCCTTATTAAACGTCATTACCTCTACAGTTTCCAACACATAACCCTTATATCCAGAAACAGAGAAGCAGAGAGTCATTAAAGGCAATTCTCAGTTCTCAATCTTATCAAGAGTTTCCATATCCTTCTACCTTCACCCCACCCCAGCACTTCAAAAAAAATATAAAATCATACAAATAGAAAAAACAGAGTGCAGTCCTCCATTGCAATTATAACAATTAACCATGATGAGGATAAAGCTGAGCATTAAAAGACATTTTGATAAGCATCTGGTTCATAAAGTAGTAGACTACCTGAGCAAGTTTAAAACTAGGAGAATTTTCTTGGTACTTAGCAGCAAAGAAGTCTCGCAAGCTCGTGATGTTGGGATATCTACTTTTGATAGAATGAATTGAAGCCTACAACACAGCAAAGTATATTATGGATGAGGTGGTGAAGTTTTGAAATTCTTAATTCACTTAAATAGAACTAGAGAACAGAATTACCGTATCTGGAATTGTTTCAATGAGAGCTGTATAAGAAGAAGTAACTAAGACTTCATAAGGGCGCAACCAGAGAGGGAGACCAGCTTCTTGAAATATATCTGCCATCAAATCCAATGTTATAGTCTTCAACTAGTTTGAGGAGTGGGTACAACTACTGTGAATGCAACAAGGAAATGATTTTGATATATCTGGAAAGTAACATAACAAGTTGAATTCAGTTCAATTAATATTTCCAGCTTGTTTAATTAACTGTCTAATATGGGAACACAAGAGAGAAACAAATTTGAAACAAAAAAAAAATGAAAATATTGTGGTCGATAAAAATATTGGGGATGATGAAACAGTGAGGTTGATAAAAAAATTAATAGTGGTTTGTATGAGCAAAAATATCAACATTGGTTGAACAGAAAATGATAGTTAAATCACTCATTTAACACATTAATTGAAGTATTAGATACAATAACATATCTATAATAAGGATGGATCTCAACTAGCAGTATAGTCATTCGGATTCCAAAATTACCTATTTCAGTCCCACAATTGAAGTGAATTAGATGTATTAGATACAATAACGGAAATAGGTAATTTTGGCTATATGGATAACATATCTATAATAAGGATAAATCTCAACTAGCCGTATAGTCATTCGGATTCCAAAATTACCTATTTCCGTATAGCCGTATATTATGGAATAGTTTTTCTCTTAGTACCTTCTCTATTTAAAGTGCTCTTATAAGAACATAACTAGGACGTGGGAGTTCTGTTTGAAGTTGGACAGTTTGATTTGTGCCTTAAACCCAGCCCAAACATTTATGGCAGCAGACTCAGTTTAATACCAAGTAAAAACAAAGAGACAACTCTCATCCTTGATTGCACAACACAAATAAAGAGCATTTCCTGACACACAGTGCAATCCGAGGGTTAAACTATCAAACAGACCTAGAGGTTCAACTAGCTTTCTTCACACCGATTTTGATTGGTTCTCCACAAACTCTAATAGAAAGAAACAAGAGACAGAGTTCAATTTTTCCACAATGCATTTTTTTCCCAAAAGGTTTTAAGAAAGCATCTTGTTTGATCTACTCAAACCAAAGACTGAGTAGTAAGCGAGGGAAAAGGAAGAAAGAGAGATAGACAGAACTGCCTTCAACAAAACACAAGAAAAATAATTAGAAAGACACCTACCATAAAAGTGAGAAATAAGTTGCACAGCAAGATGCTCCTGCCTACAATCATCACCACTCTTCACAATAACCTGCAATATATGAAGCTAAATACAATACAGTTCCAAGAAGTCTTGAACATACAATTGTAGAACCGATAAATGGATAACAATGTACAGAAGAAAACCAAGGACATCCAAACATACACTTTATTTAGATAAACATAAACACCTTAAACATTTTGGAAGAGAAAAAGACAAGCGAAAAAATAACCAAATTTAATCTTTCCACCCTTTCAAAGGGTGACCAAGTTAGTTTGCCATGTATTATTTGTTATCACCGACGGCTTAAGCTTTTCAGGTCCAATGGTGATCTAATGTGGTATTGAATCTCTGGTTAAAAAAACTCCTGGAATGAAAAAAATTTATTCCCAATACCCAAATTTTCATTTATAGAGTGGGGCTGCACCTATATGTTTCTCGTTGCCTGTCTCTGAATGCGCAAGATAAGGCTGCAAGCCACGGCTGGTCTTAGCTCAAGATAAATCGTTGACCATTCCCAAAAAGCTTGAGCCTTTGGGGTCTGGCAGTTGTACCTGACAGCTTGAGCGGATCTTCAAGGACGTTAAAGGATTGAAAGTGGAGGAGGTGTGAAAGAAGGTCCAGCTTTTGGGTGGTGCTTTGGGTTCTGTTTTTCCTGTTTTCAGGGACAAACCCCTATTTGATATTGTTCTAGCGTGGAAAGTTGTAGTGTCATGATTAATTCAGGTGTCTTAAGCTAGAAGTAGTTTGTTAAATTAAAATTCTTTTCTCTTCTACTCATGGTGGTGCTTTGGGCTTCTGTTTTTCCTGTTTTCAGGGACAAACCTCTATTTGATATTGTTCTAGCGTGGAAAGTTGTAGTGTCATGATTAATTCTGGTGTCTTAAGCTAGAAGTAGTTTGTTAAATTAAAATTCTTTTCTCTTCTACTCATGGTGGATTACTTGTCCACTTTTCTGTACAGTTTCTATTATCCAATAAAATTTCATAATAGACTAACAATTATGTTAGTTGTTAACCAGCTTCATCTGAAAAATGAAAAAATAAATTTAAGAACGTAATTTTTCAAAATTATGTTTCAAAGTAATCTCACTCAAGTGAGAAACGGGGCTGACATAGTCACTCAATTTCCACATTTCCTCAACTTTACTAGAAATCTAGTTCATAAGTGAAAACCTTACCAACACAGTCTTGATTGTACTAAGTTCTCTTTAAAAGGAAACGATTATATTAAAAGAGGAAAGAAGCAGAAACAACAGCGAGACGGGAAGTACTCACGGAGCACAAGTCCCAACCAGGTAACTTTCCATGAACTGAAGCTTTTCTTATTCTCTCCTTCTTTACCTCCCAAAGTTCGCCAGACAAGGCATTGCTGGCCTTGGGAATACCACCATTAGCCTGGTCAAAATTTTGAATGTTGTCAGATAATATAATTAAGCATCTCCATGATATAACTCTTAACACAATTGCAAATTATAGATATTGTCACCATTGGCTGTGCATCTGATGAATCCTGACCAGCCCCTTTCAGAGGAAGTCCAGGAGGTGCTTCTCCTTTCGCTGCAGCAGCCTGAAGAAAGTTAAATTTTATGAACAGAGCAAGGAATAATTAGAATATATATTCAAGAATACATAAAAGAATCCAAAAATGATACAGATAAATACGTTATTTCAGAAAGCATCAATCTTATTTGTTTAACTTAAGGCTTCAATGCCATTACAATTAACCTGTGCATGAATGTATAAGCACCTATGCTACTGCAATGTCAATTTATGAGGCAAGAAATAAATCCGTGCACAAGAGAAGGGAATCAGGTTTGTCTCTCAAGTTGAACAAGAAAAACAGGAAATAGCTTTCCATTTTGCAAAGTGATTCATTAAGTATAATACCGATATGATATCTTCTCTAATAGAACTCTTATACAGGATTGTCTAAAGTGCCAGATTAAGGTCCTGGTCCGTAAGCATTCTTAAAAAAGAAATAAATCAACAACTCTTATACAAGAACAAGTTTCTCAACCGTTTGAATAAAATGTGAAATGACTGTAATATAGTGTAAGTGTTGAGAATATCGCGTTTAAGAATGGGAAAATTGAACAAACTCCGGAAATTGAAAACAAATAACCAAGATAAATAACACCAAGAATTTACGTGGTTCGGCAATATGTGCCTACGTCCACGGGACAGCAACAACAATCTTTCACTATATCAATAATGAGTACAACCAATAATCTTGCCAAATCTCTAGAACTAGGACTTGATGAAAAACCTGAAAGAACAAGAACAAGAAATACATTATCTCTTTTCTTTTCTCTCGCACACACTTTACAATATTCTCTCACTCTAATCCCTTGAGTAGTATACAATTTATTGTTTTGCTCCCTTTTTTCAAACTTAGCACGATAGCCCCTTTATATTGACATAATAAGGGTCTTCTTCAATAAGGGTTATTAATCCTAATTGGAATCTAGTTATGAATCCTACTCCAATTGAGAAACTAACTCCAACTGGGTAAACAACTCCAATTGGGAAAACAATTTAATCCTCTAAGACTATAATTCCTTATAGACTTAGGACAACTTATCATGGGCTGGAAAAACCTAACAGTAAGCAAGATCATATCGTTAGTATTTCACCTCATGGTCAATGTTCAGACAATCTAGAATGTTATGTGGTTAGACAACCATCAAAACCACAGAGTCGGAAAAAAAAGCACCTGATCAATGTTCCAAACACAGAACTTGACTATATAATATAGTAGAATGACTGGGAGGAGAAAATTGCCCCAAAGAAATGACTATCTCTGTGTGTGTGTTGCGTGTGTTGTGTGTGTGAATAATCAAACTTAGAAAAAACCAGTTCACCAGAACAAATTTGGGTGTGTGTTGTGTGTGTGTGTGTGTGTGTGTGTTTATCAGTCTATTGATATTGGTGAATAAAAAAACTTAAAGAAAAACAGTACATCAAGAAAAATTTCAAAACCATGGGATTTCATGCTGAAGACAAGAAAAGAGTACTATATGTAAGAAATGAGACAAACATATGCACACTGGAACCAGTTACATCAAATTTGGAGGATATTAGTACAAAAAAGATAAGCTACAAGATAAATGTGGTTTCATTCAAACATCAATAAATGCCAAATTAACATCAATTGGTGATGAAGACCTAACAAAGCCCACCTTTACTTCCTCTATAGCCACTGTACTTGGTACACGACGGTGTTCCTTCCGCCGAGGGGGTCCTTGATCCTCAATGTCCTCCATTCTAACACCAGGGTCTGCTGTAAGCACCACCCTTACCCACTCCAAATCACTCCCTTGTGCACAAGTCACAGCCTCTCCACGTTGATAACTCCTTGATATATTCTCTGCTTTTACTGTATGACTATGCAATTTATTCTCCACAGATATTTTTACAGTAACAAATTTCACTTTCGCCTCGGACGTATATGACATCGCCTGGTCAATTGCTTGAGCTGTAGAACTCGACATCCTATCATTACTATTGCGATAGACCTCCTGAACAGTCCACAAAGGATATGCCCACGGAGGCGGTCTTGGCAGAAGTGCATCCCCATTTGCTAAAGGAATTCCTCCTCGAGAAAGCTTTTGAGAACCAGATGCATCCTTTGCACTGCTTAAACAGTTTTCACAAAATAAAGCAAAAGAAATAGAATCTATTTCAGCTTCAAACAATTACCAGGGAATTTTGATTATCAAACAAGGAAACTTTGGGGGGGGGGGGGGGGGGGGTGGTTGGTTATTTAGACCATAGTGAACTGTAAGCATACCCAGGAATTTCACTTTTCAGGACTTCAACACAGATGAGATACGGTGCCTTTTCCCTAGAATTCAAAAGAACAGCTTCATCTTCCGGTATATAAACCACGCGATACATCCCCTTACCCATTGGAAAGCAAACTCCTAATATTATCATCAGCAATATTCAATTAAGAGTATGGAGATAACTGTCAATACAGATGCCCCAAAAGCATTAGACTGTAGAATTTCGCTTAACTAAAAGGGTAAAGCAATATTCAGAATAGTAGGAATTCCGTCCAATTTCTACGTCTTAGTTTCATTGGATTCCTTTTCAAATAACATTATACCTAGATTCTCATGGAATCAAGACTTTCACATTAAAATAAAAGATAATGCACAAGGCAGACCACATGAATGCGCACACAGTAGTAAAACTTCCCATGAACATAATTTTGGGAGGGAAAAAGTGAAACAAAAGAAAACAAGATCAATTTATGCTACATGATTCTCAGACAAAACAAATCTCAAATCTACGAAAATGATCCCTTCCAAGTATGGCATTCTGCAACATTTCCAATATCTTTGAAATAATATTTTTTGGAACTAATATTATGATATGTATACATATTCCATACTGATCAGAAATCGAATTTATGGAATTTAAAAAAACATTTCCGCAATCTTTTCAATTTCCAAAACATACTTTGGTAAACTTAACACAAAGGGCCCAGAAATGTTGACTAAGAATTACCTCCACTACTTTGAGCCTCAGCAATGTGCAAATTGATCTCTGCAAGTGACTAGATATGCAAGAATAACAAACACATGTCAGACAAAAGATTAAAAATAATAAAACATGCACGTTTATTTGTGATATGAAATAAAAAGTTAAGACCCTTTGTATTAGGTTCGTTAGGTTCCTTGTAACAGTTAGTATGGAGCTAACTATTAATACAATGAATATGGAATTGCTAGAGATATTGGATTGACTTGATATTTTGCACATATGGTAAGCATGATTTGAGCATTAATATAATCAACGGAAGGATTGATGGAAAATAAAAAGTTAAAAGATAGTAAATAGTTTTGCATGTGTCAATCAGCCATGCCTCTATATGCTGTGTGTGCAGGGTAAATGTATATGATAAGCCAGATGACCATCAACCTCACGAAGAGCACTCTTGCGATCCTCAATTGGAAATATATCCACTAAGCCATAAGATGTCTCACATAGTGACTGCACAAAGTCCAGCGACTCATGATAAGCCCCTTTACGGTATTGGGATGCTGTAGCATTTGGAAGTGGGGGTTTAGCACTTGACTTTTCATTTTGTTGCTTTGGAGAACCAGGGCGTTTCTGTCAAAACATAATAACAGTGAATAAATATGAGTCATCAAATAAGGTATGCATCTCTTTGAAATGAACTTTAACCACAGTGAATACAATAGAATGTAACTGTATTGCCTATAATTCCCTCATCTTGCAAATGAGTGTAGTCTAAGAGGCCAAGAGCTCAAACCGTGCCATGATACGTTGGCAAGATTAGAGGTATTATTATGTCAATGCATCACTTAATATCACAACACAAAATATAAAACAAACATAAGGTAGAATTAACCGCTCTTCTGCTACTGAAGTTGGGGAAATCAACTTCTCTTTCAACCAGTCAAACTAGGGGAAAATCTGCAATATAACCCTACCCAGTCAAAGTTCAAATTTGAACACCTCTACCGTTCGTACATTATGTTCGATAATACATGTTTTGAAATTTTAACTTAAAATGGAGATCGGATGACCAGTTTAAGCTAATTTCACAAAAAATGGTATAACGAGGTTCATATAAAAATATTTATATATGTTATTACGAGGTTTATATAAAATAAAATTAAAAAAAAAATTAAGCTTTTTAAAAACTAAAACTAAACATAAGAATAAACACTGAAATCTTTATGCATTTGCACATATGTATATATCAAAACTACACTACAGATGAATGTAAATATCAAATCCACAAAATCAGTGTTTCCTAACTTCATCACCAAACATGTTCGGTATTCCATGTCATCCCAGCCTGATTATTTACTGATTAACTCCCCAATAAACAAAGAAACCAATTATCGACTAGCACAAATACCCATAACGTCGGCAACTGCAACCTATACACGAGATCAGAGAGCTCAGTGGCCATCTAGAACTATATTTCCAGTGGCAATGCCTATATGACCAAAAGTAACGTTCTAATGTTTCTAACTTTCAAGAAAAACTAATTACTAAAACGTAAAAATCACAAACTAGATCATATTGGATTACATACACCGACCCCAAGCCAACAAGGCTCCTCACTTTGTGAGGGCCCGCGGGGGGGAATGTCTATCGTACACAGCCTTACCCTTGCTTTTTTTGCAAAGAGGCTGTTTCAACAACTCAAACCCATGACCTTTCAGTCACAAAGGAGCAACCTTTCCGTTGAGCCAAGGCTCGCCCTCACTGGATATGTTCACCATTGAAAGAAAAATTTGTAATGTAATTCAAGAATTTGACAGTTGAGGGAATTTCACACAAAGCAGCTTAAGCATTTTCAAGAGCTAATTATTACATATTTCAGCTCATAACACCGAATCTAAAACAACTGAAGGAAAAAGTTATTTAATTAAAACAAATTTAATGTATAGAAGACAATGATCCTTTACAATTAGTGGGAGTAGTGGCTACCAGGCTCTTGTTCTTTCTGTACTTTTCTCTTTATTAGTGGTCTTCCTGACCACTTTGTTTGGCCTTTGTTTCATTGTCTTTCTTTCAATAAAATAGCCTCCTTCTCAAAAACAAAAGAAAAAAAAAATGAAAAAAAAGCACAAACTGCAAAGCCATACTACCACTAACAGCAAAGCAACAATAGATAAGTAGATACGGGCTTACCTCTTTGTGTTTTCTTGAACCAAATAGCTCTGAGTCTTCAACTGAACGGTCACGTTCTCTAAACAATTTGCGAAAAAAGTTCTCAGTCCCCGGACTACTCTCTAGCAAGCCCCCGGTACTGCTGTTTTCATTTGCAACGGTACTTTTTGCATCTTCAGGGTGCACACGGAACAATCTTCGAAACAATGGGAAGTCAGAAGGCTCTTCTTCGTCTCCATTGGCACTCCCCTCCTCGATTTTATCATTCCCATCTTTCTTGTCATCAAACTTATCTCTGAAAATTTTTCGGAAGAACCCCTCTTTTTCATCATCTTCAGCAGATTTCAAATCTTTTTCTTCAGAGTATGGTGCATCATCATCTTCATTCTTATCAATCCGGTCCTTTTTGTCCTCAAACTTCTCTTTGAAAAACTTCCGAAAGAACCCTTCTTTTTCTTCATCTTTCACTGATTTAGAGATTGATTTATCGTCAGAATCACTTTTACTATCACGAAACAATCTCTTAAAAAAACCCTCTGAGCTCGATGTCAATTCCTCATCGTCACCTTTACTATCCCTTAATAGCCTCTTAAAGAAGCCATCCTTCTCTGCATCATCATCATCCTTCTCTGAGGACTTTCTAAAAAGCAATGAATCTCTAATTTTAGAACCTGTCTCATCATCACCTCTACTGTCTCTTAAAAGCCTCTTAAAGAATCCATCTTTTTCAGAGTCATCGTCACCTTTCTCCATTGACTTCCTAAAGAGCAATGCATCCCGAACCTTCGGCCCTGGTATGAATTTTTTAAAAATTTTGTTCTCATCGGGAGAGAACTGACCACCATCCTCTTGCAAATTGTTTACCGATGAAGGCGAGAAAGAAAACGACCTCTGGGCAGGTGGTGAAGACGTTAGTGACAACAATTTCTGTTTTGATGACAATATTCTATTCAATACCTGGTTCTTGCTCCCAGGGCTAGCTGACTCATTTTGAGGACGTACCAAAGGCGGCCACTCACCCATCAAAGTGGCCGCAATTTGACACTTCTCCTGAATTCTACTAATTCCTTCATTATCATCTGAGTCTTCAAGCTCCGCCAATAAAAACCAATGCACCTTCTGAGCTATCTTAAGCGACTTAGAGCACATATCAATAACAAACTTATCCAAAGACGGGCTTGGCTTGTGCACTGACATGTAACATATCTGAAACAAGTAGCTCTCAATTCCCGATAAGGGAAGAGTGTACATTCGATTACAGAGGTAGTCGCGCACCCCTGCATGGTCATGCTTGTACAGGTAGCTAACAGCTATCCACTCACAGAAAAATGCTGAGTCAAAGAACCGTATGAGCCACCCATTCTCACTGGTGTCACTCGACAGGTTCGTCCGAGAGGTGATCTCTCGGGGCGACTCTCCCTGAACTTTTGAGGACCCAAGGCGGAATTTTAAAATGGTGCCATCCATTCACATTCACTTTTTTTTTAAGAAAAAGAAATATGGTAATTACCTACAAAAATTCATACAAAAACAGCCTCAAACTATATATATTTGAAAAAAGTAAATAGGAAAGAATATTAAGTTCAAATTATCAAACTAATAAACCTTACATAGTACACCTGCTACATCACAAGTATAAATTACAATATAATTCCATTCGAATTAACCATCAAATTTGTACTGTATCGAACTCGTAAATAAGAAATGAAACAGGTATTGCATATTCGAATTCGATTAGCTACTGCATAAAACAGTAAATTGTTTAGCATTGAATTGAGCAGCACTATGAAACTATTCGATAATTTGCAGTACTGGGTTTAAGTGAAAATCCTACACACTAACCTAATGTGTTTGATAACAAGATCAATTCTTTGGCATTCATTTTCCCTACAGGGAACCCTATAATACTACAATAGTCAAATTCTCCAACCCAATCAGTAAATTCTACGATCTAACCTTCAACATATCAGCGATTCGAGACGGGTTACGATTATCGAATAGGTGAAACAATGCATACCCAAAAAGCAACAGAAGAAGAAGAAGAAGAATCTGAGCAAATTTTACCTTTCAATCAGAAGCCCAAAACTGCTATACTTCCTCAGAAATTGACGCAGCGGGAAGTCGAAGAGGTGAGAGTAAGGGAGTGGAAATTGAATCAGAAGAAGAAAAGGGGAGTCTTGATTGCTTGATTGCTCCGGAAAATCAAAATTGATGAACGATGAACCTCAATGGACTCGAGAGAGAACCCGCGAGACGAGAGAACGTCACAAATGTTGGGGTTTTTTTTTTTTTTTTTAATTTGTTTATCTATAGTAATTAATAAAACACGGAATCAAAATTCTATGAAATTAACAGTTTAATCATCTAATTAAAATAAAACATAAATAAGAAATATGGGTAGAAATATAATTTCATACAATTAAATTTTGTTATATTTTTTCAAAACCTCATTTACATGTAATCCTAACATATCTCTAATTAAAAAATTAATAATATTTCATCTCTCACATTCTCTATCACTCTTTTCCTCTCTCCTTCTATTTCAAAATAAAAAATTAAAAAATTTCTTACGCACTTTGTGTGTTCCCATATGCTAATTTTAATAATTGTTTTCGGGTATATGGTTGAGCACACAAGATGGACCTTTTTGTATTGGTTTGGTCTAACTGTGTTTCCTTCTTTCGAGTCTCGCATTCCTGCTCCAGAACTTGTGCGGTCAATATAATAGGGTGAGGGTACCATTGTTGAACGGGAACATATATCTTAGCAAGGATAATTTTTAGTGCTAAACAAATGACACACATGTAATTCAATTAGCATGTTCTCATAAGTTAATATTTAAGTGATACTTCATGAATGCAGTTTAACTCCCCCTCACTAAATCACGACCCCGTGTCCCGGCCAATTTAGCTAGCACGTGTGTCCCCCTTGGCATATGGGGCATGATTACTTGAAGTTATCTTGTCCAACCGTCTACTCAGGATTCCAAACTCAATGGTGGCAACTAAATACGACGAATGTGCTCGTAGCAGATACTCAACCCGATAATTCATTAGAATAGAATAATCATGCCTACAACGCCTTATATTAAGCTTATGAATTGGTTGAGTATACAAACTTACCCAACGTAACTCAACCATCCCAATTCCCTTTTATGATAGCCGTCTATGTAAAATCATGTGAATTGCATAATTGTATTGATATCACAAAGTACATACGTATAAGTTTATGAATTGGGGCACAAGTAACATAAAGGCCGATTTTTAGCCAAAATGTCTTTAAGATTGGCATAACTCCTCACTTTGGTTCGTAACAATGAAAATCGATAGAAATGGTCTATGTTTTTTGTCCACAATAAATCATTTTGGTCATACTGTAAAAAATCTGTCAATATCCTCATTAAATTGTCACATGAATGACCACGTGACCACCTTTTTAAGAGTATTTTTGTCAAACAACTCATCCACTTAACGAGGATATTGACAGATTTTTCACGGAATGACCAAAATGACTTTCGGGAACTACTCATATCAATTTTCATTGTGAGGGACCACAGTAAAGAGTTATGCCAATTTTATAGACCATTTATAAAGCCAACAAGGATTGCAAACTTCTCCAAAGCCTCCGGTAGCATAGCCAAGACAAATTCTACTACATTAACAGTCTTGTCAATCTATTTTTTAATGAATGAATCGTATGGGTTGGATTGATACATCTGCCTTACCAATTCGGCGGGTGCTCGGATTTTCTAATTTGAATAGAAAAAGGGGTTCCAAAACCTCGATTCCCTTATGTATTTAGCATAAAGGTGCTGTAATGAACGCAGGTGTTTGGTACAATAGTATAAAAAAATCGGTCTCCTAATTATCCATTACTTCAAAACATTTCTATAATTGCACCCTTGTCACCCAAACTAATCCTTGCGATAGCTGAATTCACCCACGCCAAATATCATTTATGTTTTCATAACTCAATCTCAAATACACCTATAAAGTTCTCTAATATGCAATGATATGTGCATTTCAAGTATAATAATCGACATTATCATGATAATTAAATCATTAATAATTAAAAAGACATTCTCCAAAATAAGCAATTACATCAATTAGGGGATGTTTGTTTGGCCTCAATAGTTCTCACTGGACTAGACTAGATTAAAGATTAGAGTAGTCTATTGTTTGTTAGCTGGAGGGACTAATTTTAATGGGATTAGGGGGGACTCGCCCCGACTAAATCCATCGCTAAATGGTCTTAGCGAGGCACTCTGAAAACCAGCGGACTGCTAAGACCATCGTTGCTAGCATCCTCGTCTTGCTTGACTGTGTCCCAGTACTGCTCGACTTGGTCCTCCTCCTACTCGATACGTCCTCGTCCGGCTCGACTTCTCATTTGAGAACACAAAGAAAACCCCTAGACAGCCCAACATTATCATCACCCATGCGTCCATTGTTCACTTTCCTGTTCGTCTCTCTCTCATCCTTCTCTCTAACTTGATCATCGTCTCCATTTTTGCGTCTAATTACTTGTTTTTCGAATTGGGTTATGGGTTCTAGTTATTCTGGATTCTGGTTATTTTTCTTCTAGTTATTTTGGATTCTGGATTTTGTTAATTTGGATGAAATTTCGTTAATTTATGGGATTAAAAGATGAAACTTGGAGTGGATTATGGGCTATTTTGCAATTTCCCCTTTGGCTATGTAGGGATTCATAGCCATAAATGGGGATTCTGGGTTTTGTTAATTGGATGAAGTTTCGTTAATGGCAAAGAACCTCTGTTCCTTCCTTGCACTCCCAAGGCAAGACAAGAATTGGGAATGTAAAGGATAAGTGGCTTAGAGTCAACTATTATATTTTCTAGAATTGTTTCTTTGTTTTCTCAATTTCGTTTCCAAGAATTGCTTATGTTTAGCTTTGTTCCTCGATTTCTTTTTATTGCACATTTGCTACTTTTTGTTGGATTGAAGCAAATAACTTTAATATTTTGTTATGGAGTGTGATATCCACACATCCCTTTTTACTTTTCCCACACCTTTTTGGTTTTCGGCCGTCGGATCAAATGAATTGAAGAAGATCAACGGACAGAAATTAACAAGGGGTGTGTGGATAGCACACCCTTTTTGTTATATATCATCGGTTTTTTTTCTTCATTATCCTGTTTCTTAGTCCGATACTGCACCAAACGCTTCACTAAGTCCAACTTAGTCTAGTCTAAGCCAATCCAACTTAGTCCCTGCAGCTAATCCAGTCCGAGACAATCCGGTGCAACAAACGCACCCTTAGAGGGTAATATCAAGTATATGCATATTTCACGAAGTCTTACCTAATTTTCAAATATACCAAAACAACCTCCCAATTGTGATAAGCTCCATCAAAAACTCCTACTTGGATCTCGAAGCTATAGTGTTGTTCCAAGTACCACACACAAGTCACACCTTTACATTCATTGCATGCTTTCTCTAAACCTCACAATGCTCATGTTTTGAAAGAAATAAAATGACCTTTAAAATCCTCCAAAATCTTAGGGGGTGTAGTCAATTTGGATTTCAAGGGATTTTAATAGACTTTTTTTAAGTGACAGATTTCAAGGGAATTTAATGTACTTACAATTCTATATGGATTTTGACAGATTTATAATATAGATTTTTATGGATTTGTATGGATTTTATTTGTAGATTTTGATGGATTTGCATAGTCTTTTCTTTTCATTTATCTTTATCGGATTGTTTTTATTTTTTTCAAATAACAAAAGAAAAACCATTTTTATTAAACTAAACATGGTAAATACCAAAAATATATATGATAATATTTGGGAATTTCTTATGTATTCATTAATCTCCAAAGTGGAGTATATATAGGAGTTACAATTGGTATTACATATGTACTTCACCAATATGGAACAATAAAATACTATTTACACTTTAACTAATATATAACTCGCAACACTCCCCCTCAAGTTGGTGCAAAGATGTCACACATGCCCAACTTGTCAAGCAAGTTGGAAAACCCATTATTAGACATAGCCTTAGTAAGAACATCAACAAATTGATCTTCAGATCTCATAAACGGAAACATAATAATTCCAGCATCCAGTTTTTCCTTAATGAAATGTCGATCAATTCCACATGTTTTGTTCGATCATGTTGCACTGGATTATGAGCAATCTCAATAGCAGCCTTGTTATCACAATGAAGTTTCATAGCACCCTTGGGTTTAAACCCAAGATCTCTCAACAATTTTTTCAACCATAACAACTCACATACACCATGAAACATACCACGAAACTCAGCTTTTGCACTTGACCTAGCCACCACTTTTTGTTTCTTGTTTCTCCAAGTAACTAAATTACCACCCACAAACGTAAAGTATCCAGATGTAGATCGCCAATCAGTGATAAAACCTGCCCAATCTGCATCTGTATACCCTTCGACATTCAAATGACCATTCTTGGAGAAAACCAAGCCTCTGCCAGGAGCCATCTTCAAGTACCTCAAAATACAGGTTACTGCATCCATATGAGCTTCACTAGGTAAGTGCATAAACTGACTTACCACACTAACTGCATAAGCAATGTCAGGGCGAATGTGAGACAAATAAATTAATCTCCCCACAAGCCTCTGATACAGTTCCTTATAAGTAGGAACTTAATCTGGAAATAAGCCCAGACGATGATTCTGCTCAATCAGAGTATCAACAGGTTTGCAATCTAACATACCTGTTTCAGCTAAAATCAAGAACATACTTTCGTTAAGACAGAAAAATACCATGCTTGGATTGTGCAACCTCGATTCCAAGAAAATACTTCAATTCACCAAATTCTTTTAACTCAAATTCAGTAGCTAGGTACTTTAGAAGGCGTTGTATCTCCTTTTGATCATCACCAGTCACTATCATGTCATCAACATAAATAATCAATGCAGTTAATTTACCATTTTGTCACTTTAGAAACAAAGCATGATCTGAATGACTCTGGATATACCCAAACTCCTTCATTGAACTTGCAAACCTCCCAAACCACGCTCTAGAATATTGTTTTAAACCATACAAAGCCTTTCGTAACCTGCATACAACACATTTTCTAGGAGATGTTCCAATACCAAGTGGGATATCCATATAAACTTCCTCCTTAAGATCACCTCGAAGGAAAGCATTCTTAACATCAAACTGCAACAGAGGCCAATCCTGGTTTGCTGCTAAGGACAAAAGAATACGCACAATATTAAGTTTGGCAACAAGAGCAAACGTCTCCTGATAATCCACCCATAGGTTTGAGTATAACCCTTAGCAAATAATCTGGCTTTATACCGGTCGATAGAACCATTTACTTTGTGCTTAATAGTAAACACCCATCTACATCAAACGGCTTTCTTCCCGTTTGGTAACCAAATACCAAGTAGAATTCTTTTCCAAAGCTTTTATCTCAACTTTCATAGCATTAATCCACTTAGGGTCAGACAAAGCATCTTACAATTTTGTTGGAATTGATACACTAGATAGCTGACATATGTAAGATGCATACGGTTTGGACAAACGATGAGTAGACATATAATTATTGATAGGATATTTGGCTTTGACATGCATATCAGGCTCATATTGTACTTTAGGTTTTCCACTCGTGGAGGCAACTGATAAGTAGAAGAATCGTTAGAATTTACCTCATGTATGCCACCATCTTGCACCAAACTGTTAGAAGAATCATCATTGGACGAACCATTATCAGGCAACTCGTTAGACATATCAACAGCAGGCAAATGATCATCAGAAGGTAAGTCGTCAAACATACTAATAGGCAAATCGCTAGGCACATCTAATATGTCGTCAGTAGAAATAGTTATGGGAATGACAGGTGACCGATCACTATTTGTAGCCGACTGATCAGTATCACATAACATAATAGGTTATGTTCCCAACTCTGCCTGTAACACATCATCCACAACATATCTTCGAATTTGTACTTCATTCCCTCTCTCCCCCTGAAGTGGAGAGTCGGAATAAGGCTTCACAAAATACGAAACTTCCTCATGGAATGTGACATCTATGGTAATATAAGTTTTTTGAGTCAGAGGATGATAACACTTATAGCCTTTTTTATTGTTAGCATACCCAATAAAGACACACTGGAAAGCACATGCATCAAGTTTACTCCGCTGATGAGAGTAGACATGCACAAACGCAATACACCCAAACACTTTCGGAGGAAGCTTTGATACAGAAACAAGATAAACATGTTTTTGTAGCACATTAAACGGTGTCTGAAAATCAAGAACACTACTTGGAACACGATTGATCAAATACACAGCAGCCAAAACAGCATGACCCCAGAAATGATTAGGAACACATTTATCCAACATCAAGGAGCGAGAAACCTCCATTATTTGACGATTCTTCCGTTCGGACACACCATTTTGTTGGGGTGTAAACAGAGTAGTCGTCTGGTGAATAATACCATGATCACGAAAAAAACATGCCAAAGTGTGATTCACATATTCTCCTCCGTTATCAGACCTGAAGACATTAACTTTGGTCTGAAACTGAGTAGACACCATTGTACAAAATTCTTGAAGAAGTAACGGAACATAACTCTTATTCTTTATCAAGAACATCCAAGTTAACCGAGTACAATCATCGATAAAAGTAACAAACCAACGGAATCCATTAGAAGTAACTTTCGATGGACCCCACACATCAGAATGTATCAAATCAAATGACAAAGTAGCTTTAGAATCACTTACAGGAAAGAAAGCACGATGACTCTTAGCCAGGATACATGTTTTACACTTGAACTCTAAATCACTACAAGTGTGAAACAAAGAAGGAAATAGATGCTTCATATAACTGAATGATGGATGTCCTAATCGTCAATGCCACAACTAAATTTGATGTTTGTCATCCACTTTAGCACTTAAAACTTGATGATTATTTGAATCAGAAACAACAGTATCCTCCTTAGTCAAGATGTACAAACCTCTTATTCTTTTACCACAACCAATTATCTTCTGAGTTTGAATGTCTTGAAAATAACAATATGTAGGGTAGAAGTGAGCAGAACAATAAAATATATTAAGAAGTTTTCCAACCGACAAAAGATTGCACTTAACATCAGGAACAAGTAAAGCACGGACCAATGATAAGGTTGGAGTCAGAGAGATAGTGCATTCACCCTTCACAGGGGAAAATGCTTCATTTGCACTAGTAATATACGGATCACGAACATAGTCACATAACTCATCAAACACTTTAGGGTCACTAGTCACATGATCAGTGGCCCTAGTATCAATTATCCATTTATTTGTTCCACCAAGATGCATAACAACACTATGGTTATATTGAGTCATTGAACAAAATCACGAAAAATGTGGGCACAAAATTAAAACACATAGGTCACCAAAAGCGAACTGCTATGATGCCATATTAAACTAAACATGGTAAATACCAATATTAAACTAAACATGGTAAATACGAAAAATATATATGACAATATTTGAGAATTTCTTATGTATTCATTAATCTCCAAAGTGGAGTATATATAGGAATTACAACTGGTATTACTTCACCAATGTGAGACAATAAACTACTATTTACACTTTAACTAATATATAAATCGCAACATATTTTCTTTTCATTTATCTTTATCAGATTGTTTTTATTTTTTTCAAATAACAAAAGAAAAACCATTTTCTCCCTTTGTGCCCTAAAACATGATTATGCAGCTGCTTCCTTTTCAAGCCGGCATGTCAACCCAATTCACACTTTTTAATTCTCTTATCCATTTTCTGTCTCCCTAAAGAATGATTGTTTTTATTCAAATTCAATTTGAGGCATTGACGAGTGATTCAATTGGATTTTCAGGTGCAAATCAAATTCTTCTTCTTTGGTTTTGATTTTTTTACTAGTGGGTTGATGTGTTCTTACATTATAGATGGTGGGTTTTTAATTTTGGTCTTACTTTGCCGATTGGATTGGTAATCAAACTTCTGGGTTTAATTTGAAATGATATATTTATGTAGCTCAAGTCAATCTGCAACTCTGTTGACAAACCTACCACTTCCATAGCAGATTCAATGAGTTTAACCGACCCCTTACCAAATTAAGGCATAAAAATATATAGAACAATAGTGGAAAGGGTCAAAGGTGTGCGAGTGAGTATTGATTCACCAATATATGGACTAGAGAAGTAGTTCTCTTGCTGCTTATGGTGAGAAGTGAGGGCCAAGGGAGAGAATGGAACATAAGCTTGAAAGAAATCCTAGGGGTTGAGGTGAGATTGTATTTGGTGTTGGGTATATATACTTCAAGCTCTTAAATCCAATGAAATCCATTTCTTCATGAAATCCTACCAAATATTTATTTTTTTTGAATACCTATAGATTTAGAATAATTCTAAAAATATCTTTTAAAATCTCACTTGACTACCTCTGGATTTTGATGTATTTTTAAAATCCTCTTAAATCTTAATTTGACTACGCTATGATTTCAAAGTCTTTTAAAATCCTCTTCTAAAATTCTAATTGACTACCCTCTGATTTTAAAGTCCATTAAAATCATGTCACATCCTAATTTGACTACACCCCCCTTAATTTTTTTAATACACTTAGATTTGGATGAATTTTAAAATCCTTTAAAATCTTTTAATTGACTACACCTATATTTGAATGAATTCTAAAATCCTTTAAAATCTTTTAATTGACTACACTAGGATTTTAAAGTCTTTTAAAATCCTCTCAAATCCGAGTTTGACTACATCCCCTTATATTAGACTACATCAAGCAACTAATTGATTGCTTTGAGTTGAGGACCTTCTTTTTTAATCCACTATGTTCCGGGTTTAAACATTCCATATCTCCTTAGTGTAAGTGTAAAATATCACTTGTATAAAAATAAAATATAAAAAAATAATACTAGACCATACCTCAATGTTTATCATATATAATAAAGAGATGGCAATGAGGAGTTGCCCAAGTACCCGACAAACTAAAGGTAGCAAAAACACAACCTTAATATGGTTACCAGGCTTTAGACCAGTATTCCATGAGAGAATACCCACTTGCTACCACGAAAGGTTTTTGCAATCCTTGTCTTCGTGTGGTTGGATTCTGTAACGGTCTTGTTTGTCTTGCAAATGGTGAAGTATTTGGTTATATCTTCTCATGGAACACAATCATTCAAAAACTAAACCTTCATGGACCTAATGTACGCATTAAGGATAGAAGAAATAGATGCGAGACAGGTAAGACCGTTACAAATTCCAACCACACAAAGAAAAGAATTGCAAAAACCCTTCCTGCTAACAAGTGTGTATTATGTCATGGAGTACTAGTCAAAAGTTTGGTCACCATATTAGACAGAATGAACCTCTTTAATTATGCGTGATAAGACTGTTATGTGGCTAGCGATGATGCCACTCTCACGAGCAGGAAGGGTGGAATTCCATTCTTGTAATTAGATTTAAGTGCTATGATGCGATGCTTTTTAATGAAGTACGAGTTCAGGATCCGGTATTTATAACTCTTGGACAATACAGTGCAAACCAACAAAGACTTAATGAGAAGTTTGAGTAAGATTTCTAATACAACATTCTCATAAAAACAGTTGAGTTTCCTTTTAGGCTTTAGGGGTTATGCCCCATGATGGTAATTAGGCCTCGTTTCTTTTTTTAAAGATGGTGCCTTAGTTCTCGATGTTCACACATGCATAAGGATGGTTTTCTGCTATCCTATATGTATAATAGTTATAGCTGACAAACAAGAATCAAGAATGAAAAGACTAATTTACCCCTAAATTTGACGGAATAGTAAATGGAATATAACGGCAAGGGGGAAATGTCTAATTTTCAAAAGTTTAAGACCTTAATGACGGTCACAATTTGTCCTTTTAAATATTTGTTACTCATACTTACTTTAGGAATAAGAAAAAAAGGTAATTGATTAACTCGTGAAACTCGGACAACCTAACCTATAGAGACATAAATTAACCGCATCTAATATGAGAATGACACACGGACTTTAATCTCGCTATGACAGTTTTACCCATCACGTTGCGAGCAAACTACATAATATCTCAAGGGACGAGGCATCTACCTCTCTTGTAGGTACAAGGTATTCGGTCGCCATAGTGCCCATTGTGCCCATGGTGTCCTACCACCAAGCCATACCAAACCCAAGTTAGTAGAAAGCGGACTCTTCAAACTCCCCTCCTTGGGTATCCGGCTCTCTTGCTTTCCAACCAATTAGGGACCTCTCGAACTACTATAAAGTTACCGTTGAGACTAGCATGCACCATCACTAGCAGAACATAGTTGTTTGCCTAGTACGGTGTGCAACCTTCTCTTTCAATCTACATTTCTAACTTAAGCCTCAGAGGCCTTTTGGCAACCTACTTTTTTAATAATTATAATTTTGCAAGTGTGATTTCGTCAATCTAACCTTGTTTGGAATTTGCATACACACAAACCCACCTTATAATGGCTTGTGTGTGCTGGTAAAATGATATTTTATTAAACACTAAAAAAACATACGAGCAAACCAAGGCCAAAGACTACTATTAACAAACAAAAATAGGCCTAAAACACTAGAAAACACAAAATTAGCCCAAAAACAGTTAGACCCAAGCTTAACACCAAGCTTCCGAAACTAGAAGCATCCATAGGTTTCCACAGCTTTCTCCACCAGTCCAGTTCCAGTCCATCCGTCAGACTCCTTGTCCACTGTCGAGCATCACCTCAACAGACACCACATCCAACTTCGATTTGCTACATGAGCACAACCATAAGTTAAGGATAGCCGACAACTAAGAGAGAGAAGCCAACTATTAGTATGAAGCTCGTGGAAACCCACGAACGACACTGCCAGAACTGGCGGACAACAATGAGAAAATGGTGGTGTTGGAAACATACGAGCTGGTTGATACACTGGAACTCTACGCACAATCTTAGTAGGATTCATGGTTGAAGATCAGAGCAAGGAAGAGTAATACCCTCAAGGATAGAGGAATATAACATATCGGAGTAGAATTTTGGGAGAAAAAGCAAAAGCAAGGAAAACAAAAGAGAAAGAAAGCAAGAAGGCAACGACAACCGACCCCGGCCGAAGCTAGGGTCGGTGCCACCGGGTTTTCTTGGGTTTGAAAGCCTCACACAAGAAGTGAGAATCATTTTCTTAGGAAAAATTAGTTTTAATAATGTCAACCCGAGCCTATTGGGTGGTCCTTTAATTAACTTCATCAATTTTCTGTTAAGTTTACAATGTAGAATGAATATATTTATCCAAAAATGAACAAAAAAAATAATAACATAATAAAAAAAATGAAACAATCAGAATTTTTTTTAATCTCTACTATTACAAATTAACTGAATTGTTTTTTTTTTAATTTCATATAAAAAATCTGATTATTTTTTTTTAAAACAAGAGTTTGGCTCCTTAAGGTTAATGAGGAGTTTCTCAAAATACTTCGGGTCTATTAATAGAATTGTGCTTATAATCATAACTATTTATATTTGCAAAAATCAATTAAAATTAAGATTGTTTAGTTAATGCTTATCGTTTGGTATGCAGACGTAAGAGGACGGAACATAATGGGACGGGAGGAGACAGGACGGGACGGAACAGAGAAGGAGTAAAGATGCCCTCGGATGGAAACAAGGAGGAAGAAGAAGGAAATAGAAATGTTATAATTTTGTATTCCACGGATATGGAATGAGTCGTTCCAGGGGGTAAGGCGGAATGAAAATTCATTCAAAATTCGTCCCGTGGAACAGCGCGTTCCACCCGTTTTAGGTGCACCAAACGTGAGACGGAACGTCTCGTCCCACTCAATTTCATCCCTTCTCACGTACCAAACAGTACTGAAGTTCTGATTATAAATATAAAGTTCTGTGAAAAAGTCATAAGGTACTCTAAAAAGGAATTCATCCTCAATTCTTGAGATGCAAAGTCTTTCCTCTTTCAAAAATTCATTTTCTTATTCTTTGATGAAATTCCTATTTTGTTTCAACTTAAACAAAAAAACTTGGCAGAGTTAATAAAATAGACTATTAGTACAACAAATCACATAATTTGAGAACGAAAAAATTATTAGAGTTCAAAAACGAAAACTGAACTCGCAGTATAATCATGCATCTTCGCTACATTTTGGCTTATTTTTTGTTTTTTTTTTTTACTTTTCCATCGTTACCAAACGTAACTAAGAAATTTTATATTTTCCTTCCCCTAGTAAAAAGCCCCTCAGGACACGTTTGGACTCTCTGGTCTGTTGGCACTTTCCATCGCAAATACAACTCAGACTCGCACCCACTTTGACTAAAAGAAACACTCTTTCTCTAATCTTCACTAACCTCACTGCCATCCATTTCACAAACCCTAGATTATTTCCCTCCCCCCAAAAATCTCCATTTCTCTCTCTATTACCTAATTCAGCGACGGAGTTCGAATGGCCGATCCTCTGGAGAGGCTGGGATCGGAGGCCGTAGGGAGCGAATCGAACATCAAGGACGAACTCTCCATGGAGATCGATCCTCCTTTCAAAGAAAACACCGCCACCGCCGACGACTGGAGAAAGGCGCTCAGCAAGGTCGTCCCCGCCGTCGTCGTTCTGCGGACAACCGCCTGTCGTGCTTTTGACACTGAGGCCGCTGGTGCTAGCTATGCCACCGGCTTCATCGTCGATAAGCGCCGCGGGATCATCCTCACCAATCGACATGTTGTCAAGCCTGGTACTTTTTTGTTTCTTGAACTTTCTTCTTGTTATTTGGATACTGAGGAAATGTGAGAGAAAGAAAAGGGAAAATTTCGCTTTCAAAGTTTAAGCCTTTCGAGTTGTAAAGTAAAGTTTTACTCTTTTAAGCTTCTAACCAACCAATGCATTGCTTGGTAATGATTGTCTAGTCGGTAATGATTGTCTAGTTGGTAACATTTAGTGCTCTTTTTTTTTTCAACTGAATTTGATTTAAGGATCTTGAACCTTCTTTGATATTTTCCCAATCTGTTTCTTTGGTACTGTAGGACCTGTAGTTGCAGAAGCTATGTTCGTGAACCGTGAAGAAATTCCAGTATATCCTATATACAGGGATCCAGTGAGTAAATTCTTTCTTACGTTTGATTTATGATCTGCTGTAATTGCACGGTGGTTTGTAAAATCTATATTATTTTTTGCTCCATTAAACAATCTCGTACATTTCCAGTGTGATATAGTTCCTTACGCTTTGTTTTCTTACTTAACATAGTAAATGAAAAGTTGTGACTGCAGAGCAAGCAGTTTATTTTCATTATTAAGTTTTGTTGAACTTTCCTTTAAGTTCTTCAAATTGTAAGACATGGTTGCGATTTTGGGAACGTGTAAATGAGATTATCTGTTTATATGTCCTCTTACATGTTTAACTAGATTATGCGAATGCGATTATGATTGACATGTGAAGTATTTAAATTTTTTTTGGTATTTAGGAAGTGATTTTGAAAATGAAAGAACCTTCAAAATGTTATTTATAAAGCAGTTTACAAGTAGTCTGCTAGCAACAACAAAATAGCAAGAAAAGAATAAATAAAACTATTTGACTGTCCAAATGAATCTATAATTGAATTGCATGTCATACACCCTACAATTCAAGTGCATTTGAAAATTTTAGTATGATATTAAAATATTTACATGTTTTCTTGTAAAATAAGAAACTCCTAATTATTACTTCACCCCTAGCTATAATTAAACATGGGATTTATGTAACAGGACAATTATAGATACCTTTGTAATCAATCTGTGCTTTTGACATCTTGTGTATATCTGAAACACTGATATATGTATATGTTTTTTCAGGTCCATGATTTTGGCTTCTTTTGTTATGATCCTAGTGCAGTACAATTTCTTAGTTATGAGGAGATTCCTCTGGCCCCTGAGGTTGCTTGTGTTGGACTAGAAATCAGGGTTGTTGGTAATGATAGTGGTGAGAAGGTATTCATTTGTCAAGTTTGTGCTTTTACTTAATAGGCTCATAATTATATGCCTTACATTTTAGTAATTTGTTATTTACTGGATTCACTTTAATTTTTAGGTCTCAATTTTGGCTGGTACTATTGCTCGTTTGGATAGAGATGCTCCACATTACAAAAAGTATGTATCAGCTTGATTTAACATTTGCCTTATTCCTTTGTTCTTATTTTCCCTGAAAACTAGTGAAATACATACGTTGTCCTATGGATTTATATCATTGTTACGAAAGCCTACAAGCTGTCTTTATCATGTGTGTGAGAGACGCCAACCGCATGATGCTCTCACAGTGCCTTTTACTGATTTCCTTTTGTTGTGTAAAAGAACAAAATAAATAAATAAAAGTCAAAAGGAAGAGCTCTTCAAGGGGCGTAACATTCTTAGGGCTGGTTTGGTATTGCTGTGCTTTGAAAAAAAGCTACTTCTGTTGTGCTGAATAAACAACTGTGAAATAAAGTAGCTGAGTGTTTGGTAAACTTTTTTTGTAAAAGTGCTTTTGACAAAAAAAAAAAAACAGTATTATAGTGTTTAGTAAACTTTTTGTAAAACAGATGTGAAAAAAAGCTGGTTTTTCATAGCTGGGTTTTGTAGCTTTGTGTTTTTGGCTTTTTTTCATCCAAAACTGTGAAAAAAGCTGAAGCTGAATGTTTACCAAACACAAAAAAGCTCCCAGCTTTTTTTGATACCCACTTTTTTCAGAATCACCTCAGTATCAAACCAGGCCTTAGTCAGCTACCTTTTTAAACAGAGCATCCATTTAACAATAGAACTTGGCGTTTTCTAGTATGTCATAGATGCACACACCATAGTGTGGACTGTGGATTGCCTGAGTCACAAAATAATGTGAAAGTAAATCATTGTGCTTAACGTATAAGAACAACTACGAAAACTTTATAAAAATATAGAAGAAGACCAACTAAAACAATCTTTGTTCTACTTCGTTAGTTTTACAGTGAACTCGTTAAAAAAAAAGCAGTCAATAGAAACAATAAAAACCTTTTATGATACCCCCCAACCACCTCTCCAAATACTCAGTCCAATAAAATTTCAAGTGCTGATTCCTTACAAATTATAAGTACTTCTTGATATAAATCTTGATTTCACCTTATCTGCAACCTTTAATAAAATACATCTACAAGGTTACAATTGAGAAAATTGGAACTATCCCAAACTACATGGAGAAAATCATAATTGTCTCTTCTATTAATAAACTCCTCTTACAGAGGTGTGCTCGATATAAGACAACAGAGCCTAAGCTACTTTTGTTATGCTACTGACCTATGGTAGGCAGAACACTTAATGGTTTGAGCATTTGTTCTTCGGAGACTTTACAGCCAATTTTTTTTTTTTTTTTTTTGGTTAATAATGATTGTGTTTTTGCGCAGGGATGGTTATAATGACTTCAATACATTCTACATGCAAGTAAGTAGTGTATTTTCATTATTTTTGCTACCTAATAGTTTCATGCAAGCTTCCTCCACTGGAGTAGGTTTTGGGTTTAGAATTTTGTGACTATTTTCATTATTGTGCCTTAAGTGTACTTCTGTTGTAAAAAATGCTTCTGTGAGGGACATATGTTAAGCGCCTTCTGTGCTGTAAACATTGAACTGTTGGATATACTGAAGTGTTTGTATTATATCCAACCTTAAAGTGGTTGGCACTTATAGACGCTTAAATGTGTCACTTATATGAGCATTTCTGTTTCTTTTGTAGGGTAGTTTTTGGGCTATACTTGGGCCGTATTGTACTGCTTAATTGGTTATTGGGTGAGGATAAGGTATAAAATACAGAAAAGGGAAGGAGATTCCTTTAATGAAAATGTAATTAGAACAAATAATTTGATCAACAAGAGAAGCAGACTGATGTATAGAAGACAAAATTTCTTGCTTTAAAATACATTGATGTTTTATATATGGCTGGAGGCTGGTTCTGACTGCTGAGAGTTGTCCACATGGCATAAATATTCTTCTCTCCCACTTTTGGTACCTGAACTTTGACCCATTTATCAATTCAGTGCGTGAAGATTAATTTGTCCCATTTAGTGGTTATCTTAGCCGACCCCACTTAGTGGGAAAAGGCTTTGTTGTTGTTGTTGTATTTAGTGGTTATCTAACTTTTTGGTTTCTAACAAGTACCAGGTCAAACTTTAAATAGGAATGGTTAACATATCTCAGTGGTAATATGTACTGTCCTCCTTATTATAATCAAGGGCACATTTGATGAAAAATAAGTACCAATGACCAAATTTCATTGTACGGAAGTTTGATTTGATACTTGTTGGATGCAAAAACTTAACTTTAGGATTATAACTTTTGTTCAAGACTCAGCCTTGAATTGAGGCCTATAGGTTATAGATTCTATTATAAAATAAAAGGAAATAGGGAACAAAATCTGAGTGGTGAGCATTTTGTCTTTATAATTGCCCTTTGCCCTCCTCACTCTTGTTGGCCGTGTTTGCACTAAGAAAATACATTCAATTTGTAAACAAGACTTTCATGAAAATAAGCGCCGAAGTATCTAAAGATGAGGGTTTAAATTTGTAAACAAGACTTTCATGAAAATACTCGTTCTTAGAAAAAATCATAGGTGCAAAGTTTGTTTACCTATTGTAATGGTCTTAATGATTTACACTGTGTTACTGATATATCTATATACATTCCATTTATGGCATACATGTACCTTTAGAATCTGGGAGAGTTGAGATGCGAATATGGCGTTGCTTTGGCATGGGATTTACGAATCAGTATTTAACTATTTTGCATATGGGATAATATATGTTTGCAGTCCCTTACGACATGACTGTCTTTGTTAATTATGTTATTGAATGACTTGGCATTGTTGGTTGATACTTGATAGCAGTGCTTCTTTTGCTGATATAGTAGCTTTAGCCTAAATTTTCACAGTTATATTTATTAGTTGTTTTTGTTATAGGCTGCATCTGGTACTAAAGGTGGTTCCAGTGGATCTCCTGTGATTGATTGGCTAGGCAGGGCGGTGGCCTTGAATGCTGGTAGCAAGTCATCAAGTGCTTCAGCTTTTTTCTTACCATTAGAACGAGTAAGTGCATTTTATGTATCTTCTGTATCTTTATTAATTATGAATGGGGATTTAATATTTAATATTCCACAATTATGATTTATGACATAGACTTATTCAAATGGCAGGTTGTGAGGGCATTGAACTATCTCCAGAAAGGCAGAGATTCATTTGTCAATAAATGGGAGGCAGTCTCTATACCTCGTGGTACGCTTCAGGTTTGTGTTTGAATTATCCTTAAAGGGAATCACTTCAATTAAACCATTTCCCAATTCTTTTAACTTCATGTTCAGAAGGGTACTGCTATTTTGGTGGGCAGTTGACCCAGTTTCCCCCAGTATTATTTTACCGTTGAGGTTGAAATTGGTTGCAATTGCAATGGATCATGGTGTTTTTTACAACTTAAAATTTACGCATATATGTTTATTTGAAATATTGAATACATTTTTGGGTTGAGGGTAGGAGAAATAAAACCATAATATAAAAGAAATTCTTAATTTTTGGACCTGATTGATTTTATTCTTGGAAACAATACGAAGATTTCATGGTGTTCAGAGTTGTACGATGTTTGAGTAATTATTATTGTGACACAGCGTGTATAATTTATAATGCAGGTGACATTTGTCCATAAAGGGTTTGATGAGACACGCCGGCTTGGTCTTCAAAGTGAAACAGAGCAGGTCCTTTTTGTTTTGTTTTATTTTTTGTTTCTGTCTTATTTCCCCATACTTCATTATTTGCATGAAAAGTAGGGTGCCTCAAGTAACCTGTGCTTTTGATTTGTTCAGTTAGTTCGTCGTGCATCTCCCGAGGGTGAAACTGGGATGCTGGTTGTTGACTCTGTGGTGAGTATTCTTGCATACTTTGAAATTGTGTAAGTTTTTCTTTTTCTTGGTCATCTAATTCTTACTTCTAGGATTCTTATGAGGCTGGACTTGTTTCAGGTTCCAGGTGGTCCGGCGTACAAGTGTTTGGAGCCAGGTGATGTTCTTGTTTGCATGAATGGGAAAGTAAGTTATACTTTTCGTCTCATTTAATTTTGTTTTTATTGAAAAGACTTTGATGACATGCAAATTCATTGCTTTATTTGATATTGTTGTTTTATAAATATGACCACTATTTTGTTTGCAAATGTCTGGATCAAATTATAAGGTTTACTTCTCTCACTGGCCACCATCTATAAGGTCATCAACCGGATCAAATTATAAGCTTTATCCAATCTTATTGTTGAGTTTTGTGATGCATTAACTTGATATTAACTATGTATTATGATTAACTTGATATTAAGTATGTATTATGCAGGGTAACTACAGTAACTCATTATGAATGGTTTTCTACTTTCGCAAACGCATCTTCTAGATTGGATAAATAATCAATGATCATTTTTTATGGTACATATTGTTTATTTTAGATGACATATGTTAGAATTCAACTCTTTATCTATTATCTCTTATATATATAAAGGGAGAAAAAAAAATCTGTGAAGCTTTCATAATCTCAAAATTGCCCTTCTTCCATTAGGATTTCAAAGAAAAAACAATTTCACAAAAAATAAAAAAACCACCCACATAAACTATAATAACTAAATTAAGTAAATTTGAAGAAAAAAAAAACAGAAAGACAAAACAATAAATAATATATTATCAGACAAAAATAAATAGTACACTTGTGGCAATAGGTAGTTTGTCTATAAATGCTATTCCAAAGTAATTACTTTTAGGCTCCATTTGATCCTGGGAAAGGAAACCTCAAATGTTTTTCATGCAAGCAAGACAGTAGCTACTCAATTGAATCTAACGTATTGGATTGCTGTGCAGGTAATTACCCAATTCCTAAAATTGGAGACTTTACTTGATGACAGTGTCAATCAAAAGATTGAATTACAGATTGAAAGGGGTGGCACACAGTTAACTGTTAACTTGACGGTGAGAGTTTTTCTTGTTTGGTATTTATGTTTTGCTACGGAAAAGTCTCGTATGTATGTCTGGAAAATTTAGTGCAGTGGCAATCAACTGGTTCACTGCTTAATCGAGGCACTGCAAGCTTTACTCTTATCTTTTTACTTTTATTTTTAACATTAGTTTTTATCCAATGTTGGCGCCCTTCAGGAAGATCAAGAAAAGTTCATGCAATATTATGAATCAAGAATGTTTGAACTTGTTGCTTGTAATTTATGTCTTTTCTTGACTGTATAATGCTCTACTTGTTTTTACATGGGATTATGAATTTGTTTTTGAATAATATTTTAAGAAAAGGAGAAAGAAAATGAGAGATGATCATCGAACCAGAAATTAAAGGAACTGCCACCACACACTTTCAAACAATGTTTTCACTGATTTTTCCTATTCTTTGTTTAGTTCTTGGAAGCACAAATTGTTTTCCTTATAAATGAGAAGATGAGACTTCATTTCTTAGGAGAAACCAAATGTTGCAGAAGATATGTGCACACACTAACATGTCATCTTTGTCTCTCTTTTTATGCATTGGCCAATTGAAGGCAGCTGGTAGAGATAATTTAAGTGCTTAGGTGGATCTGGCTTTACCTTATTTAATATTCTATTTAACGTCCGTGGTATGTTTAGAAGATGCATCAGTGAATGTAAATGTTTCAGTGCACATGATTTTAAGCTGCAGTGTTTTTCTATTTCACTTTGTGTTTCTGAGAATGCTTCAGTGTATATATGTGTCTGTGCAGTGTATATATGTGTGTGTACCTAAGGTTCCTCGTAATATGAATGGTATGTGTGTGCACTTGTGTTTTGTTTTGTTTTTTTTTTTTTTCAACAATTCCTGTCCATGATATTTGAACAGTTAGGACGCCATTGGCAAATGGTATCTGTTTGTGTGGGTAATTTAACTAGGAGTTGGGACTTATGGAACCTCAGTATCTTTAATGGACTGAAAACAGGGTAGAGAAAAGGATAGGAGAGGAAAAACAATAACAGTGAATTTATTGAAATGGTTGAACCACACATTTAACTCCGCCTATGTCTTACATGGCCGGTCCCAAGCCCGGATAAAGGAGGAGGGGGAGGGCGTCAGGTAGTCGACAGCCGGCACTCCATGATCACGTCGAATCCTTATGAAAATGAATCCAGAACAAAATCGCGCTAAAGCTAGGGCGTCACCCGTAAGTGGCGCGCTGTGTGGCCCGAGCACAGTGATAAGTGAGCAACGGTCGCTGTATCTCCATCGGCACCCGGATGCAGTGTTAAATGAGCAAGGGGGCCATAGAAACTTCTTTTCGAACGACTCCACTCAAAGTTGTTTGGGAGCATATGCTCCTATCAACTTTACCCGGGACACACAAAAGAAGTACTTTGATCCTATTAGACGGGGGAGGGTGAAGAAGCTAGGACAGAAGGGTAGAGTTCAAGAGAGCAAAATGCGTTTAGGAACGTGGAATATAGGAACCTTAACGGGAAAATCTATGGAAGTAGTGGAAGTTATGGTGAGGAGAAGGATAAATATTATGTGCCTACAAGAAACTAAGTGGGTTGGTAGTAAGGCAAAGGATCTAGAAAACTCAGGGTTTAAACTTTGGTATTCGGGCACAAATAGAACGAGAAACGGTGTTGGCATCATCGTGGACAAGACCTTGGTACAAGATGTTGTAGATGTCAAGAGGGTAGGAGATAGAATCATGGCAATCAAGATTGTAATAGGACAAGAACTTATCAATGTGATTAGTGCGTACGCACCTCAAGTAGGGTTGGATACGAGTTCGAAGGAGAAATTTTGGGAAGATCTTGGAGACTTGGTGCAAGGAATTGCTCAGACGGAGAAGTTATTTATAGGAGGAGATTTAAATGGACACGTGGGCAGGGAGACAGGCAACTATGGAGGTTTTCATGGTGGCCATGGTTTTGGGGAGAGAAACGAGGATGGGGAAGTTATCTTGGATTTTGCAATGGCATATGATCTCTTCTTAGCCAACACCTTCTTTAAGAAGAGAGAAGAACATGTGATCACCTACAAGAGTGGGTCGTCAAAAACACAAATAGATTTTCTTCTAATGAGGAAAGGGGATCGTATAACTTGTAAGGATTGCAAAGTTATACCAGGAGAGAGCGTGGCTAATCAACATCGCTTGTTGGTGATGGATGTACATATCAAAAGAGTAAGACAAAAGAACAAGACTTGGAAGTGCCCAAGGACTAGATGGTGGAATCTAAAAGAAGAAAAACAAGCCATTTTCAAAGAGAAGGTAATCACCCAATGTGTGTGGGATAGAGAGGGGGAAGCTAGCCAAATGTGGGATTCCATGGCTAGTTGTATCCGAAAAGTAGCAAAAGAGGTATTAGGAGAGTCCAAGGGCTTTGCCCCACACCAAAAGGAATCTTGGTGGTGGAATGAGGAGGTACAAACAAAGGTGAAGGCTAAGAAGGAATGTTGTAAAGCCTTATACAAGGAGAGGACCGATGAAAATGGTGAAAGGTATAGAAAAGCGAAGCAAGAGGCGAAGAAAGCTGTCAGAGAAGCTAAGTTAGCGGCTTACGACGATATGTATAAACGACTAGATACCAAAGAAGGAGAGTTGGATATCTATAAACTATCTAGAGCAAGGGAAAAGAAGACAAGGGACCTAAACCAAGTGAGGTGCATCAAGGATGAGGATGGAAAGGTTCTTGCTACAGAGAACGCGGTTAAAGACAGATGGAGAGGTTATTTTCATAATCTTTTCAATGAAGGACATGAAATGAGTGCTTCTTTAGGGGAGTTGAGTAACTCAGAAGAGTGTAGAAACTACTCTTTTTATCGTCGAATCCGGAAGGAAGAAGTGGTTGTAGCTTTGAAGAAGATGAAGCATAAAAAAGCAATAGGCCCAGACGATATACCAATCGAAGTGTGGAAACTTTTGGGAGAGACAGGTATAACATGGCTCACTGACCTTTTCAATAGGATTTTGAAAACGAAGAAGATGCCAAATGAGTGGCGAACGAGCACTTTGGTGCCTATCTACAAGAATAAGGGCGACGTACAAAATTGCATGAACTATAGGGGTATTAAGCTAATGAGTCATACAATGAAGCTCTGGGAGAGAGTCATTGAGCATAGATTGAGGCAAGAGACACGGGTTTCAGACAACCAATTCGGGTTCATGCCAGGGCGCTCAACCATGGAGGCAATCTATCTCTTACGAAGATTGATGGAAAGATATAGAGATGGGAAAAAGGATTTACACATGGTTTTTATAGATTTGGAAAAAGCGTATGATAGGGTCCCAAGAGACATTCTTTGGAGGATTTTAGAGAAGAAAGGAGTACGAGTAGCATATATCCAAGCTATAAAGGATATGTATGAAGGAGCAAAGACTGCCGTAAGAACTCATGAAGGACAAACCGAAAGCTTTCCCATAACTGTAGGATTACATCAAGGCTCATCCTTAAGTCCTTACCTTTTTGCGTTGGTAATGGATGAGTTAACAAGACATATTCAAGATGATATTCCTTGGTGTATGCTTTTCGCAGACGATATAGTGTTGATAGATGAAACTCAGGAAGGGGTAAATGCAAAGCTTAACCTTTGGAGAGAAGTGTTGGAATCTAAAGGTCTTCGCCTAAGCCGATCAAAGACAGAATATATGGAGTGCAAGTTCAGTGCAAATGGAGGCCAAAACGAGTTAGGGGTGAGGATCGGAGATCAAGAAATACCAAAGAGCGACCGTTTTCGTTACCTAGGATCTATCTTGCAAAAGAACGGAGAATTAGATGGAGATCTCAACCATAGAATACAAGCTGGATGGATGAAGTGGAAGAGTGCATCCGGCGTGTTATGTGACCGCCGTATGCCACTAAAGCTCAAGGGAAAATTTTATAGGACGGCAATAAGGCCGGCGATGCTGTATGGCACAGAATGTTGGGCGGTGAAACATCAACACGTACACAAAATGGGTGTAGCGGAGATGAGGATGCTTCGTTGGATGTGTGGGCACACGAGAAAGGATAAGATTAGGAATGAGGATATCCGGGATAAAGTAGGAGTAGCCGAAATTGAAGGAAAGATGAGAGAAAATCGGTTACGGTGGTTTGGACATGTGCAAAGAAGGCCTACTGACGCTCCGATTAGAAGACGCGACTATGGGACAGAGGTTCAGGGCCGAAGGGGTAGAGGAAGACCTAGGAAAACTTTGGAAGAGACTCTAAGAAAAGACTTAGAGTACTTGGATCTAACGAAGGACATGACACAGGATCGAGCACAATGGCGTTCTAAGATTCATATAGCCGATCCCACTCAGTGACTTGGATTTTCCAAGTCTCCAACCGAGAAGTTTTCCTCACTCGGAAAATTAAGGGAACACTACCCCAACCTACATGCTCCACTCAGAAAGCTTCAACATACAAGCTTCAACAAAAAAAAATTCAAAGAACTTAGCGAAGAAGGCTTTGGTGTATTTAACACAATACGTTGAAATGAAGGAAAGCTTATTTATTGATATCCCCGATAAGCTACAAATATGTACATATACATGAGTCAAAATAAACACACAAGAGGGAGCCTTCACAAAGGTTGCTTAGGAGAAGTCTCAGCAGTCGGTAGAGCCCCAGAAAGAGAAGGCACCGGAGGGGGATCATTTGGAGCCTCAGTACTGGACAGAACCCTAGAAGGAGGAGGCATCAGAGGTTGATCATTTGGAGCTTCATTACGCGGTATAGCTCCAGAAGACGAAGGCAATAAATGCCTTTGGAACAAACCCACAAATCTCTGATGATCAAGTAAAACCTGACCATCAGTTTCCTTCATCTGGTCAAGCTTCCTCTTCATGTTTGTAGCATAGTCATGTGCGAGCCGGTGCAACTGTTTATTCTCATGCTTGAGCCCTCTAATCTCCTGTTTGAGACTCATCACTTCAGCCGCCAATGATTCAACTTGGCGGGTTCGAGCAAATAGGCGTTGGGCCATATTAGACACAGAACCTGCACACTGAACACTGAGAGCCAGCGAATCCTTAACAGCTAACTCATCAGACCGTTTGGAAAGTAGTCTGTTATCTTTGGGAGTGAGAAGGTTCCTGGCCACCACCGCAGCGGTCATATCATTCTTCATCACGGAATCCCCAACGGTAAGAGGACCAGTAGGGGAGACGAAGGATGGGCGCCATATGTTGTCTGGAGAAGGCGGGGCTGCCTCTTCAACAAGGTTCAAGTCAAAACGACGGTCGGAGGGGCCAGACATTTTCAAAGGTGTTGAAGAGAGAAGAGGTCGGACAAATCAAAATCTTAGAAGTGCAAGAATGAAGCTTCTACTGGTGGAGATTCAAGTGTGCTTTGGAACTTAATGCCAGCCCTTATAAAAATCTGCACTCGACGGAGCTTCAGAAATCGAAGAGGCGTCTGCTCAGAAATCGAAGAGGCGTTTGCTTTCTCAAAAGCTGGGCTGCTTAGAGATCACGAGGGTTGATCTCAGAAATCGAAGAGGCGTTTGCTTTCTCAAAAGTTGGGCTGCTCAAAGACCACGAAGGTTGATCTCAGAAATCGAAGAGGCGCTCGCTTTCTCAAAAGCTGGGCTCCCCAGAGACCACGAGGGCCGATCTCAAAAATCGAAGAGGCACCTACTTTTCCAGCCTTGTCAGCACCTGTCACACGCACACTCAGCTTTGCGGAAATTATGGGCATTCTGTCGAAGACTTCTGGGGAAGTAGAAAACACATGAATCTTACTGTTCAATCACCCACTTCCCACACGCAACAATAGCTCATGGGTACCACAGAAAACTTTGCCAAAGTTCTCTGCCAAAGTTGAGCACGTGAAGCTTGCAGCTCCCATTACATCGCTCTGACCAAGAAGGGTAAAAGAATAGCAAAGAAACAGCACTAACAAAGTTTAGACCCATAAATTTTGAAGGTCTAGCTACCATATTATTACCCACAAGGGTAAAGGAACAGTACCACTGCTGGATAATTGGAAAGTCCCTGTGTGTCAACCTCTGTGCTTCGTGGCAAGGTAGACTAGCAAACATGCCCAACCTTTACTCATATTCGAGAAAACACTCCCAATAAGATTGCTTGCTCCAAAATCGAAGAGGCACCGTCCTCTGAATCTCGAGAGCCAGACTCCCAACATGACTACTTTCTTAAAAATCGAAGGGAGGGTAAAGGAACAGTACCATTGCTGGATAATTGGAAAGTCCCTGTGTGTCAACCTCTGTGCTTCGTGGCAAGGTAGACTAGCAAACATGCCCAACCTTTACTCACATTCGAGAAAACACTCCCAACAAGATTGCTTGCTCCAAAATCGAAGAGGCACCGCCCTCCGAATCTCGAGAGCCAGACTCCCAACATGATTACTTTCTCAAAAATCGAAGAGACACTGCTCCCCGAATCTTCGAGAGCCAGACCCCCAGCATGATTGCTTTCTCAAAAATCGATGAGGCATCGTTCTCCGAATCAATCGAAGAGGCGCGCTTTCTCAAAAGCTGGGCTGCTCAGAGACCACGAGGGCCGATCTCAGAAATCGAAGAGGCACCTACTTTTCTAGCCTTGTCAGCACCTGTCACACGCACACTCAGCTTTGCAGAAATTATGGGCATTCTGTCGAAGACTTCTGGTGAAGTAGAAAGCACATGAATCTTACTGTTCAATCACCCACTTCCCACACGCAACAATAGCTCATGGGTACCACAGATAACTTTGCCAAAGTTCTCTGCCAAAGTTGAGCACGTGAAGCTTGCAGCTCCCACTACATCGCTCTGACCAAGAAAGGTGAAAGAATAGCAAAGAAACAGCACTAACAAAGTTTAGACACATAAATTTTGAAGGTCTAGCTACCATATTATTACCCACAAGGGTAAAGGAACAATACCACTGCTGGATAATTGGAAAGTCCCTGTGTGTCAACCTCTGTGCTTCGTGGCAAGGTAGACTAGCAAACATGCCCAACCTTTACTCACATTCGAGAAAACACTCCCAACAAGATTGCTTGCTCCAAAATCGAAGAGGCACCGTCCTCCGAATCTCGAGAGCCAGACTCCCAACATGACTACTTTCTCAAAATCGAAGAGAGGGTAAAGGAACAGTACCATTGCTGGATAATTGGAAAGTCCCTGTGTGTCAACCTTTGTGCTTCGTGGCAAGGTAGACTAGCAAACATGCCCAACCTTTACTCACATTCGAGACAACACTCCCAACAAGATTGCTTGCTCCAAAATCGAAGAGGCACCGCCCTCCGAATCTCGAGAGCCAGACTCCCAACATGATTACTTCCTTAAAAATCGAAGAGACACTGCTCTCCGAATCTCGAGAGCCAGACCCCCAGCATGATTGCTTTCTCAAAAATCGAAGAGGCATCGTTCTCCGAATCTCGAGAGCCAGATACCACAGACCACTTTTTCAAAGTGCTCTGACAGAGTTAAAACATGTGAAACTGGCAGCTCCCACTACCGTGCTATGACCAAGCAGGGTAAAGGAATAGCATTACTACTTGTTAGGGAGACTCCTATATATGTCGACCCCCATCCCCAACGGACAGGCAGACCTGCAAAAATGCTCAACCCTTCATCATATCTGAGAGGGCACTCCCAACGAAGCCTTTCGAAATATTCAGCTTTCTTTCCCCCCGATAATACCTCTGCAAACAAGCTATACTAGAGCAAGAATATCTCATATCATCAGGGTTAAAAGCAAGAGTATCCCATATCATGCTTTTTCCCTGTCTTTTCCTTTGGCCTTGTTTTTACCTGCAAGACAAGGAGAAAGAGAGCAATCAGTCAGCACTTGGAATCAAGCTTCCAGCCAGGATCTGACTGCCTGGAACCCCTTACCTGATTACTTACCTGGCATTGCTCTCGAGTACTCATCTTCAACATCTTATGTTTCCAGGGAAGATTCCGCATTTGCTTGAGGAACAGATAGGGCAAGTGCGAAGGATACAAGGAAGCATGTGGAGACAAGCGTAACAGCACACGTGCCGATACATCCATTACTCTGTCAAAAGCAAAAGTATCCCATATCAGCAGGGTGGAACGTACTCTAGATTTGATGGACTTGTTTTGACCCTCAAATTCTTCAGTCGGCCTTATACTCTGGAGGAAACCAGAAAACCCTCCAGCTCAGTTCAAGAATAAGCCTGTGGAAAGTTACTTCTTCAAAAGCAAAAGTATCTCATATCATTTCTTCTCATTTTTCTTCTCTTTATCCTTCATGCTGCTGCAAGATGGGGAGAAGGTGAACAATCAGTCGGAGCTCTGATTGCTTACCTTGTCTGTCACCTCTTTCAGCAGACCCCCTAGCTCGGCGACTTGGGGGACTCCTACTACATGGTTTGTATCGCGCTTGACCAAGCCTGAAACTACAAGTAAGCTTCAAGTGAAATTGATACATTACCTTGTGCATCTCCACCAGTTAAAGATACCACCCCTGGATGGAGGAAGAGTACTTCCAGAGAAGATGCCACATCTACCTATGAGACAGATAAGGTAAGTCAAGACGACTCCACACTCCGATACTTAGAAGTTTCGTGATTACGAGATCATTCTCCCACAATATTTCCTAATGTCATTTGTACTAAATCATTCACTTGTACTCACTAAAGGAGAGCTTGAACCTATGTACTTGTGTAAACCCTTCACAATTAATGAGAACTCTTCTATTCCGTGGACGTAGCCAATATGGGTGAACCACGCACATCTTGTGTTTGCTTTCCTATCTCTATCCATTTATATACTTATCCACACTAATGACCGGAGCAATCTAGCGAAAATCACAAAAAGCGACCGTTTTCGCTACCTAGGATCTATCTTGCAAGAGAACGGAGAATTAGATGGAGATCTCAACCATAGAATACGAGCTGGATGGATGAAGTGTAAGAATGCATCCGGCGTGTTGTGTGACCGTCGTAGGCCACTGAAGCTCAAGGGAAAATTTTATAGGACGGCAATAAGGCCAGCGATGTTGTATGGCACAGAATGTTGGACGGTGAAGCATCAACACGTACACAAAATGGGTGTAGCGGAGATGAGGATGCTTCGTGGGATGTGTGGGCACACGAGAAAGGATAAGATTGGGAATGAGGATATCCGAGGTAAAGTAGGAGTAGCCGAAATTGTAGGAAAGATGAGAGAAAATCGGCTCCGGTGATTTGGACATGTGCAAAGAAGGCCGAATGACGCTCCGGTTCGAAGATGTGACTACGGGACAGAGGTTCAGGGCCGAAGGGGTAGAGGAAGACCTAGGAAAACTTTGGAAGAGACTCTAAGAAAAGACTTAGAGTACTTGGATCTAACGGAGGACATGACACAAAACCGAGCGCAATGGCGTTCTAGGATTCATATAGCCGACCCCACTTAGTGGGAAAAGGCTTTGTTGTTGTTGTTGTTGGTTGAACCACACATTTGAGGTTTAAGTAATCACCTGTTAGGGATGCTCTGATTGCCCTTTAGACATGGCTAGGTTAGAGGTGTTTTCTCTGATAATATTTTATGTCCCAAGTCAACTTTCACTGTGTTAGCCTTTGTCTGAAAATATTTATATAGTTACTTTGCTTGCATTAATATCAGCTTGGTAAATTGAATCTTTTGTTTTTCGTTCTGAAATTGTCCCTGCCCATTCCTCATTATGCATCGTGATGAAAGAGAGACTAATGCCTTTATCACGATGAATAATTAAGATATTTCTTCACTGGGCTAGGTATGAACTTATTGAGGTCTTTACCCCATAATTTATTCAACTGTGTTATATACCTGGATGCAGTTTGGTGGTATTCCTTTAGTTATCCATGTTGTATACCTGGTTTCAGTTTGGTGGTATTCCTTTAGTTTGTAGCATTGTTTCATTAAGGTGCCATCAGTAAATTTGTTATCCTATTTATTTCAGGTGCAAGATTTACACTCAATAACCCCTAATTACTTCTTGGAAGTAAGTGGTGGAGTGATACAACCTCTCTCGTACCAACAGGTTGGTTGATTTTGCCGTTCGTACTTAGTATTCGAGAGTGATCTTTCAAGTTGTTGCTGGGCTATTGTCCTCATATAGAAGTCTGCATTTGCTTGAACTGCATTTTTTATCCTAATTTTGGCATGCTTTTAACCAAGTCAAGTGCATTTCTTTTGCATATTGCATGTGTAGCTTGTCGTATACCTCTCTCTCTCTCTCTCTCTCTCTCTCTCTATATATATATATATATATATATATATTCTATTTTGAGAGCTTTATGCACCCCTTTTTGGAATTATGTTGACCCCGCCTATTGAAATAATGTTTCCTCGTTGTCCATTTACCATGGCTTTGGCTTATTATCTTGATTTGTCTGATTTGTATTCTGTTTGAACCTTTCACTTTATGTTATGACATTGCTTTTCATACAGGCTAGAAATTTTCGTTTCCCTTGTGGCCTTGTATATGTAACAGAACCAGGGTACGTTCTCTTGATCTTGTGCAATATGTTTTGCTTCCTGTTATTACTCAAATAAAAGAACTATGGCCTACGGGATGATGGTGTCAGCTTTTTCTTTCTTTTCAATTTTTTTTTTTTGAGAAAAAAAGATAACAATTTATTAAAACAATAACATGAATTGCAAAATATGGAGAAGAAATCCACCATCTAGCAAAACTAGCTATAAGACCCTTCAAGTAGATCTATATGTTGTTGTTGTTGTTTTTTTTTTTTTTTTTTTTTTGAGAAAAAAAGATGACAATTTATTAAAACAATAACATGAATTACAAAATATGGATAAGAAATCCACCATTGCTCTTAGTTTTGATTTTAAGAGTGTTTTAATTCAGATATTTATTGAAGGGTGAATTTGAAAAGTATTATAGGTCATGGGTCTCTCTCTTTATAGGTCTCATTTCGTTTTTGAACTACACCTATTGACAAAATTGATCTGCGTTTTTTTTGAGTAACAATTATTTAATTTGTTACAGATATATGCTCCTTAGAGCTGGAGTTCCTCGCCATGCTATCATTAAGAAGTTTGCTGGTGAGGAAATATCACAACTTGAGGATCTAATCTCAGTTCTATGCAAGCTATCTCGAGGTGCTCGAGTGCCATTAGAGTATATAAGCTACATGGATCGTCATCGAAGGAAGGTAATACTTTGATTTAGTTATACTGTATTCCACCAATTATTGGCATGAAAATAGTTGTATATGCTGGTTTGGTCAATTCATCTTTAAGATTGCACAAAGGAATAAGAAATAAACTTCTGATTTTGGAACCAAAGGGTCCCACCAGTTGGCTTTTCTAATGAAACCCAGCAAATGGTTGTAATGAACTGCCCCATTAGATACATTAGAGAAATTAGCCAAGTGAACTGTTTTTAACTTTTCTTAGTTGGTTCTCATCTGTTGATTGTTGTGGTGGCTGCAGTCAGTCCTGGTCACGGTTGATCGCCATGAATGGTATGCGCCTCCACAGATATACACTCGTGATGATTGTACTGGTCTTTGGACTGCTAAGCCTGTGTTTCAACATGATGGTAATCTACAATCATCTGGTGTCAATGAACTCGGAGGTACAGGAAGCCAAGCAGTTCCACTAAGTAGCGAAGTCACTTCCATGGTAGACATGCAGCATAATAGCCACGATCAATTGACTGATGGTGTCACCAGTATGGAAACCAGTTATGAGCATGTATCTGAAGGAGCACATTGTAGGGATGAACTGGATCTTGAAACAAAGAAAAGGCGAGTGAAGGAGGGTTTTCCTTCTGATGGAAATGTTGTTGCTGACTGTTCTTTTCCTGAAGCAAATGACAGTAAGCTGGATGATCCAAATACTATGGAGAATGCTGTTCTGAGAGACTTTGAAGGTGCAAATGTAGCAACTGCTAATGCTTCATTAGCTGAACGTGTTATAGAGCCGACTCTTGTTATGCTTGAGGTAACTATCTCAAAGACATATTAAGTTCTGTATGTGTTTCTCGACAGTCTCTTTCCTAACACTAAAATCTTTGTTAGAAAGGAAACTGTCATTATTCTTTGAATTGGCAGTATGTTCTCTCTCTCTCTCTCTCTCTCTCTCTCTCTCTCTCTCACATGCACACACGTGCCCACATGCTTTCACACTCACACGAAATCTCACATGGTCACAATTTTTTTAAAGGAAAAACCCAACACTAGGTGCTTTGCAGCCTATGACTACAAATTCTTCTTGTGCCATTTTATTGTGATACTGTCAGGATAGGTATGCTGTTTTTGTTTGCTACCAGCTGGTTTTGTGGATTTCTTTATTTATTTCTAGTGGATAGCTTGTTTACTGTGCTTGTACTTGGGGATTTTTGTTGTCTCAGTTAGTAGTGTCACTCTGTCAGTATATTTACAGTCATGGATGTTTTGTTAAGTATTTTATATTGATGGTTTAAATTTTTTATCACCAAAAAATTCTTGCTACAGATTTGTTTGACATTTTTGTGAATCTTAAGAAGATGCTCTCATATGATTACAGGTTCATGTGCCACCTTCATGTATGCTTGATGGTGTACATTCACAACATTTTTTCGGGACTGGTGTCATCATCTATCATTCTGATAACATGGGATTGGTTGCTGTTGACAAGAACACAGTTGCAATAGCTGCATCTGATGTGATGCTTTCATTTGCTGCTTTTCCAATTGAAATTCCTGGCGAGGTAGTTCTATAGAATGTAAACAGATGTAAATAATGATGATTTTGAAATTACCTAAACTGCCTATTTTAAATTTCAGGTGGTTTTTCTCCACCCTGTTCACAATTATGCTCTCATTTCATATGATCCCTTGGCCCTGGGAGCTGTTGGTTCCTCTGCTGTTCATGCTGCTGAACTACTGCCTGGTAGGGCTGGCTTTTCACCTTATTTCTCTAATTTTACCTTTCAGTTTATGTGCATAGTGTGGATGTGTGTATTAGTACTATACAATGATATTATTGCTGTATTTTATTAAAATGATTTATTACTTGTTTATTTCTAATCCATTTTCCAGGATTAGGTTTGTAAATTTGATATTGCATGTACTTAAACAAAAGGTACTGATTAAGGATATTAGTTAAATGTTTTTTTTTTAAAAATTTTGGACACTTATAATTATATAAGTCAAACTTGAACTCAATTCTTTTAAAGCATTTGTTAAAGCACTTTGATTTGACTTTTTGTTTGTGTGTCTCAGCTTGTTTATTTGTTGTCAAGGTACTATCCTATTGTTAAGATATGATAGAAATAGTTGGCTTAAGTACTAACAGAATCAGTTTTTGAAAACAGTGGTCGAGCAACAAAAAACTTAGCATGTTATTATAAAGGGATGATAATGGTTGATGGAGTCTCAGTCAGTTGAAACCTTGGTAGTTTGAGTAATTTCTAGATATCTAGAATTTTGACTACATATAATGAAATATCTTTAATATTTGAAACTTCATTATATCTTTAATATTTGAAACTTTGATAGTTTGAGTAATTTCTTTTGTCGTAGAATTTTTGTGGTATGAAGAGGGGTGCAGTTTTGGGAAGATGTGCCATGATGGCAATTTTTTGGATATTATGGGTAGAGCGCAACAGGAGGGTTTTTTTAGATGTCAGTGGAGGAGCTGGATCATTTATGCTGGATTAGGGTTTATTTTTGGGCTTCTTTGTAGGATCTACTGCTTCAAAGTTAGAGAATTGTTTTGTTTTTGTTTTTTTTTTCCTGTTATTTTCTCAGGTTGGAAAGTAGTAGTTTGGTCATTTTTAGGCTTCTCTGGTTTTGTTGTATTATACTTAGTTTGCAGCTAGCTCCTGTAAAATTTTCTATTCAGTTGCGGACTCCTCTACTATTGTGGTACTTTTGTTTCTTAATTACATTTCTTTTTCCTATGAAAAGAAAACAATTTTGTGGTTTGTCTCTTTTGCATCTCTTGTTGGGATCTACTCCATTGTCTTTGAACAAATTTACTGATAAAATTATTCTCTGAGACAGAGCCTGCATTGCGTAGGGGGGATTCTGTGTATCTTGTGGGGTTAAGTAGAAGCCTACAAGCAACATCTAGAAAGTCAATTGTAACTAACCCATGTGCTGCATTAAATATTGGATCTGCTGATTGTCCACGGTACAGGGCAACCAATATGGAGGTCATTGAGCTTGATACTGGTAACTGAAATTCTTATTGCTTAAACTAGAACTTGATTTTGCTGTGCTGATTTTGATTCACTTTTTGTTTTTAATGCTGCGCTCTGTTCAGATTTTGGCAGTACATTTTCTGGTGTACTAACCGATGAGTATGGAAGGGTTCAAGCCATCTGGGGTAGCTTTTCAACTCAGGTTTCCATCTTTTCCCTCAGCAAAAGGAAAAGAAAAAGCAAAATAAAAAAATTCAGGTATTTACTTTAACATTGGTTAATTTTATTTTCATTGGTGATTTGTATTTGCAGCTAAAATTTGGTGGCAGTAGCTCCGAAGATCATCAGTTTGTTAGAGGTCTCCCTATTTATTCAATCAGTCAAGTCCTAGAAAAAATTATTTCTGGTGCTCAAGGCCCTCCTCTTCTCATAAATCGTGTCAAAAGGCCAATGCCTCTTGTGAGAATTTTAGAGGTTGAACTATATCCTACATTGCTTTCAAAAGCCCGAAGCTTTGGACTGAGTGATGATTGGGTCCAAGTACGTCTTCTTCCTGATAGTAAATATTTCTTCCAACTATGTCTTGTATCTTTCTTTCATGTCAACCTTGAAAGAATTGGATGTTTTGGGTATGACGTTGCGTATAGATAATTAGTAATCCCTCATGGTCTATATAATTATAAAGAAACACTAAGGTTGAAGTTGGGAGGAAAAACCCCAACTATAAATTTATAATGTTTGTATGACACAATTAGTGATGCGAAATCTGTTTGAAATTTTGTATCACAATAAAATCAAAGTAAGAAGCCTCTGTTTTAACCCTTATTTCTTAAGAGAGCATCATATAAATAATAAAATTCTGGAGATCACACTACCACTTAACAAAATCTTCTCTTGATGATGTCCCTACTTCTGCCAACATGAAGCCTAACTGGATAGTTGCGGCCAACCAAGCTGTTAGGCCTTTTATTGCAACCCAGGTTAGGGGAGTTTGAACTGAACTCAAACCCGACATTGATTTAATCATTGCCCTGTCTCTTGTCATCTTGGCCTAGTTGATTGTGAGAAAAACTGGATTGGTTTTATTAAGCTTTCCCACTGTTATTTGGTGTACTTTGATGGAGAGGAGAGTTCAGATCCTTTTCGGGTTGGAATGTTCAATGTTAAAAATCCACCCTTACCTCTTGTTCCTCTTTTAGGAGTTATGTTTTATGTTTCTGGGCTGTGCCTCAATGACACTTAATTTAGGGTGGTGCTATCCGCACATCCTTTTTTACTATCCGCACATCCTTTTTTACCTCCCGCACACCCCTGTTAGTTTTTGTCATTTAATCTTCTTCAATTCCTTTGATCTGACAACCGGAAATTGAGAGGAGTGTGGGAAGGTAGAAAGAGATGTGCATAGCACCACCCTTAATTTATTTTGAATAAACTAGAGAAACTGCAAGGGCTAAATATAACTGTCCCTTATTCTCCACATGGGGTAGCAGTGTACCGGTTTTGACTATTATTCTGAACCTCTTTTTGGCCTTTTGATATCCTTTACTCTCTTGGTTTTACTGTTAAACTCAGAAGCCTTGTTTCTGATCCTTGATCTCGATTGTGCATTTTTTTGGTTATTGATTTTGGAGTTGGATCCCCAAACTGATATATATGTGTGTGTGTGGAAAATTTCCATGACATTGTGATTATTGTTCTTGTTTTAGGCTCTTGTTAAGAAAGATCCGATTAGACGACAAGTTTTACGTGTCAAAGGATGTTTAGCTGGATCTAAAGCCGAAAATCTGTTAGAACAAGGAGACATGGTTTTGGCGATCAATAAGGAGCCAGTTACATGTTTCTCCGATGTCGAAAATGTCTGCCAAGCACTAGATAAAAGTGAAAACAACAATGGCCAGCTTGACATGACCATTTTTCGACAGGTAAAGAGAATTTGTGTTTGTTAGATTCCATTTCCAGTCATTGCAAAATCTTTAATCTTTGAGTTAGGAAAGTGATAGTATTTGTCTTGGTATGGCTGTTTCCTTGGATTATTACTGTAAGGACTTTTTAATTTTGTTTTAATGCTGGATTTAGGGGCAAGGTCTTTTAAATTACGCTCCTCTAAAGTCTCGTCTCTATTGTTTTCCAGGGGCGCGAAATCAATCTTCTTGTGGGAACGGATGTTAGGGATGGAAGTGGTTCTACTCGTGTAATAAATTGGTGTGGATGTATCGTTCAGGATCCTCATCCAGCAGTGCGTGCTCTTGGGTTTCTTCCAGATGAAGGTCATGGTGTATATGTCGCGAGGTACGAATTCCTTTTTGTGAAATTTGAATGCTTGATTTGGGTGAAAGGTGACTACATAGTTCACTCTATTTTGACAGCAAAAATATTTTTCTGAGTACAGTAGGGTTTTTAAGTTAGTATGTATCTATGAACCCCAGCAATTCTACAGGTGTCAAACTGGTGTACAATGCCTGGTGGACAGACACTCCTTTGATACTAATTTTACAGTTTCCACATGTCAAAAGAAAGTTCATTCGTCATCAAGCACTCACATGTGTCAGCATTTGTGTTGACTAGTGTCACGCATATTGCAAACTGGTGTGTGTGTGTGATTCACATTGCACATATTTTCATTCGGAGGAATGAATCTTATTGTAATGCAATAGATGCAGTGGGAGTGTGGGATTAGGAGAGTACATGTGATAAGAGACTCTTGTTGGCGGGTGGAATATATCATTTTTGAAAATTAGCCCATACTGGCATTTTGCTTAATATATGCACACAAATAAATAACTTAGTTGCTGTTTTTGTTTTCATAGTTGTGGAAAACAGTGCATAGTTTCCACTTTGTCTCTTAATAATTACTTGCACCTTTTGTTTTATAAACTTTTCAGTGATATGACCTTCCATGTCCATACTGTTCGATTCTCTTAATATGCTGACGACTTGCCAAATTTATCAGGTGGTGTCATGGTAGTCCAGTGCATAGATATGGTCTATATGCTCTTCAGTGGATTGTTGAAGTTAATGGAAAAAAGACTCCTGATTTAGATTCTTTCGTGAATGTAACAAAGGTACGTACACTTGACTTCATATTTTATACGTGTTCGTGCGATGCATTGCTGAGATTTGCGCGATATATAGCTCGTGATAGCTTTTTTGTTTCCCGTTTGGTGTTTTTCGTATTATATAAATTGAGCTGCTTATGATATCTTTGCTTTCGTATATTTTCTAATTTTTGTAATCTTGCTTTAAAATGTGATCAGGAATTGGAACACGGACAGTTTGTTCGTGTGAGGACAGTCCATCTAAATGGGAAGCCAAGAGTTCTAACATTGAAACAGGACTTGCACTACTGGCCCACATGGGAGTTGAGATTTGATCCTGATTCTGCCATCTGGCGTCGAAAGACGATAAAGACGCTGGATTATACCAGTATATAAACGAAGCGCGTTCATCTCGCAAGGCCTCTGAAGCAGGCGGTAAACGCTTTAGAAACACCGAAGCCCCTCGAGACAAGTTGGGGCTTCGAATATTCAGGTTGGCAGCTATCTGCATTGTGCATTGAATCATTATTATCAGGGGTTCATTATATTATATGTTATATTCTGGAACCATATTATCTGTAGATGCAATGGGAATTGTTATAGAAAAGTTTGAGGTATGGTCGTTTGGATTAAGTTGTATCCCTTTAATTAACAAAATGTGGAATTGTTAGATGAAGAAAATAAAAAAAAATAAACACAAAAAAGTTGATATTTTAATTTGTTGTAGGAAATGTGTTATGGTTATTTAGTTAATTTATGAATGTATTTTCAGCTTCTTTTATGATACTAATGTCCTCTGGTGACCAACCACATACAAGACAACTATGATGTTTCAGATTAAAGTAGTAGCTTGTATTATTTCAACTTTGGAGTTCTTTTTCGACATGTATATGTTTTTTTGTTTTTTTGTTAAATGATAGATTTTGTTAGATTAAATATTTGATTAGCTATTGAGGGGTTTGAACTCACACGTTGTCATGCAAGGGTTCACCTTTCCACCGCTGTGGTAAAAGGTCGCTTAATCGACATGGATATGTATTGAGCATTTATGTTTTGGTGTCTAAACTCATTATTTTTAATTTTAAAAAATCAAATTTTCTTTAAACTCAAGTTTACAACCGAAATTAGTATCACAAATTCAATTAAATATGTAAATTTATCTTTAAACTGAATTAAAAATAAGAAACCAAAAACCAGCAACGTTGCAGACCACCACCTATACAACATATGCATGTATTCCCAAATGCAAAAATGACAAATGGGTTTTCTTTCTTTCTTTCAGTTTGTTGTGTTAAATTCACGAAGGTGAAGAAATTGTAAAACTAAAACTAATAAAGATCATATCAGCAAGTATCTGACAAGATCATGCATTCCAAAATACACAAGACGATATTTTTGTGCTTAAATTCTTGAACAGCAGGAAATTGCAAGACCACCTACGATCGTGACGGACAACTCGTAACAGCTCGAGTCCATGATAAACCAAATATAAAAACCTGCAGCATACGTATAGCAACTTAGTGCTACAAAAAAGAAAAGAAAAAAAAAATGTAACAGAAGCTGATTGGCACTCAGCACTTGACAGCTGTGAAGCCCTTCTCCTACCCCGGTGTCATGTGTCCATCGTGAATCCGGTATAGGTATCCTTGTTCAATTGGATTTAGGTTTGCTTTTTTAAGTCGAATTCGGGTTTCCTCGAATTTAGATTTCCATCTGCTTCTTCTCCGCTTATATGAAACGGGTTTACTACTACGTGATGTTTCTTGGCCAATAATACATTATCACGTCACAATGGATTGTTGAATAGGAACACTGTGCGTTCTACTCCTCCCTTGGCGGCATAAATTGGGAGCCTAATTTAATAATCTCTTACACGTAACGACGTCTTCTTCTTCTTCCCCACTCACTCAGTGGTGTCGGTTTGCCGCCTCCCGCCGTGCTCTGCAATGTCTTCCCCAACTGCAGAGGCAGATACAATCAAGAAAATGAAGAAGGAAGCAAAGGTTGGTTCGCTGTTGCTTCTTTTAAATTCACTTTTGGCTGAGGATTTTTATCTGACAAACTATAAAATAATTTACATTAAGCAACGGGGTTTCGAACCCGGGACATCGGGTGTAACGAAGAATCTGAGTAACAAACCACTTGCTTTCGCTGAGAATCTGGAGATAATTATTTGTATTTACTGAGAAACAAACAAAGCAAGTGAATTTATTTTGTTTTTGGCATTTGGGCAGGCAAAAGAGAAGGAATTGAAAAAGCAAAAAGCTTTGCAGAAAGCTATCAAGCTGCAGGTACTGGTTTGCTATACTTGTCTTTGCCGCTCCTCAGAAAGTTGAAAAATTTGGACATTGAAGATAGCTATGTTCTTTGTTCATGCTCTCAAACTTCACATTTATAAATATTCGAATTTCCAAAACCCCCCAAAACCCCATTGATAATATATTATAATATTCGAATATCAATGCAGTCACTGATGAAAGGCTAAGGCTTTATTTATTCGTTCTGTTACATTTAAAATCATTTAGGAGCAACAAGCATGTGCTTCTACTTTGAAGACAAGTAAAACGAAGAATGCAAGGCTTTTGGATGATGAAGATGACAATGCAAGGGACCCGGAGACTCCATTCGGCCAGAAGAAAAGGATGGCCAGTCAAATGGCCAAAATGTACCATCCGCGTGCTGTGGAGAAGTCGTGAGTATACTCTTCTTTTCACCTATTAATTCTACTGATACATTGTCCTTGTAGTTTCTTATAGTTTCCTCTCCATTACTTGCTGATTTAGGTGGTATGAGTGGTGGGAGAAAATGGGGTTCTTCTCGGCAGATGCTAACAGCTCTAAACCTCCATTTGTGATTGTGAGTGTCATACTACTCCAAACTAACGTGTGTCTGGGGTTCACAACTTCACATTGATATGGATAAACAGATCAAGAGAAAGAAATAAAAAATAGCGAGAACGTTAACGGGGTTTTGCATGAATTGTAGGTTTTACCGCCGCCCAATGTGACCGGCACCCTTCACATAGGCCATGCTCTTACTGCTGCTATTGAGGTCACATCTTTGCATAGATTACTCAGTTTGTGCTCTTCATTGGTTAGGGCGCGTAAAGAAAATTGGACCTGATTTTTCTGTATGTAGGACACTATCATTCGTTGGCGGAGAATGTCCGGCTACAATGCCATGTGGGTGCCTGGAATGGATCATGCCGGGATAGCAACACAGGTTCTGTTCTTTGTCTCTTTAATCAGCGATTGGTTGAGTATTTGCTTTCTTTTTGTTTTTGTGATGGAAGTAAATGCTTAAACTTCTGAGTATTACATTACCATTATGAGCAAAAGCGTTACTTCCGTTGCCCTCACTCCAGCATTTTACAGATATTTAACTTAACCCATGTGCCAAAAGTGCTTTAATGATTTAATGTGTTGTATGTTTGGCCTTTTTTTTGCCTGTGGGGATGAGTCCTTTCCCCTTAAAGCAGTTCCTTTTTGTAGCCCATGATTGACAACTTATTAACCGCATCATATGTTGATCATATAATATGCATGGACTTTTGATTTTCATGGATCTGGATTTATCTTCATTACATCTGTATACGTTCGCTAGACATGACGTCCATGTGCTTATTATAGGTGGTTGTTGAAAAGAAGCTTATAAAAAAAGGTCGTACCCAGTGCACAAGGCTCCCGCTTTACGCAGGGTCTGGGAGAGGCGAATGTCGGCTAGCCTTACCCCCATTTATGGAGAGGCTGCTCCCAAGTCTCGAACCCGAGACCTACCGCTTATGGGCGAAGGCACTTGCCATCGCACCAAGTGCCTAAGGTAAGCTTGAACTGCAAATAGCTGGAAATAAATTTCTTAAATAAGTTTGATGTTTTAAAAGTTTCTGAATACATTCATACTATTCATTCTGTGGTTAACTTGGTTGTTAAAGGTTTGGGACTGGAAGAAAAAGCATGGGAGCACCATTTTACAGCAGCTCCGTCGCTTGGGTGCTTCTTTGGATTGGTCCCGTGAGGTAAGATTGAGGTTCGTGGAGCTTTGTATGACTTTGCTTTAGTTGTTTATTAGACCTAGTTATGAAGACCTCTCTCGCTCTGATCTTGATTGAACCTTTGCGTTTCCTTAATTTTTAGTGCTTCACGATGGATGAGAAAAGGTCAAATGCCGTGACAGAGGCTTTTGTAAGGCTGCATAAGCAGGGGCTTCTCTACAGGTATGCTCGGCATAGGGTCGGGGAACACTTGTTTCTTATTGTCTTGTTTCCCAGCTCAGACCTCTATGCTAATTGGAATATAACCATTCTTGATAAAGACATTATATAGAATAGCTGTTAGCAACTAACTGCTGGATGCTAGCTTTGTCTTTCTGGTTCTTGTTTGACGTTGTAGTTATGTTTTGTTCAGTTAGTTTGTAAGTTGGGAATGGGACAGGATCTTGGTACCAGTGCGTAGCAATCATCCACACCTATAACTCATCCTTCTGTTCTTTTTCTTCAATTTGGTTAACCTATTTGGATTTTTTTGGCATGTTACGTTTTGCAGGGCTAATCGCATAGTGAATTGGGATTGTGTGTTGCGTACAGCTATATCTGACATTGAGGTCAGCCTTCTCCTTGTCCCTGCGTATACCACTCCCTTTTTTTTCAGCATTTATGAAATTTTTTTGGTGTAATTAGGTGGATTACATCGATATAGAAGAAAGGACATTACTGAGGGTTCCTGGATACGACAGTCCTGTTGAATTTGGTGTGTTAACTTCATTTGCTTACCCTTTGGAGGAAGGTTTAGGTGAGATTGTGGTGGCCACCACTAGAGTGGAAACTATGCTCGGTGATACTGCCATTGCTGTACATCCTAATGATAAGAGGTATGAACATCTTCATGGAAAACATGCCATCCATCCTTTCAATGGACGAAGGATTTGTATAGTCCGTGATGAAATTCTTGTTGATCCAGAGTTCGGGACTGGTGCTGTGAAGGTAAAGTTTAACATATAAGTTGTGAGTGATTGCATTAATTTTTTTTTTTTTTTCTGGTTGATATTTTATGCATAAAAAAATGTCTTGTTCTCTCTCTTTTCCTCCTGCAGATTACCCCAGCCCATGATCCGAATGATTTTAATGCGGGAAAGCGCCATAACCTGGACTTTATTAACATCTTTACGGATGACGGAAAAATAAACGAGGAGGGTGGAGAATTTGCAGGAATGCCACGTTTTGAAGCCCGAGAAGCAGTGACAGAAGCACTAAAGAAGAAGGTATCTATCTTACATTACTACACTCATTTGAAAGTTCTATGCTGACTATCAACATGCGGTATCATTTTATCTATGTGAATTCACGAAGTGATCGGTATACATTTATATTGGCGGGGGCCTACTCAGTTAGATTGTCTATGCTAGAAGTAACATCTGTAGCACTATGACTGACACTTTTCTTCCTAGTTCTTTATTACTCTCTTCCGTCTGATACTCTTTTAATCTCAACAGTTAATTTGAAATTGGAATTGTTTGCATTTCATCATCCTGGACACTCAAATGAAGTTTAAAATAATTTACTTGTTATTGCATCACTTATCAACATCACCAGTTGTTTCACAATATTCCTAGTTGGTTGATACCGTCTATTTACTTCATTTTCTCTATGGTGTTATGGAGGTTTTGGTGACAGTTTTCTCATGCCATTTAGGGTCTCTTTAAAGAAGCAAAGAACAATGAGATGCGACTTGGAATTTGCTCTAGAAGCCAAGATGTTGTGGAACCCATGATAAAACCCCAATGGTATCTTAAATGCAGCGGTATGGGAAAGCAAGCCCTTGATGCTGTCGTAGATGATGAACACAGGAAGCTTGAGATCATCCCAAGAGAGTATACTGCTGAATGGAAGAGGTAATGTCTTGTTTCCGTTTAGATCCTGCCGCCCTAATGAAACAGCTAGTTTAAATTTTTACTTGTCATCAGATATCATCTTTATCATGACATTTTTTATGGAATTAATGTGGTTAGCACATGTATTATTGTTATGCTTAACATTTCCCAGAGTTTCATTCAAAAGTTCTGTAGTTTTTGGAAAATATGCATTTTTTGATAGGTCATCGATATCTCAATAACCGTTGATCTTTTTATTTTTATTTTTTGTTTACGATATATTCGTTGAACTAATGTCAATCAATGGTAGCTGTTATTATGATCTTTTCTCAGCCCTTTTCTGATAGTTATTTGTTTGTGTGAATAGCTGGTTCACTTAGTCTGTATTTGTTCTCTCTCTATATTTGATTAGTTTCATATGCAAGTGCTTACCTACTATTGGTCCACCTCTCGCAGATGGCTTGAGAACATTCGTGATTGGTGCATCTCGAGGCAACTTTGGTGGGGTCACCGTATTCCTGCATGGTATGTTGTTTATGAAGGCGATAAGCAGGAAGATTTTGGATTTATTGATGACCGATGGGTAATTGCTAGAAATGAGGAAGAGGCTCAAGCAAAGGCTAGTGATGCATATCAGGGGAATTTTCAATTAATTCAGGATCCTGATGTCCTTGACACATGGTTTTCTTCTGGTTTGTTTCCATTGTCCGTGTTGGGCTGGCCAGATAACACAGAAGATCTGAAGGCTTTTTATCCGACTGCAGTTCTTGAAACTGGACATGATATTCTCTTTTTCTGGGTAGCTCGTATGGTAATGCTAGGAATGACATTGGGTGGCAACATACCTTTTACAAAGGTAAGCATAAATTGTTTCAATATAGATGTTTACCTGTGTGATAAACAGATTTATATATGTTGTATATTCCCTCGTTATAATTTACTAGTTGCCTGACTTTAAGATGTTATAGCATACACTAATTAGGGACAAAATGTTCTTCCACATGGTAAAGCCTAGGGCTAAAGAAGTTTTGTGGAAAAAAAAGTACGCTGTTGTGATGAGATTCCAATGTTACATGACTATTTTTGTTAGCTTGTCAGTGTGTTCCAGTAGGTATTTTAGTTTTGTGTCGTAAACTTTAAGACTTTTGCTTGTTTGCTGAAGGTATATACGTTTTGATTTGTGGATATCTTCCTGCAATTATTTTCATCGTATGTTTTTATTACTGAAGTGACAGGTGGACTTTTGTTTGTCTGCAGGTATATTTGCACCCAATGATTCGTGATGCCCATGGACGTAAAATGTCAAAATCCTTGGGGAATGTCATTGATCCACTTGATGTAATAAATGGTATTGATCTTGAAGGTCTACGGAAGAAGCTTTTAGAGGGAAATTTGGATGCCAAGGAAGTAGCCGTCTCAGAAGAAGGGCTAAAGAAAGACTTTCCTGCAGGAATTTGGGAATGTGGTGCAGATGCTCTCCGTTTTGCTCTCGTGTCTTATACTGCTCAGGTTTTGACTTCTGCCTTACTATATTATTCACGTAATTGTTTACTCGCAAGTCTTATACTGGTCAGGTTTAGACTTGATCTAAATAATCTGTTTTATTGTTTTGTCCTTTCAGCATGATAAGATTAATTTGGACATCCAAAGGGTTGAGAGCTATAGTTGCTGGTGTAATAAATTGTGGAATGCAGTGCGATTTTCTCTGAGCATACTTGGGGATGACTATGTTCCACCCTCAAGTGTAAATCCGGATTTGCTTCCATTTAGTTGCCGGTGGATACTCTCGGTACTGAATACATCCATATCCAAAATTATTTCGTCACTGGAATCCTATGAGTTATCAGATGCGGCCACCGCAGTGCATGCTTGGTGGCAATACCAGTTGTGCGATGTTTTTCTTGAAACTATCAAGCCTTACTTTTTTGGTAACGATCCAAAGTTTGCATCTGAAAGGGGTTTCGCACGGGATACACTATGGTTATGTCTTGAACATGGGTTACGGTTGCTTCATCCTTTTATGCCATTTGTCACAGAAGAACTGTGGCAACGTCTTCCATCTTCCGGGGTTCACAAGAGGGCAATATCAATTATGATGTGCGAGTATCCATCCATTGTAGATGTAAGTTTAGTCATAATAAAAGCGTTTAGTTTAGAAATGGTGGTTTTTTTTTTGTTAATATCACCTTGTAACTTGGAAGAAGGTTGCTGATGCAATGTTTGCTGTTGATCTGAACTTGGTTTGTGCACTAACTGCCTTTTTATCATGTTATTCTTCCAGTGCTGGACAAATGAAAGGGTGGAGTCTGAGATGAACCTTGTAGAGACTGTTGTGAAATCTCTCCGTTCACTTGCAAAAGAAAGTCGTGAAAGGTAGATCTTGAAAGTGCAGTGCAACTTCTATCTTGTTTCTTAAAAATCTCTGAATTTTTGATATGTGATATCTTCAGTTGGACTTCTCATTCTTTTTCTATTTTGCTTTTAGGCGACCAGCTCATGTAATGTGTCGAAACAATTTGGATTGGAATATAATCTGCAGCCATCGACTGGAGATTGAAGCTCTTGCCCATTTGTCTTCTTTGACGGTAAATGATACAATTTTTCTTTAAGAAAACCTGCTCTATCATATACCTTTTGCTTTGGTCGAACCTATCAACTTTTTTCTATGATGACAATTCTTTTGTGCCACCAGTCAAGCATGTTCCTTGTATAGAGAACAACGAATCCCTAAGATAATACACAGCCTATGCCATGCGGGGAGGGGGGTTGGTTGGTTAGGCTATAATCAAACAATTTTAAAACTAAAACCTAAGCCTACAATCAACCTGTCTGCATATTAATTAAGCAATTGCAGGTTTATTCACAATTCAATTGACAGAGAGCTAGCACATTGACTTGAACTAGCTTGAAAGAATTTGATAGTTCAATGTACTTGATTCACCCACCAAGTTACCTGAGCAGAACCCATGGATTGGCTTGTTCAGATATCCGAATATGGAGATTGGTTTTCTGCTCAAAGAATATAATCTCAAACCAGAGAGAAGGGAATCTTCAAAAAGTGGCACTTTAATCCTATATATTGCCTGGAACATGTCCACGAAACAAGTGTTTGATGATGATGCTTTGGTAGTAAAGTTGGTTGTCTGCTAGGTTATTAGGTGATTAGAAATGATAAATATTCTTGTCCCTGCAGATACTCAGCGAGAATGACAGTTTTCCCACCAGCACCGTCTCCAGTGGATATGAGATGTGTCTTGTAAATGAATATCTGTCGGTTTTTCTGAGGGTTCCAAGAGTAAAGGCAGACCCTGAAAAGATCCGCGAGAAGATGGAAAAATTCATACTGTAAGCCCATGAATAAATTGTTTTTACTAATACAACATTGCCTGTGCCATTTATTTTTTGCCATATGCATATATATTTAGGCCGTGTTTGACAGGTTGCAAGACTAGACTAGACTCGACTCGACTAGCTAAAAGCTTAGATTTCATGTGCAATAGACGAAGAATATAAATGCTTTATATCTTGAAGATTAAGATGGACTCTGCAGAAAGAAGTTTAATCTTGTACAATATCAAATGTCGCCCGAAGAGTAAGCTGCTGACTACTAACGAACTTTATTATGCTTACAGGGAACGGGAAAAGCTGTATCTGATGATAAACTCTCCTGGTTACCAAGAAAAGACATCTGAAAAGATTCAAGAATCCAACGCTGACAAGCTAGAATGCTTGAAGCAGGAAATAAGTACTCTGGGAAGGTTATGGTGGATGAATTCTCCTGGTTACCAAAAAAAGGCGTCCGAGGAAGATCAAGCATGTAGTGCTGACAATCTAGAATTCTTAGAGAAGGAAATAATGGAAAGGCTGCGATGCTCCTTTGTTTAAAGGGGCGATTGTTTTGTTTCCCGATCGCCACCAGGCGTCAAGATTAGATATTTATGATGTAATTATGATTTTGTTAGTTTAAATTGCCTTTGGTACATTCACGTATCAGCAAAATTGCAGAAATACAGAGTTCTCTCCTTTCATCACTCTTCTCACCCTTATTCCACTACCAACTATTCCATCTTGCAATTAACATGGACCAAATTTGAAGTTGTATTTCTTCATTGAGTTACCTTCATAAGTTATGCGGTAGCTTGGGAGTCAAGAAACCTGATGGCAAAAAACTACGAAATGGTTGTGGAGATTTCCGTTACATCCAGAAGCCTTATGGCACTTTGTACTTGTCAGTGCAAGCTAAATTTCGTGTGTCGGCATATTCCTAGCGCAAAACTAATGTCGTGGTCACAAACTTGTCCCGAAACATCACTATTAGGAAAGACAAGTGATGCTTAGATTCACTTATGGTATGTTTGGGCAAGGAACTTCTAAATTCAAAGGCAATTAGGAAAAATAGTTGGATGCGAGGGATTAGAAACAAACTTAGACACATTGAAATTTTTCTCGAACGAGTTTCATTTAACAATTAACAGAGGAGCCTCATATGATAGGTAACCAATGGAGATATATGTAAAGCTTTCAGTAGATTATTATACTAAAGGATACAACAGTTCTTTACAAACCAACTAATAGAATATATTCTCTCAACTCTCAATACATTTTCCAGTTTATTGACACTTACCAGTCACCCGACTTCACAGAGGCCTGGACTGGCATCATTTTTACTATATCATCTTTGTTCTTTGTTCTTTGTTCTAGTACAGCATCGAAATTTTACCTCACAGGACCCGTGTCAGAAACACGAAGCTAATTAAATGAAAAACTGTCATTTCAAAGATACTTCAGAGGTGCAAGTACTGATTGGCAGATCAGTCGATGTGCATACCAGAGCCCTTTGCTGTAAATGTCTCAAGCTTTGCTCCATGCTAACTTGAACCATATCGGCCAGAATTTTCTTCGCTTTACTGGACTGGTCATCACTGTCAATTTGAGAGATGATGTTGCATACAATGTTCTCCAGAGTGTCTGCTTCAAGCTCTGATCTCGGGTATGGAGACTCCCTCAATAAGCGCAAAAGCGTATGCGCTTTTGTCTGAGACTTGGGCGTTCCTTGAACTGTGAGCTCGAGAAGTCCAGGGATTACCCCGTCTTTAAGAATCGCTTCTCTATATCTGCACCTGTCACTTTGACACATTGTTAGTAGAGCACTTACAGCGTGCTCCCGACTTTGGAGCGATCCATTTTCAAGCACCTCAATCACTGCAAGCACTCCGCCTTCTTCAGATGTGAGGGCAGTTCTTCCCTCATCGAATCCCACCAGAGATTCTATCAGAGCACAGCATCTCTCAGCTGTTTTTGAAGATTTCTTGCAGGGCTTTAACAAAGTAACTATGGACGGAATTGGTGTTGCTTCAAGAATGATGCTAAGATTAGAAGGGTGTGTTGAGAGATTGGAAAGCGCCATTACTGAGTCGACTTTAGCTTGTGGGCTGCCATGTCTAAGGATTTCGACGAGAAGAGGAATGGCACCAGAAGCACCTATAACTGGCTTGTTGACGGCAGAAGCTGATAGAGTGAGTAGAGCTGCAGTTGCATACTCCTGCAGGGTGGAACTTTGTGACCGAAGGAAAGTAATTATTGGCTCCAAAGCGCCAGCTTCCAATATCTTAATTTTGTTCCTGAGAGACCAAATATTGAGAAGAAAAATTAGCAGCAGAAAAGGAAAATTGTGCCCAAAACATTGAAATTCAAATTGCCCAACCATCTTTCCAATTTGAATGGAAATACACTTAACTAGTAATTTCATCCAAATTTTAACTGTCTTGATTCTCAAATTGCTTAGACAATGCGATATTCTATTCTAAGCTACTCTAATTTACAAGGGTGATTCAAACTCGTAACTGACAGATTGGCCTAATCCACATATGAACTTAGTTAAACCTCCATGCGCTAAGAAACTACCACAAAAAAATACAAAAGGAAATGTTTTTGTTTTATTTTATTACAAAAGTGTGATCTATATTTAGACTAAAGAAAAGGAAAAAAAAAATTAAGAACAAAAGAAAAAGAAAAAGAAAAAGAAGGCAACAAAAAAACATGCAAAAAGGTTAAAAAAGAGGACCACCAATGTGCTTCCCTTACTCTATGCTTAGAAGGTACACATTGTTATCTTCTTCCCCACTAAACAAAAACCTTTTTAATTAGAATATGATAACTTGAGCAGTAGGATTCATAAAAAAAAGGAGGAGATGGAATAAGAAGCAAAGAAAAAGAGAGCAACAACTCTCCTTGGATCCCATTTGCTTCTCGAACCATGAAGCATCCAATTCCTTTCAATACAAGTATATCATAACTCACAAAGCAATCTCTTTGGTTTTCTTAACATTTTGATTGGTTCTTATTTGCTTTTCAACCCCCTAATGCTCATTTTGGTTGCGACAAATATTAAACATTTCTCTTTGATCACTGTGTATAAATTTTTTAGTGTACTGGAAATACGGTTATCCACACCAAGTGTAATAATAAAATTGATTGAAAACTCTCAACAAATTATATTATTAAACTTGATATATCGGATTGTGTTCTCGATACACTGAAAAATCTATCGATCACATGAAGAACTTCATATTAATATCAACATTTTCATTGGCCATGCAAACTACTTCAATTCCTAGAAAATATTGTATATCTACGTGTATATTTATATATTGTTCCTTTAATTTCAATATTATTCAAGAAATTAGACCAAAAGTACTATTTTCTAAGCAACCAAACGAGCATAGCTTCCAATTCCATAAGAAAATGGAGCATAACTTGGTTGCCTTCTTTTCTTCCTTTTGGTAACTTTATGAACCTAATTATAACAAACCAAAGAACCAACCCATTTAAATAAACATTCTTTTTCTTCAAAACAAAACAAAATTGGAGAAAAGTGGATTTGAGCTGACTAACATAACAGAACGGTGCCGTTATAATTAGGTATTTAAATTTACGATAATTAAATATGAGACTTTATTTTTTAAACAGAAAATAGGAGACTTATTTACAAGTGTAAAAGTTATACTTTTTGAGCTAGTATCACCCTATTAATTTATTTATCATAACTTGAACAAGCTTTATTTATTTATTGCTACCCAAATAAAATTATTTTGACAAAACCAAAAACATTTATCTTGATAAAAAAATAAAATAAAAAGGCAAACAAAACAGATATATCCATGAAGGAAAATCTGACCGACAACTTTAGGATATTCTTTTCCCACCATCTTCTCAGCAACCAATCAGATACAAGAAAAGGTAAAGCAAAAAAAAAAAGAAAAAAAAAGAAAAAAGAGAATCCCCGAATAGGATTCTGCGGGAGCTATTATTTTATATTAATATTTATATTTTTCACCAAATTAAGAATCACATGAAGAAATTTCGCAAAATTCAATACACAATTTCCAAGAAGTAATAGTCACTTAATTCCATGAAAAAAAAAGGAAAATCTTTTTATAAAATAAAATTAAAAGAAAATAGAAGGAGTTCGGAGGGGAATGTTTTCACGTACGTCTCATCCTTGACGGCGAGGTTGAGGAGGGCGAGTAGGGCCGACTCGTGGGACTCGGGCGAGTCACGAAAGCGGAGCATGGACACAAGTGGGCCCACCGAGTCGGAGAGCTGGCGCCGACACCGCTGCGAGGTCTTGGTGAGGCGGCGGATTTCCTGGGCGCCCTGGAGCTTGGAATCGTGGTCGTCGGATTGGATGAGTTCGAGAGCGCGATGGACGGCTGAGTATGAGGAGAAGGTGGGAGAGAGTGAGTCCGGAGTCGAACTCAGACCGTCGGATGATGAGCGGGAATCCATTAAGAAGGGAGGTGAACGAAGTGAAGAGGTGGTGGTGGGTAAGTTTAGTTGGGTGGGTGGGTGATCGAGTAAGAAAAAACAGAGGGGAAGAAATATCTGAGTGGGGAACTTTAGAGGCTGAGAAGCGCTCCGAGGAGAGAGAGAGGGAGGAGAGAGGGAGGAGGGTTGGCGTTTAAGCAAACAGTACAGTTCGAAAGTTTTATTGGACAGCAACTTGGCTCCCTTCCGTTCGTTTGTCTTTTTTTTTTTTTTTTTTTGGAGAGCATGCGTTGGTTTCTTTTGGAGATTTGTCGACATAAGAATAATTTAATCATTTTTATTTCCATATAACCATATGATCGTCCCGAGTTAGTCGTTTACGGAAAATTTAGGAACTATCATTTATAAAGTAAAAGATAAATTTTCCTTTTTGGAAGCAAAAAAGTTGGGTTCGTTTATATAATAAGCAGTCTCGTGCCCGTTGTTTTACAATAAGCTGTTTTAAAAATAGTTAAAAACGATTTTTGTGAAAATATTTTAAAAATAAATTTGAGTAGTTTTTGTAAGAAATACATAACCAGTGCTTCTTATAGGAAACACCTAATTAGAGCTGCTTGTAAGAAGCACTTTAATTTTTAGTAAAAATGCAAGTAAATTTTAGAAAAACACTTAAAATGCTTATTGTAAGAAATACATAACTAGTGATTCTTACAGAAAGTACATAACTAGAGCTTTTTTGCAAGAAGCACTTCAAGTGTTTTTGAACCCATATTGTTTCTAAAAAAAGAACTTTTAGTTATTTTAAAAATAATTTCAAACAAGCTTTAATAATTGTCTAGTCATTTTAAGAGCTTCAAGTGATTTTTCAAGAAACACTTGCATTTTAAAAGTATTTTTACTAAAAATATTTCTGCACTGAATTTATTTATAAAAAAATCAATTTCAAATAAGCCCTACTGAATTGCATACTGAGAGTAATACACTACTTTAATTTATACGGAGATAGTTTGAACTGGAAACAAAACAAATTGAAGAAAATCCTTATCAATGTAACAATTCGCCACTTGTCAATCGTAACTTTATGAACTAAATAAAAAAGTTAGGAGCTGCAGGCGTGAGCATTGTGTCACCTTTGCAGTGGCTTAGCGATTGATCATCTGATTAATAACTTTAATATGCGGATGGTAATGTCTGTGGCCATTTATGAGAACACGTGGTTAAAGCATGATTAGAGACTGGATTAGTCTAGATAAAAAAAACTATTAAATCAATTAAAAACAGTTTATGCATCTAAATCACGGTCCAAATAGTTAAAACTAAGACTAACTATTTTTTAAAAATATAAAAGGGATGATTAAGTAGTAGAGTTTGAAATTTCGTCGTGCGTGGTCCATATGTTTAAGTATACTTTAACATTACAGATATCTTTCATTATCTTATACAGTTAAACAACAAAAGTAAATTTGGATTTGGGTAAATTCATGAATCTAACTAGATAAAAAATAAAAATAAAAAATAAAAAACTGCAGACAGTAAGCCGATCAAATTTTGAAACCCATCCAGCTAGTTAACGGAAATTCTTGCATTGAAATATTATTTATCCAAGCAGTTCGATTGTAAATTTATGGATTTTGAATAGGTACATGTAAAAAATAATAGCTTCAAATAGAATATTAAAACATGTATGGTGTCCTTTTTGGGTTCAACTTTTTACCTTGAAATCAATGAGTACTACGTAATTATTTAGCTACGTTAAACTGGATCTATGAAGGATACCGAACAACCCATTTGATTTTTTTTTTTTTTTGGTCAAATAGAATATTAGATTTGGAAAGTGATCAATTCAAGTTTTAGAATATAACCAATAAAAACAAAAAACAAAAATGGTAGAGCATTTGGGGCCTCTTAAAATCGGGATCATTTTAATTAGTGTCCTCTCCTTAGAAATGATCAGTCCATGGATATATTTTAAGTCAAATTTTTGGACCATTGGCTAATCTAGCATGCACAAGAGGACTTCTTTCAAATTCTTGAGTAACCAAATCTTGTTTCGTTAGATTACATATATAGATCTAACATATATCAGTATTTGACCATGTCTCTTTTCTAAAATATGGATCAAGAACAAAACAAATGGACTCTCCATGAATGACACTAATGCAGTTATATATATCAAGAAGCATAATTAATTAGATCACAACATTTCATAATTAAAGCAAAAATACAGGTTATAATTCTTAATTCATTGCCAACTTCCTTGTATGGCAACGCTTTTCCTTTGCCTACATATATAGTTGCTCTTGTTTTTATTTTTATATATTTTTCTAGCTTAATTATGCATCATTTTCAAGTACTAATCAACGATTACTTCGAGCTTGAACTTGTGTCTCTCTGAGAAGATGAGAGGATGGCATCAATGGCTTCCTTCACTTGAGAAATATCAGGAGCTTTCCCACCTTGAACCGGCCAAAATTCATCAGTTGCCAACACCTAAATCATCAGATCTCACACATATAAGACTCTCTAGTATTAATTTGAAGACATGCAATAGATAAATTAATTTACAAGGAAATTATTTGTTTGATGTTACACCTTGACTTGCAATTGAAGAAATTTAACATAACTGATCGCTTTCTCTAACATGGTCACCAAATCAACCTGCAAAAATGTACGTATAAGACAAATTTAAGAATTACAAAAAAAAAAAAATTAATATAAACTTACAACACTTTATGTGGTGATCAAGAAATTATATAAGCTAATAAGAAATTAACTCACCTTGCAGCCATTAGGAACCAGTTCTTGCAGTATCTTAAGCCGCTCGCTAATCCGCTCTCGTCGATTCTGAAAGACAAATATTCTTTCATCATTATAAATTCCATTTGATATAGTTTGCTTAGGTTGCACTCAATTAATCAAAACTGAATGAATTGTGTCCAAACCTTGGCTGAAATACTTTGGGGGTCCTTTGAAGCACTTGTCGATGACTTGGGTTTGGGCTTCTTAGTTGCACTAGTGCATTGCTTCTTTGAAGGTTGCATGCTCTCTCCCTGTCAAAAAATTTCTGCTATATCAAGGCCATTATTCGTGGTGCACAAATGGAACTGTACAAGTTACTTGACAATGTTGACTTCCAATTTAGCAAGAATCTACTGTCAATCTAGACTGCACATTGTAGCATGAATCAACTCGATATCTTATATAGTCGAGATTGACAGTTTTCCGACATATTTAATTAATTTTGTGAACAAAGAGAAGAATAAAAGGAGCTAATTACCGTAATGGGACGCTTGTGAAAGCCTGCTTCTTGCTCGTCTGATTGCTTGAAGTAATCAGTTGCCTCAGAGTATATCCATCCATAAGCCTCATGATCTCCATGGTCTTCTTTTGATATGCTGTGGATGGAGCTGCTGTAATTGCTAGCCGTCTGAAACCAATTCAAATCCCCCAAAAGGCTATGATCGCCGATGCCAGTCGTCTGATTCCACTGGCTGTAACTACCATGATGCAAATCACTGTCGCAGTTATCTTTGCTGGCACTACTGTTCAAGTAAATGCTTTGAGAATTCTGCTTGTTTTTATCAAAACTAAGCAGAGATTCACCACTGTTGTAGTACCCACTTTTGAAGTTAATAAGCTGATCAGGTTGGTAACTAGATGTGGCTCTAAACACAAATCCATTCGAAAGATCTGAAACTTGAAGGGAATCATGAGTGCATGAGTCATGAGGAGTAGGCATTCTAATATCCTTGGCTAGTGCCATTTCCAGGGAGAGAGAGAGAGAGAGAGAGAGAGAGTGGAGAATGATGCTAAAGTAAACTACTAAACTTGATGATCAAGTAGTTAGCTAGCTAGGCATGCATATGCAGAATGACACAGAGTGGAAACCCTATTTGTAGGGGTTCAAACTAAAAGATTATTATATTATTGGTTATGGGTCTAATTGCAATATTATTAATTAAACCAGAATAAATAATTAAAATGTATGACACTGAAAGTAGCTAGCTAGCTAGCAAAGTCTGATTAATTATAGTGCTCATGGGAACAAGAAAAGTGTATAAGTTAACTAAGGACTGGTTTGGTATTGCTGTGTTTTGAAAAAAAGCTTCTGTGAGAATAAGCGGATGTGCTGTGAGAATAAGCGGCTGTGAAATAAATCAGCAGAGTGTTTAGTAAACTTTTTTGTAAAAGTGCTTTTGAAAAAAAAAAAATAGTCAAATAGTGGGTCTTTTCATTAAAGGAGCACTGTAGCTCCGTGTGCTTTGAAAAAAAAACCAATTTCCAAAGTTGCAAATAGCTGCTTCAGCTTTTTCCTTTGATTTCAGTTTATTCTCACAGCAGCTTCCAAAATAAACCTTTTTTTTTAGTTTACCAAACACCTAAAACCCCCACAGCTTTTTTTCATGGGTGCTTTTTTTTTAAACTCCTCACTCCCAAACCACCCCTAATACTGTTGGAGATTGAGAGGTCTATAATAGTATGGCATTCATCTTCTAAGTTTGAGCCTTGGAGGTCTCAAGTTCGATTCACATTATATTTGTATTGTATTCGATCGATACTTAGTCATTCTCTGATCTATTGTATAGCCTAGCCTAATCCTCCTCCCTTATTGCAGAATATCCTTCTTCTTTGAGAGTAATAACGTGGAGGAGGTATGATAGGCCGTTGGTTAGATCTAGTATGGAACGTACATGGACGGTAGTGGGAGAGTTGTCAACGTACATGGACGGTAGTGGAGTCGACGACTCTCCATTACGAACAGCTTGGTGCACTATCTCCCTTCAATCCTTTGAGCGAAATGCGGCAAAAGGAAGAAAAATTCATGGAACGACCCCATCGTCTCCACCTGTAGGAACTACGAATCACCCAATGATGCCTTCGACATTCAAGTGTAGTTGATCTAATTACATTTTTCATACTACATTTGTATTATTTATCTAATACAGATGAGACCCAAACGTATTATGAAAAATGTAGTAAGTGCTGCATTACTCGAAGAAGAAGAAAAAACTAATATTGTTGGAGATTATAAAATAATCATATTTTTGTATTGGGAATGTTAGCTGGCAGAAGTGAGGAATTAGATAGGGAGAAGATTATATCCTATATAGAAGAAGATGATAATTATACTGGAGGAAAAGCATGCATGCAGCAGAAGGGTCGCCGGATCTTTCGCCACCCCACGTCGCTGAGATTCCCAGAGAATTCATAGTCTCTCATCATCTTCCGGAACCTGGACCACTTTAACGTAGCTTCCCATCAGCTTTCCCTTCTATCTCATCGGCACGTGGGTTCCGGCTGTATTTTATTTATTTTAATACTATTTTTACATTCTATTTCTATTTTTATACATAATAATACATTCTTGTTATAGACATAGATATATATATATATATATATATATATATATATATATATATTCAATTATGAAGATCAATTTACAACTTGAAAGTTTGAAAACCTTCTAGACTCGTTAAGACAAATTGTCAAAAATATCATAGTTGATGGGAGACTAGAGCTTGTTAATTTGGTTCGCGGAATGAATAATTTGAAAAAGTAATGTAACTCTTATGTTTAAGTCTTATGTTCGGCTTTGATGCATGTGTAAGCTAAAGTCCCATTGTCATGGAATTTGGAGATAATTAATACAACACATGGTGGAATATTTAAAATCGTTATTTAAAATTGTTATTACAAACCACATGAAAACAGTATGGGAGTATAAAACTTTGCAGGCAGACCAAAATGTATGTGTACTAACAAGAATACACGACATTTCTTTTTATGCATGTATGTATTGTATGGTATATATATGATGAGAAATTTTTCTGTGTGCTTAAAATACAAAGCGGTACACCATAATGTTCTTAACAATTGGAGGGAAGTTTTTTTTCAAGTCCCTCTACATTGTATAATAACATATGGCATATCCGTCTGTTTTCATGGTTCACTAAAAATCTCTCCACCGTGGAATAATACTAAACCAATTACTTTTGTTTATGAACCTTGAGAAAGTTACGAAGTATAGAGGATCTTTAAATCACATATCAAAATTAAAACTAGGTGTAACTTTTTTAGAAAGATAACATAATCAAATACATACGTAATCATTTTTATAATCTAAAGTAGCAAAATCGTATCCTGGCATATTTATAAGAATGTCAAAATTGTATATCAAAACTTTTGTTGCGATAAACACCAAATATTTAATACAAAAGACTGGTTTCGCCAAAAAAATTTCTAAACTTTTGCTGCAATATTTGAATTAAACGTCTTTATGTCTCGTTTAACAACAACGACATATTTTAGTTACAAACAGACAGATTAAGTGAGGGTGTAGTCTGTTTTCTACATCTCGATACAAGTTAGAGAGAAAATTAAATAAAGCATTTTCTGAAGTCAAATATGTAAAGAATATTTTCTGCTTCATTTAATTAAATATGCACTGAACCATTTGCTGCTTGTTAAACATATAAACTCATTGAAGGTCATCATCCACATGCATATGTTGTGTCATTGACAGAGACAATGGGGGACGAATAGGGAAACCCAAAGCTGGCATCGAAACAAGAGAAAATTCCTTGTCCCAAGGAGATTGTGTTGACCCTTTCCTTGCCTTGGAGAGATCTGTCAGTAAGACAAGGATGGTGTGCCCTCCCATTTTTGATGTCTTCCTATTTTATGTGATTACGGTTAAGTCACATAAATATTTTATATTACTATTTATTTTTATCTTATTATCTTTATAAAAAAACAATATAAAATTTTGACGTGGTTTAACCGTGACCACACAAACAGGAGGGCACGGAAGGGCACCGAAAGTGAGAGGGCAGACAATCCTATGCAGGATACCTGTCCAGTATTATCATATTTGGTGTAACAAGCCGTATTTTCGACACATTAAAAAAATTATCTTTACTGTAATTAAAAGAAAACTGTCAAGAACACCAAATTTCTTTTTGGTCCAAATCAACCTCTCTTTATTACACAACAGATCATAAACCCTCTAACCAATTAATCATAAGACTTATTTTAATGCTGTTCCCCTTATGTCCTTGCTGGTTCATACTCACTTGAAATTATTAGTAAATCCGTCCTAATTCCGGAACCTCTAAGAAGACTATATACTGAATCCATCTGGCAGTTTAAGTTCCTAATTAATCATTCTTAATTATATGTTTAGCACAGAGCTGGTCCCAATTTTTGGCTAAAGAATAAATTAGTCCCGTCTATCTTATCTTTATTTCTATCAGGCCATCTCTAACCGAGGGCTGGCCAGAGGGCTCGTTTTAGCCCTCTGGCCCTCCAAGATTCCCCAAGATATTAATATTTTAATGAACAGTACATGGCCATATTGGCCTCCGTCTCCAACCGAGGGCCAAAGGGCCAGATGGCTCGTTTTAGCCCTGTCACAAAAAACCGTCTCCAACCGAGGGCCAAAGGGCCATAGGGCCAAACATAATTTATTATTTAAAAACTACAATTTAAATTCAAATCTAACGGCTAAGTGACGTTAACATGATGTCAGCTAGCCGTTGGTAGCTGACATCATGCTGACGTCAGCTAGCCGTTGGATTTGAATTTTTGTTTGCTATAAATAGGGTGGATATTGGGTTATAATTCACACAACTTTAAATTCAATCTATTTCAATTCAATCTCTTGCAATTCAATCTCTTTCAATTCAAGTTTGCAATGAATTCCAACTTTGGATCTTCATCCAATTCCAATTGGGGGTCCTCATCCAATTCCAAATTGGAAGCAAAATGGGCGCAAATGAGATGAGAAGATGAGGAGTCTGATGAAGAAGTTCAAGTAAGGCGCAACAAACAAAACATGGCAGCAGCCATGGCTGCGGCCATGGTGTGTCAGCCAACTGAGGAACAACCTCAATGGGGTGGCTCTGTTGCTGGTCGCTCTTACAAACCACGAAACAGAGCGATGGCGCATGCCAATCTGATGAACAACTACTTTAACCCCAACTCGGTGTACACAGAAGAGGATTTCAGATGTCGCTTCCGGATGAGGCGTCATGTCTTTGAGCGTTTACTTCGTGATGTCCAGCAGGTCAATCCATACTTTCGACAGAAGCGGGACAGAGCAGGCCGCCCTGGTTTCTCACCTCATCAGAAGGTTACTGTTGTACTCCGAATGATGGCATATGGCTCCTCAGCTGATTCGATGAATGAAACCCATGGTATGTCTGAGTCTACATGCCTTAATACTCTTGAAGAATTTTGTAACACAATTGTTCAGGTTTACAAAGACGAGTACCTCCGAGAGCCAAATCAAGAAGATCTGAATCGGCTCCTTCACAAAGCTGAAGACCGTGGGTTTCCGGGCATGATAGGGTCATTAGACTGCATGCATTGGGATTGGAAGAACTGTCCCATTGGATGGCAAGGAGGCTTTAGCGGAAGGTCGAGAAAGCCAACTGTTATGTTAGAGGCAGTTGCCTCATATGACACATGGATCTGGCATGCTTTCTTTGGAGTCCCTGGATCCCAAAATGACATTACAGTTCTTGGGCGTTCACCCCTCTTCAATAACTTGACAGAAGGTAAAGCACCTCAACTTGACTACTACATCAACGGCCGTGAATACAATATGGGGTATTACTTGGCAGATGGCATCTACCCAAAGTGGGCGACACTTGTCCAAGCAATTCCAAAACCTAGGAATGATGCAGAAAAGTTGTTTACCTTACACCAAGAGGCATACCAGAAAGATGTTGAGAGAGCTTTCGGTATTCTACAAGCACGGTGGAAGATTATCAGCGAACCAGCAAAAGGGTAGAGTCGAGAAAATTTGAACTCCATCATGATGTCTTGCATCATATTACACAATATGATAGTGGAGGATGAGCGAGATGGGTATATTGATGGAGAGTCCGATGATGACCAAGAAGATCCAAATAGGTCAAGAAGGGCTCTAGCAAAAATATATGATGGGCCTAATTTGCCTTTCAATCCAAGAACTGGTAGTATCTCTATAAATGAGTATATGAGGCGCTATAGAATGATACGTTCTCGTGCCACAAATAAGTACCTACAACAGGATCTTGTTGCACATCTTTGGGCCAAAAGAAGCATGGAGTAGGCTTTTAAGTTTTATGTTGTTAAATGTTTTTAAAAATGTTGTTTAAGTTTCATGTTGTTAAATGTTTTTTTATGTTGTATAATTTGTATGTTGGTTAATGTTATTTAATGTTGTTTCATATTGTTTAATGTTGTTTAATGTTACTTAATTTAATTTAATGTTGTATAAATGGCCTAGGAAGTTATAGGAAAAAAATAGAATTGAAAAAAAATATGAAACAAATTTTGTGAAATAGAAGTTATAGGAAAAAAAATGGAATTTAAAAAAATATGAAACAAATTTTGTAAAATAGAAGTTATATGAAAAAAAATATGAATCAAATTTTGTAAAATAGAAGTTATAGGAAAAAAATAGAATTTAAAAAAAAATTGAAACAAATTTTGTGAAATAAAAGTTATAGGAAAAAAATGGAATTTAAAAAAAAATATGAAACAAATTTTGTAAAATAGAAGTTATAGGAAAAAAAATAGAATTTAAAAAAAAAAGATGAAACAAATTTTGTAAAATAGAAGTTATAGGAAAAAAAATAGAATTTAAAAAAAAATTGAAACAAATTTTGTAAAATAGAATTGAAACAAAATATGAAACAAAATTTGATTCATATGAAAAGGAAAAAAAAGGGAAAAAAAGAAGTTTAAATTCATAAAAAAAAAAAAAGTTAATACAACGGCTACTAGCCGTTATATTCAAAAAAATTCAAACTATTAGTGTCGGTTATAACCGACACTAATAGTAATTAAAAATAAAAATTTTGCTTTTGAATAACTATTACTGTCGGTTATAACCGACAGTAGTAAAAAATTCTTCTTTAATGTTGTCGGTTATAACCGAAAGCAATAGGAGAACATTATAAAAAAAATAGTCAGCCCTCTCTGATCCCATGGGGCCCTCCCAGATTTCAGAGCCCTCTGACCTAGCCCTTAGGGCTATTTTCGGCCCTCTGACCCTCTGGACCCTTCGAGTAGAGATGGCCTCATATTGGTTGATAGGAAATAATATTCATAACATATATTTGAACAATTCGGTAACAATAAAAGTAATAATCTCAAAAGGTACAATTTAAGGCGGAGCAAATCACATAATTCAAACAACTCGTATTACTAAATTTAAGCACAATTCTAAACCGAACTCATGCAATTCAAAATAACTAAAATCCTGAATTAACTAGTAAGTTTAAAACTTGACTGCCACTGTAAATCAAAGTCATGGGACAATAGAACTCACCAAATCTTTCAATGAATAATTTGTAGAACAATTGCCGTATTTATATACTCAAACTTGGTCTCCACTCAATAGTGCATAATAGCGAACATAAGTCCTAATCTAACTAGTAGGCCAAAATCATATGATACATGATAAAAATTACGTAGTGAAGAACCATGTCTCAGACCCACTCCATAAAGTGTAGAATACCTGAAACAGAATAAAGTGCATTACATGCGACACAAAAAAACATATAAGTAATAAGGTGAAACATAACATAGTATAGTGTAGGGAATAAAATATAATTTGTTTTTTGGTGCAACAAGTAGGTAAAAGTAAATTTTGTGGTTTATTAAAGGCAAGGAAGAAAATATCGGTAATATCGGAAATATCGGTAGTCCGAAAACACGGAAATATCGATGGAAATATCGGTAAAATATCGATATCGATAAAAATTACATGGAAACCACGGAAATTGTAAGAAAAACTTGGAAATTTTTATTGAAACTTTGTAGGATGTTTATTTAGTCAATTATCTATTAGTTTATCACAAAAAATTGGAAAGAAATGCATTGCATGATGGATTTAACATTATCAAGTTGATTATATAGCGAGCTGACAAACATTGTGAGTGTAGAAAATATGTAGTAATTAATGAAAGAAGTCTAAACACACCATAATCATTTATATATAATGAATTAGTACAATATTTGGAGGTTTTATTTAGGATATTAAAAAAAAAAAAGGGAAGTGAATAAAATGATGAAGAATAATGTGCCGAATTTGATACTTTAAATTTCTTACAGATAAGCATGCGTCTAGGCGTTGAAGTTCCAAAATTATAGTATATCAATTAACGATTGAAAATCAATACATTGAATAAGACTAAACTTTAATTTGGATGCCGATTATGTTTTTTTCAAGTTTATATAAAGTAAAAGAATTGAATTTTGGAAGTCAGGAGTGTGTCAATTGTTTTATAATTCGTCCGAATACATATATCAGGTTGCTACTCAACGTAATTTGAAAGTATATCTAGTGCAAGGACTTGTCTTTTTTTGTTGATAAGCAAAGGGTTTGTAGCTTTTTTTGCTAAGCAGTAGAACATATTATGTTTGTTTAATCTTTAGCATTTGATGGTTGTCCACAAATATAGGATAGAAGGCCCCAAATTAGATCTGGCTCTTACATAGTTGGAGTCACAAGTTCACATGTACCAGCCATTGAGACAAAACGTTTTGTTTTGCCAGCCAAACCACGGCGAGTTGGCCGGCGTACAAGATATCAATCTCTTCGTCTCGTCGAGTAGTACAACTTTCCTTTTTGTTTCACTCAATTTCGTTGAGTATTGAAAAAGTTATACTCATTTGAATCTTACCCAGTTTTCGGCGACCTCAGCGGCTTTCGAGGAAATTTCCGGCCAAACCACAATGATTCAGACGTCGTGTGAGGTACCATTCTCTTCGTCGCTTCGAGGGCTACAACTTTCCTTTTTGTTTCACTCAATTTCGTTGCGTATTGAAAAAGTTATACTCATTTGAATCTTACCCAGTTTCCGGCGACCTCAGTGGCTTTCGAGGAATTTTCCGGCTAAACCACAATGAGTCAGACGTCGTGTGAGGTACCATTCTCTTCGTCTCTTTGAGGGCTACAACTTTCCTTTTTGTTTCACTCAATTTCGTTGCGTATTGAAAAAGTTATACTCATTTGAATCTTACCCAGTTTCCGGCGACCTCAGTGGATTTCGAGGCAATTTACGGGCAAACCACGGAGATTTGGCCGGTGTAAAAGGTATAAATCTCTTCGTCTCGTCGAGTAGTACAACTTTCCTTTTTGTTTCACTCAATTTCGTTGAGTATTGAAAAAGTTATACTCATTTGAATCTTACCCAGTTTCCGTCGACCTCAGTGACTTTCGAAGCATTTTCCGGCCAAACCACGACGATTTAGACGTCGTGTGAGGTACCATTCTCTTCTTCTCTTCGAGGGCTACAACTTTCATTTTTGTCTTGCTTGATTTTGTTGAGTTTTGACAAAGTTATGGCCGTTTAAAGTGGGTGTGGATTTTCGGCCGAAATTCCTATTTTCTTCCTTGGTCGTGTCCCACATCGCCCAGCGAGGGCAGTGAGCAAGCCAAGAACGCCTATAAAAGGCACATTCACATGCTGAGAAAAGCATGTCGAGGGCAGTGAGCAAGCCAAGAATGCCTATAAAAGGCACATTCACATGCTGAGAAAAGCTGTGCATTTCTCAGCATGTGAATGTGCCTTTTATAGGCATTCTTGGCTTGCTCACTGCCCTCGCTGGGCGATGTGGGACACGACCAACCAAGACATGCTTTTCTCAGCATGTGAATGTGCCTTTTATAGGCGTTCTTGGCTTGCTCACTACCCTCGCTGGGCGATGTGGGACACGACCAAGGAAGCCCAAAAGCCAACCAAGACATGCTTTTCTCAGCATGTGAATGTGCCTTTTATAGGCGTTCTTGGCTTGCTCACTGCCCTCGCTGGGCGATGTGGGACACGACCAAGGAAGAAAATAGGAATTTCGGCCGAAAATCCACACCCACTTTAAACGGCCATAACTTTGTCAAAACTCAACAAAATCAAGCAAGACAAAAACAAAAGTTGTAGCCCTCGAAGAGAAGAAGAGAATGGTACCTCACACGACATCTGAATCGTCGTGGTTTGGCCGGAAAATGCCTCGAAAGTCACTGAGGTCGCCGGAAACTGGGTAAGATTCAAATGAGTATAACTTTTTCAATACTCAACGAAATTGAGTGAAACAAAAAGGAAAGTTGTACTACTTGACGAGACAAAGAGATTGATACCTTTCACGCCGGCCAACTCGCCGTGGTTTGGCCGGAAATTTCCTCGAAAGCCACTGAGGTCGCCGGAAACTGGGTAAGATTCAAATGAGTATAACTTTTTCAATACGCAACGAAATTGAGTGAAACAAAAAGGAAAGTTGTAGCCCTCGAAGAGACGAAGAGAATGGTACCTCACACAACGTCTGACTCATTGTGTTTTGGCCGGAAATTTCCTCGAAAGCCACTGAGGTCGCTGGAAACTGGGTCAGATTCAAATGAGTATAACTTTTTCAATACGCAACGAAATTGAGTGAAACAAAAAGGAAAGTTGTAGCCCTCGAAGAGACGAAGAGAATGGTACCTCACACAACGTCTGAATCATTGTGGTTTGGCCGGAAATTGCCTCGAAAACCACTGAGGTCGCCGGAAACTGGGTAAGATTCAAATGAGTATAACTTTTTCAATACTCAACGAAATTGAGTGAAATAAAAAGGAAAGTTGTACTACTCGACGAGACGAAGAGATTGATACCTTGTACGTAGGCCAACTCGCCGTGGTTTGGCCGGAAAACCAAAATATTTTGTCTCAAGGGCTGGTACATGTGAACTTGTGACTCCAACTAGGTAAAAGCCAGATCTAATTTGGGGCCTTCTATCCTATATTTGTGGACAACCATCAAATGCTAAAGATTAAACAAACATAATATGTTCTACTGCTTAGCAAAAAAAGCTACAAACCTTTTGCTTATCAACAAAAAAAGACAAGTCCTTGCACTAGATATACTTTCAAATTACGTTGAGTAGCAACCTGATATATGTATTCGGACGAATTATAAAACAATTGACACACTCCTGACTTCCAAAATTCAATTCTTTTACTTTATATAAACTTGAAAAAACATAATTGGCATCCAAATTAAAGTTTAGTCTTATTCAATGTATTGATTTTCAATCGTTAATTGATATACTATAATTTGGAACTTCAACGCCTAGACGCATGCTTATCTGTAAGAAATTTAAAGTGTCAAATTCGGCACATTATTCTTCATCATTTTATTCAGTTCCCTTTTTTTTTTTTTTTTAATATCCTAAATAAAACCTCCAAATATTGTACTAATTCATTATATATAAATGATTATGGTGTGTTTAGACTTCTTTCATTAATTACTACATATTTTCTACACTCACAATGTTTGTCAGCTCGCTATATAATCAACTTGATAATGTTAAATCCATCATGCAATGCATTTCTTTCCAATTTTTTGTGATAAACTAATAGATAATTGACTAAATAAACATCCTACAAAGTTTCAATAAAAATTTCCAAGTTTTTCTTACAATTTCCGTGGTTTCTATGTAATTTTTATCGATATCGATATTTTACCGATATTTCCATCGATATTTCCGTGTTTTCGGACTACCGATATTTCCGATATTACCGATATTTTCTTCCTTGATTAAAGGTAAAAGAATGCTTTTTCTTCCCCTTGAAGCACTTATTAGAATATTATACTCACTTTGTCTCATACATTTACCAATGTTACTCCTTACACAGATTTTTCGTGGTAACTCTTTAAGTCCTTCTCGATTCACATTTCCACGCCCATATTTCATGCTTTATGAGTAACGACCAAGACAGTGCCAAACAACTCCCTCTAATTTTACTTCGAATTTTCGACAAATGTCATGTTTTTAGAATTCAATCCTAATAAGGAATGAATTAATCCCACACTCATTTCATTTGAGAAAATCTCAAAGGCGCCCCTATATAATCCCCTTTTTTGTATGTCCAAAAATCATTTTTTTCGTGAATCGTTCCCATCGCCATCAGAAATGATATGCGTGCTGCAACAATATTAGAAAATAAGAATATAAATTCTGATAAGAATAACCATAAAAATCACAAACCGAATATACCACAGAAATAAATGTGTATAAAATCAATGTAGACAACAGAGAAAGTAAGAAGTATATCAATGTAGACAATAGAGAAAGTAAGAAGTATGTTGACAAACTTGGACATTGAGTTTTGCATAAATGCAATGTCCTAAATACAGAATTTTGCCCACGTTCGTCTACCATGATTCAACAATCTATAATTCGAAGTCGAACCACTTTAATCTTCAGACTTTGACGAACTCAATATATTCTATACTCTCAAGACACAACTCAGAATTTGACAACAAAGAATAAAAGGCGATGGAGAAACTTCACTATTTTTTTATTTAGACGAGTGGGATGGTTGAGTTTATATAGAACTCTAACCACCCCCTTTTGAAACATTATGACTATTGAATTAAGTTCCAACGAATAGATGCAACTCATGCAATTGAATTTGAATTCAACCAAAATACTTGACTATTATTTTCATTCACACAGAAATTAAATATTATAATATTAGAAAATTAATAATATAACATATAATTTCCAACAATGTACGTCTAGGGAAGAAAAGAAGATTAAAGCCCCTTTCCTGCCACCGAAGAAAGTTCCGTTATTTTTTAATGGGTAAATTACACTTTACCATCTCAGGTTTGAGGTGTATTGCAACTTCATACAACATCTTCAAAACATTTCACTTTCATACCTCAAGTATTATTTTATTTTAATATAATATATTTGTTACATTTGCCATCAATTGATTCGTTAAAAGCTGATGTGGTTGCCAAATTTGTGCCACATGGCAAAAAAATAATTTTTTATTACCCTATTGAAAAAAAAAATGAAAACCCAGAATCTCATTCCTTGACCACCTCCCTCTCCTCCACTTTCTTCACCTCCCCTCCCATCCAAAACTCACCCCATCCCACCCCACCCTATAATCTTCATCCCATGCCTCCCTCCCTCCCTGCACCTTTCATCCCTCCCTCTCCGCGCACCTTCCTCCCTCCTTGCACCCTTCATCCCTTTCTCGCCATGGACCAAACATTGCAAATCCCTACAATTCCACGTACCATGGCTTGAAACAAAACCCAGCAAATCCAAATCCAAATCTAAATCCCTTTCTACAAAAATCTCCTCAAACCAACCCAAAACCCATCATCTTTTTATCGCCAAATCCAAATCTCTCTAAGCAATGATGTGGTTCATCCTGCGAGTCTACACTTTTTCGAGATCTCCGACCGCCGACGAAACTGAGTTTTTGTTGGGTGACAAAGGGTCTGATGTATGTCATCTTTGCCGCCTCGATGACATTTCTGACTGTCAGCCCCCTCAGCTTGTATGGACGGTATGTGATGGCAATAGTGTGCGCCGTTCCGAACCACCACAAATTGGTGAGGCTAGCAGTGCTTGAAATATGGCGGTTGTGGTAGAAACAGGAGTCGTGGACACGACTGTCGAAGATGCCAACATCTCCATCCCTCCGACATTCTCTGCCTCCTTATGTCGCATCGTATTGAGTCTCCCTCTACCTTCGCTCGCATTCCTTCCATTTTCTTCTGTTGTCAGCGGCTTGGTCTCGCCGGACAATGGCGACCTCCAGTACGAGCTCTTCCACGGCTTCTCGCAGCAACGTTGCCAGAGAGGATCACCCGTGTTCGTCACGCTGCCTGTGGATTCCATGGTTTCAAGGGGCGCAGTCCGGAGGCCCAAGGCCATGGGAAAGTGGGGGTGGGGTGGGATGGGGTGGGTTTTTGGATAGGAGGGGAGGTGAAGAGAGTGGGGGAGATGGGGGTGGTTGGGGGAATGGGTTTCTGGGTTTTCAAAATTTTTTTTTAATAGGGTAATAAAAAAATTGACACGTGGCATAAATTTGGCAACCACGTGGCACAAATGTGGCAGCCACATCAACTTTTAATAGATCAATGGATGGAAAATGTAACGTTATATTGAAATAAAATAGTACTTGAGGTATGAAAGTGAAATGTTTTGAAGATGTTGTATGAGGTTGCAATAGACCTCAAACCTGAGGTGGTAAAGTGTAATTTACCCTTTTTTAATTCATTAACAACATTGTTGTGTGACCATGATTTTTGCAGGTTGCTCGAATTTATGCCTCCATCTTCCTCGGTGATGTGTAAATTTGATTGCAACAATTCTCTGTGTGCTTTGTTGGTATCCATTTCCACAAATGACGATATCCGCACATTTTTGATGTTCTATTTCATTTTTCACTTTATTTTCGAAGTTGTGGAACACGAACATTTTAAGAACTTTATACATAGGTAACTACATTTATAGGTGTACTATCTTTCATAATTTCCTTTGTATACAGATTCAAAAATCAGACATTAGCTAATGTGATGAAGTTTTCTAAGTGTTAAAAGGTGTGTATACCCTCATATAGCAACAAAATTTCTCACCAAATTGAAGGCAACAAACTTATAATCTAACCCCTTTTACCGATACCACCAAGTCCCAACAATTATGACAAGCGTCATTGCCAATCCAAATGTTCGTTGTCTTAGTCGTCATCCTCTATCATTTCTGTGGTGGTGGCCCAATGTTGTGAGGAAGATGAAAGCACAAGGAAGAGAGAGAGACGGGGTGAGAAGTCCTAACACTACCGAATTAGAGAGATTGTATGATAGCAGGTGAAGAAACTAGAGAGAATCGCAGAGAGGGAGAGAAATGAACAGAGGATTTAACATTAATTGACCAACAAAAATGTATGCAACTGTTTATTGCATGTAAGTTGTAACAAACTATTCTAACAACCTAGCCTATGTGGCAACTCATCCAGATAGAGAAGAAAGAAGGTAATGTTATGACGTTGTCGCGTAATGGATATCTACTTCGAGCTAGTTAATGTATGAACTAGGGTTGAATAGAGATTGTTTAATTTAGTTTGGTTGATCTTTATCCAACAAAGATGCCAAATATGAAATATGCATGCAAGAGGCTTATATATAGATATATATATATATATATATATATATATATATATATATGTATGAATTATGCATCCATTCTTCGTAACTATGGTCAGATTAACATGACTACTAGAGTCATTCAATGAAGGGGGAGAAAAGACCTATACCTTACCAAGTTGATTTTTTAAAGGGTTGCGTAATTAGTGCCAACTATTAAGAAATTGTATGGTACGTGAATGGAATTTTCTACCGACTTCTTTCATTCCACTTTCAGTTTCTAGTTAATTGGAGCACGACTTCTACCTTTTCCAAAAGCAACAAAAAATCTTCATAGTATATGGACATTTTCTAGTGTTTTATTATTGAGCATAGATATGGTTTTTTTCCGCCCATTTTCTATTTAGCAAATAAATAATAATTTTGTCTATCCAAAAATGGTCTTGGACAACCAATAATGATTTTTTTTATTTTTTTAGAATTTAGCTGCTTAGTGATCCACTTACTTCCATTATTTTATTGGGCAGCAATTCGTTTGAGTATAAGTTCGGACGATAAAAAAATGGGGAAATGATGATTTTAAAATCTTTCATAGTAGCTAAGGTGAACGTTACGACGAAGTGAAGAGGAAAGGAGAATTTTGTTCGTAAATACACACGATATTATCTACATTAAAAAGTGAGGCGGTGAATTAAGCTGAACACGACACGAATTAAAGAGGAAATAAGAAATTAAATGAGAGTCATGCATGAGAGAAAGAAGAGAAGAGTGTTAAAATTTCAAAATACAAAATAGGGCCCAAACACGATGCAGAAGCCCACAATTTTTTATTCTTTATTTGAAGATCGCCATTAAAAAAATATTCAAATAAGAGGTTGTCTGGCTATCAAAATGTATCAATAAATAGACGGTTCATCATGAATATATCAAACATTTGAATGACTAAACGGTCTCCATTTCAAATGATTTTTTTGTAAGAGTGATCTTCAAATGAAGATGAAGAAATTGAACAATTCCATCTATAAATTTTATATGGTGTAGATACCTTATTCGTAAAGAGTAGGATATGCGAACTTTCCGCATGAGAGGATGCAAGTATTTGATACTTTGTAGTTTTCCTCTCGGAATGATCACTACTCGTTCTTGGTAGACTTTTGCGAAGATTGAGATTTCAATTTTCATCATGTGATATATTCTTGGTCGTACACCCACTACCTAGGATATTTGTACAAACACTCGACAACCAAAATGTTTTTGGTAAGACTGTAGCCAAAACCTTTCTTGTACATCAATCCTTGATCATTTAAACACACTAGTAAAAAAAAAAAAATTCCTTGCACGAAGGATCTTGAAGTTCGTCGCTCAAGAAGGGATTGCGCGACCAAAAATAACACTCGTCGCACAAAGACTCTTACAAAAAAGTATATATCCTTTGCGTAATGTCAATAGAAGTAAAGAGTTTATAAAACTTCCACGCAACAGTCTGATTTCGAATCCTTTTTCTGTTTTATTACAAACAAAGTGCATATGTAACAAATGAGTGCGGAAAACACTTCCCGTTGCTAAAAACCTTTTTATCGAGAAGGAAACGACTTTGCAAGTTTTCGGTTGCCATTTTGCCAAAAAAAACTTGGCAATTGGTATTTTGTAATTGATGGCAAAAGATATAAGCCGTCGATAGCAATGTAAACTCTGTAAAGCCCACACAAAGAGAGAGAGAAACATAGGTCGGAGTTGAACCATTTCCAATTTCCTAGCACGCGACCGCAATGTGTTATCTTGCAGCAGCAGTCAAAATGTCCAACAAAATCTAAATACATAAGAGCCTGACCTACACCTTGCAACGAATACCATGCGGTTATCGTATTCATTGCGACACTGAACAAGATGCTGGTTGATTCAAGTTCAGCGTACCAACTGGCAACCTGCAGTTTTTGGAATAAACTTCAATTAAGCTAGCGGCGAATACAGATTAAAATGCAACAATTAAACACACAGCTTTCGCAAATCGGATTTACTATACTTTATATACGAAAGCCAAACAGGAGTTATTATACCTTATATAACTTCACAGGAATTCATGGTACACATACATATACCCTCCCCTCACCTAGAAACCGAGAAACTACTACACAGTCACAAACAAGTTTTTGTTTCGATTTTAAATCAAGTTGAAGATTGAGAACCTTTTTATGGATGATTGATATACTAAAGGAAACCCATTGTTACCCCTTCACCTCTATAAGAATCCAAGAGAGGAACAAGATTCGAACGCAATATGTAGAATGGAGAAAAACAAATTCCACCGAGTGGCAACTAATTTCATAGTATATTTCCCTGCTCAATCAAGTACATCTTATGGTTGATTACTTTTCCATATGCACGTACTAATTTTAAGCAACTGTGAAAAGTCGGAAAACAAAACGATCTAGCAGATATATTAGCTTATGACTACTCAGCATGGCAAATTAAGGAATACAAAAAACCCTAAACATGGTATTGTGGAAAACAAAAGCAAAGGAAAATATTGCCTTGTACCCAAAATTCTTCAAATCGAAAAGCAACATGTGCATACATATACTCCAGCAATAGGAACTTTCATATTGCTCAGAGGATTATTTAGTCTTCATGAGAATATAAAAAATGTTAAATTATTATTGTGACTGAAAGCACAGGTCAAAACATAAACAAAAAAAAAAGAAATAAAAAAATAACAATAAGATATAACTTACTGGGCATTATTCTGCAAGTTCTTTTCAGCCTTCATGTTCTTACGCCGCTTTTTGAAAGCTGGAAGAACAGCACAAGAAGTTGGAGAGACGCCCAAAGAAGTTGGAGCAGGGGGCAAGGAAGTTGGAGCAGCAGCCAACGAAGTTATGGGAAGCTGGGGGGTTGCTTGAGAAGCTGGTTCCTCTTGCTTCCGTTTGATAAATTCATGGTGTGGAGGATGCATTCCCAAAGATGCCTCAGGTGCAGCAGCTATTGGAGTGTCAGTTGAGATTCCATAACTTTGACCTGCGTTTACTGCTGAAGTAGCAAGACTGGCATGAGAACAGTCTGGCTCCTTACTCTTATGTGCAAGTTTGTTTTTAGACCTAAGGATCTCCAACATAATGGGCGCTGATTCAGAGTCACCTGAATTTATCTTCAATTAGTCAGCCACAAGAAAATAAGTGCATGCACCACATTAACTCACAAATAAGTTTTAAGTTACTTTAAATAAATATGTATAATTAAAATAGTAAAAACAATACCCAGAAGCGATTGAATAACAGCACGAGCTGCCAACTGTTCAGCCTCTTTCTTTCTTTTTGCAGCTTTCCCTTTATAAGTCACACCATTGAAAACCAAAGAAGATACAAAAAATGGAACCCTCGCTTTTCCCTGAAAAGTGTGGTATGTAGGTGGTTCAATATTCCTCTTCGTTCTATAATCATTCAGGATGATCTTGCACAACATCAGATCCTGAAAATAACCAATGGAATGTAGTGAAATTTAATATCTTCCATTCCTTTCTATATTGCATGGTAAACGCAAAGTGTAAAACAAGCAAGCAAAAATTTCATTTAGATAGTGATGATGCCCCAAAAGAGAGTTGCAAGCTAATTTGACAAAACAAGTTTTTGACAATTCATATAGTATGTTAAAACAAAAAATTTGTACCCAAACAGAAACTTTGAGTATAGAAAACTGAACCTCATGAACAGGAGTAACAGAAGGAATATTAGGAATAGGAGGAACTTCATCCTTTATCTTCTCCGTTAAACTAATCATGGCAAGTCTCGCTGCATCTTGTTCAGCGGCTTTTCGCCCAGGAAATGTGTCGGGTGAAGTATAGCAAACTCCACCAACCAACACAGCAGACCTATAGACTGGTTTATTTATCATTCCTTCATTAACAGTCCGATAAACAGGAGGCGAAATACCTGCTCGCTGGGCATATTCATGCAGCTGATTTTTGTGCGTCAGGTGACCTGGTAAGCCGATATGAACTCAAATGTATAAGAACTACCAAAGATCCAATCTTTTGCAAGTTCAAAACCATTATTAAAAAAAAAAAGTGAACTTTACAGAATTGTGAGCTAAATTTCATTTCTCAGATTAAAAATGAAATCAGAGTAAAGTAGAAAACACTTAGAGCTACACAATTTATAATTTTGATTGGAAGCATAATTTTTATCCACACACCCAAAGAGATTCTTTCAATTAAATCCCGGCGGCGATATCCCACCTCATGATTAATAAGTCGCATATCATATCACCGCGAATAGATACAGAACGAAAGGTAAACCACAACAAAACTAGTTTGTTCTCCAAAACCAGACATAACAGTTTCTATAATCTTTTGGGTGAAATATACAGAAAATTATAGGTAGAACGATGTAGGACTTACTCTTGGAAGAAGAAGCTGATGGAGAAGCAGAAGAAGCCGGATGCTGAGCAGTAACTTTGTGCTGAACCGGAGTCGGAGTCGGGTTTTTTGGTGGAGGTTGGTTTGAGGGCTGCGATTGGCGCTGAGGGGCATTGGAATCGGAAGCCGCCATTTCCACAGGTGTAAGAAGCTTCTGCTTCAATTTCTAGGGGTTCTGAAACGTATTTTCTGTGACGGTGGTTCTGTTTACTTATTTCGGGGGAAATTTTAAAAATATTTTTTAGGAGCCCAAGCCCAACTATGATAGACACTTGATCCATTGAACTTTTGTTAACTTCACCAGTTAAGCGTTAACAATGTCATATAAACTTTTGGTTAAATTGGATTAATGGTCTATGTGCTTATAGGATAATCGGAAGGTAGCCCATGTGGTGAAAAAATTCAGATTTAAACTCTCGTGGTCAAGTCCGTTAGGATTCAAGCCAAAAATTAACATTTTCGCCAACTCTCCGTTAACCTATTCTTCCTTCAAAGAGAAAAAAAATAAAAAATAAAATAAAATCCGTTCAGTCAAGGATATGAATCATTTGCTTCATGCTTCGATTTCATTCAAAACTCTTTTGTCCACCAAAGAGACTAGATTTATTTTTATTTTTATGCAGCACTAGCCAATCCAAGTAAAATTGAAAACTTTAGTTATCCTTACTTATGTGGGAGCTTTAATTGGATTGCTTGTTTGTTATTTTCATAGGAATCTGCATAGCCACCAGATGTAGAAAGTACTGCTTAATAGTGCCAAGTCAACTTGCTCAACGACCCATTGACCCTCAAACATCTAACAAATGACAGTAATTCATCATCCAAAACAGGACCAACCAAAACTCAGTAATCTTTTTCTTTGGAATCACCTGTCAAGTTGTTCTTGCTCAGGCTCGGAACCTGCAGTTGTTTCAACTTTCAACTGCCCAATCTCCGGAGGGATTTGACCTGAAATCTTATTGCCACTCATTCTCATTTGAGGATTTGTTCATCAACAATGGCATGAACAACAAAGGGAAGATGAAGAGCTAGAGAGATAGAAAGAAAAAGAGAGAGAGAAGAGGCAAGTCGAAAGTCTCTATGTGGGGGGAATGTTAACGGAGAGTTGACGGAAATGTTAATTTTGGACTTGAATCCTAACGATTTTTACCACAAGGGTTTAAATCCAATTTTTTTTTTTTTGAGATGGTGATTGAGATTGGTTGGGATCCAAACAATGTGTCGGCTTATGATTCGTTCTTGAATACTTTGCTTAAAGGACCTGATGGGATCCGCGAGGTGGTGAAGTTCTTTGAGACCTTAAAAGATAGGAAGTGTTATCCGGGGATCAATTTTTTCAACCTTGCGCTCGATGAGTGTGTCAAGAAGGGTGATGCTAAGGGAGCTGACACTCTTTGGCGAGCAATGATAGGGAGAATTGGATTCTAGCCTGATACAAGCATGTACAATGCGGTGATTTCTTTACATTGTCATTATGGCAATGTAGATTTAGCGAAAAAAGTGTTGGATGAAATAGTGTACGATGGGGCGTTCCCGAATTCACAAATATATAACACGGTGTTCAAGTTTTTAATCAAGGATAGAAAGTTAAAGGAGGCTTCGGCAGTGTTTACTGAGATGGTTAAAAACGAGTGTGTTCCAGAGCTCGCTAATTGTGACACAGCAATAAGGGTTTTCCTGGATTCTGGGGACCCTTACTTTGCTATAAAAGTTTGGAAGTGCATGATGGAGAATTACCATTCCGGTTTGGAGGATACCAGGAATTTGTTGGTCGTAGGGATACGTGATCTAAATAGGGTACCGGAAGCAGTCAAGTACGTGGAGGATATGATTGCAAGAGGAATCAAGTTGGAGTTTTCGACATTGTCAAAGCTGAAACAGAACCTCTTCCAAGCAAGGAAGGAAAACATGTACGATAAACTTTTGAGGAAGTGGAAAGCTTAATAGATAGGTTAGAAATACTTATACTTACGCATGTTTGCGACATAGTTGCTCTAGTTTCGTATTCCATCTATGCTGTGTCAACTGATAGATGTAATTTCAGATAATGATGATATTAGTTATTTTCTTCTGAATGTAATGGCTCCCCGTTCAAACTACCAAAAAGACAGTAATACCCTAAACCTCATATCCTCTGGTTTCACAAAACCACACATTCATTCATGTGAATCATAATTCACTCACTCTTCGCTAATTAGAAATAATGTAAACATGAGTGAAACAGGGGAGCCAGCCTAATACAAATATCTTAGATGCTGTTGCTGCATTTAGCCAAGTATGCATCCCAACCTTGACAACGGTATTCACGAACGACCTCAGCAGGGTTTACGGCTTTTATGATTCCACAACCCACAATTATGATGTCACTACCTCTATCATAAATGACCTGGAACAAAATTTGTTTCAGGCACAAGGCTGGCTAATAAAAGAGTATAGTAATATAAAATGAAGGTCGAAATATAAACAAGTGATGTAAAAGCCCCTTTGAGCAATCCCTCGAAGAATGGTGTGAACATCAAATCTCTCAAGTTATGGTTGCCAAACCGATACGAAAGTAGTGCAGTATATAGTAAACTTACAGAGTTTGGAGTGTTATATTGCTAGCCAAGAGCATCACCACCAGTCACCAATTGCACTCCAAGAGTTGCTTGGATGAAAGCTGGATTTACGGGTGCCCTTAGCCATGATGCTGGATTAACTGAAATGAAGTCAATCACAAAATCAGAATGCTCCTCCGTAATCTTCACCGCGGCAACTATGTAATCTCCCTTTGCAAAGTTACTGGCTAAGCTCATTTTAGCAAGGAACAACAGGCCCTTACCATATGGCAAACCCTATAAGAGAGAGAGATAGAGTACAAAAGCAGTAAACAGTTAGGAAAAATGAATTATCTGAGCAAAATTAATGCAGAGAGATCTATCAATTCAAAGTTGCATAAACCTTCAACTTTAGTCCGTCAACTATCCCGGGACCAATGATTATATGATAGTTGACAATATCAGCCCAATCGAGTATATGGAATATACCCTTGCAAACAGAAGAACAGAGAAGCTAAAGGAAGAGAAATGATACTAACAGAAAGAAAAATAAGAAGAAGAAAAAAATGAGCCTGAGCCTGAACCTCACCCTTCATACTGCATTATTACTATGTTACCAATGTCTGCAAACTTGCGATCTTCGAAAATTAGGAAATTATGTTTCTCTGCAATCTTCAATTGGACAAGGCACATGTCAGCTATAACTTCACAATTTCCGGAAGCTTTGCTTGATTTAACTAAAACTCAAGCAACAATTAAGAATAGATAACAATTTACTATCTCAATCTGCAGCAACATTCATATCAATGCCATCAAGAAATTATAAAATCCATATGAACCAGTAGCCATCAATCATAATTAATATCAAGTTGTACATTGCAAAAAAAAAACGAGTTTAGAGCCAAAATCTGGAGTGAAATCGGGCAATATATCAACATGGGTTTTCAGTAAACATATCTCCAGCCCAACCTGCATTAAAATGTATAGAGTATACCATCAGTAACCATCACAATCATAGATATTCATCTATCCCCCACTCCCTAGTTCGAATCTGTATCCAAAAATTCTATGATGATCCACCATTCTATACTCCGAGGTGTTTAACCATTAGATCTTGATCTTTGTATCTTTGACCGAAGATCTAACGGTTACAACGTATACTTGGAAATCTCATTCGTGTCATAAAAATTGGCTTCATCCGTATGATGTAACATTCGTTTATCTCCAAACCTGCATGGCAGTTCATAGTCCAACTTCTTGGTAACGCCCACGTGTATCAAAGAGGTCAACTTTTTGTCTCCAACGATACAGTTCAAATCAGCAGATGCTTTCATAAATTTTCAGGGAAAATTTAATAATTCCAAGAAAATCTCACATTCTCAGCAATGTCAAGCAACTCCTTGGCAGTCCCAACATCGGCAGCCACATATAGATTGCTCTGCTTCTGCACTATCACCTCGAAAAGCCGCTTCCCAATGGGATTCTTCGACACCTTCGCTCTCTCCTCAACGACAAACCTTTAACCCTAACTTTCTCTACGTTTGTTGAAACAATTGGCGCCGCCGCCACCTTCCTATTCACCTCCACAAACTTCAAAACAATCCCCTCCGTCTCTTCCGCAACCTTCTCATTCTTCTTCAACACCCCCACCATCTCGCTCAGTCGAAACAACGAGTGCAATCGAATCACGTTCTCCTCCAAATTCTCCCTACCTCCTTGCTCTTGATCAATGAAAACGACGACGTCTTGGACCTTCAGCCCTGCGGTGCGTAAGGGCACAACCGTCTCCAAAACCAACGCGCCGCTTGTAACCAAGTCCTCGATTATGAGGCAGACTTGTTCGGGCTTGAAGACGCCTTTGATAGCCTTGGCTATTCCGTAGTCCTTGACCTCCTTACAGCGCATGAGCATGGGAAGGTCCTGGCACATGCTGATGCACGTGGCGATGGAGAGGATGGTGTAAGGCACACCGCAGATGAGGTCGTAGCGTGTCGAGGATGAGGCAGTGGTGATTAGGGTTTGGGAGATTTGGCTGAGGAGGGAGGGGTATGATACGATAAGGCGGAGGTCTATGTAGATTGGGGAGAAGATACCAGATTTGAGTTTGAAGTTGCCGAACTTGACAGCGGCGATTTCGTGGAGTTTGAGGATGAGGGACTCGGTAGACGGCAAAGACGCCATTCTGATAAGGCGGTGGCGGCGGAGGACTATTTTTGCTGTGAGAATATACAGCTGTAAAATAAAGTTGTTAAATGTTTGGTAAACCTCTTTTTGTAAAAGTGCTTTTAATAAAATTAAAAAAACAATAGTATCTGAGTGTTTGGTAAATTTTTATATAAATTGCTTTGAATATGTTAAATGACTAAAAAAATAATATTTAATGTGATATAATAATTGTCAAAGACAATAATGTAGGTACAAAAATAGTAATTTTGTAAAACATGTGGGAGTATACTTTTCATTTGAAAAATTCATTAAATGAGCATTGATTACAATATTTTGAAAGAAAAAAAAGCTTTTTTTTTAGAAGCATGGTAGACACTACCTCTGCTTTTCTAATTTAATTGATAGTAGTTTAAAAAATATTAAAAAAAATATTTTTTTTGTTTTACCAAACACTTTTTAATAAACTGTTTTTTTTTTTTTTTTTTTCTGAAAGTACCACAATCCCGAATCAACCCTTAATGTATCAATAAGTTGTGGTAGGCAAATCCCAAGTCCCTGAAGAAGTTGGGCTATAGCCTATAGCTAATTTGGGCTCTCAAGTTGGGCCGTCTGCTGTTGGATGGTATTTGGGAGGTCACCAATGTGCAAAATCTTTTTTGGAATCATTTATTTATTCATTATTCATTTGTTCTTAATTTTAATTCTCAAATCATTTCACCCTTAACACACACAAATTTCACAAATCATTTCATCATTCCCTACTCATAGGCCCTTTCAAGCCATTATTACCATAATTTCTGTGCTTACTTTTTAGATAATCAAAAGGCTTACAAGCCAACTAAAATGTTCACTTCTTAAACATATTTTCAAATTTATTTATCCTTCAAATCTTTATATTGTCCAAAACTGAATGGAAGCCAAACCTGCTAAACCAAATCGAACCAAACAACACCCAATGGGCCACTAGTAGCTTGGTTTGGTTCGATTTCACTTTGCAGGTTTAGTTAAAATCTAATTAAATGAAACCGTATTTTATAGTAGTTAACAAGAAAAAAATTTGATGGTTCAATAGTAAAAGAGAAAGTGTTAACATGCACGAACTTTTGATCTCATAGAGGCAACTTGTTTAGTTACGTTTCTTTCAACATATTTGGGCTTCAAGTTGGGTTTAACTAGTTTTGGATTGAAACTAGGCTAATGGTTAATTGGAAATTGCGCTTGAAAAAGAAATGCCCAACATAAATAAATAAAATATTAATTTACATATCCGTTCAATTTTTGAACCACTAAAACTAAAACCAAACCAATAATTTTACGTTCAATTTGATTTTTTTGTAGTTTCAGTTTGATTTTCATTTGATTTGGTCTTTTTCAATTTCAATTCAATATTCGATTCAATTTTTTTTTTCGATTTTCGATTTTTCGAGCCCCCCTCTAACTCTGGCTGTCCACACTAGGGTGAACAGGAAGAATCTCTCTCTTTTCTGGGATCAACGCACGCTTTCCCTCCCCCCACTTAAAATAATTGCCATTTGTTTTCTTGGTAAAGGGAAAAAACAATCCCAAAAAGTAAGCAAGCGACCCCATAACCATATAAAATTAACAACACCCACACTCCTTCCTCCTCTGAGTCAGTCGGTCTCTCTCCTGCCAAATATTTTTCACAGATTGCACTTTCTCCCACTCTAATCCAACCTTTCTTTAATCCAAAAAACCCCATTTGTTATAGTACATTGCTGTCTCTGATACTCCATCTCTCTCTCTCTCTCTCTCTGTCCACCCACATTCATTTGGAAATTCTCTCCTACCCTGCAAGCAAAAGCAGCTTTCACCTTTTCTGTGGGTCTCTCTCTTGTTTCTGGGATTGTGTGCTTTTACTCATTGAGATCTGCTTAAAAATGGGCTACTCACCAGGCACTTTCACCTACTCCAGAGAGCCACCCAATGCTCCTCCTCCTCTTCCTCTACACACTTCCTCCTCTTTAGCCATACATCACCATTACTACAATGACCACAGACTCAAAACCCTTGTAAAGAAAATGTTCAGGCAGCTTGGTCTGGCCTGCTTTCTCCCACCTCCTCGCCGGAGGACGACCAACCAGAAGACCCCATTTGATGACGACGGCAACAATGGCGGCAACAGCAGCAACAACAACAAGAAGATAAATTTAGAGCACAACAAAGCGTGGCTGCTGGCGGAGTCCGGCGGGTGTGGGGCGGAGTTGGCAAATGCCGATCCCCAATCGGTTCACTCCTCTTTCAGGTTCAGCTTCTGCTCTCAGGTCGAGCTGGAATCCATGAACATCAGCTCCTCCGCCGCTGCAACGGTTCTAATGGTGAATTTGGGAGATGGGTTGTCTGAATCCAAAGCTAAAGAGATGCAATGGAGGAGATTTGAGTCGTTGGAGAGGAGCATATCCCCAGTGGCTCACACGCTGATCAGATTTAGCTACGGTGAAATTCTCGCAGCTACTCGTAATTTTTCGAAAGGTAATCAAATGCGTTTGTTTTGTTTGAATCAAAATTTGATCTTTTATTGTATGAGATTGTAATGGAATTTGTTGTTCTGGGTAGGTAGAGTTTTAGGGAGAGGAGCTTTGAGCTGTGTGTTTAGAGGCAGAGTTGGGATTTTGAGAACTGCTGTGGCGATCAAGCGATTAGACAAGGAAGATAAAGAGTCTGCTAAGGCATTTTGTAGAGAGCTGATGATTTCTAGCTCTCTTCACCACCCAAATGTAACACCTCTTGCGGGATTTTGCATCGATCCAGAGGAGGGTTTGTTTTTGGTTTATAAGTATGTCTCCGGGGGAAGCTTGGAGTGTCATTTACATGGTGAGTTCTCTTGCTTCGGTCTTTTGAACTCGAATTTGATTTGAATTTGGTGAGTTTTTTTAGTGATTTATGACACATACACATTTGCAGAGAAAAAGAGGGGAGTTAAGGGCTCTGCAACACTTCCTTGGTTCGTAAGGCACAAGGTTGCTATTGGAATTGCTGAGGCAATTGCATATCTGCATAATGGAACTGAACGCTGTATTGTTCACAGAGATATCAAACCCTCGAACATTCTCCTTTCGTCCAAGAAAACTGCCAGGGTAAATGGAGAGCAATTTTATGGACTTCATTCTGGTTTGAAATTGAATCTTTTGATTGATTGACTGCGGTTTATCGACATTGCTTGCAGCTATGTGATTTTGGATTAGCCACTTGGACTTCCGCACCTTCCGTCCCTTTCCTTTGCAAAACTGTCAAAGGAACATTTGGGTATGATCTTGAGGAAACTTGACCATAAAGAAACACTTTTTTCCTGTTGCTTGTACCATAAAGATATTTCTTTTTATTCATTGCACAATTTTTAAATGGCGTGTGCAGTTACTTGGCTCCTGAGTATTTCCAGCACGGGAAAATATCCGATAAAACTGACGTGTATGCTTTTGGGGTGGTCTTGCTGGAATTGATAACTGGTAGGAAGCCGATTGAAGAAAGAAGGCCACAAGGAGAAGAAAACTTGGTTCTATGGGTAGGTGTATCTTTCTATCTTCTTTTTGTGCCTTTAGCTCTTTTTTTACTATGTGATGGTGAATTGATGGGCCCTTGATTGCTTCTCATGCTCGACATAGTTTCTTTTCTTGTAATAGCTTATTCTTCTATGACAAAGCGATATTCTATTCTAATCTAATTTATAGGAAGTGGGATTCAAACACAGGTGTAAGGGGAAGACACACTATCCTGGCTAATTGGCCTAACCCACGTCTCCTTAGAAGTTTATTATAAACTTTTTTAAAAACATTCATTCATTCATTCGGGTTGCTTACTCCCTTGGATAGACACTTTGCTTGGCGAGGGTTTTGTCTACCAACCACATCACTTTCTGAGAATCAAATTTCTTGAATCATTCTGTAAACTCTCTGTATGGTGTTTCGTGAAAGTCACCAAAACTTCTTGTTTAAAATATGAACAATGTATGGTTGCTATAAGTTATAACTCACACGTGTCAACTTCCGTTTTTCATCAGGCAAAGCCCCTCTTGTGTAAAGGGAAAGGAGCTATTGAGGAGCTGCTTGATCCACATATAAAATGCACTTCGAGAAATTCAAATCAAATAGCCCGGATGATTGAAGCTGCAGCTGCCTGCATAACGAGTGAAGAATCCCGAAGACCGAGCATTTGTGAGATAATGGCAATACTTAAAGGTGAAGAAGAATGTATCGTTTCCAAGAGGAAGAGGCCTAGTTTTCTGGGGAGTGGACTGGTCATTGATTGTCATTCTCAGTTACAGCAAACGAAAAGCGAGGTGCAGAATCACCTAGCTTTGGCTATGCTAGGAGTTTCCGAGTTTGAAGACGATGATCACCTTTGCGCTTGTTGATACATTGCACCGGAACTATCTGGATTTTTCAGTTCTTAGATTTGTTGTTGCTTGCTTGAACTCTGAACAGAGTGGTATGCTAGAAGTGAGTACGAGAGTTGATATTGTAGGTAGGAATAGGAGTCTGCTGTGTATATATCTTCCATGTACCTGTCCCTATCCAACTATTCTAACAGGAAAATTGTAACACATTTTTCTTCTTTTTTTAGTTTAAAAATTTTGTGTCATTGTCATCTTAACTTGTAAGCGAAATATCATAGCTTCGAATCTCGTGGAGGGTGAGTTCATTATGAATACCTTTTTCACAATGGTACGAAGAACGACGCTTGCAGCTCACGTTTGCTTGAGAGATTTCGTAAGAAGAAAACTGGCCCGAGTTAGACATGATTTTTAAGATTTTCGTTGAACAATGGCTATTTCTCCAAAACTGAAGCTATTATTAAACTCAAAAATCTCACTTGCAAAGAAGGTTATGGCATCTTGTTGGACAACCATTAAGCCTTGAAACTCGAAAGCTAACTTCTAAGAGCATCTTTGATGGAGATTTCAAAAAATAAATGTCAAATGTTAATTTGATGGCTGTTGTGACAATATCAGATTTTCTCTTCCTTCAGCCCATATATTTTCTGTTACAAATATTATCTATAAGACCTATGTTAAAAATAAATTAATTAAAATAAAATTTCAAGATTTATAATTTGTGGATTAACAAGATCTACACAATAAAATATTTTTAAAAAAAATTAATCGAAAACACCTTTTCTTAAATGCCTAATTTGACAATAGAATTGACATATTGATTGAAATTTCTTCCTACCTTCAAATTTGATTGCGTAGCGTTTCACTTAAAATTTAGTATCTCATTTAGAGATGGTGTATAACATTTGATCCTTGATGGCAATTAGCTGGAACATTTGATATTTGACGTGCCATTAATTCAAGTCTCAAGGTTTTTGGTTATGGTATAAATAGGACATGTGGTCTGGTTTTTGGTTACAGTGTCACATCAAACGTGATTTTATTGGCCAATTGCCAAATTTTAGCCAAATTTTGCCATTTACAGGCAGCATTTTCTAAATAAATAAAATTAACGTCCATGCACATGTAACATGATATGTAGATACATTGACTTCCTATACATTTTTCGATGTACACTTGAATTTGGGGTCATATGCATTTTATATATACATATATATACACACACACACACAAGCAAACAACATTTAGTTTTCTTTTCTTTTTTTTATGAAAATTATGGTAAACAACTTGTAATTTTTTTTTTTTTGCCTATATAAAATATATGAAAATAATTATAAAGTGGAGTTTGCAGTTTAAGTGATTAAAAGCATGTGTTCATAGTTTCAAAGTCATGTGTTTCAGTTTCTCATTTACGAGCACAACTCATATATAAATAAATAAATATACCAAGATATCATTTGGCATGTGTACACTTAAACAAATGGTACCATATGTATGGTATGGGAAAATAAGAAGTTTACAGTCCAACTACCAAATCATTTCTATTCAAGAAAAATTGAATTAAAACAGAAACACACAACACATTAAAGAGAATGGCATAAACAAATTAATAAAATTGAAGATGAACATTGCCACTAAAATATCTTGGCAACATCCTTAATTAAACCACGGTTAGCTAGAGCAAAATCCAAGTACTCCTTGTACGAAATGAAGCCATCACCATCTGTATCAATCTCCGCCATCATAAACTTCACTTCATCTGGTTGAACACAGCCTAGTGTTTTTAATGCATCTCCTAGCTCGGTTGCAGAAATTAGGCCATCGCCGTTGGTGTCAAACCGCTTGAAAATTCTCTCTCGATCAGCCTTTTCTTTAGGATCTTCTTCAGCCATTTTTTACAATGGTTAGATCAAAATGTGTTTTCTCTAGGTCGAGTTTTGGTTTCTTGATGATTAATGAATGTGAAATTGAGATGTAAAAGCAAATATTGTTCTGCGATAAATGAATGAAGTGACCGATAAAAAAGTTTGGTTCTTAAAGAGACGGTTTTCTAAAAGGGTAAGGTAGTCCTTCAAATTAGGGGTTTGAAAATGAGTTGCGGATACTTGCCTATGAAACTTTCAACAGTTTTACCCAAATAAGGAAAAAGAATTTTTCTAACATAACTTGTTGTAGAGCTTGTTGTTCGGGAAATACATAAATCCTCACTAGTCATTTTTGTTCTTACAATCTAGCGTCTAAGAAAATAAATGCAGGTGTCTTTTTCTGCATAAATAAAGAAACGTGGACATATATTTGGTTTGTTTTGGTGGATAATTTTTGGTCAATTTGTAAGAGGATTGGTTACATGTTTTAGTGGTTTATCCATTTTTATTACTATTTAAAGAAAAAGACAGTTGCCATGGTTCGGTGAAATAGTACTAATCGATGTGTTAACCAAAAATGGAAAGTTCTTGAAGGGACCACTAAGTGCATTCCACGCGTCAAATACATGTGGTGAGATGAGAATCATGATGTTGAATGGATTATGTGATTTGGGAGATTTTCTTTTAATTGACTGTCACATTACTTATAATTTTTAAACTTATTTTTTATTTTTCTTTTTGGTAAATATTTTTTAATTTTTATTAAACGCATAATATTGATCACATTGCTACATTTTAATACACATGAGCCTTACTTTGTTAGGCTCACTTGTATTAGAATGTGTTAGCAACGTAGCCAATTTTGAGTGTCGTACACCCATATTATAAAAATCGAAATTAATAACACCACCACTTAACAGTGCGGCTCTACCATAGTTTAGTTGTCTTCTTCTTTACTTATAGCTGAGAGATTTTAAGTTTAATTCTTATCAAGGGCAAATTCGAACCAACTCAATTATTATGGTTAGTCAATTATGAGGCTTGACCTAGTACCTCACTGTTAGTATAAATAATATCGTATGTATGAAAAAAGAAAAAGACAGAGTGGCCATAAGTTTCGAAACGACGTGCTCTAACAAAGGACAATTGACTGAAAGGACTTGTTTCCGGCAATATTCGGTTCTAAGTCCCATATGAGCTTTGAGAATGGAAGTTCCAGAAGATTAGGTAATCAAGCTGCCTAACAAATGGATTCCACAATCAAGGAAACAAAAGAGAAGATTATAGAAAGCAAACAATACAAGTGATTTGCAAGAAAATAGCTTGTACATTCTAGAGACAGTAACACCACGTAACAATGCAGCCATGTTGCTTTTAGTCCACGAAAATTACATGCTTGCTCGATAAAAACCTATAACAAGTTCCCGACTTTGTATGGGGGTCACTTAAAAACTAGAACTGATAATATACCCGATACAAAGCTATATGGTAAGTTGTAGGCAGAACAAAAATGTGTAGTAAAATAAACGATGAAAATATCTGGATCAGAAACATGAGAAAAGTAAAAGAATGTTATTAATGTCGTACCTCAGAACGAACGTTTATTGAATTACAGTGACATGGTGTTATACAATCAACAACTTATTTCCTTGAACCAATTAATTTTGCTACAAATGGTTGAGGTCTACCTCACAACACCACGAACTGGCTACGACAGTAGATCTGAAGTTTTACATTTATTGGAAAGCAGGTAGTTATACTTACTTGAAAAAACCTAGGCTACAGACTTGAGAAGGACATTCAACACCGATTCTCGAGTTGGCAAAGCCGGAATAGCACCTCTCCCCATCACAGTCAATGCGCCGCAAGCGTTGGCAAACAGGAGCGCATCTCTCAGTTTGTCCTCGTCCTGCATTTCAAATCCAGATGGCCACTCTTTTTAGGTTGACTGGCATAATCTACTGTTAGAAAAACATAATAATGTGGGATATAACTTCAAAAGCTATATTTTCAGTCAATAAAATGGACGACAAGTAGGGGTTAAATGCAGTAGATGCTTAAATCTAGTCTTTAATAAAGAAGCTCTACCACTGTCCAACACTATGTTTATAATTTGAGAATTTAAACAAAAAATGTAGTTCCCAAGTCATATGATGAATAACAAATACGTCAAAAACATATAATGTTGAAATTATCTTCTACAACTCAAAAAGCAATTGTCACCTGTACTCTGTTCTAGCAACGTCTGGAATAAAGGTGACTTTCTTATTCTTCTAGAGGCAAGATCACAGTTGCCCAGTTAATTAGGAAAGGATTTCCAAGGAAGATAACTAGTACGTAGAGAGTTTAGGCTATCGTTTTTCAATTTAACCCAATGATACCCCTCCTCCCTAACATTTAACAATGTAACCCACTAACACTAAAATAACCCTAGTACATAGACGAGGGGATTGGAAAAGGATTAGACATGAAGAAAACTCATTCATTCTAATCCTACCATTTTTTGGATAGGATTGGAATGGATAGATTTCTTCATGAGTAATCCATCTTCTATCCTCTAGTTGGTCATAGTTTTTTCTTTTCTCCCCTCAACATGCCTTGAGATTAGGGATTTACCCATTCCCAATCCAATCCTACGTATCAAACAAGCCCCAAAGTTCTCTAAATTTTTGTGTCCGAGATGCAGTACCTGAAGCAAAGAAAGATCAACAGCTAGCTGTGATAATATTCCAGCCACAAATGCGTCCCCAGCACCAGTGGTGTCCACTACATCTACCTTCATACCCTTGACTCTTCCACTGAATTCCTGCAAATACATATAATGTGCGGTTTCAGATACACAAACGCTAGGAAGAGAAGTATATTGCGGTTTCAGAAATGTTTGGAAAAAGATGCGCAAAGAGAAGCAAGCAGTCTAAATTGGTCCTACTTGGTATTCACACGAGAATCAAATTAATTGCTTTTACTGAGATTGCTAATAAAATCAAACTAATTCACCAAAATTGATATATACTCACTTTATAGTATCATCAATATCAAACTGTGCAATTAATACATTCATCATTTTTTTTCATAAACTTTCAACATATCTCAAACACTCTTATGATATTACTTGAACTACTTTTTTATTAAATTAATAATACTCTAAGATTCAGACGTTATAATGCATGAGTCAATGTGTAACAGCATATTTGAAAGCTTACCTTGGTGTAGTACCTGCAACCATCAGGGCCCTCAGTGACCAGAAGTAATTTAAGATTTGGGTGGTACAATTTTCGAACAACATTTTCATCATATGGATCTTCTCCTTCCGTTAGAAAAGAAATCTCTTCTTCACTTATCTGAAAAACAAATAATCAAATTTTCTGACGCAATATTTCCAATTTCTTTTAGCACTTCCCCTTTACCATTTTCACAAAAGGGGCAATGAAAATCAAATATGAACCTGCATAGTTAAAGGTTTAATTACCTTGATAACATCAGCAGAGTCCCATATACTCAAAATTCCTTCTCTAGCACTCTTTGCGGAAGGCCACAGTGGAAGCCTGAGGTTGGGATCGTAGGACAGAACTACACCAGCTTCCTTTGCAGCTTTTGTTGCTGCAATATGAGCCGACTTGCATGGTTCCGTGATAAGACTTATAGAACCATAATGTAATATTTTTGCCTGCCACAGGATGGTCAAGACAGATTCCGAACATTACTATAAAGAAAATGACTAACAAGTCAAATAAAAAATGGGTGGTGCTATCCACACACCACCCCTTTTTACTTTCTGCACAGCACAGCCCTCTCAATTTCCGGCCAACGGATTGAATGAATTGAAGAAGATCAAAGGACAGAAATTAACAAGAGGTGTGTGGATAGCACCACCTTAAAAACATAAACGGACAAAACTCTGCAAAATAAAATCATGTCAAACAGGCATGCAAGTTGATATCCAACAATAAGAAGAGCCCAAAATGGGGTGACCAAAATTAAACACACTGATACTGGAGTCTGCAGCCGTCATGATGTCTCAGATGCATAAATGTAAGTGGGTTTGGAACTTTGGATTCTGGAATAAAGAGTTCAAATTTAAGTATCCTTCTCATGTGAGGTGTACTATGTGATATTGAAAAGTTGGTTTAGGTTTACCAGTCTTTAATCAGATGATATACCATGCAAGATAGTTAGTTCTCTAGACATTTCCTTTATAACTAATATTTATCTTTGCCTTCTTTTGACTCTTTACAATTATAATCTTTCAGTGTTATTTAACTAACAACAGCAACTGTTTCATACCTTCCTAATTAAATCAAAATCAAGTTCAGCTTCTTGAAGCAACATATCAGCACTAGGGTTACGATAAAACATGAACTCACGTTCCCCATCACTCCTCAATGTAACAAATGCTAAAGCAGTTCGTGCACCAGGATCAAAACGCAATCCCTCATTGTTCACATTATTCTCCTTTAGTATATCAGCAAGCATGTATCCAAATTCATCTTCCCCGACCTGCAGGCATTGCATAAATATAAAATACCTGAAAGGATAAGATTGCCCTGAACTTAAGATTTTATAAAACAGTAAAAAATTGGCACAACACAAGAGAACTAGTTTTGTTTTTGTTTCGCTACTTTAATGCAGAAGAAGAACTCAGATGCAACAATACAGCTAAGAAATACAATAGAAAACTAGGTTGAAAGTGTCTAAGCATGCACAAGGCAACTATGATAGGCAAGGTACGCTATGTTGAAAGTGGTCAAATTATTAGTTAATGACTCAAAATATTAAGTAACTGTGGACTTCATATAGAAACCAGAATAACAATAATATGGATACATATGTTTAAAATGATACCTTTCCAATAAAAGCTGATGAGCCACCAAGACGAGCTATGCCAACTGCAACATTAGCAGGGGCTCCTCCAGCAGCTTTTTTAAATGCAGGTGCTTCAGCCAATGAAAGTCCATTAGTAGTTGGGACAAAATCAATCAGCATTTCCCCGAAACAAACCACAAGGGAGGATTCTTTTGTGTCCGATAGCACATCTCCTGCAAATGCTTTTCCTAAAATATTTTACTGTCAGACAGTGAAAGGCTCAGTTTTTAACAACAGAAATTTTGATAATTAAGTAAGCAGAAGATCAAAAGCTGTATAGTAATGTCACTCATGATTCAAGTCATATGCAAAGCACGTTCTGCACAAATAGCGAAATTTAAGAAAGCACAAGCTCATGGTCCTAATTACAGCAATCCAAGAACAATGTGTAGAATCCAGGAATTTAGTTTGGCAATTTCATGGTGTGCACATTTACTGAACAGTGACGTCAAAATAGAACTTGCAGTGCATTATAAAATGAGACAACTTGGATGCCTAAAGAGCATCAGGAGTAAAGGTGGAATTAAGACAAAGTCAAGACAATCAAGATGGAATCAAGGCAACTACGAGTAGATCAAGACATCACCTGACCTCTAGAGTACTTCCAGGTTTTGGTTAGGGTTAAAGAGACTGAACTATGATAAGTTCTTCGAGCGACAAACATAGAGATAGCATGTGCCGAGAAGTCTAGAATAGGATATGACTAAGATCCTTAGGAGTAACTAAAAACTGAATAGACATTAGGCACAATAAAAAGTCAAAACACAAAAAATCACAACTAAATTAACATTCAGGATGCCTAAAAGCTGTCCTGGAAGACAAGGACATTGGCTGGTCAACCAGCCACACTCTAAGTGGGCTGAAAGGTTTTCTCGGGGAACCGGATACCCCTGGTCAACCAAAGATTTCAGCAGTCGACCAAGATAACTCAGCTACCACAGCTTTTCGGTGCACAAGGGTCTTTTACCAGTGAATTATCCCCTTCAACTATCTTTACAAAATCAAACTTTCAAATGTATTTGACATGTTGACCATGAGCTGCTGGCTCTGTTTGAACCTAAATGCTCCTATAACTCTCGGAAGAGAGCAATACCAAGGGAGTGATGCTCCTCTCAACTGTCCCATGGCCAATCGAAACATCTCTTTTAGGTTTTGGATGCTTAGTGGATTCCCCACCTCTTCTCTAATGGAGGACTTCAGTGTGAACACTGACGTAAGTTATCTGGTATATTATGCTGGAATCTGTTTTGCTTTGCCTAGATTGTTTTAATTTCTCCTCGATGCCAGCATGCACTGCTCTCCAGTCTCTACCTCGGAACTTTCCAATAACCTTCCTTCTTGTTTCCTTCTCATATTGCGGAATCCTAAAATCCTAAACTGGATGACATTTCTTAACATTTTGCATTTGCATTTATTTTACAATTAAAAGGTCCCGAAACATCGCTTGCAGCTTTCACTTCAATTGCCAAAGATAAAGATAAAATCGGGACACTTATAGAGCTAGACGTCTCACATATGTAGCCAACGAGAACCAATCACAACAATGCAATTCTAACATTCATGATCCAAATACCCAAACGAAAATTTGACCAGAAAATGCAAATAATGCCCGACGAACTCCAAATACCCAAATGAACAATTCATACAATACTTCAATCCAATCCAGGAACATCACACAAACGCCCCCAAATGAACAATTCATACAATACTTCAATCCAATTCAGGAACATCACACAAACGCCCCCAAAGTACGTCATAATTCAGCAAAATAATCAGATAGATAAACCAAACAAAACCAGTATTCCAAAGAGGCTGATAGAACTCAGAAACCAAAGCATTACCTTGGACATTCGATCTGGCAATGGAGGAAGAACTGAGAGGTGGTGGGGAAGCAAATGCATAGGCTCTGACTGTCCGTTGACTAAAAGAAACTGAATTGCGAGGCAAAGAAACCACCCCGCCGAAGCAGAAAGCAGTAGAATGAAGAGCCATCAAAACAATCGCAGACCCAGAAGAGAATTCGAACCAGTTGAGATCTTCCAAATTCGATTTTACTCTGAAGCTCTTGCGGGAGAGTAGTAGCGTAGTCGTAATGTTTGTCGCCTCGTCAAAGTTCTTTGGACTGCCGATGGACTATGTTGTTCTAAATGGTTGGTCCCCCCGAAGCCGTTGTTTTGTTGCCATGTGTGACGAAATCTATTCCATCGTCTATTCTATTCTCACCAGACAAAATTTGATTTTGAATCGGGCATTCCATCGCATAATTTGAATATTCTGCGGACCATAGTGTTCGAAATTTAAGATCAGAAAATTCGGACTTTTGGTTTATATGAAAGAGCTATAAAAAATCTAAATTTTTTTAATTGTGTGAGATGAGACAGCGAAATAAGTTAATGAGAACCGTCAGATTTAATTTCAGTAATCTAGATCGTCTTGTCCTTAAACTCCTGTACTCCGGTGTATTTGATGCAGTAGTCAATATTATAAATGAGTGTTACAAAGGGAGTTATGTTGCGATCCTTTAAAATTAGTGTTAGGGAAGGGTATTTTTGATTTCATGCTTGTTTGCGATGCACAAAAACCTAGCACCATCGTTGTGATACCAAAAGTGAGTGTGACGGCAAAATGTGTCAAATTTCTGTGTTGAAATGATTACAATGCACCTTTGGTGTGATGTCAAAAGCATGAGCGAGTCCAAACATAGACTAAGTTCGTATATGTTCTTATTGTCTTACATCAGAGCAAACATCGTCATGGCTATACTATGGTAAGAATTTTATACACCAATTTAGCGCAAGACTATGAGAACGGGAAGAATTCAGGAAACGATGAAGACGGAGAAAATTCCAACAATAACACACCCACACAGAAGGAGCTGGAAAATCAAGTACTGTCAAGTAATTCTTATTGTGTCATAACGAGAGTGAGTAAGTTGTAACAAAACACTCCACATACTCGCCCTCACTACGATACATCATGCACAATTAAGTTAAGACTTAAATCATCTTTATGACTTAATACAAATCCCAATGGGTTCAGTCCCAACGTGGCTCGTTAACCCAAAAATAATGCTAGGCTCAAATTGAACCCCTAAATGCCGATATGATTAATTAACTAATTTAACTTATTAGATTCAAAACTAATAAATCTAATTAACTATATTCGGCACGTGTTCAATTTTATATAATATTAGAGTGCGATTCCAATTGTTTTAGTAAATTAAACCACTTTTTTTTCTTTCTCTCTCTTAACAAGGACAATAATCATTAATCATTGAGAGTCAGTTAGACGACCATAAGAGCAACTCCAACCATCCTTGTTGCTCGGGGGACAGGCTCCAGGAAAGGACCCGAGGGCCGGTGGGAGGAGGTCCAGCGGTGAAGGGTCCGAGTGAGGGTGGGAGCCCGAGTTGCAGGCCCGTGGAAAATTGACAGGCCTGGTCCCCGAGTCTTGTGACGTCACGCTGACGCAAGGGCTGGGTCCGGCCTTTTTTTTAATTTTTTTTGTGTCAGGCGCGTGCCCCTCACTCGCGAGCGGGGGCGCGTCGTCTGACAGGATTTCAGGGGGGAGGGCCCGCGCGCTCAGACATCCCAGTTACCATTGGGAAGCCACGTGGCTTCCCACGGTCCGTTCGATCCCAACGGTTCTTTAATAAGAACCGTTCGATTTGCAACGGTAATAAAAAAAAGCTGATTTTATATCAACCGTTCGATCTGAGATCAACGGTTGATATTAATCTGCTTTATAAATTAAAAAAAAAAAAAGAAAAAATAGTTTTAAAATTAAGAAAAGTTACCGTTGTGACACGTGGCACAATTTGGAGTGTTGTAATTCAAAATTTTTTAAATCCAACGGCAGAGATTAATTATTTGAATAAAAATTTAAAAAAAATTCCGAAAAATTTGTAAAAAAAAATTGTTTTTTTTATAAAATGACACGTGGCGCAAAGAGAACGATTTAAAAAATCTTATCCGAAATTACAAATAATTTTATTTTGTATTATTTAAACAAACAAAAAAAAACTAATATTTTATTGCCTATTGCCAGAGGGGAGGGCTCCAAGGGTGGAGATGCAAATGGTAATTACTATTCATTAATGGTAATTACTATTCATTAAAGGCAGTTACTGTTCAATATGGTGGATTCAATAGTGGATTGTCAGGGGGGAGGACTCCATGGGTGGAGTTGATCTAAGTGATACCAAACCCGTTCATACCAATATAGCATGTATGTATGTATATATGTAGAAAATCTTTCACATTGAATTGGTATGAGCTTTTACCGAAAAAAAACATAGCAATTGGACCTTAGGCCTTTTGTGGACTCGACCTAAAGAGGAATTCATTGGGCCTTATGAGTGTTGAGGTCCATTTTAATAAAAATAAATAAAAACATCTAATTAATTTCCCGGTTTAGTGCGGTTGAATTCGGTTTTTATTGTCTACAAATCGAAAATTAAATTGGCCTGAACCGGTTTTGTAGCCCAGCAGACACAAACCACGAACCACAAAACAGAACCCTAAGGGTGTGTTTATTGCATCAGACTATCTTAGACTGGACTAACTTCAGGAACTAAACTGGATTGGTTTGGCATGAACACTGAACTAACTTCAGAAACTAAGTTGCATTAGTTTGACATGGATTGGCTTCGCATGGACTAAGCAGTACTAGAATTGTGAAACGTTTGGTGCAGTACCGGACTGGCCCAGACTAAACTTTTTTAATTATGAAAACTTCCACTTTCTTGTCAAAAACTTTTTTCAAGAGAGAAGATGCTTCATTCAGAATACCATTCATTTGCTTTACATGAAAGTCTACATATTTTTTCATCATTGTCAGCCACCAATACATTTACAAATTGCAACTACTTAGTGCTTAAACTTGAGTTCCTTCACATATTCTTCAGTGCCCTTCAACCACTTGTCTACCTCTTGAGTGCTTGAATTGCAACAGCGCAGTCTACGGAGTGTCCAAAATATGTAAACCCATGAAAAAAAGAACCAAGCTTGCTGCTGACATCTGAAACTTCTGGGCTCACAAGAACAATGCATTGGCATTTATGAACCTAAAGTTAAACTAATGCATCAAGTGTAAGATTATTATTGCGGAAACAAACATGAACACAAATACAATTACCCACTAACCTTGCAAAACCATTGCAGCTTAAGAAAATAGAGCTCTTCTACCCTCGACACTACTGTATGCAATTAACAAATAGTGGGGCTTGTTCTTTTGCGTAATTAGTGTGAATGCAGGACCCCTATTATATATCCTCAGTGGTGGTATTTGATTAGGTTACTTCCCATCATGTAATCCTAATACAATCATATAAACAAATATCCTTATCACCGCAAACCAAAGTTATCATATCAGAATAGTTAACTTATTGAAAACTGAGACTACTTATAGCTGTGTATCAATCCAAATACATTCCCTGATAGCTTTACAAGTATAGTTCATCCCAAACTCTTATGACTTCAATCCCTTAAGCACGTGTAAAACAAGCGATAAGCTCTAATTAAGCTTACATTCTCCCACTAAAGCTAACACATGTTTTACATAAGCCACCATATAAGAAATCATTCTTGAGTGGCCACGAGAATAGGAACAACAAAATCCCAGTAACAAGTTTCTGTCATTGGCTAGCATTCATGAAGAACTAAAGGGGATTATGTCATAGAATTCACAAACATGCAAAGTAAGACTAACCACCTCCCCACTGAAGTCAACTGTTGTATTCTGATGTGTATAATTGATAAATGGCATTCCCAATTCACTGACACCGCCAATGGCCAATATTACAGTCATGAATTAACAATCTCGAAGGATTTTCCGCACATCATATACAACAAGAGCTTATCCCAGGCCATCAATTTAAACATTAACAACAGCTACATTCATGTGATTCGAGTTTCACCATAACAAAAAACCAGAAAATCCATAAAGCAGCACACAAATGCATATTATCACAAGCATACAACCAACACCGGGTGTAAAAAGACCCACATATAACAATATCGGTTAGAAATCCATCAATATTTGAAGCAAAAACAACACAATAAACCGAACGGACAAAACCCAAAGCAAAAACAAACACATGCAATCAAAATACAGAATACACCAAGTAATGAATCAATGGAAGATCAACTTTATCATTTCCAATTGCCCTGTAATGTATTGAGCAACCTCCGTCAAGCCAGGACGCCCCTCCTATCAACAAATTGGGAAATTACGAATAAGTACCTCAACCCAAAACAAAACATTGTCCCCAATCTCTCCAATAGCAATTACAATGGGGAATTCAAATCAAACCCAGCGAAAAATCCCAATTTGTTTCTTTCAATTTGGACAAAAAAGGGAGAAAAATGCAGTGAGGGCAATGAAAAGTGAGCTCACCTGGCGGTCGTCAATCTCTTGGGCCAAGACTCGAACGTGCTCGACGGCTTTGGCTTCCGAGAAGCAATTGAGAGGGACGCCGATCTCGACCTGCTTGATGAATGGAGGGAGAGAGAGAAGTAGATAGATAGGGCAAGGGAGAGAGAAGCAGATGAAGCAGATAGATAGAGCAAGGGAGAAAAGCGGACGAAGAGAAGCAGATGAAGTGAAGCAGCGAAGGTCTTAGCAATCCGATGCTTTTTCGATGGGACTCGCTAAGACCGTCTAGCGACGTCCCGCTAGTCCCACTAAAGGTTGTCCTGCTGCGTAACAAACACGGTATTGCTATAAATTTTAGTCCAGTCTAGTCCAGTGAAGGCTATTGGTGGCAACCAAACACAAGTTTCTAAAGCTACTATAAAACCTCTCTCCACCGCTGACACACCTCAGAACGAAGCATAGAGAAGCCCGCCTCCATCACCATCCAGAACCAGCTTCCATCACCATCCAGAAAACCAAAGTTGAAGAAGAAGAAGGCCGCACCATCCTCCACGGACCACCAAAACGATCGTCACTCAGAAACAAAGGAAGAAAGATCCAATGAGCGACATCGCTAATAAGGGCGAATACGGGAAGGACCAACAAAGGTCAACAAGGGTGTTGGCACACCCTCCTATTAAAACGCGAAAATCGCAAGAAAAAGTGAAGCGTGTTCTAAAATCGATTGTAGGTGCAATCGAATAAATAAACAGGAGATAAAATTTATGAGGCTTTTCTACCGTCAGTGTAATTTGGAGTGCATCTTCGGGGCAGCAGTGATGCTTTCATTGTAATCTGCAATAATAAGAGTGCAAAGATAACTCTATCTATTATCTCATATCCTCTTCTTTCCTCTCTCTCTACTCTCTATTGTGAGTCTCTCTGTATGTTTTTTTTTTATTGCATTCGAGTGCTCTATTTATAGAGTAACTCGTATTATTACAATTTGACATTTACAACACCCAATGTAGAAAAACGATCTCCTGCATCCAAAGGCAATTTCCATTTTCATGGGTATTGAAAACTTATGCCAAAGTTGAAAACTCATTCTGTGTGAGAATTGGAAAGTCTTCCAAGGTACTGTAGGCATTCACTACCCAGCAGTATTTTCAACACTCCCTCTTGGATGCCCACATATCAACATTAGTTACCTCATTAAGACCTTGATCTGTTTTGGATGCTCCCCCTGTTTTCAAATCATTTAAGTTGATCGTTGATTATTCTGTTTCAGTCTCTTAGTAAGAAGAGTTGCCGAAAGAGATGTTTTACTTGTTAACTTTCCACAGGCTTGTTCTTGAACTGAGCTGGAGGGCTTTCTGCTAGACTTGCTTCAAAAGTCTAAATTTACTCCTTTTATCTGGAGCTAAATTTTATTCAAGGGTGGTGGACACTTGACCTTGAATCGGACTTGTGATTTCTTCAAGGACCTTCGAGGCTTGATCTTGAATGAAATTGGACCATGAGGAGCTTCACGTGGCAAGTGATCTTCGGTTTTGTCGGGGATGCTTCAATGTATCATTTTCACTTTCCTTACTTGCTCCCCTTGCTTAAGTAGTATTTTCCCTGAGTTTCCCTCATGCATGTGTGGCATATTCTCCTGCAGTATTTGCCTTCTGATGCAGGAGTGGAATGCAACCCTTGCATTTGGATGGTTCATTACTTCTTGGTGACTGGAGACCCAGCTCCAACAACAGTTGAAGATGACTGCTCGAAAGCTAGGTAAGCAATCAGGAAAGGTTCCAGGCAGTCGGTTCCTTACCTGGAGTTTGAGTGGAGGTTTCGACATATTGCTTTCTTTATCCTTGTCTTTGCAGGTAAGAACAAGGACAAAGGAAAGGACATGGAGATTGCATGATATGAAATACTCTTGCTCTCGTCCCTGAAGATATGAGATGCTTTTGCTCTGGTGTGACTTGTTTGAAGAGGTATTCTCGGAGTGGAATAAAACTGAGTATGTTGAGAGGTTTGGTTGTAGATGCATCTTCGGCAATGAGAGAGAGAGTTAGGAGTTTTGGATGTGTGCCTTGCCATGGAAGATGAAAGTCGACATATATAAGGATTTCCCCAATAGCAGGTAGTGGTGTGGATGTGACTTTGTCATCCACGCTTGTCGGCAACAGTGTTGTAGTTGGAATAGTGAAATTCACGCGTTTTCAACTTTATCAAAGATCTTTAACAAAGCTGTATATGATATCCAAAAGTTGAGATTGCGTTTGAAAAATGCCAACAAACTTTATTCAGGAAAATCTGGCTTTTGAAATTCAGAGAGCTGTGCTTCTTCGGTCTCTGAACAAGTGGCTATGTTGCCTCTTCTTTTATAGAGGTATTGCTTGTATTCAAATTTGCACACTTTGAAGATTTCCCACTTGTGAAAATTGTCTCTGCTATATTTCTGAGATTTCACTATATCCAACCTTTTTCTTTCATCAACTTCTAAAAATGGCTTGCCTATCTAACATTTGCTTAGATTTGAGTCTTAAGACTAATACAGGCGAGCCCCATCAGGATAATATATGGCACCCGTCTTTCTTATCTTCAAATGATCCTCTTACGGTTGGGGACTCTGTGATGAAGAATGACCTAACCGCTACAGTGGTAGCTAGGAATATTCTCACTCCCATGGATAACAAAATCTTTTCAAACCGATCTAATGAGGCTTTCGTTCAAGACTCTTTGGCTCTCAGTATTCAATGTGCAGGCTCTGTATCAAATATGGGCCAACGCCTACTTGCTCAAACTCGCCAAGTTGAATCATTGATGGCTGAGGTGGCAAGTCTTAAACAAGAGATTAGAGGGCTCAAGCACCATAATAGAGTGTTACACATGCTTGCAAATAATTATTCAACGAGCATGAAAAGAAAGCTCGATCAGCTACTGGAATCTGAAGGTCGGACGCAAAGTGACAATCAAGGGTTCAGGTCTTTATTCCAAAGACACCCATTGTCTCAATCGTCTGGAGTTTCACCAAGTACTGAGGTTCCAAATAATCAACCTCTGGTGCCTCCCCCTTCTGGAGTACTTTCGAGTACTGAGGCTTCACATGAGCAACCTTTGTGAAGGTTCCCTCATGTTTTCATGTGTATGTCTGTAATTTCTTGGAGATATCAATAGATAAGCTTTATTTCATTCAATGTATTGTGTCAAATATAATAAAGCATATATTGCACTAAGATGTGGTACTTCTGGACCAAATATCAATTCAACTTTTCCCTCACGAAGATGAATGATTTTTCTTAGTGTCTAAATATTTGAGTATTCAACTCATAATCTTCAATCCATATGGTTCTTTAATATCATAAACATCATGGATAAGATTCGTGTTGGCATATTGTTCGATCTGCAGTTCGAGACAATATTTCTCTCAACACTTTATAATCTTTCTTGACTCTTCAGGAATCCCAATTTAACATCATCAACTCTTCAGGAGTTCTAATTTAATGCCATCGATTCTTGCAAGAGATTTTAGTATGTTGCAACAATATCATAATGATAGTACTCACTAAGGCAATTATACCACCCATTGGTATTGACTACATATTTTATGCTTTACCCTTCGGAGGCTTACTTCAAGCCATTTGAATCCTTCAGGGATTTTCTACACTTCATGACACATTTTTCTTTGGAATTTATACATAGCAACTTGCTCCCATGTATAATTGAGGGATTTACTTATGGAGATATGATGTGGGTGACTCATAACCCTTCGTATATAATTCTCCATTCATATGAACTCGTTTACAACCTTGTGTCATATCATGTGAGTGTATTTCACTGTATTACAAATGCCCAATGTAACCTCCTTGGTTCAACATCTTTTGGCATTTGTATTATATTCAAATATATAGGTCCATTTTTCACGTTCTTACAAAATTGTAATGGAATTGCCTTTCTCCATCTTTGTTTTTCGTTGAAAAGAACGAGACTCAATATCAACACAGCTCATTGATGATTTTAGTAGCTATTTGTAAGAACCAAAATTACCATTGGTTATCATCAATCTATGATCCCATATTCTCATGTGCATGCACATGCATAAAAGCTTTTTATTTCTTTGGATATCCATTGCCTCTTCAAGGGTATTACACAATCTCTTCCAGGATAGTCGTAATTTAGAGAATGCGTATCATAACCTCTTCTTGAGCATTATAGAGCTTGGATCTTAATCTCCATTTCCGGGAGTTGAGTCATTGGAACCTATACGTCTATCATGCTTCATGCATAAGACATCAACATTCCCATGTCCGCGGATTGTCCTTTCTGGGATGTGTATCCATGCGGCAACTGTCATGCTTCTAGCATGCAACAGTTATGCTTCGGGAATGTAATAATTCAGTAATGTCGTATTCTTCTTCTTTCAAAAGACTGAATCTTCTGAGTTTGAGGGTTTGTCACGCTTCAGGCGTGTAACATATAACTCATTTACTGCCTCATTATTTTGTCCAAACAGGGACATCAATTCTTGTAGGCACATTTGCAACAAGTATATGTGATTTCATCACTTTTGTTGCATCATTAAAGGCATCTGACATTTGATTGACACATCATAGCATCATTCAATTATTCTTACTTCATTTTCATGTTGGTTGCTTCGTGAATCAAAATAAGACAAATTCTCTTCGTTCTTCTAGAACGATCCTTTATTGTCATTCTTCTGGAATGATATTTTCTCCCTTTAACGGCGGGAAAATTGTTTTATCAAAATGACAGTCTGCAATTAAGGGTTCTAAATATTGAATGATAGATGGTGTTCAACATCAATGCCCATTTCATTACGTTGTGGCAGTGCAATAGACACATAGATAACACAACCAAAAACTCATAAATGTATAATGTTTGGCTAGTGCCCAAACACGAGTTGTACTGAGGAATATTGATGGTTGGCAACTGGTCTCAACCAAACTTAATAATGCGTCATGTAAAATGACATGTCCACATGTAGAAAACTGGCAATTTCGTTTTCATGAGCAGAGCACGGGTAATCAATTTCATCCGCTTAATAGATGCTTCTGCTAAACCATTTTGAGTATGGACATAAGGAACTTCTGATCCTTATTTAATAGTCTGTAGACTGAGACTCTTATGGTTTTTATTACAATTAAGTTGAGGCACAGTGGCACTTCAAACTTACGGTACTTATCAAGGAACTTTATGTCTTGATCTTGAGGATCAAGGGACTCCATGCTCGATCCTTTTTGTATGATGGAACTTCGTGTCCAATCATTTTTATATGATGAGGATCAAGAAACTGCAGAATCTGATCTAATCAAGGAACTCTGGGTCCTTGTTATACTCATCGTAACAAAATATACGTACAATAAATAAATTAAAGCAATAGGCGGTAATTACAGCCATAGTAACTAAATTGCATTTAAGTAAATAAAGCTTGTGATAAGGGCTTTAATTTAGCACAATTCACATAAATCAAAACTTAAAGCCGTAGGCGGTAAAACCGTCCATGATAAATAAATTGCTTTAAAGTAAATAGATCTTGTGAAAGAGTTTTAAACCAACACCAATTCACTAAATAAATATATATTTTTCTTCTTTCTTTTCAGATGGTATGACATATACTATTTCCCATCCCAGTGTTTTCTTCAATTTTTCTTACATGGCCTAGAGAACATAGCATCGCGAAGCAAGAACCTCCATACAGGAACATAGATGACAGCGGGGTTGATGGAGGTACAAGAGAGGGAAGCCTGTGTGGAGTCAGTATTGCCATCACCATCTCAGACAACCGAGTATTCATGGGAGTTCTCGAGATCCGTCGAAAACGACGCAATCTGGGTTTCCAAGCCTGATGAGATTCTTATGGATCTCTGGAAACCAGTTGTCAGGTACGAGTTTTCTTATCTCGTGACGACTACAGGTCGTTGTAAATTTCAATTCTCACCGGAATTCAATGGGGCGCTTCTGGTGCGGTGGGAGATACAGAAAATGGACATACATTTTATTATGTGAGATTTTTTGCTAGCAGAGGTGGGAGGTAGGTAATGTTTCACAGGATTTATGGCGTTGTGCTTTCCACTGACATGAGAGCTTCTCGTGCTGATAACGTGTTGTAAAATCGACGGTGGGTGCAGTGGAATAAATAAACAGGACACAAAATTTACGAGGTTCCTCTACAGTCAGTGTGACTGGAGTACATCATCGGGGCAGCAGTGATGCTTTCATTGTAATATGCAATAATAAGAGTACAAAGATAACTCTTTCTATTATCTCCTATCCTCTTCTTTCCTCTCTCTCTCTCTCTACCGTGAGTCTCTCTGCATGTTTTTTTTTATTGCATTTGAGTGCTCTATTTATAGAGCAACTCGTATTATTACAATTTCACATTTACAACACCCAATGTAGAAAGACAATCTCCTGCATCCAAAGTCAATTTCCATTTTCATGGGTATTGAAAACTTATGCCAAAGTTGAAAACCCATTTTGTGTGAGAATTGGAAAGTCTTCCAAGGTACTGTGGGCATTCACTACCCAGCAATATTTTCAACAAAGCGAAGCGAATTGAGATTTAGTGGAAAGATAATGAGGCTATTTAGACATTCTCAACAAAGAGAAGGACACACTACGTAGCGCTTCTTATTAAAATTAATTTGTGATACATGCAAAGACAAAGCCAAAGATTCAATGGATGGGGGCAATACTTAAACAATAAAATCACAAATTAAAAAAGCTAAAGAATTACTAAACAAAATACTTATATATTAATACCTAAAATTTTTCATTACAACATCCCTCGACTCATTTTCATATTTTAAAAGCGTTGCATGACAACTTCATTACTAACACAATCAAATATCTCTCTATCTATAAAAAAATAATCATGTTATCATTCATTCATTAGTCACCTATCTGATTTCTCAATCTATTCTTCCAAAATTCTTGGGCGAAAATGTGCAGTATCAATTAGAACAATTAATGCTAATATCACAAGCAAATAAACTAGTGATACACTTTGCTAATGTCAGAAGCATGTTCATTTTTTTGCAACCAAATGAGTGGGGGCATCTGCCCCCTAACCCATGGTGGCTCTGTCCATGAATACATGTTTGATTACAAAAAAAAAAAATGTCATATTGGTAGATAAATACAATTAAGAAATAACATATATGAATAGGGCTATAAAAAGAAATAATTAAAGAGATAATTAGAAGGAGGTTTAATTCGTATGCTACATTTTAAAGCGATGATTATTAGTAATAAAATAGTCCTAAACTCAAAGAATCGAACATATTTTAATAAAACAACTATTTTTAATATGGGTCAAAATTTGAACCCATTTCGTAGCATAAATTACACGAAACTTTTTCTAGAACAAGAAAATGAGACATGGGTGCTTACCTCAGTTATTTAAATAGTTGACCTATGCATATACATCACTTGTTTTGGATATTTATCTACGCGATTTCATCTCCCATCAAAATTCGGGAAACAAAATCCCAAATCCGATTTGAAAACAAAAATTTTATTTTACTTAATTAATCCACGCGCGAAATCAGGTAACCGGTAATCCTATTCCCCCAAACCCAACTGTATTTGTATTTTGTATCGTTACGGATTCGAATCCTTTTAACTTTCCCCTTTCAGGCCAGAACAAATCTTTACCTTTTTTCCATACAAATCCCCTACGCCCCACCTCACTATCTCTTTCCACGTTTCCACATCTTATTCGCTGTTGAGAGCCCACAGCTTCAAACAAATGGCTTGTAGATCCCAATTGTAATAGGTCGGCACGCACCCGATCCCCGCCGCCGCAAGATGTACGCGTCAAATTTTCAAAAACGTGTGAATGGCCTATATATATACATCTGTTGTTAGTCAAAAGCTATCAAACAGAAACAGAAAAGCTCCAAATCTCTCTCATCACTCTCTCTCTCTCTCTAGAAAGTCTCTCTCGCTGTGTTTGCTGCGATGTCAAAGAGCGATTTGGTTTCCAAAGGCTCGGGAGACGGCGCCGCCGGCTCCATGGAGGAGCTGAAGAAGGTCTTCGACAAGTTCGACAAGAACGGCGACGGCAGGATCTCCTGCGACGAGCTCAGGGGGGTTTTCGGCGATCTCGGTTCCGAGACGGCCTCACTGGAGGAGGTCCAGCGCATTATGGCTGAGTTCGACAAGGACGGCGACGGTCACATTGACATCGAGGAGTTCGCCGAGATCATCAATGGCGGATCCACCAAGGAGCTTCGCGACGCGTTCGACCTCTACGATCTCGACAAGAACGGGCTGATCTCCACGAGTGAGCTGCATGAAGTGCTGAAGCGGTTGGGGCAGAAGTGTTCGCTCAAGGACTGCGCGAAGATGATCAGCTCCGTCGATGTCGACGGCGATGGCCACGTCAACTTCGCCGAGTTCAAGAAGATGATGACTCGCAAATAAAGCGATTGAAGCGAATGGATCGGTAAAGCAACATAACAGTACAAAAAATTAGTTAGTATAAAATTAGAGTTTAATTAGGGATTTGGATTTAAATTTCTTAGAGATTGACGTAGTTAATTAGGTATACAAAACCTATTGAAGTATTACTGGTGCTAATTGTTCGCGTTTTCAAATATTTTTCTTCTGGTTTGTTCTATTTTGCTTTATCTTCTTTTAGTTTTTTAATTTTATTTTACGGCTAATGGTTTGTTTGCTTTGTTGAATTCAACTGCAAAATTTAGAGTGATTTCAATGTGTTTAGTCGTTAAATTTGATTTCCACACGTTTTTGCAGTTGACGAAAAATTGGTGAAAATTAAATTATTATATTTGGTTTTTATTTAATATTTTATTTATTGTATTGGTAGATTTATTATGCAAGTGGGTGGGAGTAACAAAAAGGGTGGTTGGTATTGATAAAACTTGGGTGATGTTCCCGTGTTTGAGGTGGCAACGGTGGTTGTACGAAATATAAATACACATGTGGTCATGTGTCCTGTCTTTTTTGCTGACCTCAACGCGGAATTGGACTTTTTGCTTGCTTTGTTTGCCTGTTCTTCTTTTGTGGGTTGTTTTATTCTCACTTTACAAATGGTTGAATACACTACATATACCGAATACATCTCACAATTACTTTTTCAATTCAAATTGGATAAATTATATAATACTTTTTTAGGTTTGAGGTTTATTATAACCTTATACAACATCTTTAAAATGTTTCACTTTCATACCTCATGTAATACTATTTTATTTCAAAATAATACATCTGTTAGATTTTCTATCTATTGGTCTGTAAATGCTGACGTGGCTGCCACATTTGTGCTAATGTAGCTGCTACGTGGCAAAAAAAATTTATACATTAAAAATATTATAATATTAACCCTACTTTAAAAAAATAAAAATAAATAAATAACCCAAACCCAGAAATCCTTCCCCTCAACCCCACATCCCACCCCCACCCCCACCCCCACCCCCACCCCCTTACCCATCTCTTCCTTCCCGTTCGTCCATCCCCTCCACCCATCCATCCATTCCTTCCACCCCTCCATCCCCTCCACCCGAGCACCCCTTAGCGCGGGTCCCACCTCGACCTATCTCTCTCCCTCCCTCCCTCTCCTCGATAAAATGTGGAATTTGAGATGCGAGTGTGGTTTTTGAGGTCTAGTGCCTCGCCTACACCGTCCTCCCAACCGCTTCACCTACACCGTCCTGACTCAACCACTCCAACAACCCTATCCAAATTTCTCCATATATTCTTCTCCCCTTCCCCCAAAAAAAAAAAAAAAAAAAAACTCCTAACTTTCACTCCTACTCTCAAAATCCAAATTCTAGCCATTGTTGATGGACCATTGTCTTGCCTTCTCAACCCTCAAGCTCCGCATAACCACCGTCTTCGCTCCTTCCCACCCCGCCGTCTAATCGTGGACCGCTGATCGGTTCTTGAGGCCGTTGACCGTCGTTGCCAGAGCCGGGGCGAGCCACTACGAGTTCAGCAGCCTCAACTCGCCTCTTGACCCCCGAACCTGACCCGAAAAAGACCTCTGCACCATCTTGTAGAATCATCCGCATCTATTCCATCTTGCGGTCACTCAGGAGTTAAAGAAGTTGGCCGATGATCGGGAACTCACTCTCTCGCTTGCGTCTCTCAGTGCCGCCTCACATGAGGCCTGCCTTCATAGGTATTTTCTTAAATCTCATTACTTTTTTTTTCTTCTGGTTTTGCTTAAATTTCATATGAACGTATAAAGGTTCTATTTTTACAGTAATCTTTCCAGATTTATGTGATATTTTTGTTTTTATTTTTTGTAATTTTTCTCGTAAAGATTGAAACTTTTTTAAAGTTGTTATTGTGATGTTTAAGCAATTTAACTGTAAAATAATGACTAAAATCCAATCCCTTTAGCTGTTCATCTCCTAATTTGTAAATGGGTTGGTTGGTGGGTAGAATCAGGTATGGAAGTGCTTTAATGGGGATGAATTGCGAGCTGAGTGGTGGATTTTGTAAATGGGAGTTGCAAAGAGATGAGGGGAACGAAGGGGATCTGGGTTTGGGTTTTTTTTGTTTTTTTTTTAAATAGGGTTAATGTTATAATATTTTTATTGTATATAAAAAATTTGCCACGTGGCAGCCACATCTAGGGGTGGGTTCGGTTCAAATCGGTTTGATTTTTTGCCACATCTAGGTTTGGTTTTTTTTTTTCTATTCGGTTTTTTCCGGTTCGGTTTTGGTTTTTTTTTTTTTGTTTTTTTTTTTCAAAAAATGAAAAACATTTAAATTTTAAATTTTAACATCTCCAACACAATCATAACATAAGCATTCTAACTAGAATCAAAGACAATGCAAATAAACATTTAAAGTTAACTAAAATCATCAATCAAGTCTTCCAAAGTCCAAACTAACAACCTCACAACACAAAAATCGTACAAATGACTTAGAAAAGTTAAATTGCATGATGTTGTTCAAAGATCAGGGTTGTTTGCTTGTAACTGCATGTTGACAACTTGATTAGTAAAAGTAATGCGTGGGTGAATTTATTTAGTGTGTGTTAGATTCTTTTCCATCACAAATTACGCAAGTAATCTACCCAAAATAAATGTTTATAGATTCTGTTACATATTATATGAGAGTAGATTTAGAAAAGAAAGTTGAGGCAGAAGTAGACGGTGCTATGTAGATGGATGTAGGTATTTTAGGAGGAGGTTTGGTTCCGAAACCTTATATGGGGGAGAAATAATACGTTAGGGTTTAGAATTTTTATAGGCATTTTTTAAATATTTTGAGCTTAAAGTTTGGCAACACATTGGGTGTAGCACATTTTAACTTACAAATTAGGTTTAGAAAATAATACCCAAAACAAATAATTAAATAAAAAAATTAATTTAATTAATTCGGTTCGGTTCGGTTCGGTTTTTTCAATTCGATTCGGTTTTTTCGTTCGGTTCGATTTTTTCGGTTTTCGATTTTTTTCGGTTTTCGATTTTTTGAACCCACCCCTAGCCACATCAGCACAAATGTGGCAGCCATGTTAGCATTTGTTTATACCATATTTAGGGCATCCGTATTTAGATTTCGTACAAATACTCGGGGGACTTAAATGTAATTATGTAATAAAGAAAGGAAGCAAATATGTAATAAGTGAGGAGCCCTTATTCTATAAAAGGACTCATCACCTTCACAATTAAAGAGGCCATTTCTTAAGCCTTCTCACCCCCCCTCTCAAAGCCTCACTCTCATTACAGAGGCTCTCACACTTTCTCCTTCACAATCCTCTCAGAAATACAATAATCAGTGTGGACGTAGCTCAAACATTGGGGTGAACCACGATACATCTTGTGTTATTTACATTTCTTGCATATTCACGGTCGGATTTAAGTTGTTCCAAGACCTCCGGTTTTGTGCATCAACATTTGGCGCCGTCTGTGGGAATCGATACGAAAAGTTGTGTCGGTTCTCTCTCAATTTTTCACCTCCGCCATGAATCTGCAGAAACCCAGAACCTCTCTCCTTGGGTTGTTCCAAAAAAAAAAAAAGCTTGAGATTTTCATCAGAGAGTAAGTGTACCTAAAGCTGTGTCCTTTATAGTTGCTAGAGCGCACGACGACAATCACCACTTCCTGAGAGGTTGTAAACAAAAGGAATCTGGAGCAGTGCAACACTTCTCAGCCACCCTGATACGGTGTTGAGTGAGGAAACAAAGAGCTGAAATGGACACAAAGCGAGATTTGAAAGGGACAACAGAAGGCGAGAATGGAAAGAGGAAAAGGACAACGCACAGCTTGCAAAACGACTTTCAGAGCTCCATAACCTATCTTCTCCCTGCATAAACTTCCTTCTCGTGTGCTTCTCTAGGTCATCTTCTCTGTACATAAAATTCCCCACGTCTTTTCTACCATAAAGGACATCTTCCACCCCATGCAGCCTTGTAGCAGAGAAATGCAGGAAATGAACTCCCCAGCTTCCTCCTCGCAACTCTCCCTTCAAGACCACCACCACCTCCAACAACGACGTCGGCGACGGCTCCTCCTTCAAAATCCACAAACACTGCAAACAGTAATGGAATTGGAGATTCGCGAAGCCTTTGCCGTTGGGATCCGAAACGACGCCGTACTCCACCACATGGCAGGTAGGTCGCCACGTGTTTTTCCTCTTCATCTTCTTCTTGCTCGGACGGAAGAAGCAGCCGACAAATGGCCACGGCGGACGGCCCCGACAACCGTACGAGTTTCAGCGCTCGCTCATGCTATCCTGATGTTGGATGGCTGGACAAAAACGCAAATTCCGTCTTGAAGCTCCGACTTTCATTCGGGTCTAAAACCGACAACAAGCTCGTCATCACACCATTCCCAGTCAAGGATGATGAACCTTCATCTTGCGCACAGACGCGTATACCAGCGTCGTCGCCTACCATCTCCTCCGCGTAAATCCACCATTATGGGTCACTTCCGCACACTTCCACACCAACGTCGTCGTTTGCCACCTCCTCAACACTACATCTGATTACACATTTCCCCGAAACTACTCAGCTCAGTAGCTTGAACTGATGGAGTGCGCTTCCAAGGCAGCGAAGCTGACGGTGGACACGAGCAGCCTCTCAATCTGCATGAAAGGCAAGCACCGGGAAATCCGGGACAGGGTGGTGGAGTACTTCAACAAACGGCCAGAGTTTCAGACACCGATGGAGATTTTGAAGGACAACTACCAGGAGCTTTGCATGAAGCAGCTTGTGGGGTTAAGGAGAGAGGCTGAGATCAGGCTTTTCCGATTCACGTTCTGGGTTGTGAGATTTCGAGATAGACAAAGAGACAAGCCGTGCTCGATGGAAATGAGCTAAAAGCCACCGGAGCTGAGCCGTTGATCAACGGGCGACACGGCCTCTACATCCATGGCTGGGAAATTGAGTCCCGTAAATGCTCCACACACACATATATATACATACATATTCCATGCCACCGATGATCAAAGAGACTGGAGACTGGAAATTTCCTTGCTTGTGATCATATCCCTTCCTGCACATAGTGACAGGTTTAGCCCATCTTTTGGATCACCTCAATTTCTACGTTATCACTTTACGCTACTCATTCCTCTCAGCTCAGAGACAGAACAGAGAGAGAGGTGCGGTGGAAAACAGGAAGAAGATAAGTTTTCTTACAATATTTCTATTATTATTCTCCTTTGTGTTGTCTGCCATATGCCAAAAGGAAGAAGAGAAAAATGAAAGCGAAAGCAAAACAGAAAGAAAAGAAGAAAGCAAAAGCAAAGCAGAAAACGAAAGCAAAAGCATAGCAGAAAACAAAAGCAAAAGCAAAAGCAACGCACCAACGATCTGCAACTGTCGAAGCTTTTGTGTCGAAACCTTTGTTTTGAATGATGTAATTTATTTTTCTTATCTTTCGCAGATATCTGTATAACCCCAACAGAGGGTAAAAAAAAAAAACGGCAAAGCCCAAAATAAATGGGCTGGCATGTTGTGGAGGGCGCAGGTCCATAAGCCCATAATAGCACCAACCAGGTGACCAAAAGTACGCCCAGTACTACAAAAAATTATTCGGCACCCCGCCGCTATTACCACCAACCAGGTGATCAAAAGTACGCCTAGTACTTCAAAATTATTCGGCAACCTGCCGCTATTACCACTAACCAGGTGATCAAAAGTACGCCCAGTACTTCAAATTATACATGAGCATTACTCATGTCAATCATACATAAACATTCATGAGCATCACTCATATCAATCATACATAAACATTCATAAGCATCACTCATGTCAACATCCATAAGCATCACTCATGTCAACATCCATGAGCATCACTCATGTCAATCAACATAAACATTCATAAGCATCACTCATGTCAATCAGCTTCAAAAGCTTCATTTACAGAGCTTTAGCTTCAAAAGCTTCATTTACAAAAGCTCTAGCTTCAAAAGCTTTATTTACATAGCTCTAGCTTCAAAAGCTTCATTTACAAAAGCTCTAGCTTCAAAAGCTTCATTTACAGAGCTTCAGCTTCAAAGCTTCACTTGCAAAGCTTCAACTACAAAGCTTCACTTGCAAAGCTTCAACTACAAAGCTTCAGTGCAGGGTATACAAATACCAATTCCGAACAACCGCCACTTCGACCCATACATGGATTCAATTTGAAGTTTCCAGCCAACAGACTCTATTAACCAAAGACTTGGGGGACTATATTATGTACCATATATTGGGCCTTATGAAAAATACTTAGGGGACTTAGCCTATTATTTATGTACTGAGGAGCGAGCCCTTATTTTATAAAAGGGACTCCCTCACCTTCATTAGAGAGTATCGCCACCAGTTGAGCAACTGCCTCGCTGCGAGCATCACTCCTAACCCATTATTCATGTACTGAGGAGCGAGCCCTTATTCTATAAAAGGGACTCCCTCACCATCATTAGAGAGCATCGCCGCCTACTGAGCAACCGCCTCGCCGTGAACATCAACTCTAGCCCATCATTTATGTATTAAGGAGCGAGCCCTTATTCTATAAAAGGGACTCCCTCACCTTCAACACCACAAGCCGAGCCAACCAAGGCAACATAAGCCATGAGCCTCGCAGCTTCGCAGCATGTGCTACTTCTAGTTGAGCATCATTTCAGATTGAGCACCGCCTTATATCGAGCATCAGTTCAAGACAACATCTAGTTACTTCGGCCCACACATGGACTGAATTTCAAGTCTCCAGCCAAAAGACTTTCTTGACTGAAGACTTGGGGGACTATTGTTTATATCATATTTAGGGCCTCCGTATTTAGATCTCGTACAAATACTCGGGGGACTTAAATGTAATTATGTAATAAAGGAAAGGAGCAAATATGTAATAAGTGAGAAGCTCTTATTCTATAAAATGACTCCTCATCCTCACAATTAGAAATGTCATTTCTTAAGCCTTCTCACCCCTCTCAAAGCCTCACTCTCATTACAGAGGCTCTCACATTCTCTCCCTCACAATCCTCTCAGAAATACAATAATCAGTGTGGACGTAGCCCAAACATTGGGGTGAACCACGATACATCTTGTGTTATTTACATTTCTTGCATATTCACGGTCGGATTTACATTGTTCCAAGACCTCCGGTTTTGTGCATCAACAACATTAAATAGACCAATGGATGGAAAATCTAACGGATGTATTATTTTGAAATAAAGTAGTACGTGAAGTATGAAAGTGAAATGTTTTAAAGATGTTGTATGAGGTTGTAATAGACCTTAAATCTGAGAGGGTATTATGTAATTTACCCATTAAAATTTATTCGAATACATCTCACATACTTTTGTAAACATGAAAATCCTGGCGACAAATGGGGCAAGAACACATGTAGAAAGAATATGTGTATTAATGAATTTGCAAGATTACAATTTCTTTACAACTTGATCCCCTGATTTGATGTCCGAAACGTGTAGATGTGTAGTGTTGTTGATCCAAGGGTCACGATGACTTGATCTTAGATGAACGAGGGCCGAGAAGCCAAAAATGCTTTGCTTCTTTCTCGTTGCTTTGCTTTGAATGTATGATTCTTGGGGATGGTTGATACCTTGATGGAGAAGCCTATTTATAGGCTTTGAGAATGAATTGCCACCACAATTTTTTTCTTCCCACCCATTTGTGGCCTAACTTATGGTCTAATTTTCCCACTTAATACAATTTTAAACTTGAAGTGGCCTAACTTATGGCCTAATTTTTCCACTTAATACAACACTAAAATTGAAGTGTGCTTGCCCTGTCATTGTCCAAATGAGAAAAACTTGTTTTGATCCGTAATGGATTGAAGTGTACTTGTCTTGTCATTGCCCAAAATGAGAAAAAAAACTTGTTTAATCGTCCAAGGGTATTTCTTTTGATACCCTTCATGCACCCCTTTTCAATATGAGGTGATTTGTCCAATTTTGTTGAGTCACACGCCATGTGTACAATTTGTACGACACGTGGCGTATGCCATGTATGCCCTGACACGTCGAAACTTTAATGCATTAGTGAACATTTAACTCACCGAAATTTCGATGTCTACAAATTTTTTATATATCCTTACGCACCACACTTTCATCCCTGGCCCTCGATTGTCAACAAGAACTCTTAAACACCACATATGGGCTCTTAATCATGTTTTAGGAAGGGATTCTTGATATATTCTTCTACAAAAGGTATCATAACACAACTACAAAACAGTAAAGCTAATATCAACCAAATAAATCACGAATGAAAGTTATCTTCTTCTTCTTTTTTTTTTTTTTTTTAATCAACACATTTATAATTTTATTGATTAGGGTTTTGTTCTACACTAGTGGATGATAGTGACTTTGAAAACTTGAAAAGAGAAAGAGCATTATGTCATACACATTGGAAGTGATTTGATGTGTATTTAGAATTTTTAATTTCCTTTTAAAATCTAATGGGGCCTAAATAGTCATTTTATATAAGGGTATATAAGTCATTTAATAATAAGTTTTAATGTGGAGTGTATTTAACAATATGTGGGTGCTAATAAAAAATCCTTCCTTTTTTTTTTCATCTTATAATTAAAAAATAGTGTTATTCACACACTTATTTATTTTTCACATTTTTTATTAATTTCTTTGATATTCTCGAGTTCATTCCATCTAACAATTAAAAATCGAGAAGGGTATATAAAAAGTAAAAAGAAGTGTGTGCAGATTCTGAAAGTTGTGTTGGTCTCGTGGGTTTTGAAACCTGGATGAGTGAAGAAACAAAATTGTGTATTCTTGTATTTTGATCACTCCGTATACCTGCCTGTGGAAGAAATTCTTCTACACAAATGTCTAAATTTTACATGATATTTTTTATTCTTTTAGCTTTTGTTAAAAGATGTAGTGGCACGCTTTATGATACGCATTCTTTGAGAAGCTTAAGAGACTTTTGAGTGTGTCCGAGGATTTGTCATCCGATCCGGATACATTAAAAATTAGACAAGAGAAGGTACCAAAACAAAGGTCAAGCGGGAAACAAAGTAAACGCAAATAAGCCTTATATATATATATATATAAGAATAAGTGAAATGCTCTTTTCTTTTCTGATTTATATTTTTGAATTGAACAAAATACACGATAAAAAAAACCTACTAGAAACTAAAAATATTAAAAAGAAAACGAGAGAGCACGTAGTTATTAATTCATATGATGATATATGTTCATTTGTTTTGCTCGCGAAGAGGTATACCGAAAAAAGAAAAGCGTATCGGCCCCATGATCTTGGAGGGGAAACCAAATTTTGGGATAACGTATGGGCGTTCCCAAGTTATCTGATGTTGATTGGTTGTTATACTTATACCTAAGCAAAATTAATAAACGTTGGGGTCCACGACTCCCTTAATGCAATTTTCTAAGTGAGAAGTAGGTGACTTTTTACTTTTTATATAACGATATTCTAGTTTAAAAGAAGTGAGTTCTAGTTTAGGCCATATAATAGGACATGGAAAACAAAATTAGGAGATGGTTATTAATCTATGTTTTTTGTGTGAAAAATATAAATTTTTTATTTTCGTGATATATTTTCTATGAGCTTAAAAAAAAAAAAAACTTTATAAGGCATTTAAGAGCGCTTTTACGGTTTTTGAGTAATAAATATATATTTAATAGAATATTTAAGTGGACAATAAAAAAGAAGAAGTGAAAAATACAGTAGTGAGGCCCAAAATAATGTCAAATAGGGTTCTAACCTCAAGAATCTTAATGGAAAGTCTCACTTTATTTGTCAAAACTTCACGGTGAGACGAAAGTGAAAATAAATAGATTGAACGATAATTTAAGTACGACTGGATGAGGATCGGTAATGTGGTACCGGTTTTCCCTATTCCAATTTATTTACTTTATTTGAGTAACCAATATTAAATTCAAATATCTGTAAATTTAGGTTTTAAATCGTTGATTACAAGTATTTAAGTATGAATTATAATAGATTTTGCGCAGAAAAATATATTTTGAAGAACATGTATATGACCGTTGTTGTTATGGTAAAAGAATTAAAAGAAAAATTAACAAAAATAAAAAAAATAAAAAAAAACAAAAAAATGAAAAAAAATGAAAAGGGGGATCGGTATTAAGATAGCGATAAGTTTAAGGTACAGTCGCTACCTCGCTAGTTATTATGCTAGCGATAGGTTTAAAGTGCAGTCGCTACCTCGCTAGTTCTTGTGGACAATCGGTAGCAAAGTACGAATCATATCTTTTTCTATTTTATTTATTTATTTTCTTTTTTCCTTGAATTTTTTTTCTTCCTACGTTACTTTATTAGATTCAAATACCTTTATATTTATATTTATATCCTTGTTTTTGAGTGTTTTGACATGGATAATAAGACAATTTTCACCGAAAATACATTTTGTAAAACATGAAGATAATAGTTTGGTGTTATGGTAAGGGCAAAAAGAAAATTTTAACAAAAATAAATAAAATTGATGGTTTAGGCGGAGGGAGATGCAGCAGCAGCCCAAGCCCATTGAGCTCAGGCACTAGCAGCAACCCACCTTATGCCCTCGAGAAGGCCTAAGGTGCAGCAAAAGTAGTAGAGGCCCTAGAGGTTTAGGGTTTAGCATATCATGAATAGTAACAAGTATATAGTAGCAGGCCGTAAAAATAACACCTTGAGTTCGGTGTGTTTCAGGGCTCGGTGCACTCGAATATAAAAATTGGTACAATATGGAATATCCTGCAAATACAAATTTAACTATGCATAGTAGACTAGTCTAATGAGTTAGTCAACTGGTTACAAGTTAATCAGTGATATAAAGAGTAGTTGCAATAAAAAATCCTAATTGACCAATACATCCAACAAATCCTTAGCTACGTAGTAGCTTTACCTTTGTGTAACATTACCTTACACGAGATGAACTCTTTCGGTCTTCACGAAATGGCAACTCCTCATGAGCTATTCACCTTGTGGCACCGATATCAACTCAAATCACAAAATGATATAATGTTATGATATGCATTTAAAATTTGGATTAAACAACCAGTCAGTTTCACCAGTCAAACAATTAAAAGAAGAAACTGACGAGAATCCAAAACAGGTCAGTTTAAAGATTTGAAACTTGAAGAACTTGACCACAAAAATAAAACAAAACTAAGAAGAACATGCAACTCTCTATTCTACAATGAGTGGGTGTTTAATGCATGAACATGGTTTTGTGGTTAGGGTTTCTAAAGAAGAACACAAGAGGCAACACAAGGTTTTAAAACACTCTTTGAAAATGTAAAATTTCCTAGCCAAAACAAATGAGCAATTAAGAAGATTTTAAACACGCATTTACAGAGAAGAATTTATAAATATTCAAAGAAAAATATTACCCAAAAAAATGCTTGATGCTCATAAGGAAATCTGAGATGGAGAGGAAAAAGCAAACCGTCTCAAAATTATAAACTTTCTCTCCAAAGAGGAAATGAAATCCTCTAACCCTATTAAAACAAAACCTTAGATTGCTGCAAACAAGGTACAAAGACACTTGTCAAATGTGCAAGCAATATGAGCAGATCAATGGTAAAAAGCTCAATCTCGTCTAAAAGGTGTCAATTAGCCCATGTGAGTTATCTCAAATTGCGTGCCCAGCTAGCTGGATAACATCAAGAAATTTTGACGAGACAAGGTCACTAGTCAAAATGCATAAGTAAGTTAAACATGAAATGCATATGCATAAACAAACATTTTGAGATGAAATGTGCCACATCACATTTACTCTAGTAGCAACAGCCCATAATCAAAATATATCCTAAAAGCTAGATTGAGCATGTGTGAGGTTCAATTACAATATTTGACAAGGAAAGCCAAACCTAAAAGTCTTTGACTTCACAGATATTCTTTGGCTCACTGCAGTGTGGTGGAGAAATTTGTTTTAAGGAGGGGTTACTATTTTAAAAATTACAACTTTAGGATGAATTCTTTCAGGGTTGACTACAACTTATAAATGCCCCACCCCCAACAATAATGCTTCGTCCGGCCAACCATGCTTGACCCTGAGATTAAAACTAAACTCTACCCTTATTGATAGCAGCCTATAAATGCCCACCATCAACACCAATGTTTCGTGCAGGCAACAATGGTCAACCTGGGATTAAAACTAAACCCTCCTCCCATCACCAATGCTTTGTACGGACAACAATGGTTGACCCGTGAGATAAAAACTAAACCCTACCCGATATTGATAGCGTCTTATATAAGCTCCTCTCACAGCACCAAACTCATTGCTTTAATAATTGTTTATAATCCTTTATTGGACATTGATACGAACAGTTGAAACTTTCTCTGCAAATTCACCAAATGGGTCTTTGGAAAAATAGTCTCTGAAATTATCCACGATTTACAAACACCATTAGTTTTCTTTCAGTTCATGTGTTCTTTCAATTCAACCAATTCGCACCACTAGTTCATCGATTTGTTACATTTCCCGTCAATGCACCATTAGTTTTCTTTCAGTTCATGTGTTCTTTCAATTCAACCAATTCGCACCACTAGTTCATCGAGATTTGTTACATTTCCCGTCAATGCACCATTAGTTTTCTTTCAGTTCATGTGTTCTTTCAATTCAACCAATTCGCACCACTAGTTCATCGATTTGTTACATTTCCCGTCAATGCAGGGAAAATGAGGATTGGATTAGATTGGATAAGTCGCAATTATGTTGAAGGGGAAAAAAAATTGCGGCGACTTGGAGGTAGGGAATTGAATGCTCAAGAAGAAAACTTGTTCATTCCACTCCTCCCCAAAACGGTAGGACATAGGAGAAATTTCTTTCATGGTTAATCCCCTCAACTCTACCTTCAATATACCTCGAATTTATAGGGTCATCCATTCCAATCCAATCCTAGACACCAAACAGGACCGTTGTTTCATAAAACCTTTCAAGCAAATCGAAAACTGGTTTCATCTCCAGGTAGTACAACATTGAAAGCAGTTGGTGTCTCCTAAATCAACCATATTATAGTCCTAATCCTAAAATCTGGCTGAGCTCTACTCCGTTCCATCCCATTGGGTTTTTGCCTGAGCTTCTTATCAAAACATGGTTGTCATTACATGACATGACCGAGTAAATTCTAAATGAAACATAAAAGTAACAATTCCGGCACGGATCTCTAACAACTCCGGCACAGATCTCTGATTGGCGGTTTCTCGCAATCAAATTCAAACCAACTAATATATACCACCTAAGCAACAATTCTGGCTGATTAGGCGATTTCTCGCAATCAAATTCAAACTAACTAACATACACCATCTACAATGCCGTACTTTTCAGCACTAGCAGTCAACATTCCGAACCACCACTCGAACAAGCTACCATTGTTGTCACCAGCATTCAACTCCATCTGCACACCCTGCCCGAATTCTGGTACAAATTTGCCTTGCCTCTAATTTAGAACCCAAAAGCGATCTATTCTTCTACCACCTAACACCCGAAAATAACAATCTATTCAATTGGTGAGGAAATACGGTTTATAGTCTACTAATTGGGATAAGTTTCATAACTTACTCCTTCAACAAAGCCTAAATTCCTTAAACACCAACACACAACACATATTTCAAGTAAGAAAAAAGCGGTCTATTTTTCGCTATAAACAGTTTCTAATATGTCCATCAAATTCAAATCATAGGAATTAAACATCACAGCAGACTGATTTCGCATTCGAAAATTATGTTCTACCTAACATTTAACACATCGGAAGGAATTGGATTGAGCAAAACCCCCCCCCCCCCAAATCAAGCTGTAATTTTCATAAAAACACACTACAATTACAAACCGAAAAATTCAACCTTTCGAAAAAGGAAAAACCAAAAAGAGAGTAGAGCTTACAAAATTACAAAGCGAAGCCTTTCAAGTACTCAGGATCGCGCTTAGCCCTCTCCTGAAACTTCTTGAACCACCGGTCCAATATATCCATCGGCACCACCAGCTTGCTCCCATCCACGCCGCAAAACGACTGCATGAAATTGAACAGGTTCTCCCCAACCTTCATCGCCAGCCGCTCGATTCGCTTCTCGGCGGTGACGTCCAGCGACGGAAGCGTCGCCAGGTCCTCCACCGACACGCCGATTTTGGCCGACAGCGGCGTCGCGTCGGCTGTGAGCTGGAGCTGGCCGCCGGGCTCGGGCCAGGGCAGAGAAAGCACCGCCGAAGGCCTAGCCACGGTGACGGCGCCGCAGAAGAAGAAGGCGGAGCCCGGGGACTGGATGTAGACGGCTAGGGCTTTGTCCGGCGGGAGTGTGAAGTTGTTTAAGAGGAATATGCAGAGCTCGCGGACTTGATCGTACGCCTCCCCTGCGCACATTAGAAAAACCATACGTTAGATTGATAAACTGCGCCGATGAAAATATTGGAAGTAAAAGAAAAAAAGGTAAGAAAAGCGGTGGATTGCCGTGGTGATGGGTCTTCATCTTCGTCCCGGCTCAACCCTCCATCGCCATAGTTTAGATTAGAATAGTAATATCGCTCGTAATAAAAACAAAAGGGGAAATTTGGAAAACTTACCGACGAAGGTGTTCATGTCGAGAATCCAGTGGAAGGTGTCGATTTGCGAGAAGGAGGAGATGTCCATTGGGAAGCTGCGATTCGGGAAGACGACCCCAAACATTTTTTTTTCTTAAAATTATTTTCTGGAATGTTTAATTTGTGTTCTTAGGGTTTTTTTCTTTTTTTTTTTACGTTTGTTGGGATGAAGAGGAGAGTGGAGAGTGGAGAGCGGAGCGGAGTGGCGGAGACGGATAGAGAGCTGGGAAAGGCTGAGGAGGTTTGAATATTTGAGTGCGCTTTTGTGTTCAACGGTGGGGATTAGAAGGGAAGAGAAGAGAAGCATCCAGTACAATCTGGAAGAATTGAGTGGGCCCCCTTTCATGGACTGAAATATTATAGGATGGGATCTGTAGCCTACAGCAAGATTTTTTTAACAAAGAACAATACTTGACTACTCAAAGATAAGTAGAAATTTCTACTCAAAACTATTAGTGTTTTAATCACAGTTTTGTGCTTATGATCAGAATCGTTCATACTATGAATCATATTGTAAAGATCATCTGCAAAATATAAATTAAAACTAAAATCGTTTAGTCAATCTATTATAGCAAATACATAAGCGATTCGTTATACTTTTACCAATATCGTTCATTTGGTTTTAAACAATTTGATGACTAAATGACTTTAGTTTTAATTGATTTTTTGCAGAGACGATCTTTATAAGGCAATTTATAATATGAACAATTCTAATTATGAACACGAAATTCTATAAATTTACAATAAACAGTTTTGAAAAATTTAAGTAGGAGCAACCAAGTATTGTTCTTTGACAAATTGCGGAGAATAGTGTGCCAACCACTAACCAGTGTCATAAAAACTAAGTGGTTTTCTTTGCATTCAACTTTCTGCCCTCCATTAACTTGACGAAAACAATTATTTATTTACTCCCGTTCTTCTCCATTCGTAATATTCATCTCTTTCGTCACGCCTTAAACCGGTTACCACGCCACACCCATCCGCACCGGGAAGAAATTCCTCCGACTACATACCACAGCTCTTTGGAACGGCAGATGCATTTCCCGCATTGGGTAAATTCAGAATGTAGCTCATAAAACTGGGTCTAAGATGCAAACGAAAAGTTGGGTGATTGTTGCGATCTAGCAAAAACAATATACACACCTAATTTATCTCATTTAGCAAAATCATAGGAACATTAAAGCATCGTTTTACACAAAATAAAATGCTACCAACCAACAACACAACTTCCAAATGAACCCAACATCTTCGTTTCCTCTAAATTTGCTGGCCTATGATGAAAAGCATTTGAGAACATCATCTAAGCGGAAATTAGTCTATATCCTGAAAATCATAACCGTCATTTTGTACAGCTACCATAGCTAAAACACTGACTGATACCAGCAAGCAAAGTTCCACAGCTCCAGTTTTGAACTAACCCTGCATGTTATCTGCGTGATAGCTATCGAGTTCCTTGTCGAGTTCATCAACCGACTTCTCCACAGGCTTCTTCCTCCCTTCTCCACCACGACCACGCCCGCGTCCACGACCACTGCCGCTGCCATTCCCACGCGGTTTGCCGCGACCATTTCTGTTCCCTCCACGACTGTTCCTACTACAAAATCCAAAATCATTGTAATTGTAATCACGGCTTGAAATAGCAGTCACGAGAATAATTGAAAAGATTCTGGTTAAAATGGGATTTCAAAGTAGACTTCAAACAACTCAGAAATGATTGGAATAGTTTGTACAATGAAATTTCTATACTGTCTAATCAGGGAAAGATGCGTTCTGATATGACAAATAAGTAGAAATGCAGCTTGACAAAACTATAATTAGGTCCCTAATAAACAACTAAATCAGTTCATAGTACCTAAAATATATGTCTACTCAGTTCTTCCAAACAGAGAAACAAGAATTCGACTATCTAAACTCAATTCATCATACAGATTTGCTCTTACGTGGTTAAGTGACATACATTTCTAAGCTAAGGCAGGCTACTGCAGTCATTATTGAGTTGCAACTTTCAACTCATAAGTTTTCCTAAGTTAATTAACAAAACAGCAATTAAGCACACCATCAACAGCCCCAAAAAAATTGCAACATTTGAAGCCTTGTCCATCTTTAATGATCCCACACCACCTACTTGTCATCTCATTGAAATCCCAAAAATACCCAACTAGCAATATCAATTTGGCAACCAGATAGCCATGGAACATCATACAGAGATAGCAGTAGAGAAAATATGACTGCAGTCCATACCCTTTTACGTGTGTGCATGCTACAAAACTTGAGACCTTATAACACTTTCAAGGGCTAACTCAATTAACACCCTTTAGGTTTAGGAATTTCAAATTGGGCCATGAGGTTTTAAATATTTCACATTACATCCTAAGGTTTTGAAATTGTATCAATTTATGCCTTTTGTCTAACAAAATAATTGAATCTTCATCAAATTGATGACACGGTGAGCATGGAAGCCGTAATTGGGTTGACATATAATATAAGCCACATCTGTACTAATTTGACTAAAATTCTCATTAATTTAATGGAGAATTAAACATTCAAATAGACAAAAGGTGTAAAATGATACAATTACAAAACCTTGGGGTGCAATATGAGAAAATTGAAACCTCATCACCCATCTTAAAAAACGTTTCAAACCTAAGTTTTACCCTACTTTTAATAGAGTAATTACCATGCTCTAACTTTTAAGCCGTTGAATAAAACTCAACAGTTAATAGAACACATATAATTTACTTGTATGCCCTAAACTGTTGTCCTATAAACCGGCCTTCAGATTTATATTGAATTATTATGCGTACCATCCTTGCGCATGGACGAGCATGCTAATACTCTTCCAACTTTATCTGTATAGTTGCTCAGAGGCCAATTAGATTTTTATCCAACAATTTAATACATCATCTAACTAAGATGTCTGAACATATACATCTAATATTTTTAGTTTATAGTTATTTTTTAAGAAATGCACCAAACATTGGAATTCTAACATATTACGTCACTAAAATAAGACAGTGATAGTTCAAAAAGACACAATTACATCATCACAAGGTAAAAGATAAGATCTTACCTAGGACCACGATTAACCATAGGCATAGCATAGCCACCAGCATTACCAGGTCCGGGCCTGCATTAAAAATTGTGTAAGTGGAGAACAATGATATAAATATCCTTACTTTATCTCATCGAACAGTAACAGCACCTCACAACATACAAAAAGCCTGACTAATAATGGAGTATCAGAAACTTTTTATGCAGACTGACATCCAGGAAAGTAAACAACCAATTATCAGGAGACATGCAACATATTTGTCATCATAAATATGAATTATACTAAGAAGATATAAAAGGAACTACAAGAACCAAGAACAAGCAGTACATCTCATAGCACCAAACCCAGAAAACACCTAAACCAACAGTCAGACCACCATAACCCAGTTAATCCTCGGTAACATTTCTTCTGGCACACCCACACCCACACCCAACCAACTCCCTGCAACAATCTGTTCTAAATTGGTCTAGTGTATCTGCAAGGAAAAAATAAATGGCCCACTTGCTCCCCTCCTTGTTGAAAACACTCCAACATAGAAATTAACATGCAACAGGTCTTTTTTCCATGTGCAACCAACCAATAGAGAATTTTTGCCTTGGTTGGAAGTCAGGATACCACCTGCCAAATCAACCTAGGGAGGATCCAGTTGACTGGTGACCATTGGAGAAAAAAATGATTTGCACAAGTTGAATGCAACTTGAATGCAAAGGTATATAAGCAGACAGGAGTTTGCACACCTGGAACTATCTAAGTTTCCAAGTCAGTGCAATTCAAAACTAAATGAGGAAGGAAAAAAAGATCAAAAGATGACACCCCCACCATCTACCCAAAGGTGCACTCTTCCGATTCCCCACTCCCTACTTTCACAAAAGGAAGAATAGATGGTAACATTGAGACTGTACTTCTGAGGATTTCGGATAGAACCTCTCCCCACATATGAGAATCCCACCCACTGGAGACAAAGGAACATACTGATATCACAATGGAACGCATCAACTCCTACCAAGTAAAATAAATTTGTTGGTAATATTAATATATTCACATTCAACCAAAACATCTAAAAGAAAATAACAAATGACAATGTTCCTGGTGTCGTCGTGATATATTAGATAATGTAAACAGGAGATGGGCATTGTCCATAATTGCAGACAAAAAAACTGGTAGAATTTACACTAATACTGATACAATTAGTGATGGGCATCTCCAACGTCCTGTATCGTGTAGCCTAAAGATGCAAGCATGTCGACAACTTGATATATCTCTAGTGTAATTTAATCAATTAATAATATCTGGTTTTATGCATAACAGGGTACATGCTCATGATTGCCTTAGTTGCTTAAAAGTTATGATAGAAACAGAATCTGAAAGGGGAAAAGGAAAGCATACGTCATTACAACAGTCCTTTTCTTCCTTCCATGCATGCCTGTCACATTCACACGAGCTGAAATAGGCATCCCTGCATTGGCACCAACAATCTCAATCTTCATAGGCTTCCCGTCCAATAGAACATTATTATACCGCTTCAATGCTGCAAATGCATCACTTCTTCTAGTATAAACCACTTCAGCTGAACCCTGATAACACAAGAAGAAATTTTCCCTCAATGAAACTTGATCACCAAGGTAACCTGTCTATGAAATAGTAAAAAGGACATATACAATTATACTCTGGTTAAGAATAATGCAAAACATATAACCATAGACAAGAGACCCGAACAATACCAACAATCCTTAATGGACAAACCATGTCAATAGTCAAAACATAAATAAACTACATCAAAATACAAATCTAGCTCAAATATCAGAGTATCACATATACCAATGTTGATTAGACACATCATGACAAGAGGAAATAGCACCTCAGCTGGCTTTTGCAGAACCATCCAGCCCGAAGGGTAGACTAATATTAAACATCAAATGTCTAACGGACAAGCATAGCACAATGTCTCTCAAACAATGTAAAAACAAATGAAGTTAGGGGTGTAGATATATACAGAGTTTGTTGGAACTCGTTTGGATTAGAACTATTAAGAGAAAACTAACAAGAGCAAGGCTTCCCAAAATGTCTACTCGTGCTAACATGGAAACTGTATAGGGATTGAACTCAATTGAACCACGCTAGTTTCAAATCTGTTCAAATATCAGGATTTTAAAATGAATACCATGACTTCAAATACAAGTTTCATTTATTTGACTACTTTGTAGAATCTATACCAAATATCAAGATCTTAAAACCAAAAATCAGTGCCCAATATAAACAAAACTGGTATTACTATTAGGATAGAATATAAGAGGGAAGAACTTAAAATACTGAGCAAAAAAACTCACACTTGGGCGACCATTTTTGTCAAAATGTACTGCATATCGCTTCAGCTCTCCGATCTCAGAGAAAAGTTCCTGAGTTGCAGTTGCAGTTGATGTTTCAGGAGAACGTTACAAGAAATTCGATAAGAAAGCGCATAAGATGAAAGTACATGGCTCAAGTTGTACCCTTATATCCTCATTTGTCACTCCATAGTCCAAGTTGGAAACATATAACTTTGTGCCAATCTCAATCCCTGATATCCCTGCAGCTCTAAGGCTGTCTTCAAATAAATCAGGCTGCCATGGGAAACGCTTGGTTCTGCGGGTAGACTGATGAAAGCATGCAGAAAAAGATCCAGATGGGGGAAATAAATGTCAGCTTATGAATAGATAACAAGATAATTCGCCATTCCTCAAAGTCCCCAGAAAAATAACCCAACAACCCACAAGTACAGATAAATCTTGAAGATAACGGTACATATGCAGTGGGTGTTGATAGCGCTTTAGAAGATGAGCCAAAATGAGCTTCTCCATGAACAACATACGTCACAGATCCTCTCGTATTTGACTTTCTAAGTGTTTAAGAGATCCTCATGTATTTGGGATTTAAAATCATTTCTCAAATCATTAAACATCTACAGTTTTTAGCTTGCCTTGGCAATGGTATACGAGGATGGCCGAGCATTCACCGTGAGAGGACCTCTACGAACTCCTCCTGCCATTCTTCCAGCTGGAATTCTTCCACTGGCCATCCTTCCAGCTGGAATTCTTCCAGCGGCCATCCTTCCAGCATTAAAAGAGCCACGTGGTCCTCCACGGCCACGAGAACCCCTACCACGTTGTTCTCTATTTCTCTCACGGTTACCCCTGCTGTTCTTAATCATGTCATCAAGCGACATATCCAAAGCAGTCGACATCGAATCAAGAGATTACAATTGAAATCCTTTTGCTACGAATGAGATCTAAACCTGCAATTACCAAAAAATAGAACAAAAATTATATCAATAACGATAACATCTAACTCGTGAATCATATTATACACACAGCAATCAAAGATTACTCATTTAGGTCAAAAAAGGGGCAAATCGGATCAGCAAAAGCCTAAAATCAAAGCGAATTTTCGCATCGACGAGAACAAAGAAATAAATCTACAAAATTGCAAAGATTTCAAATCAGAAACCCTAAAAGGTGTACAGTACCAAATAATTAGGGCACAGAAAGAAAGAGAGAAGGAAACATACCAGAGAACGATTAGAGAAGAGACGGTTCCGACGAACCGAAGAAACGATCGAGGAGGAAAGTGCGAGAGGAAGAGAGATTGGGCGCTGTGAGAAAGGGAAGTGTGAGATGGGGACGAAGACGAGTGGGTTAGGTTTATAACACAGAGGACAGGAATTAGGGTTTCCCAAGGCCTTTTTTTTGGTAAGTTCTGGGAAAGGCGGTGTTTGACTTATTTTGGAGGGGGAAACGCTGTTTCGTACGCGGTTGGGACACAGATCATCAATGATATCTACTTATTTATCTATTCCCGTCTTCATTTTTATTTCTAACACACTTGTCATAATTTTAACCGTCGATTAGATAAATTAAAGAAAATTATTAGCAAGAGTATATAAAAGGTAAAAATAAGCGTGTGACTATTCCTTATTTATTTCTTGTACAATTTTTTGTTATATTTCTATTTTTTTTTCTTTTTTTATTTGGGCATATAAACAACATTCATTGTCAACCAAAACCTCATAAAATTATCATTCCGACTCTTTAATCAAACAATCATTTAATACTACAATCTAGTGGTATTCATTTTCACTTGTAAGTGAAAAGTCTTAGGTTTGATAATCGTCAAAAGGCGAATGTGAACCAGTGCTTAGACCACCCTATCTCATCCCCTTAATGTAAATAATATCGTTTGTTAAAAAAAAAAAATTAAAATAAAATAAAATAAAAAACTCTCTCTAATCAAAACTGAATATAAATAAAATAACATAGGTAATAATGTAGTTTCACAAGACCAAAATTTTGTCCTTTTTTTTAACGCATCACTTACTTGTGACTCTAACATATTTTTAATTAAAATAAAAATAAAAACAAACCTCTCTCCTCATTCTCTTCTGTATCCTTCTTTTAAAATAAAATAAAAAATAAACCGATTCACATACTTTATGTGCAGCCATATGCTAGTGGTATATAAGAAAGCAAATGTAACAACTGCAGGTTGTTATTCTTGATCATTACTATCTTCAGTCTTGTATTTGGTTTAATAAGTTTTTTAGTTTTATAATTTTTAAGTTAAATTTTGACATACATTTTAAAATTTGTAAAAAATATGCGTTTTAATCAATTTCAGTTGTTAAAAGAAAATCTTAATGTTACTTTCAAATAGGGATGGCAACGGGAGGCGGGTTGGGAGGTGTTGTCCATAACCATTTTTTATAAGGGAACTTTAACGAAAAGCACCTGGTACTGTTCATTTTAACGAAAAACCACATTTTTACACTAAAAAGTTAATCCTGGTACTATTCACTTTACCCTTTATTTTGTCCTTATCATTAAAACTCAAAGTTTTCAAGCCATTTTCATTAGTTTTCTTTTTTTATAAACCAGGATTTCCATCCCCACCTCCGCAAGGGATAGTACCTCTAAGATTTGATTATGCAACCCAAGTTAATCAATAAACAATTAGGTAAGTATGTAAACAAAACAAACCTAATAACAAAGAAAATAACTTTTTTTTTTAAATTCCACACAATTGTAATAGCAAGAAAATATGAGACACTACAAGACCAATAAAGAGGACTCACAAACCTAGTTTTTAAAAATTGTATTAATAATTTAGTATACGTATTTGATCGGGTTCAAGTTTGGACTAGAGGATTGACACACCCCGTCCCGAAGGAGGGCATGCTGGCCGTCACGTGAGAGTGACGTAACCATTTGCACAGTACGGAAGCTTTAAGATACAATTTATAAGTTGATACACCCGAAGGTGAGTCCTAATTTTGTCCAATCTGTCAGAACACCGTCGAATTCCTCGTAGTCACCACACCTTTGTGATTCCTGAACCTGGAGGGGCGCAAAACCAAAATTGAGTGGGTCAGTAAAACAATTCTTTTCCAAATCCAAACATTTCTCAAAACGTTGTAACCCCTCTCCGTAAAACCTGTATACTTTCCCAGAAATGTAAAATATAAATATACATATATATTCTCAAAACTTCATTTTTACTATCTCAACATTTTTCTTTATCAATCATGCCATGCCATGTCATCTCAACATTTCTCATATTAATTATGCCATGCCACATCATCTCAACAGTAATAAGGTATGAATGCATCAACATAATCATATCAGGTGCAAGAAAGTAATCAACCGTAGGCCCTCTAATAGCCCTATACGGTTGAACCTAGAGCTCAAAATCTATCATTATCACTCTACCGGAGTCACCTCTGTGACCCGTCCGGCCTTCTGCACACAAGTTACGCTCTAGTGCTTCTCATAAATCATCTGTGCACATAATCTAAGGTCACCCACCAGTCGGAATCTCACTAACACTCTCGCGACTGGTCTGTCGTACCCACTCCGCGTGGACTGTACGACTAGCATCTACTTGGATCCAAGGCGAGCGTGCGATGCGGTGAATACTATAAGCACTAAACCATGGTGCAGGATTTGAGCTCAATATATATCAACATCATCATAACAGTATTTAAATAATCACCTGATACTCACCTGTGCGTCCACCGCACCATTTCATACATATGCATCATAAATCAATTCTTACATGTGCGTCCACCGCACCAATTCATACATATGCATCATAAATCAATTCTTACTTGTGCGTCCACCGCACCAATTCATACATATGCATCATATATTAATTCATGCATGGCATTTCAACTCACATTTCTATATACTTTTCATATCAATTCTATGCATGGTATTTCACTTCCCGTTTTTCCACATAACTCATATGCATTTCATTTTAAACATATTTTCATTTCAATTCAATTTCTGGGAAACGTCAAGTATATATATATACGGAAAACAAAACTGCCCACTCACCTGGAGTTCGTCCAACAACTCCCTAGCACCACACATCAAGGCGTCATGACGATCGCCGCCTAGAATAGTAATCAAATCCAGGCTCAGAATTCATATCGATAGAATACATAACTTATATAAAATACGTCACTACGTTGATCGATCCGGAAGATCTGCCACTCAGATTTTAAATCCATAACTTCCAGAGGTCCACATTATACCTCTAGGACAACATCCTAAAATTTCATTACCATCCAACGGTCGGATCTCCGTCAATTTCCAAAACTAAGTGACGGTTAACATTTTATATTATGGACTTACAATTCCAATTCCGGAAGATCCGTAACTCGGATTCCCAATCCGTAAGTTCCAATAATCCTCAAATATTACGTATTACAACGTATCAAAGTTTGGTGACGATCCAACGGTCGGATCATCAATTCACATTTTCACCTAAATGTGAAAACTATAAAACGTTATTTGAACACCTAACCAACAATCCTTAATAACTTTCTCATACGGTGTTCAATTTAGGTATATGAATATACCACAGTGATCTACTCGACGTCACGGACGTCGACATATTTTTAAAATAATTGTTTACTTTATCACGCGCCCCCACGCGCCAAGGAAGGCACGGGTCCACGCGCCCCCACGCGCACCTTCTTCTTCCTTGGGTCGCCGGACTGGTTTTTCCGGTGACCGGAAAACTGGGGAATTTTCAAATGCTTCGTTCTCCTTCGTTTCTCAACCATTTTCTTCGTATAATATATCAAATTGAAGCCCCAAACATGTAGAATCACAATATACTACTTTAAAGCTCTAAAAACCAGGAAATCTCACCGGAAAAATTCCAAGAAAACCGGCCAAAGATGAACCACGTGATCCCGACGTCCATTTTGTTCAAACGAGGCACTCCGAGCCTCCTAGTGACCTCCTTAAGCTCACTGTGAGCTTGTTTTAGCCTAAATCGTAACCATTTAAAAGATCATGAACAGTATATAAACACGGGACCTTAAAAACTAGGGTTTTCCGAAGCAAAACTTACCTGAAAATGGTGTCTACGTGATCGTGGAGTCCTCAGGGTTGCAATGGTGGTCTTAACTTGGACGTTCGTGGAGATTTGATTGTGGTTTGTGTGTGAGTCCGTATGTTAGAGAGTAAGAGAGAGAGAGAGTGAAAATCTGAAATGGAAGAAGAAGAGAGAGAAGGAAAGGTTACGGAAAATGGGGAGGAAATTAGGGTATAGGACCCTACCTAAAGTCCAACACAACAATAGCTTAGAAATTTTAGGTAAAACAAACACCAAAATTACGCACCTTAATCCCGTTTAAGGGCGTTTTTGTAATTTCACGTCCTTGGAATTAAAAATTCCGGGACGGGCTGTGACAATCTTCCCTCCTTATAGAATTTCGTCCCCGAAATTCCAGCAATCAACTAAATCAACCATACTCCAACAATAGCTTCGGGTAAATCTCTCTCATCCGTTTCTCTTTCTCCCACATAATTTTCTACTGAATGATTTCCTTCACAAAGCTTTTACCACTTACTCTGTCTTAATTCTCAGGACCTTCTTTTTCCAATCCAAATTCTACTTTTCTAAGGTGAACACTTCTAAAATATAAAACCATTTACCTTATATACTCGATTAGTGGCATATCCATCTGTTGATGTCTTTTGTCATTCCTGGTTACTTTTAGGTTAACTTAATCACCTGAATACTTTTAGGAGACTCATCCATAGTCTCAGGGTCTACTAAAACTCTTTCTCGATCGAATCTTTCTCTACCCAGAAATATTCCATTCACAAGTCAACAAAACACACACATGACACACTTCATGAACCTTATGGCTTCACTTCGGAAACTGCGCAACCAACATACTTAAGAAACTTAGCAGTTCCGTAATCCAATTCTCTTTCCATTTCCGTTTCGAAACAGAAAATAGCTGTCTCAATCCAAAGGTTTATTTCTTTCTGCCTCAATCTGTTGACCAATAAAAATGTCGAATGGTATGATAAACCTTATTACTTTCGGAATATTGCAGAAGTTGAACAGTGAACTTCGTCCAATATTTGCTTGCTTCAAATCCTCAGCATTAGGCACATACTTTTTGTTTTCTTGTATCCACATACCATTTGAGTCTCGAGTACGACCTTACCAAAAGGCCTAACTTGAAACTTAGCAAATATAACTTCTTCTCGATCTTTCATTCTTAACTTTACTTTAGTTGATTTCCAATCCACAAGAAGATAATCTTGGCAAGCGTACCAGATATTAATTCTTACTGCAGTCTTCTTATCAAGTGCTTCAGCTAGAACAAACTTTACGATCACCCTGATCGTACAATCATGTTCATTAAGCAATACAATTCACTTTCGCTGCCTCATATCAAAATCCTTCCAAGTAATGGATATTGAAGACTCTTTTGATTTGTAAAATCTTGCATTCCCACTAAAATATAATGTCTCCATAACTTCACAGCAAGAATGGTAATCGTGACTTCCAAATCACCAGTAGGGTAATTCATCTTATGAGATTCCATTTATCGTGAAACGTATGCAATCACCCTAACATTTGCATCAACATGCCTCCAATACCATTCAAGAAACATCACTAAAAATTTATGATTACTACTATTATCTGGGATTACTAAAATACGTGTATGAGTGAGGAAATACTTTAGTTGTTGAATCCTTTGCTCACAATTTCCTTCCCACTCATACATGACCTCTTTTCTCAACAGTCTCGTCAATGACAAAGCAATGACTAAAAATTCTTTCACAACCATCCAAAATAGCATGGTAAGCTAAGAAATTCCAAATCTCAATTACGACTCGTGGTTGTTCCAAATTTTAATTTCTGTTACCTTTTAAGGATTCACTTGAATACCTTAAGAATATATAACATATCCCAGAAATGCTGCTTGATTCATCCAACATTAGTATTTGCTAAACTTAGCATACAACCAACGTTCTCTCAATCTTTGGTTCACCGACTTAATACGTTTACATGCTCTGCTCTGGCTCAGAATATGCCAGAATATCTTCAATGAAAATGATATCTATTTATCAAGGCATTATTGGAATACTTCATCCAATAACTCATAAAACAGCATGAGTATCCATATAGTATCACCAAACTTCATAAAAACTATAACAAGTCCAGAAAACCATCTTATGATCAACGTCACTTATAATATTCAATTGGTAGTAACCAGATCTCAATTCAATCTTTGAATCTTCGCAATTACTTTTGAGCTGGTTAAATAAACATCAGTACATCACCATGGATAACGGTTCTCAATCGTTACCCGACTCCATTATCTATAATCAAGGAATAGTCTTTAAAGTCCATTTTCTTTCTCACCAACAAACTGGTGCTCCTCAACAGTGTTGTACTAGGTTGAATAAAACTTTTATCAACCAATTCTCTCAACTGAATTTCCAATTCCCTTAACTCATCATGAACCAATCTTTAACATAAATTTATACCTGGCAACAAATCAATAATGAACCTCATATCTCTGCCTGAAGGCAATCCAGGTATACTTTCAAGGAAGACATCAAGAAAAGTCTAACTCTTTCGACATTATTCACACTACTCCAAACAACATCATTTAGCACCACATGAGCTAAGTATTTTTGACAGCCTTTCGAAAACAATCTCTTTGCTCTCACAGCATAAATAATGGCTGAACTCAATCCACTTTGCATACTTACAAAAGTAATCTCTGGTCATCCAGATCGATGGAAAGTACTGGTTTCCCGTAACATTTAGTCTTGTCACAATTATAACCAACCAATCTAATGGAACAGAATTAACTGATACAATACATACTCTATTACTACTAAGCATTCTGAATAAGTACAATACTAACATAAAATAATCTACCGGGTTGCTTGCTTAACGAATCCACGAATGAGTTATTAATATTACGGTCTGCAGCCCGCAATACTGATAAATCATCGTTGTCTCGATAAGTAGGCAACCACTCTCAAAGATATAACATTACTATTTTGTCACTCAATGCAAAATACATACACTCATCTCAACTACATTTATTTACTACTCTCAAGGTAATAACATACATAATAAGAAATATATCAGCCGAAGTCAACTAGAATGACCAATACGGCTGATTCAACTCTTATCTCAATAATACGTCGGCCGGATCCACTCCGCGTGGTCGGTACGGCCGAGCCTATAACTCACCAATTTCTCATAGTCTGTACAGCTGAACATATAACTCATCAAATCTCTCTGTACTCACGGTCAATCCGACCAAACTACTAAGTCCATAACTCTGCTGAATCGACACTATGATATCATGGAAAATTGTTGAGTACAACTGATTCTAGGGACGATTCACAATTCTGTGTCCCCTCTGTTCACATAAACACATTCATTAATTTCACACTTCCCAAAGTGTTAATTTTGTACCTGCTGCACAAAGTACATTTCCTTTACTCGAGACACCTTGTCTCAAATATCTGGGATTACCAGTATATCCATCACTTTTACTCTGACCAGCGACAATAAAACCTCAGCTGGAAGAATTAACTCTAGCTTCACTTCTTTCGAAGCTCTGAATTTTTCTATATCCTTGATATGACGAATCATTAACTTTATCGTCTTCTTTTAATTCCTATTCTTTTCTTATTCTTCTTTATTCTCGTTGCTCATGTTCTCAGAGTCCTCAAGACTCAACAGCATCTCGTATATTCCTGGTAAGAAGTATAATGGATAGTGGTCACCCAAAATACCACTTCCCTTTTTGCCACCCAGCTTAAAACAACATAACACCTCCACCAAATTAACAACAATATCTGGATGGAACGAGGCAAGTCTGAAAACTTTCTATAATATCCCTCGATCATCACCTTCCTTGTCTCATATTTGTAAACTCTTGTTTACTACCATCGATAAATGCCGGAGGGATAAACTTTTCCTTTAAACAAGTCCTTAAACAATTCTCAATCGACTGATTCCTCTGGTGACAACAATTCATACTCCTGTTTCCACCAGGATACAAATTCATAACCAAAACCAGGTAGTCGTCTCGACCCCCTGTCAGAAGGAAGATTCCTTTGACTTGCATAATCCGAAACATCTTTTCCAAATGGTTAAACCGTCACTTTGTTCCCTCAGGTTCATCATTTCTCTTAAGTGATTCAAATTCAACTCATAACCCGTCTTAAAATGTCCATTTTTCTAATATACTGAATCACCACAAGAATAGTTTCCCCTAACTCGCTAAATCAGGGAGACTAAGTTCCTCTAACTACGTGGCTTGCTACGAGGCGGTGTAGTTCTGACAGAATTCACTAGAACTTCTCAAAATGTCCAAGATTGCAACCATGCTCTGATACCAACTGACACACCCCGTCCCGAAGGAGGGCATGCTGGCCGTCACGTGAGAGTGACGTAACCATTTGCACAGTACGGAAGCTTTAAGATACAATTTATAAGTTGATACACCCGAAGGTGAGTCCTAATTTTGTCCAATCTGTCAGAACACCGTCGAATTCCTCGTAGTCACCACACCTTTGTGATTCCTGAACCTGGAGGGGCGCAAAACCAAAATTGAGTGGGTCAGTAAAACAATTCTTTTCCAAATCCAAACATTTCTCAAAACGTTGTAACCCCTCTCCGTAAAACCTGTATACTTTCCCAGAAATGTAAAATATAAATATACATATATATTCTCAAAACTTCATTTTTACTATCTCAACATTTTTCTTTATCAATCATGCCATGCCATGTCATCTCAACATTTCTCATATTAATTATGCCATGCCACATCATCTCAACAGTAATAAGGTATGAATGCATCAACATAATCATATCAGGTGCAAGAAAGTAATCAACCGTAGGCCCTCTAATAGCCCTATACGGTTGAACCTAGAGCTCAAAATCTATCATTATCACTCTACCGGAGTCACCTCTGTGACCCGTCCGGCCTTCTGCACACAAGTTACGCTCTAGTGCTTCTCATAAATCATCTGTGCACATAATCTAAGGTCACCCACCAGTCGGAATCTCACTAACACTCTCGCGACTGGTCTGTCGTACCCACTCCGCGTGGACTGTACGACTAGCATCTACTTGGATCCAAGGCGAGCGTGCGATGCGGTGAATACTATAAGCACTAAACCATGGTGCAGGATTTGAGCTCAATATATATCAACATCATCATAACAGTATTTAAATAATCACCTGATACTCACCTGTGCGTCCACCGCACCATTTCATACATATGCATCATAAATCAATTCTTACATGTGCGTCCACCGCACCAATTCATACATATGCATCATAAATCAATTCTTACTTGTGCGTCCACCGCACCAATTCATACATATGCATCATATATTAATTCATGCATGGCATTTCAACTCACATTTCTATATACTTTTCATATCAATTCTATGCATGGTATTTCACTTCCCGTTTTTCCACATAACTCATATGCATTTCATTTTAAACATATTTTCATTTCAATTCAATTTCTGGGAAACGTCAAGTATATATATATACGGAAAACAAAACTGCCCACTCACCTGGAGTTCGTCCAACAACTCCCTAGCACCACACATCAAGGCGTCATGACGATCGCCGCCTAGAATAGTAATCAAATCCAGGCTCAGAATTCATATCGATAGAATACATAACTTATATAAAATACGTCACTACGTTGATCGATCCGGAAGATCTGCCACTCAGATTTTAAATCCATAACTTCCAGAGGTCCACATTATACCTCTAGGACAACATCCTAAAATTTCATTACCATCCAACGGTCGGATCTCCGTCAATTTCCAAAACTAAGTGACGGTTAACATTTTATATTATGGACTTACAATTCCAATTCCGGAAGATCCGTAACTCGGATTCCCAATCCGTAAGTTCCAATAATCCTCAAATATTACGTATTACAACGTATCAAAGTTTGGTGACGATCCAACGGTCGGATCATCAATTCACATTTTCACCTAAATGTGAAAACTATAAAACGTTATTTGAACACCTAACCAACAATCCTTAATAACTTTCTCATACGGTGTTCAATTTAGGTATATGAATATACCACAGTGATCTACTCGACGTCACGGACGTCGACATATTTTTAAAATAATTGTTTACTTTATCACGCGCCCCCACGCGCCAAGGAAGGCACGGGTCCACGCGCCCCCACGCGCACCTTCTTCTTCCTTGGGTCGCCGGACTGGTTTTTCCGGTGACCGGAAAACTGGGGAATTTTCAAATGCTTCGTTCTCCTTCGTTTCTCAACCATTTTCTTCGTATAATATATCAAATTGAAGCCCCAAACATGTAGAATCACAATATACTACTTTAAAGCTCTAAAAACCAGGAAATCTCACCGGAAAAATTCCAAGAAAACCGGCCAAAGATGAACCACGTGATCCCGACGTCCATTTTGTTCAAACGAGGCACTCCGAGCCTCCTAGTGACCTCCTTAAGCTCACTGTGAGCTTGTTTTAGCCTAAATCGTAACCATTTAAAAGATCATGAACAGTATATAAACACGGGACCTTAAAAACTAGGGTTTTCCGAAGCAAAACTTACCTGAAAATGGTGTCTACGTGATCGTGGAGTCCTCAGGGTTGCAATGGTGGTCTTAACTTGGACGTTCGTGGAGATTTGATTGTGGTTTGTGTGTGAGTCCGTATGTTAGAGAGTAAGAGAGAGAGAGAGTGAAAATCTGAAATGGAAGAAGAAGAGAGAGAAGGAAAGGTTACGGAAAATGGGGAGGAAATTAGGGTATAGGACCCTACCTAAAGTCCAACACAACAATAGCTTAGAAATTTTAGGTAAAACAAACACCAAAATTACGCACCTTAATCCCGTTTAAGGGCGTTTTTGTAATTTCACGTCCTTGGAATTAAAAATTCCGGGACGGGCTGTGACAAGGATGGTATCAACCCATATGTCTGTGTTCTAGGGGTGGAATAAAAATAAAATATGGGATAAAAATAAAAGAGAAATTATCTTTTGGAAAGATGGCCGAGTGGTTGATAGGGTTGGGTTATTAAATTTTTAGATTTTTTTTTATTATATGTATAAATGTAACACGGCAAAAATATGAAGAAAATGATGGACAATCTTTCGTTTTTGTTTGTATTATATTTTTTTTATTTTATCAACTTCAATCTATTTGGCATAGTGTACCTTATCCTTCTTACTAATATTTTATGTGATTTTTAACACCCCGCTCTCTCTTTTTTGAAGTCTAAATTAGAGAAAAAAAATAGATAAGAAAATAGTAAAGAACAATTGATTTTGAAGAATAGATGTCTTTCGAGTCAAGCCAAAAACCCTATTATAACATTTTAATGGCAGTTCCAAGGAAGCACACCTCTATTTCCTTAAAAAAAAAAAAAAAAAAAACCATATTCGTAAAAATATTTGGAAAATTAAGAGATTTAGGGCAATATTTAAAGTTTTTTTTGTTGTTAGCGAAATCTCTTTCTACCGGGAATTCTACCATCACCGCTTCATATCGGACTCGGATTCAGATAGCGTGAGAAAGAAATTAATAATAATATGAATAAATTGAGTTGTTATTGGTATTTTAAAATTTTATATTCTTTTATCCAAAATTTTTATATCGAAAAATAAAAATACAGTTAACCAGACAAAGGACCAATTTAGTAGGGTTCATAGGATTTCCCCCTTTTCTTCGACAGTTTTGCGCGCGAGCACTCTCTCTCTCTCTCTCAACAGTTGAAGCTGCAAAAAATGCGAAGCGAAAACAAGACGAACCGTTCCAAACAATCGTCATCAGGTAGATTCTCATTGCTTTCTCCGCTCCTACAAACTCGTTGTTCTGTTTTCTTTTCTGGTTCTGTTTGGTTTGCGAGAAAATAAGCAGAAAAATGAAAAAGCCATAAACTTCAATTTGGGGTTAACCAACGATGCAACGATTAGAATGGCTGTCGTTTTATACTTAATTACAGTGTATTGCATTGTGGAGGAAAGATAATCCACAAGAAACTTCTGGGTTGGTTGATTTCGTTTCGGAGTGCTCGTTGGTGTTTCTGTTTTTTTAATAGAATCTTTGCTTATTTGGGTTGCTGAGGATTTGTGGGGGAGGAAAGGAGGATAAATTTTTATTTTTTTTGACAAATGATAGGATAATTACACTAAATTCTTCTGAACTATGTGGGGGATTCGAACTTGGGTGAAGAGGGTGGAGCGCACTGCTCTAACCAACTTGGCTTAACCCATGCCTCCGGAAAGGAGGAGAAATTGAAATTTGAAGACTTTATGAATTTTAGTGAGATGGAATTGAATTAAACATTAGTGTCTACTTCCTGTTTGAGTTCAGCTGAGTGTTGTTATCTTAGTTTTTCAGAAAGCTAATTAATTGATTAGAATCTAGAGATAAAGCACATGTACGAAAATGGATTTTAGGAGGCAGAGATCCATATGCATTGAAGTACATTTGCACTTCTGCGGTGCATATGCATTGAGATGAGCACATGCTTCTGGTTGCCTTTTTTTTGGTTTTCTTTTTGCTTATTTGCGTTTTTTGCTGTGTGTGTGACTGCCTGTATATTTGTTGCATTGCACGTTGAAAGAAAATGCAATGGAATTTCTATCTTGTTCAAGCATCAGAAGACATTTAGAGTCATTTAATGGCAATGCAGATCCGTGAATTAATGCCATTGTTGGTTAAAACTGTGCTCTGCTTAGGGAGCCTCAACAAATTATGTCATGGATTTGTAGTTAGCACTTAATCTTGATTTCAGGAACTCTTGCTGACATATCACATGAGGCTGTCAGAAAACTTCTGGGGCGTGCCAATAAAACTGGGAAAAGGAAATCTAACAATAGTCTGCGTCCATGTGATTCAATCGGAAAGGTTTGTCCCCTTTATATGAGCACATATACTTCGGAAAATCAATCAAATACTTAGAAAAGTGGAGGGTTTGTCTTATGCTGTTTATATTTCAGCCTGAGAGCGAGCCAAAAAGTGACAAAGATGTCGATTCAAGAGTCAGAGGGAATATTTTGGAATCTGAGGGTTGTAGTAAAGATGCAAATCGAAAGGTCTCTGCAGAAGAGAAAGTTGATGGGGAAAGCTTTGGATGCACTTCCACAAACATTAGGGAAGAACTGGATGACTCAGATTGGGAAGAGGGTTCAATACCCATTTCTAATTCCGCTGGCGATCATGAAGTGACTATTGAATTAAATGAGACACCAGATTCTACAAGAAAGAAACGTATCCGTCGGGCTTCTGCTGAAGATAAGGTGAATCAACGATTTTCATTTGGCATTTACATTGGCATCCTTGTTATGACAACTTTTTTATGCTAAAAGATTCCGAAGTTCTCTGGTTTTCTTGCAGGAACTGGCTGAGCTTGTTCATAGGGTTCATTTACTTTGTTTACTTGCACGGGGAAGGTTGATTGATAGAGCTTGTGATGATGCTCTTATTCAGGTTTTTTTTTTTTGTTAAATAGTATTAGTAATTGAGGAGAGTGGAAGAGAATCTTTCTCTTGATTATTTTTTAGTACGAAAAAGAACCTATGTCACTTCTTCCTGAGGAAATTTGATTACTGTGGCAGGCCGCTTTACTTTCTCTGCTTCCACTACACGTGCTGAATACATCCAAGGTTGCAAACCTTACTACAAAGGATTTTAGTCCTCTAGTCGTCTGGGTACGTCTTTAATTTTACTTTATATACATGCAGACTTGTAGATTAGCAAATGATTGTTCTATTTTTGTTGGTTCGTTCACATATAATTTGCAGTTTCAAAGTAACTTCCATGTTCGAAGTACAAGTGTGAGCAGGCCATTTTCTTCGGGTCTGAAATTTGCCCTTGAAACTCATGAAGGAACTCAAGAAGAGGTCAGTTTTTTCCTAATATCATTTCAGTTAAGGGTTTTAAATGTGGCTGAGTCCATCTGAATTCAGTTATCTTATGTAAACCTAGTCACTGGTGCTGGATGTAAACTGGTACTTATGAACTATTGGAGTCTATGATCAAGATTTAGTCTTCATTTACAAATGCTTTCTTTATTGCTCAAATGTTGCTTTGTTTTCTACTAATTTTCGAATGTCATTTTTGTTGCAGATTGCTGCTTTGTCTGTGGCACTCTTTAGAGCATTAAATCTGACAACGCGGTATGATATCATAATCAATTATGACAAAACTGATAATATTTTATAGTCTGGCTGATATCAGTTCTTTTAAGTATAATTATCTTTAGTCTGAATTTTAAGTGTGTGTGTGTTTGCACACATGATAGGTTGTCTTTTCTGTGATGGTGCTTTTTCGAAGTAAAAAGAGAAAAAGAAAAAGCCATTCTTATTGAAGACTTAATTGAGGCATACTCCATGCTTCTCCAGTTTTCCCTCATTGAAAATTAGATGTAATATTCGCCTAAGATCTCTTAGAATATTGCTGTTTTTATTGTCTAGTTATTGCACTTCCGCAGATCCCTTATTTGCGAGTTACTAATTTTCTTGATTACCCTTCTTCTTCCACAACATATAGATATGGTAAAGTTCATTCTTGTTGAACTCTGTTAGTTTCTTGGCAGGTTCGTCTCGGTTTTGGATGTTGCCTCTTTAAAACCAGAAGCTGGCAAGACCGAATATTATAGTGAAGATGTAAGCAGATCGAGTAGGAGAATATTCAGTTCTTCGACCCCAATGGTGGCTAGACAAAAGGTCTCTGTCTCTCCTGCCAAATCACTTTCATGTAGTACGAGTGGCAATGTCTATGGAACTTCTCGGGCGTGTTCAAGCGAAAGTAAGGACCCGACAAGAAACAATACTCTGCCCACAAGCTCTGGTATCGCTTATGTGATGAATGATAAATTGTCAGATACTTCTGCAACACAATATGACATCTCTCAAGCATCCGTTAATGAGAAATCTCTGGGATCAAAAAGGAAAGGGGATCATGAGTTCGAAATGCAGTTGCAAATGGCTCTTTCTGCCACAGCAGTGCCGACTGCAGATAGAGAAATGGGTTCAGGTCAGAAAGACTTGAGTGGAAATTTTGCAAATTTCCCTGACCCGAAAAGAATGAAAAGAATTGTTTGTGAAGAATCACAAAACCCCTCCCAGAGTATCTCTACTGCAGTTGGCTCGAGAAAAGAAGGATCTCCTTTGTACTGGGCAGAAGTATACTGTCAGGGGAAGTGGGTGCATATAGATGCTATCAATGGAATTATTGATGGAGAGCAGAAGGTTGAAGCCATAGCTGCTGCATGCAAAACGTCTTTGAGATATGCAGTTGCTTTTGCTGGGAATGGGGCGAAAGATGTGACTCGCAGGTTGGTTTGTTATCTTTGATTTTATCTATGATTCTATATACACCATTTCCATTATGAAATGCAGTTTCTTTAACTGTTGCATATATTTCTAACACTATTAGCCTCCTCCTGCAAAACGTGTAAGTCCACATCATGGTTTGCTTGTTTAAATTCCTTAGTCCTGAGCTTGGACCTGATTCAAGTTCTCTAGGCATTTCAGAATGCAGAAATCATATATTTTTGAATTCAAGTTCATCTATAAAGTCTCTTTTAAATATCTGGTCTTCATCTTTGGCTGTGCATGTTTGCGCTATAAGATGTGAATCCATGCCATTCATTCTTAAATTCCTGGGGTACAATGATTTACCACTGGAAAGGAAACGACCAAGGTTTCTTACTATTTGAAATCATAATTCGCGCCAACCGATTGTCATAATGTTTTATCTCTCTGTGTGTGATGTCAGTAGTCCCAGGTGACTGGCCCAGTCCGTTGAGTGATGTGTAGTCCCTTGTTCATTGTTCCTGGCAGAATCCAAAACCATTCTGTGCCTTCGATAAAATACGTTATAAACAGCGTTTCTTGTTATACATCTGTTGAGATTTGAGAGAGAATTCCTAGAGATCAAATCTATTTACCTTCTCTTGGTTGAGTTCACTTCACAGAGAGGAAGATTTAGAACAGTGAGAGTATTGGTCACTTCATTAATATGATCTATACCATTGTGTTTATTTGTAAACCTTTGAATCTCCCCAGTGACAATCACCGCAGAGAAGTGTTTAGATTGTGCAGTGTATTTCTGGTCTTGAGTACCAAAGATTTTGGGTGAAATTTCGGTCTAATAGTGGTGTGTAAGGTTTTCGGAGTTACCATAATCCATATTTGAACTTGGAGGATTTATAAATTCCCAGGAAACTGAGGGTGGATGTAAGCAACAGGCCGAACTGTCTAATTGATTTCGTATTCTTTGTTTTTATGTATGAGAATTTGGGTTATTATCTAGCTCTCCTATTTTTTTTCCTTTACCAAAAAGAAGGTCTTGTTCAACTGTGCTTGCTTGCTTTCGTGCAAATCTTATGCTTCACTTTTGTTTGAGTATAATTTAACCTGTGGTGTTCCAGTTCGTATTTAAGAGTCTCACATCAAGATAGCAGGACTGTATATTATTATACAGCCGACCCCACTTAGTGGGATAAGGCTTGGTTGTTGTATTAGTAATATTGTTCTCCCACTTCTTCTTTCACCAACATGTTCACACCACAGGTACTGTCTGAAGTGGTATCAGATAGCATCCCAACGAGTCAATTCAATATGGTGGGATGCAGTACTGGCACCCTTGAGAAATTTAGAGGTGAGAGCAACATGTGGCATAGTTAAGTTGGAGAAAGAATGGAATGGTGCGGCCATGGATTATCATCCAACTATGATTGATGTTTCCCGAAATTCTCTTGAGGATATGGAGTTGGAAACTAGGGCCTTAACTGAGCCTCTTCCAACTAATCAGCAGGTATAGTGAATTGATATTGTTGCATTACAATGATGTTCCAGTTCCGCAGCTGCTAGTTTTCTCTTGCTGAACATTTGAACTTACATATGCAGGCCTATAAAAACCATCAACTATATGCTATAGAAAAATGGCTTACAAGGGATCAGGTACTTCATCCGAAGGGCCCTGTTTTGGGTTTTTGTTCTGGTCATCCAGTTTACCCTAGGACATGTGTGCAAACACTAAAGACAAGAGAAAGATGGCTGCGGGAGGGGCTACAAGTTAAAACCAATGAGCATCCTGTGAAGGTCTGGTTTGGTTGATACTTGATAGTTTGTGGAGTACTTGATGCATTAACTCTTTTACTTTTTGCTCATTGTCCATTCCTTATATTCACTTCCTCGCCTCCCATTCTGTTTTTCTTTTCCAGGAGTTGAAACGTTCTCCAAAAGTCCAAAAAGCACAGGTACCTGAATCTGATGATTTTGTTGGGGGTAATTCGAAACGAACTCTTGAACTTTATGGGAAGTGGCAACTTGAACCATTGCATCTGCCTCATGCTGTTAATGGGATAGTGCCAAAGGTGATTTACCTATAATTTTCTGCGGATGTTCATTCACATTGGAAGTGTAGGGTTATGAATTGAGCATCATTATCTTCTTCTGTTTCAATATTTACTCTCTTTTTTTTTTTCCACTCTGCAAGTGGCTGTTAGTACTTCGCTTTTCCTTCCATTTGACTAAATTGTCTTTATGCACAGGGGAGAAGTTTAGCATTCTATTGTTACTGACAAATGCTATTTTTGATATATAGAATGATTACGGTAATGTGGAAGTATGGTCTGAGAAGTGCCTTCCGCCAGGGACTGTGCATTTGAGGTTGCCGAGGCTGTTTTATGTTGCCAAGAGACTGGAAATTGATTATGCTCCCGCCATGGTTGGTTTCGAATATAAAAATGGTCAATCGTTTCCTGTCTTTGATGGTATAGTAGTCTGCTCTGAGTTCAAGGATGCAATATTGGAGGTAAAGTACTTTGCTACTTTTGAGTGGACTGTGGTCCTTGATAAGTTTATATTTTCATTGTGATTCATTTGAGTTTCGTTTGAGTTTTCGAATTTCCAAACCATACCTCAATCTATAACATTATCAATACTTCAGAGTTTATGTTATGAATTTTTTTAATTTGCCAGCACATTTGATGTAGATAATCTTGACCGAATTTTTTGGTTGCTTGTTCTTTAGGCATATGCAGAGGAAGAGGAAAGAAGAGACGCTGCAGAAAAGAAAAGAAACGAAGGGCAGGCTATTTCTCGGTGGTATCAGCTTCTCTGTTCGATTGTAACTCGACAAAGGTTAAACAACCGCTATGGGGACTCCCCCTCTTCTACAGCATCAGTTGACACCAACAAGGTGAATAGCAACATAGACGTACAGGTTGATGATCGTCAGAATGATAAGCAATCTCTTGCATGCCAGCAAAATGTGCCTGAAAAGAGGACAGCTGATCCATCAGCTTCCATGCCCGAAGATCACGAGCATGTATTCTTGACCGAAAACCAGAGTTTTGATGAGGGAAACTTGGTGCTGACAAAGAGGTGTCAATGTGGATTCTCAGTGCAAGTTGAACAACTGTAGCCTTCCCATTGCAATTCAAGAGCGTGGTTCGACCCCATACCGCTGTGTTGTACGCATCAGTGGCTAACCTCGGAATGAAGAACGAACTTCCATTTTATTTTTGACTCTGTAAATGCGTCTAGCATTACTCAAGGTGAGTTATCGTAAGTGATGTGTAGAAATTTTGAGGCTGTCCTCAGTTCTGTTGCCAGTAAATAGTAAAATTGTATAGATCTTACGTAACTTTTATATTTATTGCGTTTGTTATTTTACCCTCTCTATATGGTTCTTTTGAGCAGTTTTTGACCAGTTGCTATTGTTTGGAGGTTTGAATGTTTCACCAGAGGAGGTTTGAATTTCTATAGCCTACAAAAACATTGCATGTGCAATACTCTGAAGGCTGGAAGTGTCAAAATCTGGTCTTTACCCTGCTTCATTCCCGGTTCTTTGTCATCGTGGCGTCGCCATGCAATAATACATTAACATGTTTTAAGTTTCTCTTTACACGACAATATATTATTAGCCAAAAAGTGAGCGTGGCACCAGTATATTGACAAAAATACCAATATGTTAAGCTTATATAGGAATCACACTCTTGCAATGAGTCGAAAATTTAAGTGCCATATCAATATATTGAACTCATGAATTCGATATACTAAACTTATGAGTGTGATCAATATATTGAATTCACAGTAGTGTATTAGTAGTGTTATAGAAACAAACTCAAGTTGCCTAATTTCTATATATAGGTATGACACTTACTCAAACTACTTTGGAATGCCTTATTCGATAATATGACCATAATGAATGATTTGTGTTGTAAAATCGACAGTGTGTGCAATGGAATAAAAGAGACAAGACACAAAATTTACGAGGTTCCTCTACAGTTAGTGTGACTGGAGTACGTCCTTGGGGCAGTAGTGGTGCTTTCATTATAATTTGGAATAATAGGAGTACAAAGATAACTCTCTCTATTATCTCCTCTATTTTTCTCTCTTCCTCTTCTTTCCTCTCTCTCTACCGTGAGTCACTCACCTATGTTTGGTGTGTGTTGCATTTATATAGAAAACATGAGTCGTATGGAGTACGCTTTGGCAAACAGAGAAAGACAACCTTTATTCCCACTTGTAGCTTAGTGGATTAGTGGCCGGCGTGGACATCCACCATATTTACAACACTTCCCCTTGGATGGCCACAAGTCTTCGATTGACTCGTTAAAATCTTGATCTGTCTTGGATACTCCCCCTGATGAATATCTCCCCCTGATTTCAAATCATATGGGCTGATCGTTGATCATTCTGCTTTAGTCTCTTAGCGAGAAAAGTTGTCGAAAGAGATGCTTTACTTGTTATTAACTTTCCACAGGCTTGTTCTTGAACTGGGTTGGAGGGTCTTCTGCTAGACTTACCCCAAATGTCTGAATTTACTCCTTTTATTTGGAGTGGAATTTGATTCAAGGGTGGCGGTCACTTGATCTTGAATTGGACTTGTGATTTCTTCAAGGGCTTCGAGGTTTGATCTTGAATGAAATTGGACCATGAGGAGCTTCATGTGGCAAGTGATCTTCAGTTTTGTCGGGGATGAATCAGCACGTGTTTGTTGCGCTTGTCTTCACATGCTTCAATGTATCATTTTCACTTGCCTTACTTGCTCCCCTTGCTTAAGTAGTATTTTCCCTGGTTTTCCCCCATGCATGTGTGGCATATTCTCCTGAAGTATTTGCCCTCTGATGCAGGAGTGGAATGCAACCCTTGCATTTGGATGGTTCATCACTTCTTGGTGACTGGAGACCCAACTCCAACAACAGTTGAAGATGGCTACTTGAGAGCAATAAGGTAAGTAATCAGGAAAGGTTCCAGGCAGTCGATTCTTTACCGGGAGTTTGAGTGGAGGTTTCGACATATTGCTTTCTTTATCCTTGTCTTTGCAGGTAAGAACAAGGACAAAGGAAAGGACAGGGAGATTGCATGATATGAGATACTCTTGCTCTGGTGTGACTTGTTTTGAAGAGGTATTATCGGAGAGGAAGAAAACTGAGTATTTCGAGATGCTTTGTTGAAGATGCATTCTTGGAGATGAGGAAGAGTTAGGTATTCTTGCAGGTCTGCCTTGTTATGGAGAACGGAGATCGACATATATAGAGATTTTTCAATAGCAGGTAGTGGTGTTGTGCCTTTACTTTTGTAAGCAACTGTGGTGTAATTAGAACAGTAAGATTTACGCGTTTTCAACTTTGTCAGAGATCTTTGACAAAGTTGCACGGGATATCCAAAAAAGCTGAGATTGTGTTTGAAAAATGCCAACGAACTTTATTCAGGAAAATCTGGCTTTTGAAATTTAGAGAACGGTGCCTCTTCGATCTCTGAATGAATGGCTATGTTGCCTCTTCTTTTATAGAGACATCAATTGTGTTTAAGAGTATGCTCAGAAAGTTGTTGCCTGTAGAAATTTCCTCATTCTTGCACTTCTGAAATTTTTACTTAACCTTAATTTTCCTTCATCATTTCTGAAAAATGACTTGCTCATCTAACATTTGCTTAGATTTGAGTCTTAGGAGTGATACAGACGAGCAGCGTCAGGATAATATATGGCGCCCGTTCTTATTATCTTCTAATGGTCCTCTTACGGTTAGGGACTTTGTGATGAAGAATAACATAACCGCTACTGTGGTAGCTAGGAATCTTCTCACTCCAAAGGATAACAGGATCCTTCCAAAACGGTCTGATTAGTCGATCATTCAAAACTCTTTGGCTCTCAGTGTTCAGTGTGTGGGCTTTGTATCCAATATGGGTCAACGCCTATTTGCTCAAACTCGCCAAGTTGAATCATTGATGTCTGAGGTGGCAAGTCTTAAACAAGAGATCAGAGGGCTCAAGTAAGAGAATAGAGTGTTATACGTGCTTGCAAATAATTACTCTACGAGCATGAAAAGAAAACTCGACCAGCTGCAAGAATCCGAAAGTCGGATTCAAAGTGATCACCAGAGGTTCGTTGATAGATTTCGAAAGTAACTTATGACTTCCCCTTCTGGTGTTTTGCCAAGTACTGGGGTGCCACATGATCAATCTCCAGTGCCTCCCCCTTTGGGGTACTTCTGAGTACTGAGGCTTCACATGAGCAACCTTTGTAAAGGTTTCATCCTGTTTGTTTGTTTTAACTCATATGTATGTACATATCTGTAATTTCTCGGAGATATTAATAGATAAGCTTTATTTCATTCAGTGTATTGTGCTAAATACACTAAAGCATATACTTCACTAAGATGTGGTACTTCTGGACCAAATATCAATTTATCTTTACCTTCACGAAGATAAATGATCATTCTTAGTGTCTACATCATTTGAGTATTCAACTCATAATCTTCAATCCATATGGTTCTTTAACATCATGGATAAGATTCGTGTTGGTAGATTGTTCGATCTGTAGCTCGAGACAATATTTCTCTCAACACTATATAATTTTTCTTGACTCTTCAGGAGTCTCAATTTAATATCATCAACTCTTCAGGAGTTCTAATTTAATGTCATTGACTCTTGCAAGAGATTTTAGTATGTTGCAACAATATCATAATGATAGTACTCACTAAGGCAATTTATACCATCCATTGGTATTGAGTACATAATTTATGCTTTACCATTCGGGGGCTTACTTTAAGCAATTTGAATCCTTCTGGGATTTTCTACACTTCATGACACATTTTCCTTTGGAATTTATACAGAGCAATTTGCTCCCATATATACTTGAGGGATTTACTTATAGAGATATGATGTGGGCGACTCACAACCCTTTATATATAATTCTCCATTCATATGAACTTGTTTACAAGAGTATAATTTAAAGGTCATATCATGTGAGTGTATTTCACTGTATTACAAATGCCCAATGTAACCTCCTTGGTTCAACATCTTTTGGTTATTTGTATTATATTCAAATATATAGGTCCATTTTTCTACGTTCGTACAAAATTGTAATAGAATTGCCTTTCTCCATTTTGGCCAATAATTTTGTTGACGAAAAAGAACAAGACTCAATATCAACACATCTCATTGATGATTTTGTAGCTACTTATAAAAACCAAAATTACCATTGGTTATCATCAATCTGTGATCCCATATTCTCAAGTGCATGCGCATGCATAAAAACTTTTCATTTCTTTTGGATATCCATTGCCTCTTCAAGGACATTATACTATCTCTTCCAAGATAGTCATAGTTTAGAGAATGCAGATCATAACCTCCTATTGAGCGTTATAAAGCTAGGATTTTAATCTCCACTTCCGGGAGTTGAGTCATTGGAACCTATATGTCTATCATGCTCCATGCATGAGACATCAACATTCCCATGTCCGCGGATTGTCCTTTTTGGGACGTATATCCATGCGACGACTGTCATGCTTCTGGCATGCAACAGTTATGCTTCGGGAATGCAATAGTTTAGTAGTGTCATATTCTTCTTCTTTCGAATGAATGAACCTTTTGAGTCTAAGGCCTGCCACACTTCAGGCGTGCAACAAATAAATCATTTATTGCCTTATTATATTTTGTCCAACAGGGACATCAATTCTTGTAGGCACATTTGCAGCAAGTGTATATGATTTCATCACTTTCGTAACATCATTCAATTATTCTTACTTCATTTTCTCATTGATTGCTTCGTGAATCAAAATAAGACAAATTCTCTTCGTTCTTCTGGAACGATATTTTCTTATCATTCTTCTGGAATGATATTTTCTCATCGTTCTTTTGGAACAATGTTATTTTCTCCTCCTAATGGTGGGAAAACTGTCTTATCAAAATCATAGTCCGCAAATCATGCGGTAAATATATCCCCAGTCAAAGGTTCCAAATGTTGAATGATAGATGGTGGATCGAATTCAACATAAATTCCCAGTTTGTATTGATGCCTTATTTTAATACGTTGTGGCAGTCTTACAGGCACATAGATAACACAACCAAAAACTCGTAAATGTTAATGTTTGGCTGGTGCCCAAATACGAGTTGTACTGAGAAATATTGATGGTTGACAACTGGTCTCAACCAAACTTAATAATGAATTATGTAAAATGGTATGTTCACATGTAGAAAACTTGCAATTTCGTTTTCATGAGTAGAGCGTGGGTAATCAATTTCATTCGCTTAATAAATGTTTCTGTTAAACCATTTTGAGTATGGACATAAGGAACTTTTGGTCCTTATTTAATAGTCTGTAGACTGAGACTCTTATGACTTTTATTACAATTAAGTTGAGGCACTGCGGCACTTCAAACTTACGATACTCATCAAGGAATTTCATGTCCTGATCTTCAGGATCAAGGGACTTCATACTTGATCTTTTTGCGTGATAGAACTTTGGGTCTAATCATTTTATATGATGAGGATCAAGAAACTGCAGGTTCTGATCTGATAAAGGAACTTCAGGTCCTATATATACTCATTGTAACACAAGATAAGTACAATAAATAAATTAAAGCAATAGGCGGTAAAACCGTTCATGGTAAATAAATTGCTTTAAAATAAATAAAGCTTATGACAAGAGCTTTGATTCAGCATGATTCACATAAATATCAAAGCTTTAAAGCAAAGGGTAATAATTTTACCCACTGTAAATAAATTGCTTTAAATAAATAGAACTTGTGACATGAGCTTTAAACCAACATCATGCACATAAATATGCCAAAACAGAAAATGCAATGATTAAGTCCTCATCTGCTTTTTCTTTTTCTTGGTCTGACACTTCTTTTGTTTGATTCCTTTTATTTTTATTTTTATTTCACAGTTCTGAAGTCATTGTGGTTACTCAGTAAATAATAGTAACAATAAGTTCTAATTGGTGTTCCTCCTCCGGTGAGTTTCGAAAAAGTCGAAACGGTTCTCATAAGTTTTGGAGTCAAGAGTGTCTGCAACTTATGAGAAGATTAAACTGTTAGATTTAGCTCAAATTTTAGTATGATATGGATAAGAGGATGCCGAACAACTTTCGTGAAGAAACAATTTCGATCTAAGCTACCGAAATGGAGTTTTGGTACTCATAATGTGGCTGTCCAGTTTTCTGCGGAAATTGGAAACTGGTTTGGTATTTCAGACATCTGTGACGATCGCACCGTTAAAGTTTTCTGACATTTAGATATGTTGTAGATATTGAGCGGATGAACAACTTTCAAGAAGAACGAATTTCAATCTGAGGTCTGCAAGTTGGAGTTCCGAGGCTGTTTACATGGCTGTCAAATTCTCTACGAATTTTGAGTATGTACTCTTTTGCTTCTGCAAAGAATGATATACAGTCATGCAACAACATATATATATTTGCTTCAGGAAAATCAGTAGTACAAAGATTTTAAGATGAAATGAAAAGATTTTCCTATGAGATTCCAGGCGACATAGGTGAACATGATTTGTGGTGTTGTGCTTTCCACTGACATGAGAGTTTCTCGTGCTGATAACGTGTTGTAAAATCGACAGTGTGTGCAGTGGAATAAAAGAAACAAGACACAAAATTTACGAGGTTCCTCTACAATCAGTGTGACTGGAGTACGTCCTTGGGGCAACAGTGGTGCTTTCATTATAATTTGGAATAATAGGAGTACAAAGATAACCCTCTCTATTATCTCCTCTCTTTTTCTCTCTTCCTCTTCTTTCCTCTCTCTCTACCATGAGTCACTCACCTATGTTTGGTGTGTGTTGCATTTATATAGAAAACATGAGTCGTAGGGAGTAAGCTTTGGCAAACAGAGAAAGACAACCTTTTTTCCCACTTGTAGCTTAGTGGATTAGTGGCCAGCGTGGACATCCACCATATTTACAACAATTTGCACAATATTATGAATGTGATCTTTGTTCAAAGTTCGATTTTCTCCACGGTTAATCGGAAATCAAATTGATAGATATTGCTTTTTGTGACCAAAAAAAAGTTAAGATTTGTGGTTGAAGTTATATATCTTACTCAACAATATTTAATATGAATGGTGTTATTCAAACATTTCTTTTTACCTCCAACACATCATTCTTAATTTTCAATTCTCAGATCGAATGAATTAAAAAAAATCACATGACATAAATTAAATTATGTGTATGAATAGCACCACTCTAAAAGACTAACTCAATTCAAGTGGCTTGATGGTTGAGTTCAGAAGAAGCACTGATACACAAATTGATACTTCACGTTTTAATTTAAGTAGTGTATATATATATATATATATTCACTTATATTATAACACTTGAACTACCAACTTATATATGTGCATAGCCTTTCTATATCCAACAGGATCCTCCCCGGATCCTTTTGGTGAGAATCATGAGGATCCGTAAATCGTGTCTATTTATCGTACATCATGTTGTCAGTTTTTGTCAGGTACTAATTGTATTTAATTTTAGATACAAATATTTAAAATGATTTTTGACCGCATGATGTACGATGAACATATATGATTCACGAATTCTCAAAATCCTTACAAAGAAGATCCGACGAGAATCTGGATTCTTTCTGTATGAGCAGAGCACTAAAGAAGGATATGCATCACGAAACCTTTAATTAATTTGATTTAATTGCATTGATTTTGAACCCAAGAATAAAGTGAAGAAAAGAAACCAACCACATTCAACGCCAAAAAATTTGGCCAATTGAGGATAGGCTTCCTTCCACTTTGAGCCCCCACATGAAGTCAGCCAATTGAGGGCAAAAGACCTTCAAGAAAGAGACACGCCAACAGATAAAGAGTCATGAGACTACGACACCATAACTTATGTATAGCAACCACTTTGTACAATGATATGATATTGTAGTAATTTAGTATTACGGTTTAGTAATAATTTTTTATTTGTAAATGAGAGATTATGTTCAATTCTTTTTGTATAGGCGAATTCGAATTAAATTATTATGACTAACTCATTATGAAACTTAACCTACACTCCATAGTAAATAATATTGTATGTATTAAAAAAGTATGGTCACGTAGATGGTTTTGGCTACAGATTGTACATATCACCAACAGTTAAAAGAGCCATGAGACTACAACACCATAAATAATGTATAGCAATCACTCTACAAAAGTATGGTATTGTAGTTATTAGTATTATGGTTTAGTAATATTTTTTTATAGTTGTAAGTGAGAAGTTAGGTTCGATTCCTTTTTAAAGGTGAATTCAAACTAATTACTATGACTAGCTTATTGTAATACTTAGCTGATACCTTACACTCATTAGTATAGATAATGTCGTATGTATTAAAAAAATAAGTCTTTTAGATGGGTACGGCTACAATGATACGTACCACTTAGTGTTACGGGTTTTAGGTAAAAGATTTAACCGTTGCAAAGATTGATTAAATTTCTATATGCAAGATTTAGCCAGTAATTTCTAGATTACTTAGTGGGATGTATCATGAAAGAAAAATTGCTTGTTGGCCATTTGCACTAAATTAAATTTTTTTATTTTATACAATAATATTGAGAGTGAGGGTCTAAGCCAAAAAAATGATCAATACTTTTATAGTAAACTCACCATGTATGAAAGTCGGATTTAAACCTCTCACTCAGTGATGAAAAACATCACTAATATTATATTATTAATAGCTTACACTACTCAAGTATACCCAATCGTGAGCGTAATTACATTAGTTGAGGAATGTGTTCCACCCAATTTAGAATTTCCTTCCTCCATTAAAGTAGATATCATCATTTGAGGAAGAAAAAGAAAAAAAATACTAAACTAGATAAAGAAACATTCGGAGAATTATATTAAGGAAACTTTAACGAAAAACATATGGTACTGTTTATTTTAACAAAAAATCATATTTTTACACTAAAAAGTCAATTCTGGTACTATTCACTTTACCCTTTATTTTGTCATTATCATTAAAACTCAAAATTTTCAAGTCTTTTTCATTAATTTTTCTTTATATTAAATCTAAAAAAAAATTGTTATTCAAGTGATTTAATTTTTTTTTTAAAAGCATTCACCTACACTCAAAGTTATGTGTTCGATTTCCGCTCTCCTTGATATAATTTCAAACTGCAAACCCACTTTCAAATCAAGCTTGGATAACCCAAATTAGCCTTTTTGAAAGTACATTTAAGCAAGGATAGTGTTATTCACACACCTGTTTTTACCTCCTGCACACCTTGTTAATTTTTTGCAACTAATTTTCTTCAATTCATTTGATCTGACGACCAAAAATTAAAAGAGATGTGTAAAAAGTAAAAATGAGTGTTCGGGTAGCACTAGCCTTAAGCAAACAATCCACACCCAAAAAAACAAAAAGAATTTAAGCAAACAATGAAATGAGATTCCAATCAGAATTAGCAGCAGTCACATCCCCTCTCAAACCTAAGAAACCAAACAACTGCAACACATTGTACAAGCTAAACAGTTGAGACAAAAGACACAGCAGCTAAACTGACAACACATAACGTCGGATTTGATCGCCATCGAAATAAACGCGGAGGCTGTTCCGATTGCTTGTCCGATCCCGAAGTTATTAACAATCGATTCTGCCAATGAGGGGGAGCTAGACACATTAAACTTACCAATACTGCACTAATAAAACTCTATTGCCCAACACTAACTCCAGCACTCAATGTATCCTTCACCTTTGGAGGCCTACCCCTTGGCCTCCCCGGCATTGTCTCTTCCACTGCGGTCGAGCCACTCAAACCTCCGGTAGGCTTTGCCATCTTCCTTGGCCGCCCTCTCGGCTTCCCACTCCCTGTAGACACCTTAACCTTGGGAGGCTTTGGGGGTGCTTCCGGGTCCTTAGGCGGGCGGCCCCTACCCTTTGGTGAGGTCAAGGTGGTGTCCGGGGACAATGGATCCTTGGGCTTTGGCGGCCTGCCACGCCCCCTCCTCGGAGGTGCATTGGGATCTGGCTTCGTGTAGTTGTTTTTCCAGAACACCAGCTCCCCATTATCTTTCATCTTGCTGAGGTGGTGAGAGAGGAGAGTACTGTGCCCGGCCGGCACTTCCCCATAGGTTGATTCAATATATTTCGAGATGGAGGATTTGTTCGAACCATTCTTGTCATTCAAGGCTTCAATTGCCTGCAGAATCATCTGAAAATACCACAATTCAAACTTTTACCAAAAAATTCAAACTTTCTACCCAGAAATTTCTCGTCGGCAAACAAATGTTCAAGTTATATGAATATATATACTCACTCACATACATATTTTACAAATTTGGGTTCTGCAAAATTTCAAATCTTTTTTTTTTTTTTACTGATATGAGTTCTGGTATTTCAAATTACCCAAATCAGTAAAAAAAGGATCTAAAACTTTGGAGAATCCTAAAACTGTAGTCCTAATACTTTTTTCCTCGAAAATACATAAGGAACAACAACGAAACTTATCCTACTAAGTGAGGTTGACGTATGAATTCTAAACGCTAGATTTTGCCAGTCTTTCATTAGCGCCAAGTATTCCTTTTTCGAAAATATACCCAAACTATTTTTTGTCATACATCTAAGCTATAACAGGTAGAGATATTCAGATCAGTGAAAGCTCATTTCTTATGATTAATATGAAAACTAAATGGTAACAAGCGCTCAAATTATTTTTAATATTTTTTTATTTTTGGAATTATTCAGGAACCCCTCTTAATTTACCCTTTCCATTTCCACAACATGTAAAATATCCAAAAATTAACAAGAATAGTAATATCCAAGACCATGAAAAGTAAAAATAATTTTTTTTTATTAAAAAAACATCACTATTTGTGAAAACTGTGAGAAATGATGGTTTGAAGTAGAGAAAAAAAAATTAAAAAAAAATTTTAGAGAATTATTTTAGTGAGAGATTTGGAAGGAGAGAGAAGGAAGTACCTGAGGGTAAGGAGGGAGTGATGGAGGTTTGTTAACCTCTTCAGTGGCCATTAAAACTTTGCAGAAAAAATAAAAGGAAGCTGTTCGAAATTTCAAGCCCTCTCAGTGAACCCCACAAAACACTCAGCTGCTGCTACAGCTTCTACAGCTACAGCAGCAAGGAGAAAACCCTCAATTTTCTGATGGTAAAAAAGCTGTTGGATTTGAGCTTGCGAGGATTTGAGAGCAAGATTTAAAGCCAAAAGGATAAAGTAAATAATATAATATAATTATTTTGCTTTTGGTTGTTTGATCGACGGCTGGGAGTCTCGGAGTGGACTATGGAACGGTTGAGAGACGGTGAGATGGGGATCGCTGAGGTGGCAGGTAATGGAACTTCTGATTGGAAGGTTCTGCATACAATAGGTGATGGGAGGGGAGAGCCAGTCCCAATACTCAAAAGAGTGATTTTAGTGTGGATTTTTTTCCTCTTACACACTCTTATTTATTTATTGTATTTGAAGTGAATAAAATTAAATAAATAATCAACGAACATAAATATAGGTGTATGTGAAACGTAATTAGCGGTATGAGAAAATTTATTATCTTGCTAAAATCGAAACTAGATGCCAAATCTATGCAACGGCCATATTATTACGAAACGCACTATACAAACGGTAAAAAGACTACCTGAAAATGTGAACACTTCATCGAACACGTGAACTCCTTTGCCATGGTGGAGTTCCCCATTGCGAACGGTAGCCCAACTGCAATTGGAGAATATGTTTGAGTGTAGGTATTAGATAACTGAAACGAGAGAATTAATGTCATTGGCTGATGAATTTTGAGTCTAATTTTCAAGCTGACTTCCACACTCCAATTAAGTGTATTGTATATAGAGTTTCATGGACTCTCATATAGAGTTATGAATGCATAACATTTTCAATAACCATTTCAGTTGACATGTACATCGGCTTAAGGCTTTTTAGCCAAAATGGTCAATTAGATTTGCATAACTCCTCACTTTGGTCCCTGAGATTTGAAATTGATAGAATTGGTCCTTGAGTTTGTCCACAATCAATCATTTTGGTCATTCCATGAAAAATCTCCATAAAATAAGGGTAAAATGACACAAATATCCTTAATTTTTGTCAAATTATTTTAGCCTATTGTTTATTAAATTGAGGGTAATTTTGTCATTTTGATCCTTATTTAACATAATTTTTCACCCAAGTACTAAAATGAGTGATGGTAGATAATCTCAGTGACCACTTATATTGATTTCAAATCTCATGGACCAAAGTGAAGAGTTATGCAAATCTCAGAGATCATTTTGGCTAAAAAGTCCCGGCTTAATTAAGCTTTTTCCAACATTTTGTGCATAATGTTAGAGATTAGGATCACACATTGGTCATATGACAAATAATATACAACTAATATATAAAAGTTTTCACATTTAATATCACTGAGGCCTTTTGGTGGTGGACCGTACTTGGGCCTACAAAATTAATCATAGTATCATAGTAGGCTATTCTCTAGAAATGTCATGGGCCTAAGTTATCGAGCTCAAACATGCTTTCTGAAGTTGGGCTTTTAAAAGCTTCACTAAGTCCAACTTAAGGCAATTGAATGACTGGGCCTTAAAAAAGATTGACGTTGGCTCTAAAAATTGAATACCGACCGACCGAGCCCTCGAAAAGATTGACTTTCATTTCGGTATAATGACTTGACCAATTCTCGAGGTGGGAATTGGTTTCCTATGTGACCCCATGTGGGGCCACTTGTGAAGGGGCGTGTTAAAGTATAGATTCTCACATCGGGTCATATGATTAAATAATATACAAACATCCCCCTCTATTCACCAAAATATATATATATATATATATATATATATATATATATATATACACAATCAATATATGAGAGTTTCCACCCGTAATAGCCTTTTAAAAATGCTCCATTCTTTCGTTATTTATGTGATTTGACGAAATGTATAGTTTGGCTTTGTAAAGCTTCATGAAAAAGAGAGAGGAAAAAAGGATGATGCGAATTTTTTTGATTGTGATCATAAACGAGTAGACATTCATTGAGCTACTCTCCACATTACCAATTGGTTTCATAGTTGAACTTTAACTTTTTTTTCATTGTAGCAGAGCATGTTGTCACACATGAAGCTGAACGGCCACATGTGCTCCATCACCCGATTTGTGTCCTCCACGTGTTAAGGCCTGCTAAGGTATGAATCCCACATCGGGAGAAAAATGGACATTGCAGTGCTTATAAATAATTGGGCTACTCCTCATATTGCCAATTAGCTTTATGGTGGAACTTCAACTTTATTCACATAATCCACTTAGCTGTTCAATATTTTTCATGAAAATGCTAGTTAAAATAATTGCCTATTTATCGCAATTTATACATGTGAGATCTTAGGTTTGACTCTCATGAATGACGAATTTGATATGAAATTAGGGTGTTGTTATCCACACACCTATTTTTAGCTTTCGCCCACACCTCTCAATTTCCGATCATCGGATCAAATGAATTAAAGAAGATTAATGGAAAAAATTAACAAGGGCGTGTGGAAGGTAAAAAAATGTGTGAATAGCACTACCCATAAAATTCATGCTAACTCATTGTGTGGCCCAATCTACTCAATATCGTCGTATATAAAAAAAAACAAATAAGTTTGGGGTGGTAATTGTGAACACGGAAAATTCCTGAAACGAAAAAGACAAGAACAACGTGCACAAACAAATATTTGTATTTTGATGATTTTGGGTTACAATCTCTCTCAAATTTGATCCTCTGATTCGATCTCCGTAAGGTGTTGATTTGTGGATGTTTCGTTGATCCAAGGGCCATCGAGGCTTGATCTTGGATGAACTGTTGGAAGTTTCTTCAAGGGGCCGTGGGCTTGATCTTTGAAGGTGGATTTGAGTGGATCTTCAAGGAGCCGTTGGGGCTTGATCTTGAGGATGAGTGTTTCTTCAAGGGCCGTTGAGGCTTGATCTTGAATAATGGTGATGAACGGATCTTCAAGGCTTTTGGGCTTGATCTTGAAGAACAGTGATGAACGGATCTTCAAGGGCTTTTGGGCTTGATCTTGAAGGACGGTTGGATGTGTGGATTTGTCGACGTTGTTGATCCAAAGGGCCGTTGGGGCTTGATCTTAGGATGAACGAATGATGAACGATGGTGCTTTCTTCAAGAGCCGTCGGGGCTTGATCTTGAATTGGTGGAAGTTCTTCAAGAGCCTTTGGGGCTTGATCTTGAATTGGTGGATTGTTGATCTAAGGGCCGTCGGGGCTTGATCTTGGAAGAACGATGAACGAAGAACGAAGAACACTTTCTTCAAGGGCCGTCGGGGCTTGATCTTGAATTGGTGGATGATTGTTGATCCAAAGGGCCGTTGGGGCTTGATCTTAGGATGAACGATGAACGAAGAACGAAGAACGAAGAGAGCTTTCTTGATTCTTTGGGAACTTGGATGCTTGAGAGCTTCAGAGTTTCAGAGCTTCAGAGCTTCAAGAATTTTGCCTAATGATTTTGGTTCTTCCCAAATGAATGAAATTGGCTTCTATTTATAAAATTTTCCAAGGCCTAATTTTGAATATAATATTCCAGATGAAATAAGTCGTTTCTGCCAGGTGTTGACACGTGTCCTGTTTGATGACTTTTCCAACTTATTTCGATTTTTTGTTTAGACACACGCTACGTGTAAAATTTATGTAATACATGAGCGTTGAAACTTTGATTTATCGGTCAACATTTATTTACCGAAATTTCGATGTCTACAATAATGGATGAAGTAAAAAACACACTGAAGCTTAGAACTTGTTTGGTATCTTCTTGGGTCGATTTTTCGGTTTTGTTTTTGTAACCAATGAGTATTAAATAATTTAGCTACATTCAGCATTTTGGAAAACTATACATTGGTTTCAAATTAAATACCAAACAACCCCTAAGTAATCAAAGATTTTCTCGTAATAATGGTGGTTAATCAATATCCTGATCTTGATATTGGTTTTTAAATTTTTGCAGTCTTCATGTTTTTTTAGTAACGCGATAGCATTGCAGTCTTCGTGTGTTTTTCTTTTTAATCTGAGGGAGCATATGGTACTCTCTTTTCCTTTCTCGGGGTTTTTAACGAGGCTACATTAACGCAACTTCCATCAATAATATATTCATTGTTTTTCTAGTTAATGAAATTTCTCAATTACAAATAAATATCAAAAGATGTTTTCTTTTTGGGGTAAATGAAAAAGAAGATTTCTTTGTAATGAACTTATTACACCTCTTCAATAAAACTAAAATACAAAAGAAAAGTAAAACTAGTTACAATCCAAAAGAAGAAAAAATAATAAACAGACTATTAATAATTAGAAGCAACGTGTTTTAACAAACTCAAAATATAATGCTCCTCTTCATATATCTGCATTCTGCAGTAATGCGGAGTCACTGCAAAATTTAGGGCATATTTGTGCCATGCCCAGCCCAAGTGGAACAAACACAACAAGGAATCCCTCCCCTCCTTTAAGAGATATTCCCTTGAACGATACAACAACAACGACAAAGCCTTATCCCACTAAGTGGAATCACCCCCTTGATCGATAAATTCCGTAATTTCTGTCCACAACAAGTATTTAAACAAAATGTGGATTATTAGTTCTTCATCACACATATGTATCTGCTTCTGTAGTCTTCCTGATCACCAATATTACAGCAATCTGCAATCATCAAACTGAATTTTTTTAGCATCTTTACTTTTGTAATGTGACAGAATGCATGCATGTGCATGTTTATGCTAAACCCTAAATCGGACTAAAGTGAATTTCAAAACTGATTTATGTTAGTTACTTGTAAGTTGGTGTTACTGTAACTGCTAAAATAACACCAGTTTGGTCTGCTCACTACATGAAAAAGCACTAGTCAGAAAAAAAAAAAAAAAAAAAGATCCTGAGTTATGATATCGTGCCTACAAGATTATCCGTGTCTAAGTAGTCAACGGCGACAGTTAACCATGCGTGTTATTTGATTTGCACGAACAAGCGTTTTACTCGCATCATCTTGTTCCACAGATATCAGTGGCCACTGATGCTTTTTAGTTGTGTATTATTGGTTTGTGTGTCTACAGCATTGTAAAGGTTGTTCCGAAGTCAGAGAACTGAGTTGTAAACTTGTTTGAATATTACCTCTTAATTAGATTCTCCTTGTATCAATCAACTGCAACTTCATCGCCCTCGGGATCATTCGTGTTCTTGACGCGGAGTTCAACAGCCCTCAGATCCCTTAGATGTTGCAAAATCTCTTGGAGAAGATCCACCCCTTTGTCTCCCTTCTTTATGGAGCTCATGCAGTGCTTTAGAAACTCCCTGTCTGCTTCAAGAGCTTGTAGCCTCTCATAAACATGATCCACCTCCTCCTCAATGGCTATTTTGCCATCATTCAACTCAAAATTGGTAATTGAGTTCCGCATTGTTTCAATAGATTCAGATCGATCAATGTGTTCTTCATGAGTTAACCCTTCTTCGGTTTCAGTGTCAGTTGCATCCAAAAGCGGAAGAAGTCTTTTTACCATGGAACCCAATGTCTTTCCCTCGGGATGATGTTTATCCTCCGAAAATCCATTCGATGTCCCATTTTCTTCTGGACTGCTAAAATCGTGATTCTCTTCGAAGTCTTTGAGACTATACGCGGGGGAATGCTCAGCTAATTTAAAGTCATCGCCCAATTCCTCATTTGCACCCAACGTGATTAGCTTCTCCTCCAAGGCTTTGAGCTGATCCAGAATGGACAGCCTCTCTTCCTCAAACCCTGCTAGCGATTCATCAAGAACACTCATATTTTTAACACAATCCAGAGCTAAATCTTCCAAACTCAGACCTGCATCATCTGTAGTATTGTTGTTGTTATTGCTTTCTTGAAGGCCACCGAAGCCACTTTCTTCATCCCTGGCTTCAACATTAAGGTCAATCGATAGCGCATCACTATCCCACGACTGGCTGCAAGAAGCAGAGGAATTCCTACTTTTTACACTTCCATATTTAATTCTGCTCATGATCCTTATCTTCTCTTTTTCCTCATAATCGAGGACTTTCTTTTGATATATTTCCAGTTCTCTCTCGAGTTCTTGCTTTTCCTTCTCCTTCTTGTTCATCAAATCATTCAAAAGTTGTAAGGCATCCTGATCGTACTCGGATTGTTCTTCCATCATCCTCTGGTATTGCAATGCCTCCATTTGCATTGCTGCCTTCTCTTCTTGAAGCCTTGTTATCATAGCCATAGTCTGGTTGGCGGCAATTGCAGATGCACTCCTCTCTTGCTCTAGTTCTGCGTACAAGGAACTTATAGCTTTACGTTCAGCTGTCAGAGCTTCTTTGAGCCGTCCAATCGTTGTAAAAGGATCTCCATCTTCCATCTCACTGACCCCACTTCCATCCAAATACTCTTCTACCGCCGGCTCTTTTTTTTCACCCGGTTTCTTGTGCAAGGAACAAAGACTGTTTACTGATGTTGGTGAGTTCGGAATCTTCTCTTCCTCCGATTCTTGATCATTTTCGAGCTTACTTGTTTCCTCTTTCGGTATACCTTCTTCAGTGTGCCTTAAACCTGTCAAAATTAAATTTACCGTAAACACCAGCTCTTTCTTTTTTAACAATTACACTACTTGTAGTGCTAAATGCCTTTCATCAAATCAGTTTCTGTATATAGGTGGAGATATGATATGATTTTGAGATTTACCGTATTCACTCTGATCCGAGAATGTATCAGGTACATTGGCAATTTCAAAGCACGTCGAAGAAGAACCTTCTTGAGCCCGAGGGTGATCAGTTTCACGGTCACCCACTTCTGTGCTTGCCAAATTTCTTGGTATAATGTGATCAACAGAAATACTTTCTTCTTCAGATGCTGCATGGAATTAAGAATCAGAATGCAAAATAAACTTATAGCGAATAAATTTAGTGAATAACTACAATTCTTCTGTACCTGGTGGATCATTTTGTTCTTTGTTATCGGGTTCTTCAATTCGAACAAATAATGTTTGAGCTCCTGGATCAGTGACAAGTTCATCACATGGCTTGCCAAGCAAATCTTGTTTTCCCTCTTCCGCGTCTACCTCAGAAGAGTTATCAGTAAAACCCCTCGCCATATCTAAGCTTTCAACTTCTCCATTACTTGTGTTAACTGCACTCTCGTTTACCATGAGTACTAATGATGCTTCTCCAGAGAGTTGAGGTTGAGATCCGATGTTTGAGTCGGAAGCGAAATTCACTTCATGATGATCACGCTCTCTCACCTCTTCCTCTTTTACATTGCGGATTCCTTGGTCTACTGTAGTTGAAAAATCAATCAACTCCACAGGAATCAACCGGTGAATGTGAGCACCGATCAAACCATTCTCGGAAGATAGGGGGATGATTTCGAGAGAGTAGTCTTCTTCAAAGCAACACTGAATGCTAGTAGCACTAGCATCGGAGGATTGATGGACAAGGTTCGAGCTGTTAGAATCTGACCGCACAATTTCAAGAGAACCTCCTTTGTTGTCTTCATCTGCATCATTTTTCTGACATAGCAATACTGACCTAGACCTCAGACAATCTTCCACTGCACCACCTCTGAAGCTAGAACTGCAAACATCCGAAGTAAGTTGTTGCTCGTCTGCCACTCTATCGTCCTCATGTTCTTCATTCGTTGTCTCCAACTCATAGCCATTGTCACTGTGAGTTGACAGGCTATCGGGTTTGTTTGCACTTTGATACTCGCCTCCATTGTTTCCATCATCCGCAGCCTCTACAGCTGAATCTCCTTTCCGGGCATACTCCAAGGAGCCCCAAGAAGGCTCAGACGGTGGAGAACAAGGAAGGGAAAACATGTTGGATATCTTAGTGGCATGGCTCTCACATACAACATCTGTGTAAGAGTTGTTTGAGCTGTTGCCTTGTTCCAAGACGCGATTGATTCTACAAGTACACAACGGGCAAGGCTGTTTGAGACCAAAGTAATCGGCAAATTTGGTGATCAAGTAACTGAGCAAAGAGTTGAGGAGGAGGAGTGCTATCAAAATCCATTCAAGGACAGCATAGACTAGAATTACAATCAACTTCGGGGTGTTCCTGTGCAACATGGTTGCAAACTTGTTGGCTGCCATGGATGGAGAGAGGGAGAGAGAGAGAGAGAGAGAGAGAGAGAGAGAGAGAGAGAGAGGAATGCTTCAGCTCTAAGTTGGTTTACAGTAAAAATTATGTTTTCTTCTTCATTTTATCAAAAGGGGGAGCGGGGATCCGTCTTCAGCGTTGGAAAAGGAAATACGATTAGAAAGAAAGGTGGTTTGTAATGTGCGTTAAAGACTATGAACTATAAACCCGCGCCCGTAGAAGAAAGTAAAAGTTATCGGCACAAGTATTATGTAATTAATTTGTACTTGTTAATTGTTAATCAAATAAATGCATACGCTACCTGGGATTCTTGTTATATTTGGAATAAAAGTGAGAGGCAGGGAATGATGAAACATGGGTTGTCATTTGTCAACAGACACTCAACAGTGGCAGGCATGATAAAAAAGCTAACAAGAAAAAAAGAAAAGTCGAAGAAAAAAGGGAAGGAACTGGATCTAATTGGGGGGTTTTTGGAAGTGATTGGAGAGCCTTTGTATAAATAAAGTTGGTTCTATAATATCTTGCTTTTGCTCCTGGGCCTGTGTATGTTTGCTTTAACTTTTTTAAAAGGAGTAGTGTTACCACACATTATTTTTTACATTTCACACACCTTTATGAATTTTCAGCTGTTGGATCGAATGAATTAGAGAAAATCAAATGATAACAATTAAAAAGAAGTGTGTAAAAGGTAAAAATAAATGTGTGGATATCTTTCAAAAAGTTCATTACTGGGTTTCAGAAACATAACAAATATCAACCAAACGCTTCCTTGAAATGTTTAAGGGGCTGATTTTCACACACTCATATTTTGTCCTTTTACATTCCTGATTATTTACTTTTGGATTGAATAAATGAAAGATAATTAATGGACAAAAATAAATAGGAGTGTGCAAGAGGACAAATGAGGTCTGTTGAATTGAGCAAATCAAACGGAGAAAACTGCCAGGTATAAACAAAGATATATACAACAACAACAACAACAAAGCCTTTTCCCACTAAGTGGGGTCGGCTATATGAATCCTAGAACGCCATTGCGCTCGGTTTTGTGTCATGTCCTCCGTTAGATCCAAGTACTCTAAGTCTTTTCTTAGAGTCTCTTCCAAAGTTGTCATAGGTCTTCCTCTACCCCTTCGGCCCTGAACCTCTGTCCCGTAGTCACATCTTCGAACCGGAGCGTCAGTCGGCCTTCTTTGCACATGTTCAAAATCACCGGAGCCGATTTTCTCTCATCTTTCCTACAATTTCGGCTACTCCTACTTTACCTCGGATATCCTCATTCCCAATCTTATCCTTTCTCGTGTGCCCACACATCCCACGAAGCATCCTCATCTCCGCTACACCCATTTTGTGTACGTGTTGATGCTTCACCACCCAACATTCTGTGCCATACAACATCGCTAGCCTTATTGCCGTCCTATAAAATTTTCCCTTGAGCTTCAGTGGCCTACGACGGTCACACAACACGCCGGATGCACTCTTTCCATCCAGCTCGTATTCTATGGTTGAGATCTCCATCTAATTCTCCGTTCTCTTGCAAGATAGATCCTAGGTAGCGAAAACGATCGCTTTTTGTGATCTTCGCTAGATTGCTCCGGTCATTAGTGTGGATAAGTATATAAATGGATAGAGATAGGAAAGCAAACACAAGATGTACGTGGTTCACCCAGATTGGCTACGTCTACGGAATAGAAGAGTTCTCATTAATTGTGAAGGGTTTACACAAGTACATAGGTTCAAGCTCTCATTTAGTGAGTACAAGTGAATGATTTAGTACAAATGACATTAGGAAATATTGTGGGAGAATGATCTCGTAATCACGAAACTTCTAAGTATCGGAGTGTGGTGTCGTCTTGACTTGCCTTATCTGTCTCATAGGTAGATGTGGCATCTTCTCTGGAAGTACTCTTCCTCCATCCAGGGGTGGTATCTTTAACTGGTGGAGATGCACAAGGTAATGTATCAATTTCACTTGAAGCTTACTTGTAGTTTCAGGCTTGGTCAAGCGCGATACAAACCATGTAGTAGGAGTCCCCCAAGTCGCCGAGCTAGGGGGTCTGCTGAAAGAGGTGACAGACAAGGTAAGCAATCAGAGCTCCGACTGATTGTTCACCTTCTCCCCATCTTGCAGCAGCATGAAGGATAAAGAGAAGAAAAATGAGAAGAGATGATATGAGATACTTTTGCTTTTGAAGAAGTAACTTTCCACAGGCTTATTCTTGAACTGAGCTGGAGGGTTTTCTGGTTTCCTCCAAAGTATAAGGCCGACTGAAGAATTTGAGGGTCAAAACAAGTCCATCAAATCTAGAGTACGTTCCACCCTGCTGATATGGGATACTTTTGCTTTTGACAGAGTAATGAATGTATCGGCAAGTGTGCTGTTACGCTTGTCTCCACATGCTTCCTTGTATCCTTCGCACTTGCCCTATCTGTTCCTCAAGCAGATGCGGAATCTTCCCTGGAAACATAAGATGTTGAAGATGAGTACTCGAGAGCAATGCCAGGTAAGTAATCAGGTAAGGGGTTCCAGGCAGTCAGTTCCTGGCTGGAAGCTTGATTCCAAGTGCTGACTGATTGCTCTCTTTCTCTTTGTCTTGCAGGTAAAAACAAGGCCAAAAGAAAAGACAGGGAAAAAGCATGATATGGGATACTCTTGCTTTTAACCCTGATGATATGAGATATTCTTGCTCTAGTATAGCTTGTTTGCAGAGGTATTATCGGGGGGAAAGAAAGCTGAATATTTCGAAAGGCTTCGTTGGGAGTGCCCTCTCAGATATGATGAAGGGTTGAGCATTTTTGCAGGTCTGCCTGTCCGTTGGGGATGGAGGTCGACATATATAGGAGTCTCCCTAACAACAAGTAGTAATGTTATTCATTTACCCTGCTTGGTCATAGCACGGTAGTGGGAGCTACCAGTTTCACATGTTTTAACTCTGTCAGAGCACTTTGAAAAAGTGGTCTGTGGTATCTGGCTCTCGAGATTCGGAGAACGATGCCTCTTCGATTTTTGAGAAAGCAATCATGCTGTGGGGGTATGACTCTCGAGATTCGGAGAGCAGTGTCTCTTCGATTTTTGAGGAAGTAACATGTTGGGAGTCTGGCTCTCGAGATTCGGAGGGTGGTGCCTCTTCGATTTTGGAGCAAGCAATCTTGTTGGGAGTGTTGTCTCGAATGTGAGTAAAGGTTGGGCATGTTTGCTAGTCTACCTTGCCACGAAGCACAAAGGTTGACACACAGGGACTTTCCAATTATCCAGCAATGGTACTGTTCCTTTACCCTCTCTTCGATTTTGATAAAGTAGTCATGTTGGGAGTCTGGCTCTCGAGATTCGGAGGACGGTGCCTCTTCGATTTTGGAGCAAGCAATCTTATTGGGAGTGTTTTCTCGAATGTGAGTAAAGGTTGGGCATGTTTGCTAGTCTACCTTGCCACGAAGCACAGAGGTTGACACACAGGGACTTTCCAATTATCCAGCAGTGGTACTGTTCCTTTACAGTTGTGGGTAATAATATGGTAGCTAGACCTTCAAAATTTATGTGTCTAAACTTTTGTTAGTGCTGTTTCTTTGCTATTCTTTTACCTTTCTTGGTCAGAGCGATGTAGTGGGAGCTGCAAGCTTCACGTGCTCAACTTTGGCAGAGAACTTTGGCAAAGTTATTTGTGGTACCCATGAGCTATTGTTGCGTGTGGGAAGTGGGTGATTGAACAGTAAGATTCATGTGCTTTCTACTTCACCAGAAGTCTTCGACAGAATGCCCATAATTTCTGCAAAGCTGAGTGTGCGTGTGACAGGTGTTGACAAGGCTAGAAAAGTAGGTGCCTCTTCGATTTCTGAGATCGGCCCTCGTGGTCTCTGAGCAGCCCAGCTTTTGAGAAAGCGAGCGCCTCTTCGATTGATTCGGAGAACGATGCCTCATCGATTTTTGAGAAAGCAATCATGCTGGGGGTCTGGCTCTCGAGATTCGGGGAGCAGTGTCTCTTCGATTTTTGAGAAAGTAATCATGTTGGGAGTCTGGCTCTCGAGATTCGGAGGGCGGTGCCTCTTCGATTTTGGAGCAAGCAATCTTGTTGGGAGTGTTTTCTCGAATGTGAGTAAAGGTTGGGCATGTTTGCTAGTCTACCTTGCCACGAAGCACAGAGGTTGACACACAGGGACTTTCCAATTATCCAGCAATGGTACTGTTCCTTTACCCTCTCTTCGATTTTTAAGAAAGTAGTCATGTTGGGAGTCTGGCTCTCGAGATTCGGAGGACGGTGCCTCTTCGATTTTGGAGCAAGCAATCTTATTGGGAGTGTTTTCTCGAATGTGAGTAAAGGTTGGGCATGTTTGCTAGTCTACCTTGCCACGAAGCACAGAGGTTGACACACAGGGACTTTCCAATTATCCAGCAGTGGTACTGTTCCTTTACCCTTGTGGGTAATAATATGGTAGCTAGACCTTCAAAATTTATGGGTCTAAACTTTGTTAGTGCTGTTTCTTTGCTATTCTTTTACCCTTCTTGGTCAGAGCGATGTAGTGGGAGCTGCAAGCTTCACGTGCTCAACTTTGGCAGAGAACTTTGGCAAAGTTATCTGTGGTACCCATGAGCTATTGTTGCGTGTGGGAAGTGGGTGATTGAACAGTAAGATTCATGTGTTTTCTACTTCCCCAGAAGTCTTTGACAGAATGCCCATAATTTCCGCAAAACTGAGTGTGCGTGTGACAGGTGCTGACAAGGCTGGAAAAGGCTGGAAAAGTAGGTGCCTCTTCGATTTCTGATATCGACCCTCGTGGTCTCTGGGGAGCCCAGCTTTTGAGAAAGCGAGCGCCTCTTCGATTTTTGAGATCGGCCTTCGTGGTCTTTGAGCAGCCCAACTTTTGAGAAAGCAAACGCCTCTTCGATTTCTGAGATCAACCCTCGTGATCTCTAAGCAGCCCAGCTTTTGAGAAAGCAAACGCCTCTTCGATTTCTGAGCAGGCGCCTCTTCGATTTCTGAAGCTTCGTCGAGTGCAGATTTTTATAGGGGCTGGCATTAAGTTCCAAAGCACACTTGAATCTCCACCAGTAGAAGCTTCATTCTTGCACTTCTAAGATCTTGATTTGTCCGACCTCTTCTCTCTTCAACACCTTTGAAAATGTCTGGCCCCTCCGACCGTCGTTTTGACTTGAACCTTGTTGAAGAGGCAGCCCCGCCTTCTCCAGACAACATATGGCGCCCATCCTTCGTCTCCCCTACTGGTCCTCTTACCGTTGGGGATTCCGTGATGAAGAATGATATGACCGCTGCGGTGGTGGCCAGGAACCTTCTCACTCCCAAAGATAACAGACTACTTTCCAAACGGTCTGATGAGTTAGCTGTTAAGGATTCGCTGGCTCTCAGTGTTCAGTGTGCAGGTTCTGTGTCTAATATGGCCCAACGCCTATTTGCTCGAACCCGCCAAGTTGAATCATTGGCGGCTGAAGTGATGAGTCTCAAACAGGAGATTAGAGGGCTCAAGCATGAGAATAAACAGTTGCACCGGCTCGCACATGACTATGCTACAAACATGAAGAGGAAGCTTGACCAGATGAAGGAAACTGATGGTCAGGTTTTACTTGATCATCAGAGATTTGTGGGTTTGTTCCAAAGGCATTTATTGCCTTCGTCTTCTGGGGCTGTATCGCGTAATGAAGCTCCAAATGATCAACCTCTGATGCCTCCTCCTTCTAGGGTTCTGTCCAGTACTGAGGCTCCAAATGATCCCCCTCCGGTGCCTTCTCTTTCTGGGGCTCTACCGACTGCTGAGACTTCTCCTAAGCAACCTTTGTGAAGGCTCCCTCTTGTGTGCTTATTTTGACTCATGTATATGTACATATTTGTAGCTTATCGGGGATATCAATAAATAAGCTTTCCTTCATTTCAACGTATTGTGTTAAATACACCAAAGCCTTCTTCGCTGAGTTCTTTGAATTTTCTTTTGTTAAAGCTTGTATGTTGAAGCTTTCTGAGTGGAGCATGTAGGTTGGGGTAGTGTTCTCTTAATTTCCCGAATGAGGAAAACTTCTCGGTTGGAGACTTGGAAAATCCAAATCACTGAGTGGGATCGGCTATATGAATCTTAGAACGCCATTGTGCTCGATCCTGTGTCATGTCCTTCGTTAGATCCAAGTACTCTAAGTCTTTTCTTAGAGTCTCTTCCAAAGTTTTCCTAGGTCTTCCTCTACCCCTTCGGCCCTGAACCTCTGTCCCATAGTCGCATCTTCTAATCGGAACGTCAGTAGGCCTTCTTTGTAACTTGTTGGCTTTGTAGTACAATAAACAAAGATATATACAAGGAATAATACGGTGTGCGATTATTATTTCTCGAATGTGCTATAATAAAAAATAAAGCAAAACGAAAAAGTCGACAGTTACCTAACACCTTAATAAATATCTGTTTTTTTATTTTTTTAGTAACTTGTTGGCTTTGTAGTACAATAAATTACAAAAGATCAAGAGGTCTAGAGTTCGACCAACACTTGAATCATCGAATTGTTACCAGAAAAATGAAATTACCCCTAATAGATAGAAGTACAAACAACACTGAAGAAACTAGTAGACCCACATGTTATAGTGGGATATGGGTCTCTTGTCTCTTGAAATAAAACATGTCGAAGGTTTTATTGCAAATGTCCTCCATAATTTTGAACAACTGGCTAGAGACCTCACAAGTCGCAATTCATGTGCAAAACCACCAACTTGTGGAACATGACGATAGAATCCATGGATTTCCAACCCTTATGATTACCCGACTCTTTTTCTCCTTTCACACACCGCTTCTTTCTCTAATTCGTTTGATTTCTTTAATCTAAAGGCTAGAAATAAACATGTTGTGTAGAGAAAAATAGTGCGCGGACACGTCCCTTGGTGAAAAGTTCTGCAAAACTGAACGTTATATAAATTTGTAACACTCTCTAAACTATAAACCCTAGACAGCAATGTGAACAAAATTAAATAGTTTACTAACATGATAGGATTTGTAGCTAATGAGATGTCCCAAGTTTGAATCCCCCAGCCGTTGTGAATCATTTGACATATATTTCGATAAGATAAGAAAAAGAATGCAGCAATTTATATATGTACAGAATTTAAGCCTCCATGTGAATACCTACTCTACAGTTGTATAACTATGTCAATCTGTATTTGCATTGTCGTCGGATTGTTGGCTTTCATCTTCTCGAATGGTATTTTGGTTCATCGTAAACCTCCAGCTATCTCCTTCCTCAATCTTCCATTGTTTCTTAAGTTCAAAGATTGCTTTAGAGGCTGCGGCAGCAATTGCTGGATTGCTATCTTCTGCGAGTCTCTGCAAGAAAGGCATGAGTTTCTGGCATCATCACGGCAAAGAATGATGAATACAATTATTTAATTTCCAGCAAACCTGTAATGCTCCCATTCCTGCATTACCAAGAGTCCACATAGATGGAGCTGCAGCCAAAGCATTGGCCACTGCTTGCCTATTCAACAGAAAACAAACAGGTAAGAGTGGATGATATACAAGTCAAGTAGGAGTCGACAGAAACTAAGGAATCAAAGTTCAAACAGGCTTCCTTGTCGCTGGAATTTGTTATATTACTCGAAAATATATTCAGTAGCACGATTGTTTTAAATTAATGTCAGCGTCAGACTTCTATTTGGCTATCTACTGCCTTCTCATAGGTTAGGGTTATTATGCATTTTACAGTGAAATGGATCACAAATTCGCAATATATAAAATGACAAACAAATTCCTAAAAGAAACACAAGTGACACTTTTCTCAGCATTGTTTCCAAAAACAGAGGCAAAATAATTCCAAGAAGCCTTGTCCATGCACGTCAGTAAAGTAAAGCATATTGCATGATTGGCTTTGTACGCTTAAATCTTAGTTTCACAACACAACAATACAGACTAAACTGTAAGCTTGTGAGGGAAAATGTATGCATTTGTCACGTCGAAGGGGGTTAAGATTGTCCAAGGGGCACTACAAGATAAGTAATGCTTGCATAACTTACCTGGTGTTGACATCAGGAGAACTTGAACACTCCGCCAATAACGATACACTACTTTTACCATCCATTGCATCGAGATCAATTAGAGTCGCAATTAACAGCTCGAGCTACTCCAGATAGAAAAGATAAGTTAAATAAGCGACCCTACAAGCAGTCTAACATAGTAACATTAACTGCTAGATCAGATCATGAATATAAGTACAAATTTAGATATGAACCTCTTCAGGATCAGTATAATCAATTCCATCAGCTTCAAAGAAGGCAGAAGCCATACTCCAGTAAGCTTCCTGTACACAACCAGTCACATGATTGTAACATCCTGAATCTCAAGAAAGTAGAAAGAACGAGAACTCGAGAATTCCAGGAAAAGGGGACCTGAATTGCAGTAATGCGATCAGTAGATACTTCTCCAGGAGGGAAATCAAGACTTTTCCCATTCTTTTCAAGCATTATACGCCCCAGTATGTCATTTTCTGATATAACACCATTATCGCTTTGCAGAGGACTGGTTGTTGACATGAGATATTATGCTCCAAAGGTGAATACACAAGTGATAGAAGGGATCAAACTACGAAGGAACTTAACAATCACAAAAGAAACTTACAAATTGTACAATTTGTTCACCATCCTGTCAAGAATATTTTTGACAAACTGCATATAATATGTAAAAAATTCAGAGAACACAGAGCAACATAACTAGACATGATAAACTAGAAACATATTCTCCTACAAGTATCCTTGATTAGTATTGCAAAACAAAATCAATTTACCTCCAAAGCCATTAGGGCATCTTCCATTGCACGTTGTTTCGCACGGAGGTCAGCACGGCGCAAATCAGCCTAAGAGAGTCAACACAGCACCAAGATGCATATTTAGTGCATTATTATCATCATTGTATTTTCCAGACAACTAAAATTGTTTTCCATAAGTAACACTGCATTTTACAATATATATTTTATATACATACACATAATGTAGAACCGAATTTCAAAAAACTTGAATCTTTTTTTAAGTATACTAGAATACTAGCAACGGTTTTCTAAGCATTGGATGCAGATTCATGTACCCTCTCTTGTTTGTACTCTTGTGCATCAATCAAGCCCTTATTTACATGCATTTCTTTCTACTTTGACATCTTTTTCATTTTCTTGGATTGTTTCCTGGCTCACTTATTTCTATTTTACACTCTCGTAGTTTAACTACACACACTAATGGGTATTAGAAGTAAACTATTAAACTATAGTAATCTAGTTTAGAGTCAAATATACCGGCAGGGCACACTGTTTTCACCTTATACGTTGCATATTCATCATTAATACATATTGTATGAAGCTCTTATAGTTAATTGATGCATAATGAATGATTTCAATTTCTTCAAAGTTTCCTTCAAAATTTCCATGTTTTGAGACACTACATCATGTCAAACAACAGATGGAACAAAAAGAGTTTCTTTCTGTGAAAAGCGTACCTCTAAGGCTCCGTCACTCCAATGCTTATCAGCAGCAGTTTTCAATCTAGACTCGGCTTTGTCTTTTAAGATCTGCAGAGGATTGTTGGTTATCAAATTAGTAAAAAGATTCAATGTTTTAATAAAAAGCTGCCCAAAAAAAAAAACTATTTATATTTAGGCCCTATTTATTTATCCCAGAAAAGCTGGGCTTAAATATGTTTAAAAAATAGTTCAGGGCTTAAAAATAGAGACACCAAAAGTAAGTGTTTATTACAAGTTTTGCTTTGTGACTTACTGGTAAAAGCCCCCTTAAATAATACACATACCATAGCAATATGATGAAGGAGCTCGGCTTTCTTCTTCACATTACGGTCAATTTTCTCAGTATCCTTTCTTGCCCGTGCTACAGAGCAGAAGGTCAGGATAACAACATCAGAAGTTTCTTGAGAAAGATGACTGCATGTTTAGGCAACCAGAAAAAAAGAGAACCAAATAATCCATTCTCCCATTAAATAAATAAAAAGAAATAAGAAGCCAGAAGTTCTAAAAGGAGAAAAATATTCATCCAAGAACAAATACAAAATCCTTGGTTGAGTGCTCATTCCCCAGAATGAACATTCGAAGGAATGCCTCCAAAACGGGGAATCAGCATTCTCCCATTTTATCATGATGAGGTGTCCTTATATTCTCCTACTCTGCCAGAGCCACTAACTTCCTCATCTAACTTCATCTACATCACCATACCCCTGTTGCAGGTTTATCTCCAGTCAAAAGATTGACCCATGGTCTTCCAATCTAATAACGATGAATTACTGCATTATGCTATACACACACGCGTACAAAATCCTTTTGGAGTATTTTGGGGTAAACGTGTACAATGTACTCAACATTGCATTGCTAATTTCTTCTTGTTTGCAATCAATTGATTTTACCTTGTCTTCCAGGCTAATCTTTATCCAGAAACTTGCTATGGATGACGAAATGTGCATTTCACAAGAATCAGACCTATGGAACTTACTCCTCCTCCTGGGTTTACACAATTGAATACATTCTATCTTATCAGACATCTGAACTCAGCATGTTCTCTTTTTTTTTCCTTTTATCTGTTGTTAGTCGTCCTTTGTTCTCTCCTGTCGCACAGTTCAAATAACTTTAGTCATAGCTTTTTCTAAAGGGTATGTTTCAGAAAATTCCCTATACCCCAAAGCAGAATGGTGTGGCTGAGTGCAAAATGTGGAGACTATACAGCTTTTGTTCGTTGTTTCTTGAGAGTATGGCATATGGTCATTCTAACTATTGCATACCTCATTAACCGTACTAGAGGAGTCCTAAATGGTACAACTCCACTCAAAGTCCTTCAGCCATGTAGATATCACATTTTTCAGTGGAAATATAACTTCATGATTGGTTCCAACCAATGTTTTACACGACTTTTAGCTTTAGATTATATTACTTGTTAACAAAGAAATTTTTTCTAAATTACTGGAATATGGATTTTGAATTTTTGTAACTATTAATAATTCTATCTGAGAGAAAAGATGAGAATAGGATTTCTTTTATGACTACAGCTAACATATATAAGCCTTAACCAATCATATATTTAGACAATTCTTGATAAAAATCTTTTAACCAATCACATATATTCTTGATGAATCCCTGATGCAGACCCTAGATTACCAGTTCCAAATAAACAACAGAGTTTGATTCTTTCCTTGATTCCAAATTTCCAATTCCATTCTAGAAACCAAACACCTTATTCATTTCACATTATTTGTTATTCGAATATGAATAAATTCATGTAAGTGTGGATTCAAGGATATATAGAATTTATAAAGCTGCCCAAGAAAATCTGCGCACTGAAAAGGTGATAAGAGTTGTACCATCCAGCTTAAGAAACCCCGACCCAAGAATAGCAATGTCTTGACGCACACGGGCATCCAACCTCATTATACCACTGACAAGAAATGGCAAATAATGAGCAATGAGCTCTAAGAATGAACATTTCAGGTCATATAAAATCATGGATGACTATCTTAATACATTGATAATAACTATCACGTGCAGGTAGCCAGTACAATTGTACATTTTTTGCAAACCATGCTCAACCTGACTTTATAATGCATAAATTACAGAAAAGGCCAAAAACACGGTCTTGCAAATTTTGCATACAGGTCCTGTGTAATTTGAAGATTGTAAACCTTAATTGTAATTTAACATTGCATGACTTGTTCCTGAGACTAAAGTATAAAGACCAAGTAAGATGGGTTACAATTAATTACTGCAATCTCATCTCAAAATGAAAAGAAAAAAAAACGAACGTAGATTAGGGAATCTTACCGAGAAAGCAGAATAATGTCATTGCGTGCCCTTTCATTTACAAACTTTGCGTCATTGTAAACAAATTTGCAAGCTTCAGCTAAACCCTGATTGGAGTGAGTAGTTCTCTCAGAAAAGACTGGAGGGCCCCCATCTTTTTCATCCCTAATCTGTGAACTAGGATACAAGAGGAGTTCTTTAACAGATGTTGAAAAAGAGAACAATTGGCAGTTTTTTTTAAACTTATGCTAAAAATATGCCACAATCAAAGAGCATGAACAACAAACTAATTAGGCAAGAGTTAAAAGTGATAGTTCAAGATATAAATACGGAAAATTCTGAAAGTAGATGAAATAATTCGTTGTCAAAATCTCCCAGATATTATAAAAATGAGGCACAAATTCATTAAGTACCTCCTTTTGATGAGTGAAGAAACATAAATTATGTAAGAAAGTTAGTGTCACGGGATTTTCTTACCCTCTGGTCCATTTGGTTCTAATATGTAATTTTTCTCACCTTGACACTTAACTGAGGATCTAGATGAAGGGAATACAAATGCACTGGTCCCTAGTTTGAGGGTTGTGAAAAGTACCTAGAGAGCGAATCCCTTCTCCCTATATACATACATTATTGTCCTTGTTCATCTGATTGCCCTCTTCCTCTTAAGAAATCCTCCTGCTGGTATTTTCTATAATATGGATAACTTATAAAGCATTATATCAAATCGGTTGTGTCCCTATGAGTGAGTAGTCCATTCTAGTAGTACTTCTGAGTGCTTATTCCTTTCCTAACTAAGCAAGTAAACTACCTTCATGTATCCCCTTTTGTAGTCTAAGAGCCCTTTCTTTCTTAGTGCTTACGCTAAGGAAAAATTTGATTGATAGAGCTAGATGTGGAGCGACCCTATTGCTTGTTTACCTAACACAAGTAAACAAGCTAGAAGAAGATAAAACTCATATCTCAATCAACTCAGACGAACGTATTTCTTACCCTGAGACAAGAGGAAGATGGGGAGATCGAAGGTTTGTAGCTCCTTGTCTGCTCATCTATTGTAACTCTTTTCTTTTTGGCTGTCAGATGGAGACATATAAATGGCACTTTGCCTAATTCCTATGTTTAATTGGCATATTTTCCTTTCAAATACAAACCACAAGTTTCATGTAAGGAAACTACCACGGATAGCGAAAATCCTTCACACATATACAATTGTTTAATAAATTAACAAGTTCCAATTTACCAGCACAAGTTGACAATCATAAGCCAATTGACGGGTTGGTCCCCAATTAAAAAAAAAACCAAACAAAGCTAACACTATAAACAATCTGATTTAAGGAATAGCTATGTTTATCTAATAATTATTGCAGACTTGCATTATGCTTTTAGATAAATTATTATTCCCTTTGTCCTCCTATCATTAATTTGCTGCACATACACATAGAACAATATCTACTTTAACAAAGTAAATTCAGTATCAGAAACATAATAGACCATTTCTACTAGGTTCCTACCTAGTCTCCTTTGCCGAATCACCATAAGTTACAATGCGTTCTTTTGCTTTGGTATTATGACTGCCACCTGACAGGTGTAAGACAGTAGATCTCTGAGAGGCAGTAAAATTAACTGGTTTACCCCATATACGCTTCAAACCGGCATTAGAAAAGCTCATTTTTTCTGAACCGATACGTTCACAATTTAGCTGTCTCTGTTCAACCCCTTGACTTGGATAATGAAGGTTATGTCGTTGCATCAACTTGGAAAACGAATTTAAAACTCCATATGAGTTAGGAATCATTTTTGAATTAGTCACTGCAGGACAGCTTGAAACCTTGCTTGCAGTAAGTGCCATGGAAGGATCAACACACCAATGAAGTGAAACTAGCCAGAATTTCTTTCACAGAAGCTTAAATCTTCATTTACAACAGAAAAATGAATCAAGAAAGTGTTATATTCTCATTTAACATAAAAAAACTTCTGAGAAAATACTGCCACACAATACACAAAATTTTCTACGAGCATCAAATACACGATATTACATATACCATACTAAGTCCCCAACATATGCAGTCTAACATGTAAACGGACACCCTAGTTCCGTGGGAAAATTTCAAAACTTTTGGCTAAATATATGATTGGGTTCAGATTCTTCAGCTCACATAATCCTTATAGCCCACCAATAAGGTATTCACTACCTTTCATTTTTCATAAAGTCTGCCGTCACGTTCCAGTCTTTCTTATTAGGCTTCCAAAATCAATGAATTCAACATCTTTAGTTTTCAAACATCTTTAACTAAGAGTTTGGAGTGCTTCTGTTTCATTCCAAAATCGTGATATGAACATAAAGAATTTTCTCATTTCTTTCTTCCAATTCTTATAAAGGACACTCTAGTCACTTTTTTCCCTACCTTCGCCCATGATCCCTTATTCTATTTAACCGCCCTTGACGGTATTGGCAGTTCCCCCACCCTCGCAAAGCGGAAAGCCTTGTGGCTTGGGGTTGCCCTTTTTTAATGCAGAATGCTGCTGTTGTCAGTGTCACTCGTATTAATTATAGAGTTCAATAATTAATCAAGTGAGATATTTTGATAGTTTAAAAGCTAAAGTACAGCAAAGGTTTCTATATTCCATTTTTCGATTACTAATCTTGATCACCTCAACATTTCAGTTCAAATTTTTTGTAATTACTCAATTATTTTACCACGATCATATCAACAAGCACGCAATAGCTAAATCAAAGCAAACTTCACCATGCATGCATCAGTCACTGAACAAAAAATCGAAAGACAAAGTCCTAAAAATTCAAAGCATAGAGTGAAAACGAAATCTCATTAACCAAATTGAAAATCAAAGAAAACCCATATAAGAATTTGCAGAATAAAGATGTGGAAGCAGCTGGAAGTGAACAAAGCAAGAAACTCACCTCGCGGTAGGAAAGCACTGACTTTCCACAAGAGAGGGAGAGGGAGAGAGGGAGAGAGAGAGATCGTAAAGCAGACAAATTTGTAGGCAGTCGACAGTGAAGGAAGAATGGCGTGGAAATTGAGAAGAGAAATTGCAACCACAACGAGTTCATGTGGCCCCGGAATTGCCACAGCGCAAACACACAAGAACGAGGGTTCATGAACGGCGGGAGAGTAACGTTTTTATCGTTTATGCACGTATTGGACCCATTTTGAGAAATTTTGAAAAATAGCCCACTTTAGAGGCTCAGATTGAATTTTAGCCAAATTTCTTAACTTGTTATAATTCTAACAAAAAAACTTAGGTAAATAGTCCTTCTTAGTAATACGAATCTCTCTCCTCTTCTCTCCCATCTCACAACATTGAGCCGCTTGTTGAAAACATTGACATTGTTATGAATGCCCACACACACATTGTCAGTGCCCTTACAAATTGAAATAGACTTTGGAAACAAGAGGATTGTTTTTCAAAACATGCGATGTAAATTTCAAACTGTAAGAATCTGTTTGTACTTTGTATGGAGCCGCTCTATAAATAGAGCGCTCCGACTGCAGTTAAAGAAGATAGAGAGATATATTGAGAAGAAAGAAAAGATTAATAACTTCAATATCTATTCCTCTTTTTTTTATTTGTCATCTTCTTATGCTATAGTTTCAGTGTGATATTTTACACCTGCTTCACTCTTGTCACTGGTAAAAGTTATCTTTCTAACTTTTACATATTTATAACTCCGCTACAATTGTTGCGATAATCGGACAACAAGTGCTAGTCCTAGTCCGCCAACAGTCATTTTCTCATCCTTTTTGGGACCATTCCACAGTGCCAAAAACCATTGTGATGTTTATTCATGAAAATAACTCAACTATTGATACAATTGAATGCGATTCCGGCCACGGAAGTCGAGAATTCAAAAGCCGTTACTGCACGTTGTCCTTTTAGTAAGCAAAAAAATCGATCATCTTTAACTAAAAATTACGATCAGGGGAGCAAAGCATTGATTTGAGTCCTAGGAAAACATTGGCTTAGGATAAGATCATTACAAGATATGTGTTGGGTTATTTTTTTGGTTTTTGCAGTTTGTGGGTTTTAATGTTTCGGGAAAATTTTGAGACTTCTGGGGCTGGACAAGGAAAAGATTGAATTTTTGGGTTATTCTGCTATCTAATTTGGAGATTAGAACATAATTTAAGGGACTGAATTTTTTCTGGTTTTTTTGGTAGGTTGGATTTTGACTCAGGATTTCATCGGTTGACAACAGAAAGGAAAAAAAACAGTGAATTGATGGGGAGTTAGAGTGAAGAGCGTGAGGGTCAATTTTATGATACCAGAGCGGACCTCTCTTTGGATTCTGGCACTGCAGAATGGTCCCATAAAGGGTGAGAAAACGGCTGCTGCCAGTAGGACCAGCGCTTGTTGCCCGATTATCGCAACAATTGTAGCGCCTCAAGCTTTAGAGAAAGGAGAGAGGAAGAGGAGACGGAGAGGATTAAGTATAAATAAAGGTAATTAAGCTTTTCACTTGAGTTTTTGGTTAGAATTTTAAGAGATTAGAATGCTTGGTTAAAATTCAATTTATGATTTTAAAATTGGCTATTTTTCATAAGTTCTCAGTGCTTTAGAATATTATATTTTTTTTTACTTACAAAAATTAAGATTCAACGATTAAAAGGTACATAAGATCGTGGAGGCAATATGCTTTTTGGCATCCACTGAACTACTCAAATTTCTGAATAAATGATATTATCTATAGGAAAATTTTATTTAAACCCATTTAATCTCTTTTTATACCCAACTTAAATTTTAAATGTTAATTGTCTATTTTACCCTATTGCATAATTACTGTTGAGTACAAAATGAAATTAATAATAAAACTCAAATTTATCAATAAACTCAAACACTATAATTAAACCCTACGATCACTCTTTGTTTATCCTACGTTCATTATGACTAAAACCCTAATAACTTTCATAGAGAAAAATAAGTTTTTTTTATTGATGGATTGTGATTTTGAAGTTTTGAATCCTCCAACCAAGGTATAACTCAATTTATGAATTGTTTTTCTCTCCGATCACATTGTTAACCACCTCTCTAATTTGAGTTTTCCTTTCTCACCGTACTGATAAGAGCGAATTAATTCTGTTGATGCACAAATTCATTCATATATCACCCCAAGTATACGGTATATAATATAGCAGCACTCCTTAAATTATTGAAAATTGAATCACAACAAGGCTGCAATTGCAATATGATATGATGGATTACCAAAGTCAATGGATGAGCCAACCACTACCTTATCAAATCACTTTCATATTTTCAATTCCTTACAATCCAGAAAGTCGTTTGCAACCTAACCAGAAATATTGCACACATAATTCTAAAATGTTCATAGTTTCATGTAAATAAGATATTTTGTGCATGTAATATGCCTGCCAGAAAAGGCAGGATACAAAAATGGCAGAATCAGTTGTATGCTTTGTGATCGATAAGTTAATTTCACTGCTCATCACCACATAATCACGTAAATGATGGGTCCACTGAACGTCCATCTTTAGGATCAAGCCTATTTAGATATTAACTTATGAAGCAATTGTTGAAGAAATGGGTGTAAAAATAAATCCACATATTGAATTAAGTTTATGGGGGTATATTAGGTATTAAATTTGGGTTTAAAGAGATATTAATAGTTTAGTTAAAAATCAATTGGGTGCAAAGAGTAAGTTGAGTGTAGAAATAGGTTAGATGGGTTTAAATAAAATTTCCCTTATCTATAAAAAAGAAGAGGGAATGAGTTTAATCTTATAATGAGTTAGCAATAATGTGATTCAACTTCACCCTTGACGAGAATCGAACCTAAGACATTTCTTACTTACAAGTGAAGAAGAATGCCACTAGATTGTAGTACTACGTGGCATACTCAAATTCACTTGCATTTACACTCACAAGTTTTATTTATTTATTTAATTTTTCAGTTTTTTGGAGTTTGCTTGAAGTGGATAGATGTTATGGATTAGGCTTCACCACAACTGTACAAACTCTTTGCTAAATGACAGAAAACCTAATCCATTGTGGAAGGATGGATAAATGTAAAACCATTTATTTTGGGCCTTTGGCTTCGGCTCAAAACATTAAATGTGAATATATTAGATGTCATTTTCTTCAATCATTTGGTTTATTATATTCCTTTAAAAAAATATTATTTGTAATAAATGATAGTATCTACACTAAGAGGAGTAGGCTAAGCCTTACAATAAGCGTGCCATAATAATGTGGTTCAACTTCGCCTTTGGCAAAAATCGAACTTAAGACTTGTCACTTACAAGTCTACACTTTAAATACGTAAAAAAATAGAGGCATGAATACATAAAAAAATGGCATGAAGAAACAACATAGAAGGAGGATTTTTACAATAGAAAGATTAAATAAAGAAACAACAAGCAAAACAATGAGAAATTGATAAGTATCCAACCCTTCTCTTACAAGCTAGTTTTAAGACCAAATATTATCTATAAGCTTAGTTGCGGAGTCAGAATTATATAACAATGAGGTCATGATAAGTGATTTTAAAGTTAATCATATTTGTTGTCCACATAGTAACGACATACTAAGAAGAGGAAATGAGAAGACGAGTTTGACAAAAAATAAAAATAAAAATAAAAATAAAACAAGAGAGAAAATATTTGGTTATTGGGGTCACGTAAAGTCAACGAGCACAGCGTGGCTCCGCTACTGCATGAGCTCTTAATAGTGCACATGTTAAAATATAAATGTTTGATAGAGTTGAATATTTCCCACTCTACTATAGGTATGACATCATCCAATCATTCATAACACCTGAGCTAGTTGTACCACTCAGTGTTATTTCAATATTAGACAATAAATAAGATAATAAAAATCTCGATATTGTAGAATGAACATAAAATTCTCCATGGATTTCACAATATGGTGATTGATTCGATGACTTTGATACCAAATTCTTTCAGTTTCAAATCGAAGTTTACAAATCGAATTGAAAGAAAATAAAGCCACAGAGCAAATGTGGCTTAACTTTAAGAGCATTAGCTACTATCCTAAAAGAAGCTAGGACAGTAGGGCATAAATTAACATTAGGGTCGTCCTAATGTATTAGACTAAAAATATAAACCATAATTGTCACATACCAAGAAAATATGGTGACAGGCTTATTAATAATAATGTAGGAAACTATCTAAAGCCAAGATGTTTCCAACAACAACAACAACAACAACAAAGCCTTTTCCCACTAAGTGGGGTCGGCTATATGAATCCTAGAACGCCATTGCGCTCGGTTTTGTGTCATGTCCTCCGTTAGATCCAAGTACTCTAAGTCTTTTCTTAGAGTCTCTTCCAAAATTTTCCTAGGTCTTCCTCTACCCCTTCGGCCCTGAACCTCTGTCCCGTAGTCACATCTTCGAACCGGAGCGTCAGTCGGCCTTCTTTGCACATGTCCAAATCACAGGAGCCGATTTTCTCTCATCTTTCCTACAATTTCGGCTACTCCTACTTTACCTCGGATATCCTCATTCCCAATCTTATCCTTTCTCGTGTGCCCACACATCCCACGAAGCATCCTCATCTCCGCTACACCCATTTTGTGTACGTGTTGATGCTTCACCACCCAACATTCTGTGCCATACAACATCGCTGGCCTTATTGCCGTCCTATAAAATTTTCCCTTGAGCTTCAGTGGCCTACGACGGTCACACAACACGCCGGATGCACTCTTTCCATCCAGCTCGTATTCTATGGTTGAGATCTCCATCTAATTCTCTGTTCTCTTGCAAGATAGATCCTAGGTAGCGAAAACGGTCGCTTTTTGTGATCTTCGCTAGATTGCTCCGGTCATTAGTGTGGATAAGTATATAAATGGATAGAGATAGGAAAGCAAACACAAGATGTACGTGGTTCACCCAGATTGGCTACGTCCACGGAATAGAAGAGTTCTCATTAATTGTAAAGGGTTTACACAAGTACATAGGTTCAAGCTCTCCTTTAGTGAGTACAAGTGAATGATTTAGTACAAATGACATTAGGAAATATTGTGGGAGAATGATCTCGTAATCACGAAACTTCTAAGTATCGGAGTGTGGTGTCGTCTTGACTTGCCTTATCTGTCTCATAGGTAGATGTGGCATCTTCTCTGGAAGTACTCTTCCTCCATCCAGGGGTGGTATCTTTAACTGGTGGAGATGCACAAGGTAATGTATCAATTTCACTTGAAGCTTACTTGTAGTTTCAGGCTTGGTCAAACGCGATACAAACCATGTAGTAGGAGTCCCCCAAGTCGCCGAGCTAGGGGGTCTGCTGAAAGAGGTGACAGACAAGGTAAGCAATCAGAGCTCCGACTGATTGTTCACCTTCTCCCCATCTTGCAGCAGCATGAAGGATAAAGAGAAGAAAAATGAGAAGAGATGATATGAGATACTTTTGCTTTTGAAGAAGTAACTTTCCACAGGCTTATTCTTGAACTGAGCTGGAGGGTTTTTCTGGTTTCCTCCAGAGTATAAGGCCGACTGAAGAATTTGAGGGTCAAAACAAGTCCATCAAATCTAGAGTACGTTCCACCCTGCTGATATGGGATACTTTTGCTTTTGACAGAGTAATAGATGTATCGGCACGTGTGCTGTTACGCTTGTCTCCACATGCTTCCTTGTATCCTTCGCACTTGCCCTATCTGTTCCTCAAGCAGATGCGGAATCTTCCCTGGAAACATAAGATGTTGAAGATGAGTACTCGAGAGCAATGCCAGGTAAGTAATCAGGTAAGGGGTTCCAGGCAGTCAGTTCCTAGCTGGAAGCTTGATTCCAAGTGCTGACTGATTGCTCTCTTTCTCCTTGTCTTGCAGGTAAAAACAAGGCCAAAAGAAAAGACAGGGAAAAAGCATGATATGGGATACTCTTGCTTTTAACCCTGATGATATGAGATATTCTTGCTCTAGTATAGCTTGTTTGCAGAGGTATTATCGGGGGGAAAGAAAGCTGAATATTTCGAAAGGCTTCGTTGGAAGTGCCCTCTCAGATATGATGAAGGGTTGAGCATTTTTGCAGGTCTGCCTGTCCGTTGGGGATGGAGGTCGACATATATAGGAGTCTCCCTAACAACAAGTAGTAATGCTATTCCTTTACCCTGCTTGGTCATAGCACGGTAGTGGGAGCTGCCAGTTTCACATGTTTTAACTCTGTCAGAGCACTTTGAAAAAGTGGTCTGTGGTATCTGGCTCTCGAGATTCGGAGAACGATGCCTCTTCGATTTTTGAGAAAGCAATCATGCTGGGGGTCTGACTCTCGAGATTCGGAGAGCAGTGTCTTTTCGATTTTTGAGGAAGTAATCATGTTGAGAGTCTGGCTCTCGAGATTCGGAGGGCGGTGCCTCTTCGATTTTGGAGCAAGCAATCTTGTTGGGAATGTTGTCTCGAATGTGAGTAAAGGTTGGGCATGTTTGCTAGTCTACCTTGCCACGAAGCACAAAGGTTGACACACAGGGACTTTCCAATTATCCAGCAATGGTACTGTTCCTTTACCCTCTCTTCGATTTTGAGAAAGTAGTCATGTTGGGAGTCTGGCTCTCGAGATTCGGAGGACGGTGCCTCTTCGATTTTGGAGCAAGCAATCTTGTTGGGAGTGTTTTCTCGAATGTGAGTAAAGGTTGGGCATGTTTGCTAGTCTACCTTGCCACGAAGCACAGAGGTTGACACACAGGGACTTTCCAATTATCCAGCAGTGGTACTGTTCCTTTACCCTTGTGGGTAATAATATGGTAGCTAGACCTTCAAAATTTATGTGTCTAAACTTTGTTAGTGCTGTTTCTTTGCGTTTCTTTGCTATTCTTTTACCTTTCTTGGTCAGAGCGATGTAGTGGGAGCTGCAAGCTTCACGTGCTCAACTTTGGCAGAGAACTTTGGCAAAGTTATCTGTGGTACCCATGAGTTATTGTTGCGTGTGGGAAGTGGGTGATTGAACAGTAAGATTCATGTGCTTTCTACTTCACCAGAAGTCTTCGACAGAATGCCCATAATTTCTGCAAAGCTGAGTGTGCGTGTGACAGGTGCTGACAAGGCTAGAAAAGTAGGTGCCTCTTCGATTTCTGAGATCGGCCCTCGTGGTCTCTGAGCAGCCCAGCTTTTGAGAAAGCGAGCGCCTCTTCGATTGATTCGGAGAACGATGCCTCATCGATTTTTGAGAAAGCAATCATGCTGGGGGTCTGGCTCTCGAGATTCGGGGAGCAGTGTCTCTTCGATTTTTGAGAAAGTAATCATGTTGGGAGTCTGGCTCTCGAGATTCGGAGGGCGGTGCCTCTTCGATTTTGGAGCAAGCAATCTTGTTGGGAGTGTTTTCTCGAATGTGAGTAAAGGTTGGGCATGTTTGCTAGTCTACCTTGCCACGAAGCACAGAGGTTGACACATAGGGACTTTCCAATTATCCAGCAATGGTACTGTTCCTTTACCCTCTCTTCGATTTTTAAGAAAGTAGTCATGTTGGGAGTCTGGCTCTTTAGATTCGGAGGACGGTGTCTCTTCGATTTTGGAGCAAGCAATCTTATTGGGAGTGTTTTCTCGAATGTGAGTAAAGGTTGGGCATGTTTGCTAGTCTACCTTGCCACGAAGCACAGAGGTTGACACACAGGGACTTTCCAATTATCCAGCAGTGGTACTGTTCCTTTACCCTTGTGGGTAATAATATGGTAGCTAGACCTTCAAAATTTATGGGTCTAAACTTTGTTAGTGCTGTTTCTTTGCTATTCTTTTACCCTTCTTGGTCAGAGCGATGTAGTGGGAGCTGCAAGCTTCACGTGCTCAACTTTGGCAGAGAACTTTGGCAAAGTTATCTGTGGTACCCATGAGCTATTGTTGCGTGTGGGAAGTGGGTGATTGAACAGTAAGATTCATGTGTTTTCTACTTCCCCAGAAGTCTTTGACAGAATGCCCATAATTTCCGCAAAGCTGAGTGTGCGTGTGACAGGTGCTGACAAGGCTGCAAAAGTAGGTGCCTCTTCGATTTCTGAGATCGGCCCTCGTGGTCTCTGGGGAGCCCAGCTTTTGAGAAAGCGAGCACCTCTTCGATTTCTGAGATCGGCCTTCGTGGTCGTTGAGCAGCCCAACTTTTGAGAAAGCAAACGCCTCTTCGATTTCTGAGATCAACCCTCGTGATCTCTAAGCAGCCCAACTTTTGAGAAAGCAAACGCCTCTTCGATTTCTGAGCAGGCGCCTCTTCGATTTCTGAAGCTCCGTCGAGTGCAGATTTTTATAGGGGCTGGCATCAAGTTCCAAAGCACACTTGAATCTCCACCAGTAGAAGCTTCATTCGCACTTCTAAGATCTTGATTTGTCCGACCTCTTCTCTCTTCAACACCTTTGAAAATGTCTGGCCCCTCCGACCGTCGTTTTGACTTGAACCTTGTTGAAGAGGCAGCCCCGCCTTCTCCAGACAACATATGGCGCCCATCCTTCGTCTCCCCTACTGGTCCTCTTACCGTTGGGGATTCCGTGATGAAGAATGATATGACCGCTGCGGTGGTGGCCAGGAACCTTCTCACTCCCAAAGATAACAGACTACTTTCCAAACGGTCTGATGAGTTAGCTGTTAAGGATTCGCTGGCTCTCAGTGTTCAGTGTGCAGGTTCTGTGTCTAATATGGCCCAACGCCTATTTGCTCGAACCCGCCAAGTTGAATCATTGGCGGCTGAAGTGATGAGTCTCAAACAGGAGATTAGAGGGCTCAAGCATGAGAATAAACAGTTGCACCGGCTCGCACATGACTATGCTACAAACATGAAGAGGAAGCTTGACCAGATGAAGGAAACTGATGGTCAGGTTTTACTTGATCATCAGAGATTTGTGGGTTTGTTCCAAAGGCATTTATTGCCTTCGTCTTCTGGGGCTGTACCGCGTAATGAAGCTCCAAATGATCAACCTCTGATGCCTCCTCCTTCTAGGGTTCTGTCCAGTACTGAGGCTGCAAATGATCCCTCTCCAGTGCCTTCTCTTTCTGGGGCTCTACCGACTGCTGAGACTTCTCCTAAGCAACCTTTGTGAAGGCTCCCTCTTGTGTGTTTATTTTGACTCATGTATATGTACATATTTGTAGCTTATCGGGGATATCAATAAATAAGTTTTCCTTCATTTCAACGTATTGTGTTAAATACACCAAAGCCTTCTTCGCTAAGTTCTTTGAATTTTCTTTTGTTGAAGCTTGTATGTTGAAGCTTTCTGAGTGGAGCATGTAGGTTGGGGTAGTGTTCCCTTAATTTCCCGAGTGAGGAAAACTTCTCGGTTGGAGACTTGGAAAATCCAAGTCACTGAGTGGGATCGGCTATATGAATCTTAGAACGCCATTGTGCTCGATCCTGTGTCATGTCCTTCGTTAGAGCCAAGTACTCTAAGTCTTTTCTTAGAGTCTCTTCCAAAGTTTTCCTAGGTCTTCCTCTACCCCTTCGGCCCTGAACCTCTGTCTCATAGTCGCATCTTCTAATCGGAGCGTCAGTAGGCCTTCTTTGCACATGTCCAAACCACCGTAACCGATTTTCTCTCATCTTTCCTTCAATTTCGGCTACTCCTACTTTACCCCGGATATCCTCATTCCTAATCTTATCCTTTCTCGTGTGCCCACACATCCAACGAAGCATCCTCATCTCCGCTACACCCATTTTGTGTACGTGTTGATGTTTCACCGCCCAACATTCTGTGCCATACAGCATCGCCGGCCTTATTGCCGTCCTATAAAATTTTCCCTTGAGCTTCAGTGGCATACGGCGGTCACTCAACACGCCGGATGCACTCTTCCACTTCATCCATCCAGCTTGTATTCTATGGTTGAGATCTCCATCTAATTCTCCGTTCTTTTGCAAGATAGATCCTAGGTAACGAAAACGGTCGCTCTTTGGTATTTCTTGATCTCCGATCCTCACCCCTAACTCGTTTTGGCCTCCATTTGCACTGAACTTGCACTCCATATATTCTGTCTTTGATCGGCTTAGGCGAAGACCTTTAGATTCCAACACTTCTCTCCAAAGGTTAAGCTTTGCATTTACCCCTTCCTGAGTTTCATCTATCAACACTATATCGTCTGCGAAAAGCATACACCAAGGAATATCATCTTGAATATGTCCTGTTAACTCATCCATTACCAACGCAAAAAGGTAAGGACTTAAGGATGAGCCTTGATGTAATCCTACAGTTATGGGAAAGCTTTCGGTTTGTCCTTCATGAGTTTTTACGGCAGTCTTTGCTCCTTCATACATATCCTTTATAGCTTGGATATATGCTACTCGTACTCCTTTCTTCTCTAAAATCCTCCAAAGAATGTCTCTTGGGACCCTATCATACGCTTTTTCCAAATCTATAAAGACCATGTGTAAATATTTTTTCCCATCTCTATATCTTTCCATCAATCTTCGTAAGAGATAGATTGCCTCCATGGTTGAGCGCCCTGGCATGAACCCGAATTGGTTGTCTGAAACCCGTGTCTCTTGCCTCAATCTATGCTCAATGACTCTCTCCCAGAGCTTCATTGTATGACTCATTAGCTTAATACCCCTATAGTTCATGCAATTTTGTACGTCGCCCTTATTCTTGTAGATAGGCACCAAAGTGCTCGTTCGCCACTCATTTGGCATCTTCTTCGTTTTCAAAATCCTATTGAAAAGGTCAGTGAGCCATGTTATACTTGTCTCTCCCAAAACTTTCCACACTTCGATTGGTATATCGTCTGGGCCTATTGCTTTTCTATGCTTCATCTTCTTCAAAGCTACAACCACTTCTTCCTTCCGGATTCGACGATAAAAAGAGTAGTTTCTACACTCTTCTGAGTTACTCAACTCCCCTAAAGAAGCACTCCTTTCATGTCCTTCATTGAAAAGATTATGAAAATAACCTCTCCATCTGTCTTTAACCGCGTTCTCTGTAGCAAGAACCTTTCCATCCTAAACCCTAAAGCCAAGATGTTTCCGATAAAAATATATTTAAATTAAGGGCATTTGGGTCGTCCTTCCTGGGTCTTCCAGTTGTTGTAGCAAGGGCACATTTGCTTGTTGCCAACGACGCCTGGAGGAACACATTTGCATTTGGCACAGCACTTCTCGCAGAAGAACATGCACGGCTTCTTGTGCGATGTCGCCGAGCAACGGTTCTTACATCTCGGTGTGCACGCTGCACGCACGATTAACATCGATTGTCAAGTTCAAGTTCATAAGAAAAAAACTCGAGAATAAATCCTCCCCTCCTACTCTATGTACACTCTTGAGCAACCTCGAAGTTGATGTACACAGAGAGAAAAGAAGAGTCGACGAAAATAGTAAATAAATTGAAGAATTCGGTTTTGTAATGTTTACCTGACTGAGGAAGCGTTTTGTAAGCCTGGATATTATTAATAAAACAAAACGAAAAAAGAAACTAAATTAGAAAAAAAGAGGAGATTGCATATATATGTAAAGCAAGATCACTATCATGCATATGAATATGATACACGTAAGCATTGTAGTCAAATAAAATTGTAAAGTATAAGTTATCAGGATTCGTATCAAATCTTTATTTCGTATAAACAGTTGATTGACGATGATTTTTTGTAGTCAATAGTGATGAAGACATCGAGATTTCGACAATGCGTTATAACGAAGAAGATGGATTGTGAGCATGTACCTCAGCTACGTGAGAGAATGCGAGGAGAAGAAGCAGAGAAACCAGAAGCAAGACGGAGGTGGAGGAACGTCCTGCCATTTTCTGACTCTTGGGAGTGAAGGGGAATGGTTTCTACTTTGTAGTGGAGGATTTGTGGGGTTATTTATAGGATATAATATTAGGATTAGTGGAATAAAACACGTAGTTTAAGGGCGTGGAATTGGGGGATTAGGGGACCGATGCATCAAAAGTCCACGTGGGATTGTTCTGCATGCGCTGAAGGCGCCGTGTTTAGTGTTTGGCTTTGCTTTTTGCTTTGTCAACTTTAACAGCATGTTATCGTCTTTTTTCACTTTTTGTCTGACAGATCCAATCTTCATTTTTTACCTTTTTCTGTCTTTCTTTTTTGTTAGTAATGGAAAATTTGTAGTTGTGACGGGAACACGAATGATACATCACGTGTTTTTATGCAAGTGGTGGAAACTTTTAACTTTTAAGTTATTAATCTTTTAACACACATAATCCACCATTTATATAAGAACATACATCGTGTAACGAGAACATTGAAAAATCTCTCTTTAGTAATATTTTAGACCAACTACTTTTCTTTCATGACCACCTTATTTTTTGTTTTATTTCTTCGCAACGATATTGACGGTGAAAACGAAGTATTAAGTTAAGTCACACAATATGTTATTAGTAATTTGAATTGAACTTTCTATTCGTAATTGTTGTTAAACTTGAAACTTCATACTTACAAATGAGTAAGAATAACACTTCAATGTAGCAAAGATAGGACCTCGAGAACACAATGAACATTTTTAATCACAAAACTTCTACGGTATTCTAAAGTATAGGTGGCTTTTCAACCGCAAATCTTGGTTTTTATGTTTGGCCAGTCTAACACCATTCAAAAAATTCCCTTCTAACCATTCAAAACACCATAGCTTAGTTAAATAGTTCACCCAAGAATTAGAGTAATATATGCAATGCAGCCCCCTATGTTATCCCACTTGGATATTTTGTTGATACTTTTTTAGACGTTTCGATGCGATGATGTCTCTCATCTGAATTGTGAAGTGTGTCAAGAATTGTGACGTTCCATGTGAAAGAACGTGCAATTGCAACATATAAACAATTTTCTTTGCTCTCATCTACTGCAACTCAGGCCACCGACTTAAATAATGGGATGTGATCTCCACTTTCCTTTTTTAACTTCTCACACATATTTTTAATTTTCGACAATTGAATCGGATGAAATTAAAAAAATCAACAGATATAAATTAACAAAAAGTATGTGAGAAGTAAAAAAAAAAAAATTGTGGATAGCACATCCTTAAATAATAACCCCATTTGGGTATATGCTTTATTAATTTACCACCACGAGATCCCCAGTGAGTTGTGAATCATAGAACCCAATATGGAAGCATTATTATAAGTCAATTACTAGTTATATCATTATCTTTAATCGTGGGTGATGCAAGAGGTCTTCAAGTTGTTTGTTATTTTTGTTTTTTGTTTTGTTTTGTATTTTAATATAAATATAATAAATATATTTATATTAAGAGGCGGAAGAATAAATTGGTTTCAAGCTCGTCATTCAAAAAATTTAAGTTTAAGACTTCTAACTCACAAATAAAGAGAAATACTATTAAACTGTAGTAATGCGTCTTGACCTTAACTAAACCAGTTGCTCTGCATGACCTAATAAAAAGCTCCTCTTGGTATCATTATTTTTTAGCCATGTGAAGAAAGTTGAGATTCCACTATAAAACCAATTGACAATATAGATAGTAACCCAACTGACATAATTTTTTAAGCACATGTAAGGTTCATTCTCCTATCAATGTGAGATTCATTCTCAACATGCTCCCTCACGTGTGATGATTTTTCAAACCTAATGTCTGTACATTCAAACAGAGTGACGTAGAGCGTGTGTGGCCACTGGGCTTCACATGTGGGCCAACATGCTCTGTTAATATGAAAAAAAAGTTGATGTTCCACAATAAAATAATTGATAATTATAAACATATGTAATGTTTCTCCTCCTATTAATGTGAAATTCATTTTAACACTGTGAATACAAATTTTTAGTAAATTTTCACTCTAAAAAGTGGAATCTAAATGACTTCGTGGTGTGAGCTTTAGATGGTGAAAGTTGTGTGTACAAATGTGCAATTGACCATTAGAATAAAAAATGCTTCTAAAATATTTTTTTTTGATGAAAAAATGCTTCTAAAATATGGTAATGAAAATTTCGATGCTTAACTGAGTTGTTTAAGTGATAAAATGATAATATCCATGAAAATAAGAGCACGATTTTTCGTGGCAAGCTTAGGAGGTGTCATCTTTAGGTCTTGACAGATAAAGCTAAAGCTAAGTTATAGGTTGAAAAGGAAAACTTCTAAAGGGTTCAACTTATATAATCAATTTTCCAAAGAATACTTTTCATAGTTTTCTGTTTATCAATGGCTTCTTCCTTGGTGAGGTTTCTTTGGCGATGCTCGCAATTTTATATGGTCCGGTAACGTGATGTCAAAGAAAATTGTCACAGTTTATTGGTGCATCAAAAAATGAGGGTGGTTTAGGATTACGTGATCTTTGCTCTTTAAATACTACGGCTCTTTTAAAGCTTGGATGGGTTGTTATTACTTTTGATTCTCTATGGAGTGTTTATTTTAGAAGGCGATTTCAATTACATGGTCGTTTATACTCTACTTGTCACAAACAATCTTCTGTATGGCCTGGTTTTAAATCTATTATCCCTATCTTGTTTCAGAACTATTGTTAGGTGATTGGGAATGGTTCTAGTGCTTCTCTTTGGGTTGATAAGAGGTTGGATACACCTATTGTAGAGGTCGTTGGTGTTACTAAGCTTGCTCCTTCTTTATCTCGCACTAAGGTCTCAAACATTATTCGTGGAGGAAAATGGGTTATTCTTCCTTTTTTTTCTATTACTTTTCCAGAGTTGGCTAAAGATATTTTAGAGGTGCCTCTTCCAATTGATTAGGAAAATGATATGTTAATTTGGGAAGCTTCCGCATCTAGAGTATTTTTGTTTTTTGATGGCCATGAAATTGTTCGTCGTCTGTTTCCTGTTAAAAGTTGGGCTTCCATTATCTAGCATTCTTTCATTCTACCTCGTTACTCCATTTTAGTTTGGAGGATACTTTTAAATAAACTCCCAACAGATGATCAACTTCAAAACGGGGCATTCCTTTGGTTCCAATATGCCAACTATGCTACAAATTCTGAATCTATTGAGCACTTATTTTGGGGTTTTGGCTTGCTACTCAATTTGGAACTATTATTCTACTTACAGGCTCATTCTCGGATTTATGACTTGATTTTGTGTCAAAAAGATTTTCTCCACAACTTCGTAATGTCTAGCTAGCATTAGGATTTTTCTTAATAATGGCTATTTAGAAGATGCGTAATAAAGTGAAGTTTAAAAGAGTGCCTCCTTGCTGTCCACGCATTTGTCACTCTACTTTGTCCTAGATTAGGCAGATTGGAGTTTTCACTCCATGTCATGTATATGGTATTTTGGATAAGTAGCTTTTAGTATCTCTTGGAATCTAGGCTAAGTCTTGTAAAGCTCTTTCAATAGTTCATGTTTTTTGGCATCCCCCATTTCCATGGATCAAAGTGAATACATATGGCCTTGCTAAAGGTAACCTAGGTCCTACTGTTTGTGGTAGGGTTTTTTGAGATTATGCGGGTTATTTTCTTGGTGGTTTCTCCCTAAGTTTAGGGCATCATACTTCTTTCTACGCAGAGCTTCATGTTGTCATCCTTGTTGTGGAGTTGGCTTTCGTGTGGGGTTGACAAAATTTATGGCTTGAAAGTGACTTTTCTAGTGTAATATCTTGATTTGCTTTTGGATCTTTTTCTCCTCATTGGTTACTCCGGACTCGTTGGAAAAACTGTATTTCCCGATTGCAGGATATGGGTTTCCATTGCTCTCATACATATTGAGAAAGGAATGCTTGCTTTCATACATTTTGAGAAGAGAATGTCATCACTAACAAATTAGCCAATTTAGGGCTTCTCTCATCTTCTCTTGTTTGACATGCAACTCCTCCTATAAAGATTCTTCCTTTTCTGCATTCAGATTTCTTAGGCATGCCAGGGATATCTCCTCTTCTTGATTTGGGATTTTCTTTTTTACCTAATCATTTTGGGTTTCCCTTTTTGTTTTGTAGCTTATCTTGCAGGTAACCTTTTTGGCTTTATTTTAGATAGGATTGACTTTATGTCCCCCTCTATTTCTTGTATTTTCTTTTCCAAGAGGGGTAATGTTTATGTCCCTCTTTTTTTTCTGTATTCTCTTTTTCAAGAACGGTAAGGTTTATGCCCCCTCTTTTCTTGTATTTTGGTTTTCTTGTTTTATGAGGGGTAATATTTATGTCCCCCCTGACTAGGTGCAACTTCCTTTTTCATATCAATAAATTTCCATTGTACCGTTGAGATTTTTCTAAAAAAAAAAAGAAAAAAAAAAAAGAAACAGCATTGATCACACATAAATGTAAATTAAATTACACAGAAGAAAGTTAGGGTATGTTTACTTTACAGAAATGAGAAAATGTAAATAAATTGAAGAGCTTAAACATAAGAGAAGGTAAGGAAAGCGAATTAGATCAACTAGTCCCCCTAGTCGATCTGATTACTTGTTTTTAGGTATTTGATTATGGATCTTTTTTCATAACTTACGTGTATGTAAATGCAGAAAAAAAAAAGAGTGAAATGATTGTTTACCCTTATATTTGTAAATACAGAAAACTCAAAGAGAATTGTTATTAGCAAGTCAAAAATTTCATTTTATACTCCAAACTTTCTATATTCGGAATGCCAATAACACTTCCCAACTCAAAAATCAAAATGATTCTAATTCATACTTTTTGGAAGTCAACATGTCCTTAAATCAATAATTAATTGCTAAAAAAATCAAACCGATGCGAACGAAAAACTCGAAATGAACTACAGAAAAAAAAAAAAAAGGAATGACTTAAAATAACGATAAGTTTGAACTGGTGTGTTTGATGTTTGTACATGTCCTTCGTTCACAAACTTCTTTGGTCTTGAATTGCTTGATTTTCTTTTTGCACTTTTGTTACAATTGTAATTGTAAAGGTGCACGTATCTGGGATAAAACAAATAATAGGCTAGTTATAATAATTTAGTTACAAACTCGTCATCTAGAAGAGTTGAACCTAAGAACCTCCACTTACAAGGTGACGAGGAATACCATTAAATCGGTCTCCCTTGAATACTAAAGAACATGTTGCAACATAATAACATATGTTTTTTCATTAGTTGCTTTCCAATCTTGTGCAAGTCCAGCCTCCGACTAAAATAGTAACCGTAATTGGTAAGCATTGTTAATTAAAGAAGAGTAATGCTACATTACCATGGTTATTTACTCCTTTCAAACTCAGATGAGGCTATTTGAGAATTGCACATTACTCGTGAACACGAACAAGCAGATTCACAACTTATAGCTTATATGGTATCAAACCCACGACATCCTTTTTTTTTCCTTTCAAAGGGAGTTATTGTTCGCACTTTTCTATTGGACCACATGTAATATTTTATACGTAAAGAGTGAAGGATTTTACACAACATACCAGAATAATAAATTGTTAAGGAACTTGCCATTCACAAAAACCAAACAAGTGAAGACTTAGACAATAGTATAATACAATGTGCCACCATAATATATTGCTATGGAACTCGTCTTCTCGGTGTTAAAGACTCGACGGCCGTTGAGTCTAGGTGGGTTTACAAACCTTTAAAAAACAAGGCTTAATTACTCTATTGTCCCATAAAAGTGTGGTCCAGTAACGACTCATCTACGTGCCCACCAACTTCGGCCAGAATCCAAAAGAATAGTAAATCTGCGACACCCTGTTGTAGTGCATATATCGGGACGTTATTATCCTCACAGCCATTTCTCACATACTGTTCTCAATTTCTATCGAATCGAATGAATTGAAAAATGATGATGGTGAAAAAACTAACACGGCGTGTAAGAGGTACAAGTGAGTGTAAATGTGTGAATAACATTATTCTTGACAAAACCTTTTGCACAGTCCTTGACTGCGCCAAACGCTAGACAAGACTCCCACCATATCCACTTCAATTCCTAGCCTATTCGAAATATGGTCCAATCCGATCCCGGCCACCAAACGAGGCCTTAAGGGTTCTCCATCTCTTATTCATCTCTTATTTCAAACATACTAAAATGATAACAGAAAGTAAAATGGTAAGGCTCAAATCTGAACATAATGAGAAGAAGTGCACATTCTTTCAAGCACTTATTCCGCCATTCATTCCCATCTTCTTATGCCCGTTTGCATGTGCATTTTTCAACACACTATTATTCTATGACACAACAAATAAATAAAGAAAACCCGAAACACACACGCCTCCATAACATTTTAGTCCATTTGAAAGGAAAAACAACTCACCCAACTCAACAGACTGACGCTGAAAACCAGATACGGCAAACAACCTGAGAAACCGCAACCGAGACTTGGTTACGCTGCTGCTTACACTCTTCTAATTCCACTGAGACCTGCTGCAAATCGGTCGAAGACTCAACTCTTCCTCCTCTGCCTATACTGTTATGGGCCACCTATCTTAGCTGACCTATGCCAGACTTAATTAAACCCGGTCTGCTGTAAGTACTAAGTACTGGTGAGTTCCTCCATTTAGAGAGTTGGGGGAAAGTTAATCATGGCTGCATTTTTCTTGAGGTCCTCGAGTTGTATGTTTTGGGACATGACCGCAGCACCCACAGCCAGGGCAACAGAAACAAGCACCATGCTCTTCATGCATCCATGGCCTTGCGACAATCGTCCCAAAATCTGTTTGCAATATTTGTCTGCATCCTTCAACAGTGAATGGCGGGCAACATCATCCCCCCCTGCCAATGCCTTATCATTCTACACCCAAAACAGAAAATAAGTTCATAAGACCGGGTTCAGGGTAACACGGATTAATATAAGGCAAATGAATAATAAGACTGGGTTCATCACTTCAAAATATTAGTGGTCTCGGCAGATTTATGTCATTTAGATAGCTGAATATAGTTACCTTCTCCCTGAAACTCTTTAAAGTTTCCCTCAAGGGGTCAAGAGAAGCATGTTTAACAGAGTTCTCCTTCCACTCGTCAGATAGCTTTTTCAGGAGAACAACGCTTGCATCGAGATTGTCCAGATAAAGTACGTCCTGTTCCAAATATTCACAGCGATGCAGCAAATTGATGATATTTAAATCTTCGTGCAATGCCTTAAATGAAAAAAATAAAGAAGTAAAAGAACAATGATCAAAATTCATACCCATTGCCTGTAACATTCAGGGTTTTGCGTCAAACACCAAATAAATAAGCCACTTGCTTCCTTAGACAGATCAGGGATGCCTGCAAAGTGCTCTATACATCAAGCTCCGAAAGAGAAAACGCCGAACTCATACTTATTTCACTACGAAAGAGAATTTCAAAGGGGAAATCCTTTTAAAGGAAAAGAAGTTTTTTTGTTCTTTGCTTTACCTTCATTAACAGCTTTAACTGATTTCTTTAATATCTGCTGTGTGACTTGCCTCATTGTTTTGCTTCCTGGGGAACCAGCAAGGGCGATCTCTTTCAAGGTTGGATAAACAGCTTCAAACCTCTCAGTTGCCTTAGCAAAACCAAAATTTTCCACATATTATTTATTTGGTTGAGTGGGGTAAGATGGCGTGGGGTTCCTGTTTAAATGGAAAATTTTGCAATTATGAAAAGGATCCTTGAAGAATTGCACCTTAACTCGGGCAGAAGGTGCTGGAAAAGAGACTCTCATCAAGAGATCAAGGGCTGATGGTGGCACTATGTGCTCCCCCTTTCTGACAGCACCGTTTAACAGAATTGGACGGGCTTTCGGAAAAGCCAAAATTCTGACATCACGCATAAAAGAAGGAACAGTGAAAAACAGAATTAGTCATAGAAAACAGGTCCCTGTGACAAGGAAGCCAGACATGTGTACATGTGTAAGATGAAAAAAGTAGAACTCATGTTAATCTAGATGGCGTCGTACCTTTCCACAGACTGCAAAATTAAATCTCTACACAGAGGATTACTACTTGACTTGCTACTCAATATAGGCAAGAGAAAATGCACCCACGAGTACAACCCCACAACCAGATCTCCTTGAGAAGCCTGCATAAAAAAATGTTTTCCCTAATAAAAATCCATTACTTAGAAAGTGAACCACGATTTTAGGAACTTTAAACACAATGCATTACCTGTGCAACCAGCCAAACTGTGATTGGAAACTTATCTTGGCCTTCATATTTCGGAGTTCCCCTCATCACAGGTAGTAAACTAATCAGTACTTCAGGTCTTCGTCGCAATACCATTGCTAAAACCACGAATATGGCAACCTGCAGCTCCAAGGTTACAGCTAATAACTCACTTGGTTTAAGCACATATAATCTATACTGTTAATGGTAAAGAGAATGTTAACCAATTGAATGGCAGAATAAAGAAAAGGCAAGGATGCGGAAAGGTTTTTTTACTTGAAGTTATTTAATTGTTACTTTAGCAATAGTTTTGAACTTGAACCCCATATTCCGATGCTATTTTAAAACACTGCTGTCTTACTATTGCTGTTTAAAGCTTAGGGATGCCGAATCCAATTTTAGATGAAAGAAACGTTCCCACAAACAAAATGCCGAATTAGCTATCCCCAAGGATAATGAACCACTAAATGAGTAAAAAAATCCACATTTTGAGCATCTCCAGGATGGTAGACTAGGAAAACATCTAGTCAATCTTGGCATCGGATCACGTATGCAACAAAGTTGGATAAGCCATGGAACTGTTATTATATGATATCTAAAGATTCAATAATGCTAGCACACAGAAGCATCCTCTAGAATGCAGCCGCTGAAGAAGGAACTGATTTTAAAATAAAGGAAAAAATGTGACGAAAGCAAAGACAAACTATACTTACAGAAAATAGCAGTGGATTCAAACAAAATCATTTCAAGAAACAAGGGGTTAATACAGAGCAGCATGATGAATACAATTATTTAAATTATACAAAATATATACTTGACATGATATTCTGGTAAAGTTTTACAAATGTAGACGCAGTATATGTCTCAAATATATGGATTGAAAAGTTTAGGACAAATTTGCTCCTACAGTTCTCAACTCAAAAGCATGGCCACGAACACTGTTTTTTCTCATATTTTTACACCAATTTCGCAAGATGATGCAGCATTATTAGTTAGTTTATCTACCTTCCACAATTTGTCACAAACCAAGGCAGGCAGAAACAAGTTCAACGCCACCAGACACCTTAAACAGGGAATCCGATGCATGCAACAACTGAAAGTTACCTGAGACTTTAAAGGTGCTTGCTGGACCGCCTTTTTGGATCCCTTGGCTACTCCTTGATGACTTGCAAGGTCAGCAAGAATGCTGTCCAACGACCATAGCACGAATGATCCAAGCGATTCAGTAGAGCGCTGGCCGATCCATTCAACAGATATCTTGTAAACATCTTCAGATATATGCGAAAGAGGGATCTGCTTGACAATTAACATAATCATAAGATATTAGGAGACCCTTCGAAACATATATATAAATTCCACAATTCGAAAACACAATGACGAAAAAAGGGCTTTCCGAAACACTCACATTCTATCGAAAACCCGCATGCATGTACAATTCAGTACACAGAATATGCAGATAAACACGACGAAATGATCAAAAGCCCTTTTCTTTTCCTACAAGTCCTCCAAAGTTTGATGCTTTTTTTTTTAATTTTTTTTAATTTTGATTTTTTTTGAGAAAAATATTCAGAGTCGAATGCAGAGAAACACGTGTAAGTAAAAACTCACATCAACCAGCTTTGCCACAGAAGATTCCTTGAACGTCTTCAACCACGGAAATTGTGCCGGACTGACCGCCGCAAATGCTCGGCCGAAATAATCCGCCAAACGCATAAGCTGTATGTCCTGCTGTGTTTCATACGATGCCTATCCAATCCAACACCCATAACCAAACATCAGAAAACAGAATTGACTTCCCAAATTTACAGAATTTGACAACAAACAGAAACGATTAGCATCTCTCACAGTTATATCTGCCAGAAAGGCGCCGAGATCACCGGCGTCCATTTTCGACGCCGCCTCCGCCACCGTCACCTTCGGCTTCTTCGGCTTCTTCTGCTTCACCTTCTTCACCTCGCCGTTCTCCACGGCCGCCCCGGCCACCTCAGCATCGCTATTATCCCCATCGTCGTCATCTGAATTCCGCTTCGATCCGCCGGGTGCGGCGTCTCCGGAAACGGCTGCGGACTGGGCCTCCATAACTCTCCGACAGCGCTCCTCGGAATGCAGCTCGATTGGCCGGAACACGTCGGAGGCGGAGGATCCAACACCGTTGTGGAGACCGCCGTTGGAATCCGCAGGAATCGCCTTGGAGGAGGATTTCCGGTTTCGCTTCGGATACGAAACCGTTTGCCAGGCGTAAGGGTCGCCGCTTTGGGTCAGCTTCTTGCCGTATCTCTGTGCCTCCTCCTCCTCTTGCTCTCTGAGAATTGCTTCGATTAGTGCCGACGAATTCTCGTCCATGCTTTGCTTCAGTGTCTCTTTCTCTCTCTAGATTTTTGTTTGCTTCCTTCTTGAGTGACTGAGAGAGAGAGAGAGAGTGAAGAAGTAATGTCGAGTTCGGAGGGAGGAAGTCGGGGGCTTTGAAGGAGAGAGGACAAGAAAGGAACTCTGCGTCAAAGGACACGTGGGTTATTTTTATTTATTGTGATGACGGGTTTGTCCTTATTTACTCGCCATTTAGGCGTTTATGCCATTCTTATACAATGCAACATCAAATTGATCTTATCTCCTACAATAAAAAGAGGGATGTGATATCTACACATCCTATTTTACTTTTCACATATTTTTCTAATTTTCAATCGTTTAATCGGATGAATTGAAGAAGATCAACCGAAAGAAACTAATAAGGGGTGTGTGAGAAGTAATTTGAGATGTGTGGATAGCATATCCCTAAAAAGAAATTTAGTGTGTCTAAAACACGGTGTGTTACACAAAAATATTATAATGTAATTGGTTATAATTTTGTTTTTAAATTTTCAACTAATCATATTAAACTCTTAATGTATTGAGCTATATTTTTGACGGATAAAAAAATCTTACCAAATTATAAAATATCGACCAGGTAAAGAGAGAAAAACAAAATCCTTGAGTTTAAAACAACAAAATGTCGACAAATTTATCAACATCAAATTTAGTTACTATCTTGATAATTCGACCCAAAAAAAGGTTACTATCTTGGTAAATAAGAAACTAAGAATTATGTGTCTTGTTTAAAGTAAATTTTTTTTTTAGTATATCGATATTTTTACATTAAGTGGAGGAGGAGTTCGGCTAAGCAACATAATGGGCAGCCTAATTTGATATCGAATTCGTCATCCATGAGATTCAAACTTAATACATCTCACTTCTAAGTGAAGAGAAATATCACAAGACCGTAGTACTGAGTGGTTGTTTAAAGTAAATAATTAAAAGGCTTTTATTCTTACATTTTATTATGTCAAACGTTGTTACACATGTTATCTATATGGTAATAACTTGGTACCAACAAACTCCTCACTCTTTATGTATCATAACACTATATAGTAATAACTTGGTACAACAAACTCCTCACTCTTTAAGCATCATTATCGTAATGGATGATCCACACAATAATAACTTAAAACTCATTTAAAAATACTTTTAAAATGATTGAAAACACTGTTTAGTACAAAAAATACAATTAACATAGTGGTGACCAGCTTAAAATCATGATGGACCAAATAAAGAGCACTCCCTTAAGTTCCCTACGGATCATTCAATTAATACTTACTACAATTAATGTGATAACGTGATGCATTTTTTAAACGGAATTAACTTCGCTGCTGAACATTCCAGCAGGAATTCATGCTTACACCCAATCCTAGGTGGACACGTGTTTAAGTTTTGATTCAATTAAAAAAATAAAAAATTGGACACGTGTCCATCTAGAATTGGGTGTAAGCAGAACCTCATGCTGAAATTTCAGTAGCGAATTCTTGTTTTTTAAAACTAGTAAATGGAAAAAACAATGTCCAATTTAAAAAATAGCAATAATTTTGTGATATTTCTAGGTCCACGGCACGAATTAATTTACTAACTTGTGATCTTAGTGGCAAACTAGGCCCTCTCTCGTCAAGAACTATATGCCATACTTAATTCTAAATGGACAATATAAGTCTTCAATAGCAGAACTAAAAGAAATCATCTATAGGAATCATGCCAAACTTAGCCGCAAGGCAGGGTAGATATAGCCGACCAGCTAGCCCTAGGGCCAAAATTTTTGTAGCCCCACTACTTGCAGCCCGGTGAAAAGAGCACTCTGATACAGCTGCAACACAAGAGGCGCTATGGACCAACATTGGTGCACGGGTAACAACAATTAGAGGCGAAAGCTAGTCTACATGAATTCGAAAACCTAGGGGTGGAAAAAAATACCGAAAATTTCAAATCGAACAGAAAAATTTCCAAAACCGAATCGAAAAAATACCAAATCGAAAATTTCGAAAATTTTGATACCCAATACCGAACCAATCCCGAAAATCTCGACTCGACTTGATCCTCACTAATCTCTCTCTCTCTCTCTCTCTCTCTCTCTCGACTTTTCATCCTTCACTGTGGAGGAGCCTTCCTTCATGACACAAAGACAGAGCCACGGCCACCGCACCACTCACGTCTCTGATCTCTTTCTCGACTTCTTCATCTAGATTCTAGTGCACTGTGCATCGATTCTGCCCAAATCAGGTAAATTTTGGAATTAATTTAGGGTAATTTAATTAGGGTTCGAATTCTAGATTAGGGTTTGTGAAATTTAGCACTTGGAAGATACAATATACTGAGGGTTTAGGTCTTGAAATTTAATTTAGGGTTCGAATTCTAGATTAGGGTTTGTGAAATTTAGCACTTGCGATTTTCCTGTCAAATTTGATTCCTTTGGAGGCAAAATCACAATCCCAATTCAGGGACTAAGCTAAAACGCTGCCCATTTTCTCTTCTGTCACAATTGAAGCATAAATTTGTTACGAGTTTGTCTTAAAATTTTTGTATCGCCACTCAAGTTGATAGTTGTAGCAATAATCATTTTTTGTGGTTACTTCAACGGTCAACCTAATTTGTATAAAGCTTGTGTTGATGCCATTTAATTTGTTATGGTTTTTTGCGACAGTTGAGTTTGTAAATCGTCTCTGGAAGACATCATTGAAATTAGCTATTTGAATCCTTTTAAGCTGTTCACTTAGTACCGAATATTTTGTTGTTGTGTCAAAGCTATTTGCTATGCTTTTTTGCTACAGTTGAGATGTTGTATATGATTGATTTGTGTTCTGTTTTTCTAATGTATTATGAAGTGTCACAACCATCAACAAGACCAAACAATCTTCATAAATTTTAAGCTTTTCTTTTTGCTTTTGGTTTGTAACTTAATTTATTTTGAAACTTTGGCTTGTAAATAATTTTTTTGCTTTTAGATTTGTTACTTAATTTATTTTTGTTGCAAGCATGTGTAGTATAATATATTTGAAGAACAATTCATAATTTCATATTTCAATAAGGGCTATAAATCTATGATTGCACAGATTGGTATGTATGAAGTTAAAGGCTCAAAATAGATTGCATTGGTGGCTCAAAATAGATTGCACTAGTGGCTCAAAATAGATTGCACAAACGCATATATGATATATTTGTATGTATGACAGATTGGTATTAACAAAATTGGGCTGACAATTTCAATATAAAAGACTAAATTTTAACCCAAAAGCCCAATATGTCAAGTTTTAGCCCAATAGCCCAAAAGCCCAAAACTATTGGGATCCCCGAAAATTTGGTTTGGAATCGGTCTTGAAATTGGAATTCCCGAAAACTTTGGTTTGGAAATCAGGACATAATTTTCGGTTCGATATCTCATATCGAACCAGCCATACAAAATCCAATCTTGACCCACGAATTTTAAAGTCTAGTGAAACTAACACAACTTGAGATTGAAAAGGAAAGGATGGAGGTTTATACTCTTGTAAACCAATCTTTGTTTTCACAAAGTTGTCACTCGAGAGCGCCTTAAATTTTTACTCTTGCTAATTTTTTTGCTCTTTGTTTGTGTGTTAAATAGGAATTCCAAGTTCCAAAAGGATCAAACCATCTAACCCTCAACACCAAAAAGAGATGTGAAGCGGAGACAGATGATCTAAAAGTAATTTAGTGCTACGTTTAGCTCTCCATAACTGGATTCCTACTGCCCACCCACAAAGCAATAAGTACCAAATTATGAATGTAACTAGAACTAGTGAACTACCAGCCATTTTGATCATGGCAACTTCGTAATTAAAGTAAAACATTAGGGGTAGAACAAGAAACTCAACCAGATCCCATGTGAACGAAGGATATCGTTTTCTATTGTGGGATTGTGGGGACCCACACCACTCTGCCAAGAAGAGCAACTTTTTGACATAAGCAGTTACGCTAATCGCCAATCGCTCTCCCAAATCCCCAACAACATCCGTCGTCATCTTCCCCTCCTCCTCCCTCCAAAAATTAACATGTTGTGGTTACATTCCCCTCGTGACATTACGTGTCAATAATAATATGTGAGGTTTTTTCTATAATACTATATAATTGTTATGAGGCGTTATAATAGCTAGCAATATATCTGTATCATGTATGTTGTATTACAAAACAACTGAATATGCGAGATTTATGATCGGTGATCCTAAATTAGATGGTTGAGAAGTGAGAATTTAACTGAAAATCAGAGTATGCATAACAAACTGTCAAATAGACTGTGAAACTATGTAAATTATGTTACTAACTGGAAAAACAAATAAACAAAATTGTCACAACGATTACAACTTGAGACAACATTTTGACCGACTTATTTTTCATATACCTCATCAAACCTAATACGTAAAATACTAAAATTACCCGAACAATTAAATAAAACTAAATACTAAATATTTTTGAACAGATTTGGATATCAACATTTCAACTTGATGCATGCTTTGCTAAAGAAAGAAAAGGTGTGGGGAAAGCAAAAGGACCTTTTCCTTCTCCTTCTCTTTCTTTGCATGTTATGAAAAGTTTGTCAAGTGCTTTGGAAGTTACAGCTTTTTCAAAGTTTGGTTTGGATTGGATTGGGTTGGATTCCAATCCAGTATTGGTCTGGGTGGCGTCTGCGAGGAGAAGAGACTATTTTCGGGACACATGTAAAATCTGCAGTTTGAAGGTTTGTGCATGCCTAACAAGTAGCAGCATTAATGCACTAAAGTCCATGGACCATTTCATTTTTCCTCAAGTGGGAAATATGCTTTTGGGTGAATTACATTTTGTGCCTATTTAAGTTTGGTTCAGGTAATAAACTCTTTCATTTTTACTTTATATTTTGAGCTTTGTAATGTCATACATCAATTTACAAATTCATTGCAATATCATAGATCCGTTAATTTGATCATTAATTGATGATATGTCAACTGTGAGTCCCACATTTTTTCTGATATAATGTTAAATTTGTGCCACATGGACGAACATCCAATTAACAATGGGTAAAATTGAAAAGAGATCATCTCCGGATATTTCTCTTCAAAGCTTAGGGATCAAGTGATCCGGGCTTCAAAATTTAATCCAACAGCTAAAACAAAGAAGTTAGTAAAAAAATTTAAAAGCTATAATAATTTTTGACTGTTGGATCAAATTTTAAAGACCTAGATCACTTGATCCCTAGGCTTTTGGGCTAGACAGAGGGTCGTCGAATTCTGGGCTCTGTGGGTTGATGCTTAAGAATCTTTTGGATAGTGCTATTCACACAATTATTTTTACCTTACGCACACCCTTGTCAATTTATGATCATTGATCATTTCCAATTCATTTGATCCGACGGTCGAAAATTGAAATGATGTAAGAAGTAAAAATAAATGTGTGGATAGCAGTACGGATATTTTTGAATTTAATGGCACAAAAAACTTCCGAAATAACAGCACTAGTTGAAAGCAATTGGAGCGCTGGTGGAGACAGAAAATGGATGTCAAAATAAGGAACATACGCCCGTGGTGAATTGAATTTTCGGTCTCCACGTTTAACATTAATCACATAAATAGGACAAAGACTCACTATATCAGCAAGCTAACAATTTTGGATCACACAAAGTTTCCCCTGATCAGGGCTACCTCTTCTTACAAGATAATCAGTCTCTCGAAAATAACCTCGATAAACCACGCCTACGACCTCTGGCTTTGATCGGCCTACCTGGTAGTGACAATGTATTTGAAATGACATCAGAAAACAACTCAAGGGGTAGTATTCAAATTTCGCATTGAAATAAGAGCAATTTCAAGAACATGTTTTGTCATGACGGAGTTAGCACAAGTGTGTGCGCGTGCGCGTGTGTATTAATGTACTACATAATATATGAGCCCCCTATTTCCATAGCTAAGGAGTTTGGAAACGCCACCTTTTAATCTCCCAGCACGGAACAAAGCTTCTTCTGCAATGGGTTTCCATTGTTCCGCACATGAGTAGTTGATTCCTAAACCAACACTAAGTCCTCTCAGCAGGTGCACTGTCCGAAGTACAGAAAACAACTCCTCTGGAAAAGCCTACAAGAGCCAGGGACAATAGACGAAACAGTATGTAACAATCACGAGTGGATAGCCACCAATATGATGAAATGATGTGAAAATAAGTCGTCAATAAAATTTTGGAATTCGTCCTACCTGAACTCCAATTTTTTTAATTGAAGATTCCTCGGAAAAAGGCTGCAGCATTGTCACTCCGGGGGGTAATTTTGTGTCAAACATTGTCTGTGCCAACTTTAACAATTCATGCTGTTCATTTTCACATTTGCTTAAGGTTTCTATGCCAAGTTCCCTGTAAAGAGAAATAAATTAGTACAATGTGCACACAATATCAACCCCGAAAGCACCTCATCAAAACTCTGACATTGAGATCGAAAAATGATAAATTGTCATTTTTTGAATTAGGCCCATGTTTCTTATATCCAAGTTGAGCACAACAATGACATTCCATTCTATTCGATCTCAGTTATTGATACAGCATTTAATGATCTAATTCACCTATTTTCTCTATTGCCATTTTGTCTCCATGAGCCTCACACTCACATGCACTTGCATGCAGTTTGCAGGTCATATCTCAGCCTTAGTTTCTCTAGCCTTAGTAGCTTAGTTTGAACTAAGGCAGCATCAGTGAAGTAATTACCTGTAGCTCTCAGATGCTCTAATAGGGTCACCATCAGCAATGGCAATGACAAGATTAGCATAACCAAGTCTCAACTCATCCGGTAGATCTTTCACTTGGCCATAATCCAGCAAGGCAACCTAACTTGAAAGAATTATGCAAATTCTAAGTCAGCTTACGAATTTACTAGTCAAATTAAAGGAAATGTTATCTATAACGTACGTAAGTTATTAATTAGAAAGAGACAAGTATGTAGCTTTTTGTCCAACTAAGCAGTAAATTCAATACGTTGGTCATTTACCTCTGAGCCTTTACAGATTAGTATATTTCCTGGATGAGGATCGGCATGAAAGAAACCGGTCTTCAGAATCATTTGCCCATATGCCAGCGTCAAACTTTGGAGGATTTTCCTGCATTTTAGAAGAAATTAATCAATGACCTTCTCCATTTCTTATGAGAGAATAAACTATTTAATTAAGTGAAAAGTAGTGAGAAAGTTTTCTAAGAGCTAGAACAGAAAGCATCTTCATAAACAATACCAGCTTGAGAAGAAAAAGGGGAAAACTTTGGCTAATGAATTCAGGAAAGATGCCTTTCAAATAAATGTATTCAAATCACAGCGTAACAAGTTTTAGCAATCAAATATTTACCAAGAAATCAAAGCTTTAGCAAATGAATATGAGAGATAAGACAGGAAAAAAGAGATCGCCGATCAAAGGAGCAAAAGGGACGTACAATAAGCTACCTAACATGGCTGTTTGTTGATACAAGGAAAGTTTGAATATTTCATAGATGTCTACAAATTTTATGAAAGATTTAAATTAATTAGATAATGAGAATTAATAATAGCTCTTTATTGACAATCAAATGCAACTTATATACATAAAAAAGTAAATAACAAAGACAGCATACTCTTTGTACGGACTAGATGCTTACTGCTTTGCCGCTACTGCGATCTTACCACCAGGATTTATGCCTCTTTTCGCAATTTCATCACCCAGATTCAGGATGGGGATTCCATCAATATATTCCATAACTATAACTCTCCTGACCAGACAAAGTAACACTTCATCACTGGAAGGTCAACCAAATGAACTTAACAGCACCCACAATTAGATGTTGCAATGATTTGGCAAGGCAAATTTATCAATCCATCATATCAGAAGGGAAGAGAAAGGGGTATGAATTACATACCTAGTGACTATATCTCGTATGAGTCGTGGCACCAAAACCGGAGACTTTTTGTTATTCTCATACAAAAATTGTCTAATTTTTTCCATAGCATCAGCCTCCCTCATGAAATCAAATTCGTATCCAATCTTGAATTGGAAACATGAAAGATAGTTATTATCTGGATATTGATGACTACACATCAGATAGTAATCTAACAAAAGAAGGATTCCATATTTTGTGCATATAAGGCACCTGTTTCTCCATTTCCTTTGTTACAGAGTATAGATCAAATTTGACGTCTGTCTTCTGTATGTAAAAGGCGAAGGCTTGCAAGTTGCGAATATCTGTCATCATTAGATCCTGAACTCCAGGATGTTGCACCTATTACCACAAGAAATTAGAAGTTCACAGAGCATAAAGAAGCCATAGAATTTTCTATGTTCACTCACCTTGACAACAACATCACTCTTATCACCTCTCAATCTTGCTCGGTGAACCTAGTTTGAGCATAAAACACATATCAGGTAAAAATGTACAGACTTCGATAAACATTGTAATAGCATTTCTAGTATGGTTCCCTCCAATAGAAAACAGCTAGCCTAAAAAGGAATTAAATGCAAATATAAATATAAATATACATTCCAACATTGAAGAACTCTGAAATTTGACAAACTCTTCCTTAATGGTAATATCTGACCATGAATCTTAATTATTAAAGCTCTTGACGGAAATTACAAACTTATAGCAGAACAACAAATATCAGCATCAAGTTACATCTGCTTTCAGAAAGTTTCTCTTAATTAAAGACTTGATACTGATACTAGCTAAGAATATTAACTTGCAAATTCTAATAACTATTGCAATTTCTTCGGTGGCACTTGTAGCAATCCAGAAATCACTCATGAGTAGAAATACCTGGGCAATTGAGGCAGAGCCAAGAGGATCCACATCGAATCTTTCAAACACTTCACCAACATTTCGGCCCAACTCCATCTCCAACATAAGTTGAACAGCATCAAATGGGGTTGCAGGAGCGTGATCACACAATGGAACAAGCCTTTTGACCCATGCAGCCGGGGCCAAGTCTGGCTTCCCGATGATCTGGGCAACCTAATTGAAACCCCATTCAAGAAGCAACTCAGTATTCAGCACAAATATTACAAAAACCAAAAACCACCAATGATGAATTCCAAGGTTCCTTAAAACCAAAAGGTTCATTGATAACTACCCTAAATCTGAAAACCAATTGGAAATCAAATCAAAACGAACAATAATTGTTTAGACCATATTGGGCCTCATTATTGAGTGGTTTCTATTATCTATTAGGCCACATTACCCCTTCATTGTGGCCACAAGTTGGAACTAACATAGGAAGTTTAGAAGCCTACGAAAGGGACTGTCGTAGAGGCAGCAAGGGAGGCTTTCCTCCCCTTCGTCTGCACTGTCCTTCTCTCCCAAGTTCTCTAGGCTCTTATCTTATGACTATCCAATATAATATGTATACTCAAATACACTACAATGTATACTACAACAGACGTAGCCCGGTTATGGGGGAAACACTACAATCCCGTGTGCATGTGTGTGAATGCGGTACTACCAAGTTATATCGCTCTCTGACTTTCACTTGCTCAAAGTCTTAGATGACTGTCTAAACACGCACGTCAACAACAAGCAAAACGATAAAGCATGACTCTTTAACTTTACTAATCAATAATCATACAGAAAAAATATAGTTTTCAGTACAAAACAGCACATAATCCATGTCATTTCGCAATTCTGTCGCCTAAAATCAAATCCAGTCTTCACAAGAGCAAGCAGTGAAAGGGATCGAACAGTAAATTCATCGAATACCTTAAGGAAGAAACCGCCAAGGTCCGAGCACATAGCATATATCTTCTCAGCTGCAAATTCATGCTGCCTCTCCCACATTTCCTCCTGTTTCTTCGCATCCTTCACCAAACTCACCCTCAGCTGAAACACCTATCAAACCCCAACCAAAACACCCATCAAAACATATACATATATATACATATATATAAACAGAGAGAGAGAGAGATGGACCTTGTAGCCCGTGTAGATATCAGCAGCTCGAACCCAGAACTGAAAGGAGCGCTGCCATGGCCGGAAATGCGTTGCTAGATTCTGCCGAACATCTTTGAGATCAACGGGAGGCAGAGGAAGCATAGCTCTCTGAGCTTCTCTTGTTCTTATCGCAATTGGGTTTCTTTCAATTTTGCTCAAAATTCCCAAAATTATAATCAAATGGGCAGATTAAATAGAGCATTTAACATGCAACTGAGGCATTGTTGATGGGTTCGGCTACTTGGGGAAGTGAGTAATCTATAACAGTACGTAGTGGGGGAGAGAAAGATAGTGTGTGTGGCTGACAGAAACAGCACGGAGCAGAAAATTTTAATCTGACGAGAACACATATTACGTGTTTTAATAGAAGTGATGAGAAATTTTATTTTTTAAGTTATTAACTTTTTAGCATACATATCCTATAATTTGTATAGTGACATGTGATATATTATTCCGTGTACAGATCACACTGAAAAATCTCTCAACAGGGAGACCGAGAGCTGAGTCAGCTGATAATTGCGTGGCTTGTAAGGCTCGATTTGTTTACTTTGTGTTTTCTTGTAAAATTGGGAAAATAAAAAGTGTTTAATTTCGTTAATTTCCTTTTGGATGCTTTGATGATTGATAGCAACTCTTTTCCTTTTTATTTTCTTTTGTCATGTGAACGAATATTTGTTTATATTTTGGGGATGATGCAGATTATATCTCATAGAGTTCAATTTTCGTTTTCAATCCATGACATATGAGCTCGAAATTTTCTTTGTAACTCCAGATCTTCTTCGTAGCACTCCATATTCGGTTTAGGTTTAAGTTTAATATTGTTTTAGGGCTCGTTTGACAAGTATTTTTAAACAACTAAAAGTTTTTAAACAAAATGTTTTTGAAACCAATTCTTAGTCAAAATGCAAGTTAATCATGGAAAAACAATTGAAGTGTTTTTTTACAAAAGACACATAACTAGTACTTATTGCAAGAAACACTTTAATTGTTTTTTAAATCTCAAAATTGTTTTATGTATAAGTACTTTTAGTCGTTTAAAAACACTTATCAAATAAGCTCTTAAGAGCCAAATAATAAAAAAGAGCAAATACGAGTTAAAATTAAAATAAATAAGCGTTGCGTCCTTTCATCATTAATTGTTGTCTTTCATCATTAGTTGTTGTAGCCGGTCCACCAGCAGATGGCCAACTAATCTATGATATAACAATGTTTAAATGAAAATCCATGTCATGTTACCGAAAAAAATCAGTATCCTTGATTTCAATGCTAGGTTGAGGGTCTGCGTCGGTGGCTGCATCCTGGTCCCAGAACATGCAACAATAATAAAAAAGAAAAAATATCATCTTCCGAGACAAAACCTTGAGGAGGCAAATACTACAACTTCTTCATTTTAAATGAGTACAAATCATCTCCGGGTCTAAAAAAGAAAGAGCCTAATGATGAAATGATTCGGATCATTGAAATTTGAATCAACAACAACAATTATTATACATTTTAGAATGACTCTCTGTTTGTAGGTGTTTGATCAAATTTAAACGGCTCAGATCATTTGAATTATTAATATAGGTGACTCAGCAGTTTAAGTATTTTGTACTAGTCATACATACTGATATGAATAATATGGTCCATCTAGCTTTATTTGTCTTATAATAATTCGGTTACTCGTCAACGTCTGGATCATTCTTCTTGCTGGATAAGTTTGCTGCTGGCACTGATGATACATATACAATCATAGACTGGGCAATGTCTGAGCTTTTAAGGCATCCGAGGGTGATGAAACAACTGCAAAAGGAAGTTAGGGGAATAGCAAGAAATAAAACTGAGATAATAAACGAGGATGATTTGGTTGGAATCAAGGTCTAAAATATCGATGATATCGAAAATATCGGTAGCTCAAAAACACGGAAATTTCAATGGAAATATCGGGATATTATCGATATCGATAAAAATTGAATAAAAACCACGGAAATTGTAAGAAAAACTTGGAAATTTTTATTGAAACTTTGCATGATGTTTATTTAGTCAATTATCTATTAGTTTATCACAAAAAATTGGAAGGAAATGCATTGCATGACGGATTTAACTGATTTAAGTTGATTATATAGCGAGTTGGCAAACATTGTGAGTGTAGAAAATATGTAGTAATTAATTAAAGAAGTTTAAATACACCATAATCATTTATATATAATGAATTAGTCCAATATTTTACACTTTATACATTGCATGGTAAGATATATGAGTGACTTAGTACCACATAGAGTTTCTATCAAGATCTAAAATATCGATGATATCGGAAATATCAATAGTCAAAAAACACGGAAATTTTGATAGAAATATCGGGATAATATCGATATTTTAGACCTTGGTTGAAATGCACTACTTGAAGGCAGCGTTCAAAGAGACCCTTCGCTTACATCCTCCAGTTCCATTACTAATGCCAAGAAAGTCAACCAAAGATGTGAAAATCCATGGCTACGACATTAAAGTCAACACACAAGTCATAGTGAATGCATGGGAAATCGGAAGAGATACCAAATCGTACGAAAAACCGGAGGAGTTTGAGCCCGAAAGGTTCTTGAATAGTGGTGTAGATTATAAAGGGAATGACTTTGAATTGATTCCATTCGGAGCTGGCAGGAGGGGCTGCCCAGGAGTTCAGTTTGCCATGGCGGTTAATGAAATTGGTTTGGCAAATTTGGTGCATAAATTCGATTGGGAGTTGCATGGTGGAGCAAGAGCGGAGGATGTAAACATGACTGAGTCTACTGGTTTAACCAAACGTAGAAAATACCCTCTTAAAGCGGTTGCTATTCCATATTTATAATGTGCTTGCCATATTTTGTTCATGTTAACTTGCATATGCCATATGGAGGGCAATAATAAAGTTTAAGTTAATAATCATATTGGGAGTAGATCGCATCGTCTTTTTTGAATAAAGTGTAGTACGGTGTGCTAAGAAAGTAAAAATAAATAAATACGTGCATCCGTTATATTTTGTATATAGTATTATAAATCTGATTTCTTTTGTTCATATACATAAAAGCACTAAAGCGCTAATCAGTTAATAACTTAATATAATGGTGATTATTTTTCAAAGATTCTTCGAGTCTAATTCTTAACTTGACAACGCCTGAACAAAGGATTCCAAGATATTTCCAGTCAAAAATACCACATATAATACAAGTATGATAATGGTTGAACCAAATTGTTGAACAAAGAGATCTGACTATGAGATGGATTGCAAGAAACCAAAGCTAGGAAAATGAGTTGTAAACCGCTCTTTCCAAGCTCGTGGAGCCTGTTTCATACCAACTATAGAGAGATATGAGATTCGTGCAGCCAAAAAACTAAATGAGTAGTAGTAAATATCGGCCACGTGGTTGTGCCATATATACTTCCTCGGCAAGAAAGCCATGAAGAATCTCTGATTGCTTGATCTTCCAATTGAAATTTGCAGCTAGAGATAGAACAAGTCTGATAGTTGTGTTTAACTACGGCTCTAATTTATACTTGCAATCTATTACATTTGTCAAACGGTTAGAGCACTCGTGTTTGCTACACTCAACAGAAGCCTCTATGATGCTGCCTCTCCTCATCATCCCTTGCTCACAACTGGTGGAGTTGGATAGTTACATGCTTGGAAACCATGATCACAGCCGTCCCATAACCTCGCTTGATCGAGATCACGACGACCGTGACGGTGGTGATGATATGATTTATAATATTACGTTTCACCTACTAGCACTACTAGACTCTTTGCAACCCACCTGCTTTACTCTTTGCTACAAAAATATCATTCGTTAGATTTTGAAATGTAGCTGGTGCATTGGTTAGCCCAAAGGGCGTAACTAAGAATTCACAATGGTCCTCATGCGTTTTAAAGGCAGGTTTTTTTTTTTTTTCCAGTATCTTCATAATGCATCTAATTTGATGATATCCTAACCTTAAATCCAACTAATAGAATTTCATAAAATATAGTATATATTTTTGTCAAGTAACCTAGAATATAAGCAAAATAACTTTGAATCAGATAACATGTCTATATTTTTCTACTAATAATATAGATACGGGTTGGGCTTGGTCAGCAACTGGAGGTGCAATGGTGGGAGCATACACCCCCATGTTCTCACTGATGTATTCATGCACGATAGTTCTTTGTGATCTCTTTAGTTTCTACTGTTTGTGCTTTCGATGAGGATAGTTAACTCTAAGTTTGTAAGTGAGTGATACTCTTTTTCTCTTTGACAGGATTAAAATTTCAGACAAAGTTTTTATTGACGTCCAGTTTTGCACTTTATTGTCAATAAAAAAATGTTGTTATGATTTAAAATTAATTTACTGATATTTTACCTAAAATATAAGTTAATTCTTTGAACATAATTTAATAGTAATGCAATTACTATTAAAATATAAGTACTTAAAAATCCCTAAACCTTTTAGTGTCATTTCAAATTTGTCTCAACCTTTTTTTTATCATGTCAAACAAGTACCCAATCCATTGAAAATGTCACATATGTTAAGCCCCAATTAAAATCTATTAAATCAACTAGGGGCTACTTTGTCTCCATAATCAATAGAAAGTCATGGAAGCATAGCCTCCACCAACTAATGGTCACCACAACCCCTCATCATGCCATCACCTCCAAACCCAACGCAAAGCCCCCAATTCCACCCTACAACTCAAGCCGACAACATCGAGAAGAAGGTCATGGAGGTTGCTAAAATGGTATAGACTGTCATGGTGTGGTCACCACTATCTTCACCGTCCAAAGAAGAACTGGAAGCTTTCCGAGATGAGAATCGGCGTATGAGGAGAATAAATGAGCAAAAACAAGCTCATCGAAACGCTATTTGAAGTTGTAACCCTCTCTTTTGTTAGAATATTGTCCTCCTAATGTAATTTCAATTTGGGTCCATTTTTTTATTCAATTCAATAACCGTTTGATCATTGAGTTTCATATTGTATAATCTATGTTTGAAATTTCAATTTTGACGCAACTAATATTAATGTTGACCATGATATACTCATTTGGTGTATTTTAAATACAATCTATGTTGAAAAAAATTAATTGAGGCTTAATGGATGTGGCATTTTCAATAGGTTGGATACTTGTTTGGAATGTTTAAAAAGATTGAGACCAATTTTAAATGACACTAAAAAATTGAGGTGTTTTAGATACTCAATCCTAAAAAAAAATACACTACATTGCATGGAAACAACAGGTTATTTGTGTGAAAGTTTGTGAATTGGCTATTACAAAACTTAAGAGAAGCAAGAGAATGAGATTTTTGTGAGAGCCGAGTCAGCAAAAGGAGATTTGGATTGTTAGACTCTGTTGTAATTCTGGAGGTAACGAATCGTAGTGAGTGATATTGTATGAAACGAATCGCCAACCGACAGACATAGTAGTCTCACTGGAATTCATTAATACGATGGGTCCTGCAACTTTTAATTTATTTTTCAATTTTTTGTGTTTAATAACTATTTTGTTTGATCCTTAAATTTGAATGGTATTATTTAATTGTATACAAGTTTTCAACAGAAAAAAGTACCGTTTGATCTCACAGTAAAGATGACAATTCAACTAAAGTGGTAAATTAGCTTCAAAGATAAAGTCTGAGTGGTAATTTGAAGAAATTTATTTTCTTCAAATGGTAAATGCGCACAACCCCTAAAAGTCTCTGCACAGTTTCTCTTGTAATTCGGGTAATTCAAAACTTTGTACTTGAATTTGAATTAGTATTTGGAAGTACAAAAAAATATCAAAGTAGTATAATTTTATAGATAGTGGGGTTTAAAGTGTTACAAATTGTAAATGTACTCTATTTTCTTACCTATTAAGTACTACCTCTCCTCCATATGCGGTTGTGCTACACTATTATCACCAATTGAACTAATTAACAAGAGGAGTGCGAACATTATTGTTAGCCCATTGTGAGGTTTTCTACAAGGTTAAAGTGGGTTATAGCCCAGGGAGGTTTTCTGTAAGGATAGTGCTATCCATGCACTCATTTTTACTTCTCACATATCTTTCTCAATTTTTCGTTATCAGATTGAATGAATTGAAAATGATAAATCCAAAAAAATAATAAGGGTGTGTTGGAGGTAAAAACAGGTGTGGGGACAACACTATTCTTTTGTAAACTCATGCTTATAGCCCATTCAATTTCAATACAGGTTATTGTTTATTGTATATTTAGTAGATGATTGGTAGTAAATAATACGTTTTATACTAAAAATTATAAATTAATTCTATCTCCCATCCCCCTTTTATCCTATTCGTTAAAGAAAAAGATCATTTACCCTATGCAATTTAGCCTCTGTGCTCCTTACTCAAGAAAAGAAAAATATTTTTTTTAAATCAACAATTAAATCCCTATCTTTGCCACTCCTTATTTCTATTGCAATTTTCCAATGAATGTACCTTTTATACTAATTATTATATAAGCAAAAAAAAAAAAAACATGATGTTATTGTACTAATTTTAGTTAGCCCACCCAAGAAAAGAATCCTGGCTCCGCCCTTAGTTGTGATGTACAACCCACTCGGGAGACGTTCCAACTTATCGTGAATACGCTTCTGGCCATATTCGTACGGAGTGATACAAAGAAATTCAGAACCATTATCTTCAATGGTTTCAATATGATATTGATTATCTCGAATATGTCTAAAACTCAGCAACATTCTTCCAGAACGTGGAGAATATAGTGCCTCTGTAATGGTTAAGATTGTACCATTGGACAACATGATACATGCCTTTCCATATCCTTTAATTTGGTTGGATGGGCCTGAGAGAGTTGTAAGAGGTGCTTTCTTGGGTATCAAGTTAGTAAAATAGTGTCGCTCATGCAAGATGGTGTGCGTGGCAGCATCATCAGCCAGACAACTAACTTTCCCACTAGACATACCTAGAAATAAATTGATTGAATTGGTCACATGCATAAATATAATTCCTTTCATTCAATTAAGCAATTCGAGAAATAATATCCATCAAATAACAATCCATAATTCAGAACAAACTAAAACCAAACAAATTATTCCAAATACTTAGAAAAAATGTTCAAAATTAAACCATAAACCTAAAAAATAGGAGAGAGGGGCCGACCACTCCTAGTGGGTTCTGCCATTAGGGGTAAACACCCTAAAAACATGTCTAATTTATTCATCCATAAGCGCTAACGCCTCCTAAAAATCTGATACTCAATTTATGCAGTAGCATCTTCCAGATGTTCCACATGTGCAAAGTTAAACTCACGACAAGAATGATACTTGGCAATAGTCTCAGGGTTAGCTCAGCATACGCGTGACCAATGATCCTTTGATCTACAACGATAACACATATCCATTTCACTGGAAGTTGACTAAATGTGAGATTTTCCCTTATTATTGAAGTTCGGGGTCTTAGGGGTAATGGGTGGACGTTGTTGGGTCACATTTTCTCCATTGGGGCCGGCACTCTGTTGACCTTGGGCCCGTGGTTGGACTTGCCGCCCATTGCCACGGCCACGACGGTTCTTGCGTCGTTTGTGGCTGCTAGAATTCGTTGTATGCGCTTTAGGCGCAGCGTTTAAGCCAGTCAGTCTAGCTTGATGATTCTTCATCAAAAGCTGGTTCTGCTTTTCAGCGAGAAATAGTACAGAGATCAAATCCAAAAATTTGGTGAACTTCTATGCCCTATATTGTTGCTGCAGGACAATATTGGTGCCCTGGAAGGTAGAATAGGTATTCTCCAGGAGATCTGATTCGGTTAATTCCACTTTACAGAATTTCAGCAGTGATCGGATTCTACAAACTTCAAAGTTGTATTCATTCATGGACTTAAAGTCTTGGAAGCGAAGATGCTGCCACTCGTGTCTTACTTTAGGCAAGTAGATGTCTTTCTGGTGATCAAAACGGTCGGCCAGAGCAAGCCAGAAGATGCGTGGATCTTCCTCAGTGAGGTACTCGGTTTCCAGTGCATCATGGATGTGTCTTCGAATAAAGATCATTGTACTAACTTTCTGAGCTTTGTCGAAAGGTTTGTTGTCGGTAGGTGCCTCGATGGTGGTTTTAATGCCCTTTTGTAGTAAGATGGAGCTTCACGTCTTGAACCCACTTCATGTAGTTTCTTCCGGAGACTTCCAGAGTGGTGAAATCGAGCTTGTTCAAGTTCGACATGTCCCTAAAACAGAGGGTACAAAAAAAACGTGATTAGTCATATGGTAATCCATATACATATATCGTAGACAATCGGGTTCTATAGACATGTATTGGTTTAATTTATGCATGAAAACTACAGGTTTCATGCGATAAGTTTTGAATGAAAACTTCGGGTTTCAAAGGCACAAAATTTGAAACTACATGTTCAATTTAGTTTTATGAACGATTAGTTCATAAATGAGAGGTTCCTATAAGAAACACAGAATGCAATATGTTGATTTAAGTGTAGTGGATTTGAGGTTCTTTGGGGACTCAAGTGTGAGAGCTTCGTTACAACGAAAGTATGTCAACGGTTCAAAGTATAAAAATAAATTATTGAATCGTTAATTCCAAAAGTGATATTCAGGTCAATAATTTTGGATTCATTATCAGATTAATGGATTGCAGGTCACTTTTGATTAATTCAATAGATCGAGACCAAATAGGGTCGATCGTGTAAGCAAAAATAATAATAACATTCAGGTTAAAATTATTTAGCGTAGCTCAAAAGGGTTTAGGCTCAAGTATAGTTGTAAAAACAACCCATATGTGGCTACAAGCCACGAGCCGAGAGACAGGAGCCTAGCAACAAGCTGCTTGTATGATTGGGCCGAGACCATAGCACGGGAGCAGGCCCAGAGGGCAAGAGTGCGAGAGAAACCTCAATCGCAGCTGGGTTTCAGGTTTGGGCCTTAGGGACTAAGCCCAGCCCTATGGGCTGGTTGATTGAGATGCGGGCTGTGGCAAGGGCTAAGCCCAGCAGCAAGCTTCTGGTATGTGCCAAGATGGAAATACCAGCCCAACATGTGTTGGTGTGGGTCAGGGCTACAGGCCCGTGTAAGAAACCAAACCTAGCAGACGGCCTGGTTGTTCATAGTGTGCAGCGAAGCCCAAAGGCTTCGATAAAGGTCTGAGACATCAAACGACGTCATCCCAATTTCCTTTCTTTTTCGAATTTTTCTAAGGTTTGGAAAACCCTAATATGCTTCTAATTTATTTATATGTTTTGACTCACAAATTCCACATAACAATGTAATTGCGTAATGCATGAAACAAATATATGAACATATACAATATATATATATATATCGTAAGGAAAATATAAACATATAGGGGTTCATGCATCATGGGGAATATTTTCATACTTCGTGGACGTTTCAAATATCTTCTTTTATTTTAAGCGTACTTGATTAGCAGAAAACAAAGAAAAGCCTTTGAATTTTGTGGAAGATAGCCTCCTCTTACGATTCGTCAATTCCTCAGCTTCTGGCAAGAGCGTGCTGATAATATGTTGTAGGCCTATTTGATTGAACTAATATAAGGGATTAAAGAGAGGGGGTTGATGGTAGCAAGAGGGAAGATAATGATTTAATTGTGAGGTGTATTTGTATCACTCTATTGTGCCTTTATTTATGGTAGTAGGATAGGCAAAAACCTTACTCTTTTAGGATTACAACTTTTAATAGGTAATCAACTCTTAATAGGAATATAAGAGATATTCCTAGATTCACTAGGATTTACACAATCACATTCCTATTTTAATATGACTACAACAGATTTTTGATATATTTTATATTTTACATTAAAGTAAGGTTCTAAAAAACGCTAGGCGTTAGTCCGGCGGCTGGCTGACTCCTAGCGCCTAGGCGGCTAGGCGGATTTAGGTAAATTTCTTATATATTTTATGAATTAATTAAATTTACTATATCAAATGTAAATAATTATTGACTAATATGTTATTTCTTATAGAAGAACATACATATGTGAATGTTTTATGTACATATATAATATGCTTGCCTAAGAAAAGAAAAAACAAAATATTATCTAAATAATTTATAATTTATATAACATTTATATTTATATATCCCAAACTTTAAAAATATTAAAAGCCCACATAGTAGGTGGTTTTCATTATTAAAACCATGCCGTCTACCTCACCTTTGTTCTTTCACATCACCCGTCCACCTTGGGTGATTTTCATAATTAAAACCATCAAAGTCCATGATTTTCATAATTAAAACCATCAGCTTTTGACCTTGGACCACCACATAATGAAATGTTTAAGACTTTCTCTCTCTCTTCTCACTCTCTCTTCCTTCATCTTCATAGACGGGCTGCAGAAATTCACTAGCAGCACTCTCTCTTCCTTTATCTTCACAGAAACGAGTTGCAAAAATTTACCGGCATTCTCTCTCTCTCTTCGCACTCTCTTTTCCCTCATCTTCATAGAGACAAGCTATAGAAATTTTCCAGGGCTCTGCTGCTACGTACGAGATCAGAAGTTATAGATCATTTGCGAAATTTGCAGCAAGTTTGGGATTTGCAGCGAGATTCAAACCGCCTAGCCCACCTTAGGAGCCTAGCGAGCGCCTAGGCGGCCGCCTATGTCCTCCCCACCTAATTGAACGATTTGGTCTAAATTGGGTCGAAGCTCCGCCGCCTAGGCTGATTTTTAGAACATTGCATTAAAAAGAAAAGAGAGTTCAGCTAAGTCATACAATAAAAAACCTAATTTGGTATGAAATTCACTATCTATGAGATTCGAATAAAAAATCTCTCACTACAAATTAAAAGGAATATCATTACATCGTAATTGGCAATCTAGATTTAACTATCGCAAATCAAAATGAAGTGCGGACGAGAATTTCGCCTCCTCACAATTGGCAGTGTCGGGATGTTTGTAGGTTAGGGTTTTTTCTTGTAATTGGGTTTCTTGTTGTTTGTTGGGGTTTGGGCTACCCTTTTTATTTATGTATTGGGCTTTGAGATTCTGTTTGAGCCTTTTATTGGCTATCTGTTTCCCTAAATTTTGGGTTGGTATATGTGGATCCTTAATAATTTGAGCATCTGTATTATTAACTCAATAATTCCTCAATCGATCCTTATCCTTCGATAATTTGTATGCGTGTGCTATAAAGTTAACCCCAAATGATGATCATAAGACTATTAATTTCATTTGTTATGTAATTGTATGGATGTGGTTCATTGCTCTTGTTCTAAAGACGATGTGCATGTTGGGCTTCACGGTACCAATTGTCGTGAATATTAATAATTTACTAATTAAATCACTCGATTCTCGAATAACTTATTATTTAAGTTACTTGATATTTAAGTGGTGTTGATGTCACATCCCAAAAGTAACCAACCCCTTCTGAACACACATATGCATTTAACTTATGATATTCTTACAAGCCCACTTGATTAGAAGCTTCAGCTGTAATACTACACCGCAAAAGTTTTCCTTTCTGTTTATTAACAAGGGATAAACTGAAACTTCTAAAATCTATGCACGACAACCATTAAGGCAGGAAAGTTTATAACTCAAAAGAAATAAGCTTAAAAAGTGCAGTTAAACAAAGGTTCACTGATTATATATCGTGTCATCATTTTATTTTATGGAACATAAATATTATTCTTACCATATTTTTCATACTACATTGTACCATCTCTCTAACAGAGATGAGATTTACATATGTTGGTAAGCCCTACCTCTATTAGAAATGTGATACAAATGTGGTAATAACAGAGGACAATTTGGTTGAAATACACTACTTGAAGGCAGTGATCAAGGAGACACTTCGTTTATATCCTTCCATTCCATTACTTATCCCCGGAATATCATCCCAAGGTGTGAAAACAAATGGTTACCACATTAAAGCCAGCACGCAAGTAGTCAATGTGTGGGACATTGGAAGAGAACCGAAATCAATCAATTCAGTTTACCTTGGCTATTATTGAGCTTGCTTTGGCAAATGTAGTTCAGAAGTCCGATTGGGAATTGGCAACATCAGATGAAGATTTAGACATGGCTGAATCCAACAGTTTGACCTTGCGTAAAAAATCCCCCCAAATAGCTGTTGCAGTTCCATATTGATCATCAGCGTGCTAGGGCTTGCACATATTGGTGCACCCTCCATTGATGATGTGACTGGCACTATAACCACGTGATTGTACTTATCTTTCTAATGTTGAAAAAACTCGTAAGTTTGAATCCTTCCATTGATGTGATTGGCATTACACAAAAAATGAATTATGTGACTGTAAATTTTTGCATCACACAAGTGAAAAATATAGAACATGCAACAAACAAACTAACTACAAATTATTTTTTGGCTAAGTGGATCTGCTGTATAAATTTTAAAAAATATGTTAAGTTTTGGGCCAGGTCTTCTGTTAGCTTCAAGTAGTACTTTATATCTTTTCTTAAAGTCTTTTTCTAAGCTTTCCTACATCTTCTTTTACATTTTTATTCTTGAGTTTTTGTCTTATAATTGTATTTTCTAACCAAAGCATTTGTAGGTCTTCAGTTTATATATTTAAATTATTTTAAACGATTTTCTTTTATCTTATCTTCAATTGCGACCATTCTTACTTTACCTATGTTCACAAAACATGCCATCTTATCTTCACATGTCCAAAATATGCAACAAACAAACAAAAAGAGAGTCTAAACACGGCCACTCTTCACATGTCCAGAAGAGGACTTGGATCCTCTACTGAGCCCAAGGAGAGGATCCTCCTGAGCAAATGACTTGGGCCGTTGGATGAAAATCCAACGGCTACAAACAGGAAAATCTCTTTAAAATTATAATAATTATAGCCAGCCCAAATTCTTTGGTCAGAAGGATCCTCTCATTTGGCTCAGGAGAGGATCCAAGTCCGAACAGAACATGCAACAAACAAACAATAAAAAAGAAAAAAAATTTCATCTTCCGAGACAAAACAGGCAAATAGTACAACTTCTTCATTTTAAATGGGGCCCAGTGGGTTGGTTGCCAAAACCAATCCATAAACTAAACTACAAGACAATGTCAGTGCACGTGCATGCATCGCTAAGTTAAAAACGATGCATAAAGTGTTATTATACAAATTGTGAAATATATATATTAAAAAATTAATAATTTAAAAAATATTTTTTTTTATTATTTTTATAAAAATACGTGATGTATCATTTGTATTCTTGTCACAATAAAAATTTCTCCACGGTATTGATGAAGAAATATGCTAACCGTCTACTGATTGGTTCAATGTTATCTTCACCATGCCAAAGCAATCTTATAAATATACCCAACTTGTGTCACAAATAGCATGTCCTCAATTTCTTTTCCAAACCCACACATATTTAGGGTTTGTAGTTCCGTCTATTCAAAGCATTCATCTCTGGGGTTCCGAGTTTGATTCCTACCTTCTTCAGTACCTTGCTTTGTATAAAAAAAATACAAACGCATACACGTAGAAATGTTGAATGAGATCTTCACCTTGTTGCAATCTTCTTTATTCGGACTAGTATCTGTGTTCATTTTCCTGATCTTCTTATTCAAATGTCTCTCAACTCCAATAGCCACAAACCCACCACCGTCTCCACCTAAGCTCCCAATAATTGGAAACCTTCACCAACTAGGATTGTACCCTCATCGCTCGCTTCAAGCCTTATCTCAACTCCATGGCCCTCTCATGCTTCTCCATTTTGGAAGTGTCCCAGTCCTTGTTGTTTCTTCAGCTGAGGCAGCCAAGGAGATCTTGAAAACTCATGACCTCACATTTTCTGACCGACCCAAGTCCACCATCTTTCAGAAGCTTCTCTACAACTACAAAGACGTCTCAACGGCGCCATATGGTGAGTACTGGAGGCAGGTGAAGAGCGTATGTGTTTCTCATCTCTTGACCAACAAAAGGGTACAATCCTTTCGCTGTGTGAGAGAAGATGAAACCAAGTTGATGATTGAGAAAATAAATCAGTCTTGCAGTACTTACGAATCTTCAGTTGTGAATTTGACTGAAATGGTTATGACTCTTACTAATGATGTTATATGTAGAATTGTGTTGGGGAGAAAGTATTGTGGTGGAGAAGGAGGGAAAATGTTTAAGGAGATTTTGGGGGAGTTTATGGAGTTGTTGGGACGTCTTGTGATTGGGGACTATATCCCATGGCTTGCTTGGTTGAGCTGTGTCAATGGCTTGGGCACTAAACTAGACAAGGTGGCTAAAAGGTTTGATGACTTTTTAGATGGAATTGTTCAAGAGCATATAGATGGTGCAAAGAGTGGAGTTGAGCATGAGGAAAAGGACTTTGTAGACGTTTTGCTTTGGATTCAGAAAGAAAATCTAGCTGGTTTTCCTCTTGCTGCCCTCATCTTGGTAACTCAACTCACTTTAGTTCAATAAAACAACTATTTCTATCCGATTGTGCTGCATAAACTTCTTTTGTATACATCGCACAGAAATACATATATTTATCTCTTTCATCACGTGACATTTTACAGACATGAATTATTAATATAGGTGACTCAACAGTTTAAATATTTTGTACTAGTCATACATAATGATATGAATAATATGGTCTATCTAGCGTTACTAGTCTTATAATAATTCGGTTATTCATTAACGTCGGTGGATCATTCTCCTTGAAGGATATGTTTGCTGCTGGCACTGATACATATACAATCATAGACTGGGCAATGTCTGAGCTTTTAAGGCATCCAAGGGTGATGAAAAAACTGCAAAAGGAAGTAAGGGGAATTATTGAGCAACAATATCTTAGAGTATTACTAAAGATTATTCTAATGGAAGCCATCCCCTTCTGTCTAAGATGCTCCACTCACCATGCACCATGGACAGCATGTCATGGACATCAGTCTCCACATGGATGCCCTGACAGCAGCGTCGTGGACAGCAAGGATGCCATTTCAATATTCTTGTTTACTGCATGCGTATGCAGTAAGATGTATATAAAACCCTAAACCTTTGTTGTAATCTGATGAATGAATTAATTAGATCATCTTCCATTCTTCTTTTACTCGATCAAAACCTAGCAACAGCTAGTTCATATTTTAACATGGTATCAGAGCACCGTTTCTGGTGACTCTGAATACCCCAACGCTTCCGCACCACAACAAACAATACCAACATCATGAGTGAATCAGAAGTCAACACAAGATCATCAGAGATGACGACTGATCTCTCGAACCCGTTCTTGTTACATCCCTCTGATCAACCTGGGAACATCTTGGTCTCCAAAACCCTTCAAGGAGACAACTACAATACATGGAGCCGTGCTATGCGTATCAGTCTAAGTGCTAAGAACAAGTTAGGTTTGGTCGACGGAACCGTTGATCCTCCTGTTAAAACAGATAAACAATTTGCACTGTGGCAGCGGTGCAATGACATGGTCCTTGCGTGGATCCTGAACTCTGTGCATGAAGACATTGCAAGCAGCGTTTCCTACTACACGTCAGCAACAGATGTATGGGCTGACTTGCGTGATCGTTTCTCTCAAGGGAATGATTCACGTGTTTATCAAATTAAGAGAGAGATTGTTGAGCACAGACAGGAGCAACAATCCATCTCAGCATACTACACAAAACTGAAGGCATTGTGGGATGAATTAACGTCCTACCATGAACCCCCAACATGCACCTGTGGGGGTTTGAAGAAGATCAATGAACGTGATGAAAAGGAAAAGGTGATGCAGTTCCTCATGGGACTCAATGAATCTTATGCCGCGGTACGTGGGCAAATCTTGTTGATGCAGCCACTCCCAGACACTCGGAAGGCATATTCTCTTGTTTTACAACAAGAGAAGCAAGTGGAAGTTTCTCTCACCCGCAATAGCAACAATCTGCATGCGATGAATGTGACTAGTCACAGGGAACCTGCTGCACAACGAGGTAATTCATTTCTTAAATGCTCATATTGTGATCAGAAATATCATACTGTGGACCGCTGTTTCTACCTCTACGGCTTCCCACCGGGGCACAAGTACCATGGCAAAAGGGTGACGCCTCCTAACAAGAAGAAACCTGCGGCAAACCATGTGAAGGCAGGCGATGAAGTTGCAAAGGGGACTGATCAGCATCACCTTGGAACCCCCAGTGACGGGCCCAAATTCACTGCTGAAGAGTATGCTCAAATCATGGCCATGCTCAAGAAAACCAACCTTGATGGTAATACACAACATTTTGCAAATGCCGCAGGTACTATTAAGCCCTTATCTAATTTGTCAGGAGCTTTAGCACAGAAAACTCTATATTGGATCATTGACAGTGGGGCAACGGATTGAAGGAATTATTTTGTAAAACATGTTCATTTGAGCAACATCATATAGCATGCAATTAACAATTAAAGGCGGAATCATGCTTACATGCACTCAAAAACAAAACATTTACCCATGAAATTCAAAGCCTAGTAGATTGGTGAACCAATAATCAACTCAAAACATAAGTGAGTTGAAATTAATACCTTTGTAGATTCCTCTTTGCATAAGCAAAGGCTAATCACCCAAAGAGATAAGGGCCTTCATTCCTTGCTTCTTAGATCCATGGATTTGGATGGAAGAATAGGTTCTCCAAGTTCCCAAAATTGAGAACCTCTAATTCTCGACACCAAGGTTCGATTGTAGAAGAAATGAGTGACCTTGGAGTAGTAGGATTGCTAGATGTACCCTCCAAGGTGTTGGCCTCTTTAGAGAGAAATGGAGAGACAATTCTCACCCATTTTCCCCAAAATAAACCCTTTTTCACTTAATGAATATTTGGCTATAAAATCATTTATATAGTCACTTCTTTAAGTGACCTAAACAACCAAAACCCTAATTCATTTCATCATGGCTGGCCATTTAGGGGATTTTGGGCTTTTGGGCTTTAATGAATCTTCATTCATTAAATTGTCATACAACTTAAGTTAATGGGCTTGACGTTCGAAGCCCATTGGGCCTTAAGGTCCAAAACTATCCCGAAGTCTTTAACGAACTTATTCGTTTGATTAATTAACATATTAATTAATCCTTGCCATAAATAAATGATTAAACCATTTAATCATTCTTACTCATTTCCGTTTAATCTCCAATCTCCACCTTTCACGGTGTGCGATCCATTAGGTTCCTTTTAGCGAGGTAGTGGGCGATTAAAACCATTTTACATCGATTGTGAATTGAAACTATTTTCAATTCTCCCTTTAGTGATTATACACGTTTAGGGCTTCCACAAACCATGAGTGACACCTAGCAGCATATCATGGTTACCCAAGCTAATCAGAAGAGGTTAGAGAACCTATTCAGTTCGAGATTACAAATGCAATACGGTCCTTCTCTAATCTAATACTCTTGACCACATTGTTTGGTTTGATAGTTTATTTTCTCATGTCTACTATCCAATGTGTGTCTTGTGCTTATATGATTACCTTGAATGTGATTCGGAACGCATTCCCTAATCTCATTCATACTCTGGCCAGAGATTCAAATCATATCAGAGAGTATTCTCCCTCAAACGGTTTGAAGGTTAGAGATCCCTTGTTGCGCATTCATTTGTCTCCATAGCTAAGCGGCTTGACCCCAACGATGCCGTGGACACCCTCCTGGTGGGATGACTTTGACATAATCAAAGATCAAGGTCTTAACCACAAGACAACTATGATGCCTCAGGTCAAAGGACTACTTTGCATTATCCCAACCATGAGTTCTCATGTGA